>JBBGZY010000821.1:1055000-2255000 GCA_037952925.1 Lithobates clamitans
GTGCAGAATGCAGCACGATAAAATGATAAAATTAAGTTTGTATTCCGCCAAATTAATGGCTGTTTGAAACAGCGGAACCGGCTGAACGCATTCTCAACCACTCTTCTAGCTCTGGCCCAGCCGGTAATTAAAAACCCTCCTCTCCGGGGTGAGGGTTCTTTGGGGAATGGCCTCATGAGGTGCTTGCTGAGAGCGAAGGCTTCATCGGCAATGAAGACAAAGGGGATCTTCTGGACCCAGGCCACCAACTCTGGAGACGCTGGCAGAACTCCGTCTGGGCAAATACTCCTCCATCCGACATCCGGCCATTCTTCCCCACGTCCACATATAAAAAATCATAGTGTGCCGACACCACCGCCAATTAAAACAATACTGTGGAACCCCTTATAATTAAAATAATATGACCCCGAATGGGGTGGTGGCACAATGTGGACATGTTTCCCATCTATAGCCCCTCCACAATTGGGAAAGTCCCAACGGCTGGCAAAATGGGATGCCACAGTCTGCCATTCCTGTGGCGTTGAAGGAAACTGGGAATCAAACAAGAAAACCAAAATCAATTAATTTGGAAGCTAACATTGCAAGAAAATTAGACAATTAAAAACATTATTCCCCAGCATCAGTATAACATTCAATAATTTAATTCTTCTGGAATAACTAATATGGAAAAAGGCACACTTATCAGATTGCTCACCCCTCTGATAGAACATTGATTACATTTTAGGGGGTTGTGAAATCCCTAAAAAAATTACTTTAACGACACGCAGGAATTTAGGGACTAAAAAGGCTACAAGACTGCAGTTGTCGCACTCTGCAGGTGCAGTTGCTAACCAGCTTACAGTAAATGAGGTAATGTCAAAAGGCATTCATGTTGCAAGGAGTACACAATCACAGGCAAGGGCAAATAATGAAAACACTTTGAGGCTTGCATATGATTTGATGATGGAAATCAGCAGAGCTTCTGCTCATTTACTAAAGCACTGGAACAAATGCACTTGTAGAGTGCACATGCATTTTGCAAAGTGCAACATAGA
The DNA here is from genome assembly GCA_037952925.1 of Lithobates clamitans. Lineage (NCBI taxonomy): Eukaryota > Metazoa > Chordata > Amphibia > Anura > Ranidae > Lithobates > Lithobates clamitans. The sequence goes on from JBBGZY010000821.1 coordinate 1,056,035, forward strand.
TTTGCTTTAGACAAATCAACACCACAGAACATTCAAGCAAATTTTAACGAGGGTGGGGGTGGGGGGTGTTGGAAATCTAGCTAATTGCTAATTAGCAGCACACTATTTGGAGTGAGTTCAGGTGGGGGGGGGGTTGTGAAATCTAGCTAATTGCTAATTAGCAGCACACTATTTGGAGTGAGTTCAGGTGGGGGGGGGTTGTGAAATCTAGCTAATTGCTAATTAGCAGCACACTATTTGGAGTGAGTTCAGGTGGGGGGGGGGGTTGTGAAATCTAGCTAATTGCTAATTAGCAGCACACTATTTGGAGTGAGTTCAGGTGGGGGGGGGTTGTGAAATCTAGCTAATTGCTAATTAGCAGCACACTATTTGGAGTGAGTTCAGGTGGGGGGGGGTTGTGAAATCTAGCTAATTGCTAATTAGCAGCACACTATTTGGAGTGAGTTCAGGTGGGGGGGGTTGTGAAATCTAGCTAATTGCTAATTAGCAGCACACTATTTGGAGTGAGTTCAGGTGGGGGGGGGGTTGTGAAATCTAGCTAATTGCTAATTAGCAGCACACTATTTGGAGTGAGTTCAGGTGGGGGGGGGGGTTGTGAAATCTAGCTAATTGCTAATTAGCAGCACACTATTTGGAGTGAGTTCAGGTGGGGGGGGGTTGTGAAATCTAGCTAATTGCTAATTAGCAGCACACTATTTGGAGTGAGTTCAGGTGGGGGGGGGGGTTGTGAAATCTAGCTAATTGCTAATTAGCAGCACACTATTTGGAGTGAGTTCAGGTGGGGGGGGGTTGTGAAATCTAGCTAATTGCTAATTAGCAGCACACTATTTGGAGTGAGTTCAGGTGGGGGGGGGGGGTTGTGAAATCTAGCTAATTGCTAATTAGCAGCACACTATTTGGAGTGAGTTCAGGTGGGGGGGGGGTTGTGAAATCTAGCTAATTGCTAATTAGCAGCACACTATTTGGAGTGAGTTCAGGTGGGGGGGGGGTTGTGAAATCTAGCTAATTGCTAATTATAAGCACACTAAATACACTCCAACAAAATACATTCAAAATGAGTAGACTAGGTAGATATGTTCCCATCACTTCATGCTGGGAAGGTTATTGAAGGAAACTATACATGCATGACAAAAAATAACAGGAAAAAATTCCAGCATGTGTGAGGATAAAAAGGGGACATTCACACTATATTGCAATGATGGGAAGTAGTGTTTGAAGCAAGAAATACATTACATTATCAAAGATTACATAAAAGAACATGTGATGCTAATAAAAGAAAAATATCTTACCTTAATATAGTCCTTCTGCAGGACCTGTATGATGGCAGAACAGGTCTCTGGGATAATGATCCCCAGAGCCTGGGGGGAGATGCCTGTCGAGAACTTAAGGTCCTGCAGGCTTCTCCCTGTGGCCAAATACCGCAAGGTAGCGACCAGCCTCTGTTCCGGACTGATGGCTTGCCTCATGCAGGTATCCTGCCTGCTGATATAGGGGGTCAGCAAAGCCACCAAACGGTCAAAAACGGGGTCCGTCATCCGGAGAAAGTTCCTGAAATCCTCAGGATTATTCTCACGGATCTCACGGAGCAAAGGCATGTGACAGAACTGGTCACGCTGAAGCAACCAATTCTTGGTCCATGAACTCCTCCTCGCCCTGTTCATGGACTGGTCTTGGGCTGAAGAATAAACTACAGCACCAAGCACATACAATGCACGAGCTCTACGACGAGTACGTACAGGTAACATGGCTTCAAAACGGTCGGCTGGTCAGAACGCACTAAACAGAACGCACTGAAGAACAGCAAGGCCTGTGAAGAACGACCTGAAAATCAGGAACGAGCGGCCAATAAAACAAAGATTTCTCAATGCCAACTGACCAAACGCACTGAAAAGCAGATACAAACCTCACAAGCACAGACTGAACAACAGTTAAAACGAACTGAAAAATACGAGTCTCACAAGCGCGAATCGTCTCTCACCAAACTTCTACTAACACGAGATAAACACGAGATTAGCAGAAGGAGCCCAAAGGGTGTCGTACGGGCTATTGAACTTCCGTTTTATAGTCTCGTCGGACTTGGTGTACGTCACCGCGTACTAAGCTGTCGTACTTTTGTGTGGTCGTGTGTGGGCAAGTCCGTTCGTAAGAAAGTCTGCCGCAAGTCCGCCGAAGGTACGCCGGAAGTATGTCGGACAGGCTGTCCGACTTTTGTAGCTGAAAAGTCCGACCGTGTGTACGCGGCATAAGTAGTAAAAATGTAGTGAGTAGTTAGGCCAGCTTCAGGAGCGTTAGTAATTGGTTGAAGTACCACAGAATGCCACTAGGATTGCATTTTTTTTTACTAAAGACTTTTTCACATGGATAAACTGATTTCAGCTGAACACTGTTTGCAGCAGTTTGCTTGTAAAAGTCTGTTCAGGAAGAGTGTCACATGGGTTATCACTGGTGAAGTAGTGCTAACATGGGGATAATTGTGAGGCATTGTTGAACCATTGTTTTTGGAGGGTGAGGGACTAAACTGACTCTTTGCGGGATAAAATATTGATTCATAAAAATTCTGTATATTACTTATATAATAAGTACATTTAAATGAGTAATTCCCGCAGAAAAATAAATAAATTAAAAATGAATGATTCTGCACCAGACTAATATATACTAAGTTACAACCATTCATGCAGTTTAAATGTGCATTGACACCTCTGCATTTTGGTGCGTTATGCGTGCATTGCATTAAAATAAAAATTTCTGATTCTTTGTTATACTTTCCATTACAATGCACTCTGTATAGGAAGGAATAATAATGCATGTAAAAAAACACATGTAACATGCATCCAAAACATATAAAATATGCACATACTTAAGATGTATTACACTTCTTTACCCTACAATGAGTGTATATTGATCTTTATTCTTTATTTATTTTGGTCAGCACAAATATATATACAGTACCTCACAAAAGTGAGTATACCCCTCACATTTTTGTAAATATTTTAATTATATTTTTTCATGTGACAACACTCGAGAAATGACACTTTGCTACAATGTAAAGTAATGAGTGTACAGCTTGTATAAAAGTGTAAATTTGCTGTCCCCTCAGAATAACTCAACACACAGCCATTAACGTCTAAACCGCTGGCAACAAAAGTGATGTCCAAATTGGGCCCAAAGTGTCAATATTTTGTGTGGCCCCCTTTATTTTCCAGCACTGCCTTAACCCTCTTGGGCATGGAGTTCACCAGAGCTTCACAGGTTGCCACTAGAGTCCTCTTCCACTCCTCCATGATGACATCACAGAGCTGGTTGATGTTAGAGACCTTGTGCTCCTCCACCATCAGTTTGAGGATGCCCCACAGATGCTCAATAGAGTTTATGTCTAGAGACATGCTTGGCCAGTCCATCATCTTTACCCTCAGCTTGTTTAGAAAGGCAGTGGTCGTCTTGGAGGTGTGTTTGGGGTCGTTATCATGTTGGAATACTGCCCTGTAGCCAGTCTCCGAAGGGAGGGGATCATTCTCTGCTTCAATATGTCACAGTACATGTTGGCATTCATGATTCCCTCAATGAACTGTAGCTCCTAAGTGCCAGCGGCATTAATGCAGCCCCAGACCATGACACTCCCACCACTATGCTTGACTGTAGGCAAGACACACTTGACTTTGTACTCCTCACCTGGTTCCCACCACACACGCTTGACACGATCTGAACCAAATAAGTTTATCTTGGTCTCATCAGACCATAGGACATGGTTCCATTAATCCATGTCCTTAGTCTGCTTGTCTTCAGCAAACTGTTTGCAGGCTTTCTTGTATATCATCTTCAGAAGAGGCTTCGTTCTAGGACGACAGCCATGCAGACCAATTTGATGCAGTGTGCGCTGTATGGTCTGAGAACTGACATGCTGACCCCCCTCCTTCAACCTCTGCAGCAATGCTGGCAGCACTTATACGTCTATTTCCCAAAGACAACCTCTGTATATGATGCTGAGCATGTGCACACAGCTGCTTTGGTCAACCATGGCGAGGTCTGTTCTGAGTGGAACCGGTCCTTTTAAACCACTGTATAGTCTTGGCCACCATGCTGCAGCTCAGTTTTAGGGTCTTGGACAACTTCTCAAGCCTAGGCTTTCTGTAGAGCAACAATTCTTTTTTTCAGAACCTCAGAGAGTTCTTTGCCATGAGGTGCCATGTTAAACCTCCAGTGACCAGTATGAGAGAGTGAGAGTAATAACACCAAATTTAACACACCTGCTCCCCATTCACATCCGAGACCTTGTAACACTAACGAGTCAGATAATAGTGGAGAGGGAAAATGGCTAATCGGGCCCAATTTGGACATTTCCACTTAGGGGTGTACTCACTTTTGTTACCAGTGGTTTAGACATTAATGGTTGTGTGTGGAGTTATTTTGAGCGGACAGCAAATTTACACTGTTATACAAGCTGTACACTACTTTATATTGTAGCAAAGTGTCGTTTCTTCAGTGTTGTCACATGAAAAGATATAATAGAATATTTACAAAAATGTGAGGGGTGTACTCACTTTTGTGGAATACTGTATATATATATATATATATATATAATGTGTGGTAAAAATGCTGTTGTTCAATAGCTCATAATTTACAAATAGACATAAATGACTCAACATTCATCAGATGGCTCAGACCAAGTTTTGCGAGAGACAGCTGCACCTAAAAGGGAGCTACTTTTGCTGTGCTCTCTTTCTTCACATGGTGCTCTGTGAATCCTTTGCCGTGTACTAAATGTTTATTTGTCAAATAAAGAACGTATACACATAGTAATAAAATAGATACACAGCATCACTAATCAAATAAATAAATAAAACGAACACAAAATGTTTCCTTTTGATGAACATACCCTTATGATTCCTAATACAGGGTAATGGGAAGAGAAGAATATTGTAAAACATTGACTTGATAGAGATGGGGGGGTCAGATATAAAAAAAAAATACTTAAAAAGGAGCTACATCCAAAATGGGAAGTTTTGCTTTAAGGCCTCCTCCCCCACTCCTGTTTGTGAAATGGAGCTTTGAGTAGGAGGGGGAGTGGGTATCCGATTTTGACAGATACCCGCTCCTACTTACGCTCCGACTGCCTAGGGGATCGGAAGCAAAAATTCTCTCCCCCCCACAGTCTTTTGGGACAAGTGACAGGTCCCAGAAAGCTGCGGGACCATTCACAGTGTGCAGCGCCGGTCATGCATGTGCAGTGGGCATCCGGCCATGAAGTTGCAAGCTGTCACAGCCGGGTGCCCATCATAAAGATGCCAGGGAGAAAGGAAAACAGCAGGGCTGAGCATATCACTGAATCCTGGGACAGGTGGCTGTTTATTAAAAGTCTCAACGATACACCAAAGGCAGTGGAAAAATGGACTTTGTAGGCACCACAATTACTATGGAGGAATTCAGGGCTTTCAGAGATCTTATTCTCCTTTTAGAGGAGAGTGAGAGGTCTGAGTCCTCAATGCCTACCACAAATACTACACACACACTCACTCCCTCACCGCCGAAACCTGGTAAAAAATTCAAACCCAAGTCTAAAAAATTCCCGGATCTTACAAGTAACCCTCACATTTGGGCCTTTCTGACAGCTACTATTGGAGATTTGAGGCGAACTCACACTAGACCCTATGCCAAGCAATTTACGACCTGACCAATTACAATCTCTGACCAAATTACGAAGCTACCCTGATCTGGTTATAAAACAATCAGACAAAGGGGGCAACATTGTACTAATGACTAACCAGCAATACATAAAAATGTGCATGAATATCCTCAAACAACAGGTCCTGGTATTGTAAAATTGCAGAGAGCGTTGCTCATCGCTTTGTTAATGAATATAAATCACTTATAGGAGAGGCTTACCATTTGGGTCTGATCGACCAAGACACACACGCGTATCTAGATAATAAATTCCCTCGTATGGCTATGTTCTATGCATTACCAAAGGTTCATAAGAACTTAGAGGCCCCTCTGGGCCGGCCGATAATCTCTGCAATAGGCTCACTGACTGAAAACGCTAGCAAATTTGTTGATTTCTTTTTGACCCCTCATGTCTTACGTTTACCTTCTTACGTACGGGACACCCTAGACCTACTTAAACATATTGAGGGGGTTTCGGTCCCTCCCGATGCCTTGCTCGTGACCTTGGATGTTGAGGCCTTGTACTCCAGCATCCCTCACGAGCGGGGCATCGGGATGGTCCGCTCCTTCCTCAGGGAGGAAGACCATCATGTATGGCCCTTTAATGAATTTCTATTGAAATTGTTCTTTATTTTGACACACAACTGTTTTACGTTTTACGGTTCCCACTACCTCCAGGTACAGGGTGTGGCCATGGGCACTTGTTGTGCCCCGGCCTATGCCAACCTGTATCTGGGGGGGTGGGAACATGATATCTTTTTAAATGAACAACTCAGCAGCTATACAAGTGAAGTGTTGTTGTGGCTAAGATATATCGATGATATCTTCATTATTTGGGTTGGTTCTCAACAAGCACTATCCTCTTTTGTCAATCACCTAAATAATAATACTTTCAATTTGAAGTTCACTGTCAACAGCGACGTACAGAAAATCTCCTTTCTTGACCTGGTAATTTACAAAGATCCCAATAATTGTTTGGCCACTACACTCTACCGCAAGGAAACGGCGGGGAATACAATTTTGCACGCTTCTAGTGTGCATCCCTCCACATTGGTGCAAAGCATTCCCTACGCACAATACATCTGGCTTAGAAGGAACTGTACTGTTGACAGTGACTTCAAACATCATGCGGACCTACTTAGGAAACGATTCCTTCAACGGGGGTATTCTAAGTCACTTCTTCGGAAGGCTTTTAACAAAGCCTGTGACCAACCTCGAAACACACTGCTCTATAAGAATAAAAACAAAGTAGAAGAGTACTCAACGGTTAAATTCATCACACAATATTCGTATCAACAGTACCAACTGCGCAATGTGTTACAACAACATTGGCATATTTTATATGATGACCCCATTTTGGGCAAATACGTGAGTGACCACTCTCAGATTGTGTTCAAAAGGGCTCTGTCAGGAGCCAGGGAGCGTCTCCGCTCGCCGGGCTCCGGTGCGCATGCGCACGGGACGAGCGCTTCGCCGCACACCCGTCCGCGGCCTGATGGTGCGGCGCGCGCGGGTGCACGGCGGTCCCCGTGTGCGCGCCGTAGCCCGTGCGGGTGCCCGGTAGCGCGTCACGCTGACGCGCTCGCCGGGCACGGGGGCTATATCTGACGGCTCCAGCACCCAGTCGGGTTGCTGGTTTGTCGTCAGCTCTCCCCTGCTTCCTTGTGCCTGTGTTCCCTAAAGCCTTATAGTCTGATCTGTGTACCGAATCTCTGCCTGATTAACCACTACTCTCCTGGATTGTCCCTAGTGCTTGCCTGATCTGTGTACCGAACCTCTGCCTGATTAACCACTACTCTCCTGGATTGTCTCTAGTGCTTGCCTGATCTGTGTACCGAACCTCTGCCTGATTAACCACTACTCTCCTGGATTGTCCCTAGTGCTTGCCTGATCTGTGTACCGAACCTCTGCCTGATTAACCACTACTCTCCTGGATTGTCCCTAAGCACTCTGCCTGACCTGTGTACCAAACCCCTGGCCTGTTTAACCACCTCTCTGCTGGACTACCCTGATCATACCTGCCTATTCCCTAACCTCTGCTTGTGTTTGCAGCCTTGCTCCCCCCTGGATCTCGGGGCACCCGCTTCCAGCCTCTGAACCTGCTATTCACCCGGAAGCCCGTGCCTCCGCGTGCCCCCAGCCTCCTGTACCCATTTCGGGGGTCTGGGTGCGCGTGGTCGTAAGGGCGAGCCGCTCTCGGCATCTCGGCCTCGGTAAGTACGTGTTTGTGACAGTACAAACCAGCCAGATGTCTGAGGCCGACAGAGCGCGCTCTCCTTTGGAGATCTTATGTCAGCAAGTATCTACCCTGGCGGACTCCGTACAAAAGCTGCAAGAAGGCTACACACAAGTTGATAACCGCCTGCAGCAGATCTCCGGGTTACTACCCTCCGCAGCCGCAGCTCCTGCACCCAGCAGTGGGGGTCCGCTTCCTCAAGCTCCGGCCAACCCCACTGTGGTTATGGCCCTTCCTGAGCCCAGGGTCCCTACACCTGAACGGTTCTCGGGAGATCGCAAGAAGTTTAGGGCTTTCAAAAACGCATGTTCCCTATACTTCGCTCTACAGCCAAGAACCTTCTCTTCAGAGATCGTCAAGGTGGGGTTTGCCATTTCCCTGCTTTCCGAGGAACCCCAGGCTTGGGCCCACAGCCTGATGGAACAGCGCAGCCCTGCCCTGAACACTATCGAAGCGTTCTTTGAGAGCATGACCCAGCTCTACGATGATCCGCAACGCATGGCCACCGCCGAAGCTATCTTGCACCATTTGTCCCAGGGAAGAAGACCTATTGAGGACTATACAGTAGAATTCCGTAAGTGGGCGGCCGACACCAACTGGAATGAGCCGGCCTTACGTTACCAGTACCGCCAAGGCCTATCTGAATTACTCAAAGACGAGTTAGCCAGGATGGAGACCCCTGCTTCCTTAGAGGAACTTATTCAAGCAGCTACAAAACTTGATCGGCGCCTTAGGGAGCGGCGCTCAGAACGGTTTCAGCAGCCTCGCCCTGCCTGGGCATCACCGCGACCTCACTCCACAGTATCCCAAACTTCACCTTCAGTTTCTACCGCATCGGTCCCTGAGGTCGAACCAATGCAGCTCGGTTTGGTCCGAGGTCCCTTGACCTCCGAGGAGAAACAGCGCAGACGGCAGTCTAACCTTTGCCTCTACTGCGGAGGAACCGGGCACTTCCTGCGCAGCTGTCCGATCAGGCCCAGTAAGTTCCCTCAGTCAAACATATTGAACTTTCCTAACCATAACATCCCCAAGGCTTATGTGATGTTGTTTGTTTCTCTGCAGCTTCCGGAAAAGGAGACTCGCCTGCAGGCCATCGTTGATTCCGGGGCCTGCAGCTGTTTTATAGATTCCGCCTTGGCACACAGATTGAAGATCCCTCTACAGACCAAAGAGCAGGATCTACAAATACACCTGGCCGACGGATCCCTTCCTTGCTCAGGCCCCATCACCCAGGAGACCCAACCTATTTCAGTCGTCACGGACTCCGGCCACCGGGAGTTCTTACGGCTTGACCTAATTCGCTCACCAATCTCCCCCATCATACTCGGCCTACCATGGTTGCAAGCCCACGATCCGCTAATCAAATGGAGCACCAAGTCAGTATCATTCCCTTCTCAGTATTGCTCCCAACACTGCCTGCTTCCGGATTCCAAAGTTTGTGCCACAATGGCGGTACCGCCAAACAACCTCCAACACGTCCCCTCTGAATATCTCGAGTTTCAGGAGGTCTTCAGTAAACAAATGGCTGACCGCCTACCACCTCACAGGGCCTACGACTGTCCAATTGATCTTCTTCCTGGCTCTGAGATTCCATTTGGCCGGATATTCCCCCTTTCTGAAACCGAGCTGGAGGCTCTAAAGCAGTACATAGATGAAAATCTTGAGAAAGGTTTCATCCGCCCTTCATCTTCACCCGCTGGAGCAGGTATCTTTTTCGTGGGAAAAAAAGACGGTACTCTTAGACCCTGCGTAGACTATCGACAACTCAACAACATCACAATCAAGAATCGGTACCCGCTGCCACTCATTCCTGAGCTATTCCAAAGGTTTCGATCGGCCAAGGTGTTCTCCAAACTTGACCTCCGGGGGGCCTACAACCTCGTCAGGATCAGGGCTGGAGACGAATGGAAAACGGCCTTTAGATCCAGATTCGGCCACTTTGAATATTTGGTGATGCCATTCGGCCTCTGCAATGCTCCAGCCACCTTCCAACATCTAGTGAATGACATCTTCCGACAATATCTAGATGACTTCCTGGTGGTGTATCTGGACGACATCCTCATCTTCTCCCCTACGCTAGAGGTGCACAGGAGACACGTTAAAACAGTTCTCGCTATTCTCTTGCAACACAAGCTATACCTAAAAGCCGAAAAGTGTGAGTTTGAGAGATCAACCATACAATTCTTGGGATTCATACTCTCCACCAATGGGGTTGCAATGGACCCTCAGAAGATTCAGGCAATTCAGGAGTGGCCAGCTCCATCAAATAAGAAAGCAGTACAGAGGTTTATCGGATTTGCTAATTTCTATCGGAAATTCATCGTGGGATTCTCTGCTATTGTGGCACCTATTACTCAACTAACTCGGCAGCATCATTCGTTCCAGTGGTCCGCAGCCGCTCAAGAGGCTTTTCTTAAGTTAAAAGAACTATTCAGTTCTGCTCCAATCCTTTGCCATCCTGACCCGACTCAACCCTTCGTATTGGAGGTCAATGCATCAGAAATCGCAACCGGAGCAATCCTTTCCCAGAGACAGGGACCAAAGGCCATCCTGCATCCAGTAGCTTTCGCTTCCCGGAAACTCAGTCCACCGGAACTTAATTACAACGTGGGTGACAGAGAGCTGCTGGCTATAAAGTTTGCTTTGGAGGAATGGAGGTATCTGCTGGAGGGGGCAGTCCATCCGGTGATGATCTTTACGGATCACAAAAACCTTGAGTACCTCAGAACAGCAAGACGATTAAAACCCCGCCAAGCCCGATGGGCCCTGTTCTTCTCTCGTTTTAATTTCCATATTGCATACAGACCTGGGGCAAAGAACGGGAAGGCTGATGCCCTTTCACGAATGTTTTCCGCAGACTCCCAAATACCAACACCATGCACGATCCTCTCTCCTCAAAATTTTCTTGGATTAACCCAAGCAGATTTAATATCCTCCATCAAATCTTCATCAGACACATGTACGGAACCAGCTGTGCATTCCCTGAAAAAATATGAAGACCTTTTCTGGATCAAAGGAAAAATATTTGTACCACAGGTGACTCGGCCCCTAGCCCTTCAAATGTGTCATGATCACAAGATGGCAGGACACTTCGGGAACAAGAAGACGGCTGAGCTCCTTTCTCGTTCCTTTTGGTGGCCAGGATGGAGAAGGGACTGTAGGGAATATGTGGCGTCCTGTCTCCTATGCCAGAGAAGCAAGGGCCAGAACATCAAACCCTGGGGTTTGCTCAGACCTTTGCCCATTCCGGAACGACCTTGGGCTGACGTCTCCATGGACTTCATCGTTGACCTACCCAGCTCAGAGAATTTCTCCACCATCCTAGTTGTGGTCGACCGCCTTTCCAAAATGGCCCACTTTCTGCCCATGAGGGGTACTCCCTCTGCCGTGGAGACGGCCAACATTTTTCTAAAGGAGATCGTTAGGCTCCATGGGATACCAAGGAGTATCGTGTCAGACAGAGGCGTTCAGTTCACGTCCAAATTCTGGAGAGAACTGTGCAAGGCTTTGGGGATCAACATTTGCCTTTCTTCAGCCTATCACCCTCAGAGCAATGGTCAGACAGAGAGGACCAACCAGACGCTGGAGCAGTACCTCCGATGCTTTTGTTCGGGTTCTCAGGATGATTGGGCGAGCCTTCTCTCTTACGCGGAATTTGCGTACAATAATTCTATCCATGCCTCCACCAACCAGACTCCTTTCTGGACCAATTGTGGGTTCCATCCCACATCCTTTGCCAACAACATTCCAGAAACGGCAGTTCCTGCAGTCCAGGATAGGATAATCTCACTACAGTCCAATTTTCAAAGGATTCAAGATACATTACACAAGACCCAGGGGGACTATAAGAAACAGTACGACCGGGGCAGAAAGGCAAATCCAAAATTTGACGTAGGAGACGAGGTCTGGCTGTCCACCATCAATCTGAAATTACCTCTGCCTTCTCGAAAGCTCGGGCCTAAGTTCATTGGGCCTTTTCAAGTCAAGAGGATTATCAACCCTGTGGCGGTGGAATTGACACTTCCCAAAACATACCGGATTCACCCCGTTTTTCATGTGTCACTATTGAAGCCTGTGGTGCCCAGCCCTTTTCCAGGAAGAAAAGAACCTCCTCCTCCGCCAGTCAGAATTGATGGCGAGAATGAATTTGAAGTGGAATCCATTCTTGGTTGCAGGAAGAGGGGCAGGCAGTTACAGTACCTGATTCAATGGAAGGGGTACCCTCCCGAAGATAATTCTTGGGAACCCGCCAGGAACCTACACGCTCCACAGTTAATTCGAGCATTCCATCAAGATCATCCAGAACTAATGGCCAGCCTTGGCGTCCAGTGTCCGCCCTTAGGAGGGGGGCACTGTCAGGAGCCAGGGAGCGTCTCCGCTCGCCGGGCTCCGGTGCGCATGCGCACGGGACGAGCGCTTCGCCGCACACCCGTCCGCGGCCTGATGGTGCGGCGCGCGCGGGTGCACGGCGGTCCCCGTGTGCGCGCCGTAGCCCGTGCGGGTGCCCGGTAGCGCGTCACGCTGACGCGCTCGCCGGGCACGGGGGCTATATCTGACGGCTCCAGCACCCAGTCGGGTTGCTGGTTTGTCGTCAGCTCTCCCCTGCTTCCTTGTGCCTGTGTTCCCTAAAGCCTTATAGTCTGATCTGTGTACCGAATCTCTGCCTGATTAACCACTACTCTCCTGGATTGTCCCTAGTGCTTGCCTGATCTGTGTACCGAACCTCTGCCTGATTAACCACTACTCTCCTGGATTGTCTCTAGTGCTTGCCTGATCTGTGTACCGAACCTCTGCCTGATTAACCACTACTCTCCTGGATTGTCCCTAGTGCTTGCCTGATCTGTGTACCGAACCTCTGCCTGATTAACCACTACTCTCCTGGATTGTCCCTAAGCACTCTGCCTGACCTGTGTACCAAACCCCTGGCCTGTTTAACCACCTCTCTGCTGGACTACCCTGATCATACCTGCCTATTCCCTAACCTCTGCTTGTGTTTGCAGCCTTGCTCCCCCCTGGATCTCGGGGCACCCGCTTCCAGCCTCTGAACCTGCTATTCACCCGGAAGCCCGTGCCTCCGCGTGCCCCCAGCCTCCTGTACCCATTTCGGGGGTCTGGGTGCGCGTGGTCGTAAGGGCGAGCCGCTCTCGGCATCTTGGCCTCGGTAAGTACGTGTTTGTGACAGGCTCCTTCCCTACGTGATAAATTAACTAGAAGTCATTTTGTCCCTTTACAGGACCACACGACCAATCAAGTGGGCATGCACATATGTGGTCATTGTCCCCAAATGTGGGGTCTTTTATGTTGGCAAGACCATCTGCCATTTTTGGCAAAGGATACGAGATCACGTCTATTATTCAAGTAATGGCAAGATGCTCAGCCCTATTAGCAGACATCTTGATCTATGTCATAGATTTGACACTTCTGTTGCGACTTTTATTGCTCTGGCAGTAATTCCACAGGACTCTAGGGGTGGCAACTGGGATAGGAGGATACTCCAACATGAGGCAAAGTGGATTGAATGTTTGAATGCCACACGTTGGCCAGGTATCAATGAAGTACAATCCTATAAATCTTTCCTTTGATAACGACTTTATGTTGGTTCTTAAAAAAGATGTTTACATAATATAAATCTCTGTATCACTATAGTGAATGTATAGTATAGAGATACACCACCAACCCACTTTGTACTCCCTTTTAGTTTGATGATCCTCCTTTTACTATGTATGTGTGTTTATTTGGCCCTGTGTTTCGGGCCTATAATGAGGACCTGGGGGTTGTCAGCCTGTGGACCCTGCCGGCCTGCAGGTGGACTCAGTCATATGTGCGGGCAGGTAGCCGAATTCCGCCCCGTCCAGGGGATGGATTTTGCGGCTTTAGGTTCAGACTTGGGTTCTTTCCCTCTGGCTGTCATGGACCTCCTGGTTGTGTGCTTTAACATCTCTAGGTTAGTTCCATCCACCTTCTATAGTGTTTCCACGCTGTCACCTTGGAGGTACCACTAGGGGGAGCTCCCAGTTCTGTTATCTCCAGGACTGCGCTCCTTCCACATGTCTGCGTCTATGGCGGCTGGCCCTTTGGTTACTGCGCATGCGCGGAGTGTGGTGGATGCGCGCGCAGCCCTACTCGGTCGAGTCAGGTGTCGCATCTGATGCACACCTGATTGGGGCGTGTACTTAAGGCTATCAGTTTAGCCTACTACCACGCCACCTCCGCTCAGGGCGCTCTGGTGCCTGGGTGTCATCTACATTATGATAAGCTGTCTGGTAAAACTTCTTTGTTCTTTCTTCTTGGCTCTACCTTTGGCTATGGTATATTTTTTTTTTATAACCCGGTGACTGGCCACACTGAGTCCTGTGTTTGCCTCTATAGATGGCCTGCGTCCTACCGCTGCTATGCTGCTTGGATGGATACTTATAAAATCTCAGTCTAATCTTGCCTGCTATGTTTCTATCTGTGGTTGGTCTATAACGGAACAGCTTGTGACCGCTTTTCACAGGTCCTGCTCAGCCAACATTACCTCTCACAAGGTGAGATCTTGGTTGTATATATATATACGGCTGCATTTAAGCCTGTTTGAACAGCTTTTTAGTGTCATCTTCTCTTTGCTGCAGATCTCTGCAGTCACTTTGTTTTTGAGATACATTTATATAGCTACAGTAAATTGTATCTTAATTCATATTGTTTGTACCCCTTAGAATTGAGACCATTGATTATCCAATGCAACTTGGCTTTTTGAAGCCGAGTGTGATTGCATATGCTTCCCATTTCTCTGCGGTTCCTAGTTCGTTTTGAGGTATGCTCAACTAGACAGGCTTGTTCAGCATTACTAGTCTTTACACTCCTTCCATTGTTCATTTACCTCCTTACTTTGTCTTTCCCTTTTCCCTCCCCTTCTTTCCCCTTCTCTGTTTCCCTTTTTCTCCCCCCCCTTTTCTCCCCCTTCTTTTTCCTCCCTTTCTCTCCTTTTTCCCTCCCCTTTCCTCCTCCCTCCCTCCCCTGGTTTTCTGTCTCCCCTCCCCCCTTTTTTCTTTTTCTCTCCCCCTTCCCCCTTTTTTCTTTTCTTTCTTTTTTCCCCCTTTCCCCTCCCCCCCCTCTTTCTTCTTTCCCTTTCTCCCTATCCCCTACTACTACCCTCCCTGCTTCCGTTCTGGTCTTTTTTTCTCTCCTTTTTCTCTTTTTCAGTTTTTCGTTTTACACATGGAATTTTGCCCTAATTTTACCACCCTTTTAGCTTCACTTGGTTTTACCTAATTTCTTCATGGCAGCCGGGATTCTTTATTCTATCACCTTCCCGGGAGTTACTGTTTCTATGACCCTGTTACCAGACACGTCCCCGCATGTGATTGCTTGTCACCGTATGCTGGCTGGTTGGTAGGTCCATTGGCTGGCCCCCTATTGGTGCTCACGGATACTGACTGAGACGCGTTACTAATATGGTTTCAAATGTATAGTAACTTTATGTACTTTGGTTTTTGTCCTCTCTCTCTTTCCCTTTTACAGATGATTCAAACAGGCTCCTGAAGAAGAATTCAATTGCGAAACATGTAGAGCTTTACCAGTTTGTTGTCTCATATGCTTAATAGAGGGTGGTGGTTTTTTCCCCCTGTTTCAAGGGTTACCCCTCTATATACTTTGATGTATATGTAAGAGAGTATTAGTCATTGCTTTGCAATACACTGCAATGTTTTAAAATGTGTATGTTTTAGATTTTGTGTATTCCTTTTATAATAAAATATTTATATTTAATTTTATGATTGGTGCCTACAAAGTCCATTTTTCCACTCCCTTTGGTGTATCATTGAGAATTTGTAGACTAAGGATGTTGGCACTGCTCTACCTATGAAATCTCTGCAGTCCATCCTGTGGTGAGATTTGGCACTCTGGTTTAAGTTTATTAAAAGTCAGCAGCTACAGATTTTGTAGCTGCTGAGTTTTCATTTTTACATAAAAATACCAAAACTTAACTCCAGCCATTTTTATTTTTTCAGTTTTGGCTAGAGTGAGGAAATGTTAAAGGAGACGTATAGCCAAAGATATTTTGGCTATACTCTTCCTGGGGATCACAGGAATGCAGTTTGCTCTGCACTCCTGTGACCCATTTTCAGCCAACAGTGGCCCACTGAAGGCCTCTGTCAGCTGACGTCACTCAGTCGGTCCAGGCTCAGGAAAGATTCTGACTTTAAAGTTGGAATCCACCCAGAACCCTGGACCGGCCCCTGGTTCAGTGAGCTACTGAGAGCTTTAGCCAGCCGCTCCCAGCCCCTCCATAGCCCAGCGCTGGAAGGGAGAGCAGAGAGCCTTTGACTGACAATCACCGCTCTTTGCTCAGAGCGAAGGGGAGAACTGAATAATCAGCTGTATCTGATCGCTCGTTCTGCATCCACCTAGGTGAGTATAACTCTTTATTTTCAAAAGCTATATTTCTCTTTTAAAATGTCTGTCCTATCTGTATTTGTGCCTGTGTGCCCACTGACATTTTTCTTCACTTCCTGCCCCTAATCGTCTCCACTCTAATAATAATGTGTTTGGAGATAATTCAACATCCTGTCCTCTGCTGACATTCACACTAAATCTGACTGCAGACCTTACAGTTCATTTGGCTGTTAAATAGTGCACACCCTTCACTCCAGTAGATAACGGAGCTTTTAATAATGAATTAAATTGGTAGAGATTCAGATATTCCTTTAATATTTAAATATTATTGTGCTTTACATACTCTCCTAAACATTTAGGCTATAAAGGATCATTTATGTTTAGATCTAGGGACTGGTCTGGGGAATTTATGAAATGTGATTGACTATATATTGCTGTTCATGGAAGCAGTGGGAACGGTGTCTCCACCATAGTTGCAACTGGTACAGTAACATTTTCTAGTATCTTGTGTCTTTTGTAAGATCGCACAGAGCTATCACTGAATCTCGTGAGATGACTTCTCATATCAATACAGATCCTGTATTGTGTCTAATGGTTGAAAACAGACATTGTGGTTTTAAGGCATTCTTTGGTCTTCTCCAATTTCTAAATGTAGTAATGTGCAAAGTCCTTAGGTCATATTATTTTTTTCTTTTATTTTATTTTTTAGGAGTGAAGGGTTCACGCTTCTTGTACCAGGTTACATATCATTGTGCTTTGGGCTATGACAGAAAGTTTTCATGATAATGATGCCTGGCCTAAATTTCACCATTGCAAAGCTCACGAGACATATAGGGGTTGATTTACTAAAACTGAAAAGTGCAAAATCTGGTGCAGCTGTGCATGGTAGCCAATCAACTTCTATTTTCAGCTTGTTCAGTTAGGCTCCATTCACACCTAGGCGATTTGAATCTCGTCAAAATGTGGGACTTGTTTGCAATGCCATTACTTCTTAATGGCACCCCAATCGCGGTGTGATTTTGCCGTGATAAATCATGCTGCAATCACGGCAAAGTTGCAACATGCGAAGCTTGTCGCCTAAAAAGGAGCAGGACCTTCTTTTAGACGACACCGTCGCGTTTCGTGATTTGCCATGATTGCAGCGTGATTTATCACGTGACAATTGCTACAAAATGGCACCGCGATTGGGGCGCCATTAAGATGTAATGGCATCTCAATCACGTCCTGTGTTTTGCCATGATTTGGAATTGCCAGCAAAATTGCGGCAATTCCCCCCGTGATTCAATTCACTTCACTTAAGCTTTGACAAAAAAAAACTGGAAGCTTGGATTGGTTTCTATGCAGAGGTGCGCCAGATTTTGAACGCTCCAGTATTAGTAAATCAACCCCATAGACTTTGTTGAAAGCAAGTCACTTCAAATAGGAGAATGCACTTGTTCAAGGCTTACTTAAAAATGTAGCTTTAATTTCAATGAAGTTGTGCAATATCAATACAACGACAATTAAATAAATATAACAATAAATCATAAATAAATACATTGGGATTATATCTTTTACAGGATACAAGCTCCAAAAAGTACACTAGTAGAGCACAGAACAGAAACTATTTGATAGTCTATCTGCATTGCACAGCATTAGCAGAAGAGTCAGGATCTTCTGTATGAGTGTTCTGATCATTTTAAAGAATATAATGTGCCTTTGAATTCAAACAAAAGGTCAACCACAAAATGTGTCTGAGTGCATTTAACGGAAATTTGGTCTATAAACACAGACTGTAAAACATCTGTTCAAGGACTTAATATATACAAGGAATGAAAGAAAAACATGCTGCAAAGTGGGTAGACATTTTCTGATTTTAAAGAGAAAATTCACTCAAAGTGCAAATTCGCTTGCAAAGTGAACATTCTATTCAGCTGAAGTAAATTAACCCCAACATCTCTGCTATTTGTTTTTTTTACATTCACACAATCTCCCTTCATTCGTAAGTTTATTACAGCAGAATACAATTTTAAAAATATAATATCACAATAATATTTTATAATATTATGAATTCAATTTTAAGTCATACCTCTTAGCAGAAAAGTGATGTACCATGTTAGTCATAAAATGCAGTTGCAGATAAGGAGGACCTGTTATGAGTGCTCTCATTACTTAAGTACACCCTGAAAGTGTCCTCAAAAAGGACACGAGCCAATGGTTCTGTCCAAACTGGACAAGCAGGAGTTGTGTATCATATATTGAAGTGATACTGATACCCTATTTATGTGCAGTTTCCTGCTGTCAATGATTCCTAAGGAAGCAGCGGGTGCATGCCTAGCAATTGTTGAAGTCACCGACACATAGGCTTATATGGCTGGGAATTCCAGGCCATGAAAAAAAAAGGGAAAACGACACCAGTGACATCACCGATATTTGGTCATTGTTGTCACTGCTATTCCCTATCCTTGTATAGCTGTTGACAGTCTGGGAGCTGTCATTCAGCAGAAGTACCGGATCCCTTGGGTTTTTAATGTCAGCAAGTTGGCGGCAGGCATGATGGATTAACACTGGATTTTATGGATTAAAATTTTTTTAGCAAACTACTTGTCCAACGTTTGGGTGTCTTTATTTCTAGGATACTTTTTTTTCTGTGTTTTAATATATCTTTATTAGAGTTTCAATACAGAACAAACAAAAAACAAACAATATAGTCGGTTGATAAAAAAACAAACAATGGTGTCATCCAATGAGTAATCTAGAAATATTGGATTCCTAAGAAACGAGGACACTCATACAAAATCCAGCTTCCTGCATAGACACACATCTAAGCAATTCAAGGTTTCCAGATAAACAGTGTTATATCAAAACCAGAGAGAAAGTGTCAAATATAATCCAATACTGGTAAAGAAACAGTGATGACAATAACAACAGAAAAAGAAAAAAACAGTAACAGTTACAAAGGTCATTTTTTATAGCAAGTGATCGCTCATAAGTGCAATATAGGTTTAGATCATCAATAACCTGAGATAGGGTCAGGGAATTCACTGAGTTCTTCAGTTTTTTTGTGAACGAATAGGGGTACTTTGTATGCACAACTACCCCCCCCCCCATTTCCTGGCCATGCTCAGATTAAGTGTGGGGTATGGATTATGGGTATGGAGACCTCACTTTTTTAGTTTTTTGGTTAGGGATTCCTTCCTTAAAATTCATAGCAGAATCAAATGGTCTGATATGGACTTTCTGAGAAACCTCATGTTTTTTTTTGCATGGGGTACCCCCTTAAAATCCATACCATTGCAAGAGGTCTGGTGTGCATTTTGGGGGAGGGGGGGACTCAACACAATTTTTTTCATTCTTGCTGTAGGATGTGTTACAGCAAAAGTGACATTTATAAAGAAAAAAATG
Organism: Lithobates clamitans; assembly: GCA_037952925.1. Lineage (NCBI taxonomy): Eukaryota > Metazoa > Chordata > Amphibia > Anura > Ranidae > Lithobates > Lithobates clamitans. The sequence goes on from JBBGZY010000821.1 coordinate 1,075,686, forward strand.
ATACAGTTTAACCACTTGACGACCGCCGCGTGACTATATACGTCCACAGAGCGGCACGGGCAGGCAAAAGGGCGTACATTTATGTCCTTGCCTTCCCGCAGGTGGGGGGTCCAATCGGACCCCCCTCCCGGTGCCAGCGGCGGTCGCCTTTGGTCTGGCAGCGATCAGAGATGAGGGGGAGGCCATCCGATCGCTCCCAGCCAATGAGATTCTTCAACTGCCTCTGTGCAGTACACAGAGGCAGGGGATGTGATGTCATCTCTCCTCGGCTCGGCAGTTTCCGTTCCGGCGCCGAGGAGAGAAGACATCAATGTGAGTGCACCAAACACACACACAGAGTAGAACATGCCAGGCACACAAAACACCCCCCTTTACCCCCCGATCCCCCCCGATCACCCCTCCCCCCCCTGTCACACTGACACCAAGCAGTTTTTTGTTTTTTTTTTATTACTGCATGGTGTCAGTTTGTGACAGTTAGTGTGTTAGGGCAGTGAGTGTTAGCCCCCTTTAGGTCTAGGGTACCCCCCTAACCCCCCCTAATAAAGTTTTAAACCCTTGATCACCCCCTGTCGCCAGTGTCACTAAGTGATCATTTTTCTGATCGCTGTATTAGTGTCGCTGGTGACGCTAGTTAGGGAGGTAAATATTTAGGTTCGCCGTCAGCGTTTTATAGCGACAGGGACCCCCATATACTATCTAATAAAGGTTTTAACCCCTTGATTGCCCCCTAGTTAACCCTTTCACCACTGATCACCGTATAACTGTTACGGGTGACGCTGGTTAGTTCGTTTATTATTTATAGTGTCAGGGCACCCGCCGTTTATTACCGAATAAAGGTTTAGCCCCCTGATTGCCTGGCGGTGATATGCGTCGCCCCAGGCAGCGTCAGATTAGCACCAGTACTGCTAACACCCACGCACACAGCATACGCCTCCCTTAGTGGTACAGTATCTGTACCGATCAATATCTGATACGATCTATACTAGCATCCCCAGCAGTTTAGGGTTACCAAAAACGCAGCGTTAGCGGGATCAGCCCAGATAACTGCTAGCACCTGCGTTTTGCCCCTCCGCCCGGCCCAGCCCACCCAAGTGCAGTATTGATCGATCACTGTCACTTACAAAACACTAAACGCATAACTGCAGCGTTCGCAGAGTCAGGCCTGATCCCTGCGATCGCTAACAGTTTTTTTGGTATCATTTTGGTGAACTGGCAAGCACCAGCCCCAGGCAGCGTCAGGTTAGCACCAGTACCGCTAACACCCACGCACACACCGTACACCTCCCTTAGTGGTATAGTATCTGAACGGATCAATATCTGATCCGATCAGATCTATACTAGTGTCCCCAGCAGTTTAGGGTTCCCAAAAACGCAGTGTTGGTGGGATCAGAGCAGATACCTGCTAGCACCTGCGTTTTGCCCCTCCGCCCGGCCCAGCCCAGCCCACCCAAGTGCAGTATCGATCGATCACTGTCACTTACAAAACACTAAACGCATAACTGCAGCGTTCGCAGAGTCAGGCCTGATCCCTGCGATCGCTAACAGTTTTTTTGGTAGCGTTTTGGTGAACTGGCAAGCACCAGCAGCCTAGTACACCCCGGTCGTAGTCAAACCAGCACTGCAGTAACACTTGGTGACGTAAGGAGTCCCATAAGTGCAGTTCAAGCTGGTGAGGTGGCAAGCACAAGTAGTGTCCCGCTGCCACCAAGAAGAAGACAAACAGGCCTCTCGTGCCCATCATGCCCTTCCTGCTGCATTCGCCAATCCATATTGGGAACCCACCACTTCTGCAGCACCCGTAATTCCCCCATTCACATCCCCAACCAAATGCAGTCGGCTGCATGAGAGGCATTTTCTTTATGTTCTCACGAGTACCCCTACCCAATGAACCCCCCCAAAAAAGATGTTGTGTCTGCAGCAAGCGCGGATATAGGCGTGACACCCGCTATTATTGTCCCTCCTGTCCTGACAATCCTGGTCTTTGCATTGGTGAATGTTTTGAACGCTACCATACACTAGTTGAGTATTAGCGTAGGGTACAGCATTGCACAGACTAGGCACACTTTCACAGGGTCTCCCAAGATGCCATCGTATTTTGAGAGACCCGAACCTGGAACCAGTTACAGTTATAAAAGTTAGTTACAAAAAAAAGTGTAAAAAAAAAAATATATATATAAAATAAAAAAAAATAGTTGTCGTTTTATTGTTCTCTCTCTCTTTCTATTCTCTCTCTATTGTTCTGCTCTTTTTTACTGTATTCTATTCTGCAATGTTTTATTGTTATTATGTTTTATCATGTTTGCTTTTCAGGTATGCAATTTTTTATACTTTACCGTTTACTGTGTTTTATTGTTAACCATTTTTTTGTCTTCAGGTACGCCATTCACGACTTTGAGTGGTTATACCAGAATGATGCCTGCAGGTTTAGGTATCATCTAGGTATCATTCTTTTCAGCCAGCGGTCGGCTTTCATGTAAAAGCAATCCTAGCGGCTAATTAGCCTCTACACTGCTTTTATAAGCAGTGGGAGGAAATGCCCCCCCCCCACTGTGTTTTTCTCTGGCTCTCCTGTCTCAACAGGGAACCTGAGAATGCAGCCGGTGATTCAGTCAGCTGACCATAGAGCTGATCAGAGACCAGAGTGGCTCCAAACATCTCTATGGCCTAAGAAACCGGAAGCTACGAGCATTTCATGACTTAGATTTTGCCGGATGTAAACAGAGCCATTGGGAAATTGGGAAAGCATTTTATCACACCGATCTTGGTGTGGTCAGATGCTTTGAGGGCAAAGGAGAGATCTAGGGTCTAATTACACCCCAAAATACATTCTGTTGCTTCTCCTGAGTACGGGGATAAGCAACTGATAAGGAGAAGCAACTGAATGTATTTTGGGGTGCAATTCCACATAGGCCCATGGCCTGTGTGAGCAATATATCATTTAGTGACAACTTTTTGTAATTTTTTTTTTTTTTTTGTCATTATTCAATCACTTGGGACAAAAAAAATAAATATTCAATGGGTTCAACATGCCTCCCAGCAAATTCCTTGGGGTGTCTACTTTCCAAAATGGGGTCATTTGTGGGGGTTTTGTACTGTCCTGCCATTTTAGCACCTCAAGAAATTACATAGGCAGTCATAAACTAAAAGCTGTGTAAATTCCAGAAAATGTACCCTAGTTTGTAGATGCTATAACTTTTGCGCAAACCAATAAATATACGCTTATTGACTTTTTTTTTACCAAAGATATGTGGCCGAATACATTTTGGCCTAAATGTATGACTAAAATTGAGTTTGTTGGATTTTTTTTATAACAAACAGTAGAAAATATCATTTTTTTTCAAAATTTTCGGTCTTTTTTTGTTTATAGCACAAAAAATAAAAACGGCAGAGGTGATCAAATACCATCAAGAGAAAGCTCTACTTATGGGTAGAAAAGGACGCAAATTTCGTTTGGGTACAGCATTGCATGACCGCGCAATTAGCAGTTAAAGCGACGCAGTGCCAAATTGGAAAAAGTCCTCTGGTCCTTAGGCAGCATAATGGTCCGGGGCTAAAGTGGTTAAATACCAAATAATTGCCAGCTTCATTTGTTAAAAAACAAACAGCACACAGATCCCTCCAAAGGTCCCCTCAAACACATAGCAGACTGTTGTGTATTTTTGGGGACTTACAGAAAGGTCTGTGGGACTTCTTTTAATGAAAGTCAGTAGGGAAATGTAAATTTTCAGCATTTTAAAACCCCTTTCCTTTGTAATTGTCAGTGCTTTTAAAAAAATCTCTGCTCCTGGATAAATTAAGTTTAACCACTTGATGCCCGTGCTATAGCCCGAAAGACGGCCACAGCATGGGCTTAAATTGCCGGGAGAGCGTACATAGACGTCCTCGCATGGACACGCTGCCCACACGCCATCCTTGGGACTCGGCTGATCACAGATCAGAGTAAAGGGCCGATCCTGGCCCTTTACCATATGATCATCTGTCAGCCAATGACATCTGATCACATGATGTAAACAGAAGCCAGTAATCAGCTGACAGCGTGAGGGAAAAAAAATAGGCAGATTACCGGCTTGTGTGAACAAGACATCGGTCCCACACACTGACAGCCACTGCTGCTAAGAAGTGCCCACCAGTGCCACCTACAGTGCCCACCAGTGCCACCTCCCAGTGTCCATCGGTACTGCTAAGTAGTGCCCACCAGTGCCACCTACCAGTGCCCACCAGTGCCACCTATCAGTGCCTCATCATTAGTGCCACCTATCAGTGCTGCCTATCAGTTCCACCTACCAGTGCCTATCAGTGCTCATCAGTGCTTCCTATCGGTACCCATCAGTGCCACCTATCAGTGCCGCCTATGAGTGCTGCCTATCAGTGCCCTTCAGTGCTGCCTATCAGTGCCCTTCAGTGCCACCTATCAGAGCCACCTATTTGTGTCCATCAGTGTCACCTATTAGTGCAGCCTTATCAGTGCCTCCTGATCAGTGCCCACCAGTGCTGCCTCATCAGTGCCACCTTTTAGTGCCACCTATTAGTGCTGCCTTATCAGTGCCTATCAGTGCAGCCTATCAGTGCCCATCAGAGCAGCCTCATCAGCGCACATCAGAAGCTAAAAAATTACCTGTTGAAAACTTGTATAACAAATTATAAAAAAGGGTTATTTTTTCAAAGTTTTCGGTCTTTTTTTGTTTGTTTAGCAAAAAATAAAAACCCAGCAGTGATTAAATACCACCAAAAGAAAGCTCTATTTGTGTGAATAAAAAACCTAAAAATTTAATATGGGTACCCTGTAGCATGACCGCGCAATTGTCATTCAAAAAGCGACAGCGCTGAAAGCTGAAAATTGGCCTGGGCAGGAAGGGGTTATAAGTGCCCAGTAAGCAAATGGTTAAAAATATATATATATTTTGCATCTCCCAGGGCCAGGGCTGTTTTTTTTATTTTATTTTTTTAATACAATCCTTCGGCTATTACTCCAGAAAATTGGCATTTTTGATTCAACAGATTCAGTTCCCACTGATTTCAGTGAGGTTCAGGTTCAGCATCCAAATTTCTTTGAAGTTCGCTGAACCCTGCTCAAACTGAATCCAGGACAGGTCGACTCATTCCTACTCATCGGTATTTCTTCTGGTTTCCCTGCTGCTGATATTTTATTTACTATTGACTTACTATACTTTGTTCCACGCTTTTGGGTCAATAATCAACAGCAGAAAAATGCCAGCAGGCTAAGAGCAAATCATCACTTGGATTGGTTAACACCACAAACACTACAAACAGAAAAGCTTCCACTACAATTTTTACTGTTGTAGCAATTCTGTAATACACTCTGTCATGCCAGGAAGGGATAGGATAGAGGTTAAAATATAGTGGTGCTCTTTAAAGAGACAGGAATTCTTTTAGTTTTGGTTTGAATTTTTTAAAATGTTCTTTAATGAAAAAAAGGGAAAAATTACACAAAAGGCAAAATATTTACAGAAAAAAGTATTCTGCCAATAATAACAATAGTAAAATAAATGGAGTAAGAGTGAAACATTTTTAACAAGGTTTGGCCTGATCTGTGGTTCTGGCAGAGTCAAATTCAACACAGCATACTCTATCTCTAGTTCAATAGGTTACTGGCTTTTATGCATAGCTTGATGGAAAGAGCTGTCAAGAGGTAGTTGCAACATCTTTTTGTGGCCACTGAATATAGTGTTGGTACCAATAAAAATGACCAATCAAAGGGTCTGAGGGGGTGTGAAGTAAAAGTCTAATAGCCAATATGTTATTGCCTAGCGTGAAATTTACAATATACTAGGCCAAGGAATATTTATTGATTTTTTTCTATGATAGACCTACAGATCCTATTTAAACAGAATTTATGATGGCCCGCTCAGTGTCTCTGAGCTGACAGGTAAATGTAAGAATTTTATTACTGAATAGGAATTTTGAGTATGACATCCCATTCCCCATACCTCAATATCATCACTTTCAGATGAAAGTTACTTTCAATTCAGAGTTACCAATACTGCACTTTCTAGTCTTTAAACTGTTGTAAGGTGGCTTAGTAGGTCCAGCAATGGGAATTTTCTTATGCGTCAGCATCTGTAGTCTTGAGGGGATTCCCTTAAGGATGGAAGAGGGTCAGCATGGGGCCATGCTGAGAAGGCCTAATTGTAGGCTTGAACCTTGCTGTAAGTATTCTAAACCCACCCAACATCCCTTCCCAGGCAGGTGTCTCTTTTGCAGCTTCTGGTAGGGAAGAAAAAAATTTCCCCCCAACCACCCCTATGTCCCCAACTACCCCTATGCCCTGAGTCTCATACTGCTGGCTTTACACCTTACTGTGAGTTTATGGCCTGCATTGCACCACAGTGGTAGGTACCGAACCACAATTTTTTTTCTCAGAAGACAACCCCTAACTCACACCAGCATGTGGAAAGTAACATCCCTTGTCGCAGGATCACATGGTCAGCAGCAGGGTCCACATGACCACAAACTTGTGGACAAGCAAACATGGGTAGGCATGTAACATTTCCTTTATGGCTGACTGTGTACAATTGCTGGCAGCTAGGAAGGATATAGGAGATCATCAGTTGATCCAGGGGCCAGTCCGATCGCCCCTTGGGGGGTCAGGAAGGAATTTTTTCCTCTGCTGCATTATTGGCCCTCGCAGCTAGGGGTTTTTCGCCTTCCTCTGGATCAACGACAGGGGGGTAGGCAGCCGTACCTCCTCAAGTACCTCCGCACCCACACCAGCCCATCGCCACACCACTCCAGAAGCAGCAGGTAGCCATCAGACCCCTCCATCTCCCCGCAAGTGGATCATCACCATATTAGTACCACCATCAGAACACCTTTCGTACTAGCAACACCATCCTCCTCATCATGTGCAACTTTAAATACACAGCAGACACCATCCACAGGCTAAGAAACGCCGCAAACTTTACCGATCGCCACTCAAAAAAGACTAAAAAAAGAACAATTACTAAGAACCAACCCACAATCAACCAGGAAATGCAAGGAGACACCGATCCAACCGCAACAACTAGCATGCGCCCTGATCAACACCAGATCTGCAGTCAAGCACAGGCTGGAAATCCACGATTTCGTCATCGAAAACAACTTAGATTGCCTCTTCATTACAGAAAGCTGGCTAACACCTGACTGCAACACCATCCTAACTGAACTGGTGCCCAAGAACTACAGTATCCTAACCGAGCATAGAATCGGAAAAAAAGGAGGAGGCCTAGCAGTGATCTTCAAATCTCCTCTTGGGTTCACCAAACCAAACGTACAGAACTCAGTGCCTTTCATGGAAACACTCTCACTGCACCTCCAAACAACACCTCAAGACACCATTTACATACTACTATGCTACAGACCACCAGGACCAAAGACCAATCTCCTCACGCCGCTCACTGAATTCTTCTCGATGCACACCTTGAAAACCAAAAACCTGCTGGTACTTGGGGATTTTAACCTGTGGGCAAACTCTGCCCAAGACCCCACCGCAACCGCCTGCGTCAACCAAATGGAAGAACTTGGCCTTCAACAACTGATAAACTCTCCCACGCATGGTTCAGGACACACTCTAGATCTCATCTTCAAACAAAATATGGACATCAACGTATTTGACAACACTCCACTACCATGGACGGACCACCATGCTATCAAATTTAAAATCACCACTAACACCATCCTCCAAAAACAGAAACACGTAACAGCAACACACTGGAATAGATCTCAGAAGAAACTTCACTCTGATCTCTTCAAAACTACATTATCGAGCAAAATTCTTTTGCTAAACTCAAACCTCTCAACAGAACAAACGCTCAACTCCCTAAACAATGTATTACTACAAACAGCAGACTTCGTGGCGCCAAAACGTAGAACACTCATCCGCAAAAAAAACTCAAGCTGGTTTAATGGTAATCTCACCCTACTCAAGCAAGAACGTAGAAGATCTGAAAGAGCATGGAGAAGAAATCCTACCAAGGAAAACCATGCTAACTACAAAGCACTCACGGGGAAATACCACAAGGCAATCTTCAAAGCCAAAAAAGAAAATTTCTCAGACAGCATCTCATCCGCCTTAAACCGTCCGCGGGAACTTTTCAAAATAGTGGCTCAGTCTATGAACCCGACCTGCTTAGAGCCCCCAGGAAATGATACTCAAGAATTCTGCAATGAGTTATCAGATTTCTTCATCGAGAAAATCGACAACATTCGGAAATCAATCCATCAGAAAACATCATCAGAAGCCTTCGAGACAGCACATCACCGAACGACATCATCCCCACTAAACTTCTTAAAGAATGTTCCGACATCTTGGCCCCTATCCTAACACAGCTCATAAATCAATCATTCAAAGAAGGGACTGTGCCAACCTCCCTCAAGCAAGGCATCATCAAACCTCTGCTAAAGAAAGCCAATCTCGACCCTAAGGACCCTAACTGCCGCAGACCAATAACTAGCCTCAACGCCATCTCCAAGATTATGGAGAAAGCGGTAGTACAACAGCTACAACGCCACCTGGACACACACCTCCTCCTGGACCCTCTGCAATCAGGCTTCCACCCAGGCCATGGCACAGAAACAGCACTTCTCAAAATATGGGACGACGCCCTTGAAGCAGCAGACGAAGGAGAACAGAGTCTCCTGGTACTGTTAGACCTCAGCGCAGCATTCGACACAGTGAACCACAATACTTTACTTGTCCGCCTCGCTGAAGTAGCAGGAGCTACAGGTTCTGCTCTAAAATGGTTTACATCCTTCATAGAGAATCGCTCCCAGACAGTGAAACTAGGAACATTCACCTCAGAAACCCGGGCAGTCTCCTGCGGAGTCCCTCAAGGATCACCCTTGTCACCAGTACTATTCAACATATACATCCGCCCACTTCTCAATATCATCAGGAAAACCGATCTTTTCTTCCATTCATACGCTGACGACACCCAACTCTACCTTCGTATCAACGGACAAAAAGACCTTCATCAGCAATTACAGAAATGCCTCTCCTTAATAGACGACTGGATGACCACTAGCTCCCTCAAACTCAACGGATCAAAAACAGAACTTCTTCTCCTACAAGCTAACAAAAATTCCAAAATAAAGACTACATGGACACCTCCCACCATCTTTGGACAGACCATCTCCCCAAGCACCAAAGCCAAGAGTCTCAGAGTCATTTTTGACTCAGGAATGACAATGGATGCACAAATAGGATCAGTGGTGAGCGAATCCCACCATCTCCTCCGCCAACTACGTAGACTCATCCCCTTCATCCCAGAAGAGGACAAAGCGGCAGTTGTGGGAACAATCATCAATTCCCGACTCGACTACGCAAATTCGCTCTACGTAGGACTACCCCAATATCAGCTTGCGCGCTTACAACTCATCCAAAACACGGCGGCAAGACTGTTAACAAGAAAAAAACCCTGGGAATCCATCTCCCCCTCCCTAAAGAGCCTACACTGGCTAACCATGAAGAAACGGATCACATTCAAGACCCTCTGCCTCACCCACAAATGCGTACAAGGAAACGCCCCACCATATCTCCGCGAGAAAATAAAACACTACACACTGAATCGCAGTCTTCGATCAGCTAACCAAAACCTCCTTACCATTCCCAAATACCGCTACAAAGCAAAGGGAGAATGAAGATTCGCAGTCCAAGGACCTCGACTATGGAACGCTCTTCCTACCAACATCCGCATGGAAGAAAACCACCAGGCCTTCAGAAAAAAACTAAAGACCTTCCTTTTCTGAGAAGCTGACATCAGAGAATGCATCCAGCGCCTTGAGGCGATTCAGTTCGCATTTGCAGCGCTTTATAAATCATTCATTCATTCATTCATTCAAATCATTCATTTATTCATTCAGAGAGCACACCATTGGAACTGATGGTGCCGTCCCATGTCTTGCACCTTGGTGATGGTGACAGCACAGTCACCTCTACCTCCTCCTCCTCAATGGCTCCATCTAGCCCCCTCAAGTGACCCAGAGACTATGGCCCAGGAAAAATGCTGTCATTCTGTTTTGCAGCTGATATGCTTGGGGGACAATAGCCACACTGGGATTTTAGCAGCCCTCCAGGGGAAGGTTGAGGGGTAGCTGACCCATGCCATCTTGTGCCAGGCACTGTTTGGTGTGATAATGGCACCAATGTGCTAGCTACTTTTCAGTTCAGTCTTATTTTATTATATTTTATAAAAATGTAAACATATATGAAAATGAAAAAGTAAAGTAATATATATAAAAATGGGAAAAGAAAATTATAAATAAACTGCAGTAGCAAAATTGTATTATTATAAAAGGGCTATATGATATGGTCTCATATTGAGCTAAAAAATATCACAAATTTATCTACATTACTTGTACATCCCCAATAAATCAATCGGCTTAAAGTGGTTCTTGTCAGAAGATAATAGGAGACAGAAAAAACAAGTAATTCAAAACAGGTGGGTAGAAAACAATATAAAAAACATAATTATGAGAGAAATTTCACTTTTTCTTTTTTTTGGCAGGGAGAAAAAAGGGGGGAAGAAAAGTAAACATCCATCATGGCCCTATGGATAAACAGTAGCTCAAGAAAGTCATATCTTGAAATTTCTGTGAACTGCAAAATACATTCCAAGAGGCCCAGGTAGCAGTACATTTAACCAACCTATCATGTTCTGTCACTAGAAGGGGCTCAAGGTCCATAATGAAATCCAGCCCCAGCACCCATTTGGTTAGTTGGAATCCTATGGAATCTCCAGTGACGAGAGATAACTGCTCTATCTGCCATCAAAAAATGACAGAAAATATCCCTTTTGGCTGATTTGATAAAGCCTGGTATCATGGATAGAAGAAGTATTTGTGGGATAGCCAGGGCAGATGTTCCTGTAACTTTTAATTATATATTTAATCAGATTCTCAAAATTCTTTTATCAGTGAACACCTTGCCCATATGTGGGTCATGTTGCTTTCACAACCTTGATATCTCCAGGAAACATTTGGAAAAGATGGGTAGAAATTATGTAGGATATCTGGGCATCTATCCCTTCGAGTAAGGATTTTTAATTTTTTTTCTTGAGCAGAGCCTGCAACTGAGAGCTTATGAGACAAGATAAATGCTTTCTCCAAATCATGAGAGTCAAAATGAGCATCTAGTTCTTTTTTCCAAACTGCTGTATAGGCTGGGAGATTTGGATAAGAGAGGGCAGACTGGATTGATTATATTTAAGTTACTGAGTGAAATGGGGGGAATCGCGCAATAATACATCTTCAAAGAATGTGGGACGAGATGTTCACCTACGTCTCTCAGGCAAACATTAGAGGAAAGAAGTTAGTTATTGGTTTAAAAAAAACAGTAGTCTGGCCAATGTGAGCAAGGGCTAATGTCTGATAGGCAAGAATGCCTTCAGGAAGTATTGGCAGCAATGTGTTTCTTTATTTCAGGGTTCAATTGTAGACCTATGGAGGGCAGTATGAAAAGAGGGATTATCAAATAATGACGTAATTGGGCCTACATACATAAAGATGGTCAAATTAGCAACCAAGTATCCCAAATGTCCAAAGTTTGGTTTGTGTTATGCCGCGTGCAGACGATCCGACATTCCGACAACAAAATCCTGGATTTATTTCCGACAGATGTTGGCTCAAACTTGTCTTGCATACACACGGTCGCACATATGTTGTCGTAAATTCCGATCACCAAGAACGCGGTGACGTACAACACATACGACGTGCCAAGAAAAATTAAGTTCAATAGCCAGTGCAGCTCTTCTGCTTGATTCCGAGCATGCGTGGAATTTTGTGCGTCGGAATTGTATACACGATAGGAATTTACGACAACGGATTTTGTTGTCGGAAAATTTGAGATCCAGCTCTCAAATTTTTGTTGTCGGAAATTACGACAACACATGTCCGTTGGAGCCCACATACGGTCGGAATTTTCTCCAACAAGCTCACATCGAACATTTGGTGTCTGAAATTCCGACCGTGTGTACGCGGCATTAGGATGGAGCCAGTTTCTTTGCGCTTATGTGCTAGGGTCCAAAGGGACCAATGCTTGGTAGTACAATAAGATGTCTGGGACACTAGCTTCCCCTTTGCATTGGGACAGTGCAAAATAAGAAGTTTGCAAACTTTACCAGGAAACTTTTTGATAATTAGGATTTTAGCTTTTTAGCTATGAACTGTTATTAGCACAAAAACTACTCTACAACTAGTTCCATAAAACAATGGCAAGCTTGGTTAAATAACCTGAGAGCCTCCAACTATTTAAATAATTTTGACTTAGGATTTTGTCCTTAACCACTTAAGGACCAGCCTCATTTTGGATTTTAGGTGTTTACATGTTTAAAACAGTTTTTTTTTTTCTAGAAAATTACTTAAAACCCCCAAACATTATATATGGTTTTTCTTCTAACACTAACACTAGAGAATAAAATGGTGGTCGTTGCACTTTTTTTTGCACCGTATTTGCGCAGTGGTCTTAAAAGCGCACTTTTTTGGAAAGAATTCACTTTTTTGAATAAAAAAATAAGACAACAGTAAAGTTAGCCCAATTTTTTTCTATATTGTGAAATATAATGTTACGCCAAGTAAATTGATACCCAACATGTCACGCTTCAAAATTGCGCCCGCTCGTGGAATGGCGTCAAACTTTTACCCTCAAAAATCTCCATAGGCGATCTTTAAAAAATTCTACAGGTTGCATATTTTGCGGTACAGAGGAGGTTTAGGGCTAGAATTATTGCTCTCGCTCTACCGGTCACGGCGATACCTCACATGTGTGGTTTGACCACCGTTTTCATATGCGAACGCTACTTGCGTATGCGTTCACTTCTGCGCACAAGCTTGTAGGGACGGGGGTGTTTTAAAAATGTATTTTTATTTTTATTATTTATTTTACATTATTTTATTTATTTTTACACTGTTTAAAAAAAAATTGTGTCACTTTTATTCCTATTACAAGGAATGTAAACATCCCTTGTAATAGAAAAAAGCATGACAGGACCTCTTAAATATGAGATCTGGATTTTTGACCTCAGATCTCATATTTACACTAAAATGCAATATAAAAAAAAAAAAAAAAAAAAGTAATTAAAAAAAATGACATTTAACCACTTGACGACCGCCTCACGCCGATGTACGTCGGCAAGGTGGCACGGACAGGCAAAATCACGTACATGTACGTGATTTGCCTTCCGCGGGTGGGGGGTCCGATCGGTCCCCCCCCCGGTGCCCGAGGCGGTCGCCATTTCTTCCCGGGCAATGAGAGGTGAGGGGGCGGCCATCCATTGTTGGCCACCCCCTCCCGATCGCTCCCGGCGAATGAAAATGCTTCCTTCCCTCTGTAATGTAAACAGAGGGAAAGGAAGTGATGTCATCTCTCCTTGAGCCGGTCTTTTCGTCGCCGCGCCGAGGAGAGAAGACATCCAAGTAAGTCTGCACAACACTACACATTCAGTAGAACACGCCAGGCACACTTGTCACCCCCCATCACCCCCCGATCACCCCCTGATCACCCCCCTGTACCCACTGTCACTCTGACACCAATAGCATTTTTTTTTTTTTTTGCATTGGTGTCAGTTTGTGTCAGTTAAAAGTTTTAGGGCAGTTAGGTTAGCCCCCTTTAGGTCTAGGGTACCCCCCCTTAGGTCCAGGGTACCCCCCTAACCCCCCCTAATAAAAGTTAACCCCTTGATTACCCCCCGTCACCAGTGTCGCTAAGCGATCGTTTTTCTGATCGCTGTATTAGTGACACAGGTGACGCTAGTTAGGGAGGTAAGTATATAGGTTCGCTGTCAGTGTTTTATAGCGACAGGGACCCCCATATACTACCTGCTAAAGGTTTTAACCCCCTGATTGCCCCCTAGTTAACCCTTTCACCAGCGATCACCGTATAAGTGTTACGGGTGACGCTGGTTAGCTAGTTTGTTTTCTGTAGTTTATTACAGTTTATTACAGTTTATTATAGTTTATTATAGTTTTAGGGCACCCGCCGTTTATTACCCTATAAAGGTTTAACCCCCTAATTGCCCGGCGGTGATAGAAGTTAAGTTTTTAGGATCTGATAAGGTCTGCGTCGCCCCAGGCAGCGTCAGGTTAGCGCTAGTACCGCTAAAACCCACGCACGCAGCATACACCTCCCTTAGTGCTATAGTATCTGAACGGATCGATATCTGATCCGATCAGATCTATACTCCCCAGCAGTTTAGGGTTCCCTGAAACGCAGTGTTAGCGGGATCAGCCCAGATACCTGCTAGCACCTGCGTTTTGCTCCTCGGCCCAGCCCTGCCCAGCCCACCCAAGTGCAGTATCGATCGATCACTGACACTTACAAAACACTAAGCACACATAACTGCAGCGTTCGCAGAGTCAGGCCTGATCCCTGCGATCGCTAACAGTTTTTTGGTAGCGTTTTGATACAGTCGCCAACAGTCAGGAGCTTTTTTGCCTGTGAGTCTCACTAGTGTACCCCTAAATTTAGAGCCCAAAATGGCAAATAGAAGGTACACTAGTGAAGAGGCCTACACGTTTCTGAGTATGACAGATAGTGAAGAGGAAGTCACTCATCTGTCAAGTTCAGGCTCAGAATACGATCCTGTAGAGGACAGCGGCTCCATGACAGATAGCTCTGACGACAGAGTTGTGGTCCCTGCTAGGGTCAGGCGTACCAGACCCCAATCTTCTTCTGTCCTTGAAGTGCAAGAACCGCAGGGCTCTCGTATGGAGCAGAGCAGTACTAGCGCCGCTACTCCTTCTGGTGAACTGGCAAGCACCAGCGGCCTAGTACACCCTGGTCGTACATCCAGCACTGCAGTATCACGTGGTGACGTGGCGAGTCCCATAAGTGCAGTTCAAGCTGGCGAGGTGGCAAGCACTAGTAGTGTCCCGCTGCCACCAAGAAGACAAAGACAGGCCCGTCGTGCCCATAGTGCCCTTCCTGCTGCATTGGCCAATCCGAATTGGGAACCTTCCACTTCTGCAGCACCCGTACTTCCCCCTTTCACTGGCCAACCCGGAATTCAGGTGGAAACAGTTGACTTTATGCCACTGGATTTTTATTCACTGTTTTTCACCGAAGATCTCTATAGATCTATTGTGGACCAAAGCAATTTATACGCTGGTCAATACATCGCCACTATGCCCCAGTCCACCCTTGCCAGAGATTGGAGACCAATTACGGTCTCCGAATTTAAGACCTTTCTGGGCCTTTCCCTCCTCATGGGGTTGAATAAAAAGAGTAAGTTGCGGTCATATTGGTCCACTGACCCAATTTACCATTCACCCTTGTTCTCTGCTTCCATGGCCAGGGCACGATACGAGCAGATTTTGCGGTTCATGCACTTCAACGACAATGAACTCTGTCGTCCTCGTGGAGACCCTGCATACGATCGGCTCTACAAAATTCGGCCCCTCGTAAACCACTTCAACCAACGTTTTGCAGACTTGTTTACCCCCCATCAAGTTGTCTGCGTTGATGAGTCCCTGATTAAGTTTTCTGGCCGCTTGTCCTTCAAACAGTACCTTCCCAGCAAGCGTGCCAGATACGGGGTCAAGATGTATAAGCTCTGTGACAGGGCCACAGGCTATACATGTAGATTTATGGTTTACGAGGGAAAAGATAGTCACGTAGAGCCGACAAACTGCCCTGACTACATAGGAAGCGCTGGCAAGATAGTGTGGGACTTGGTGTCACCCTTATTCGGAAAGGGGTACCACTTGTACGTGGACAATTATTATACGAGCGTGCCACTTTTTAGTCACTTGTTTGATCAGCAGATTGGAGCATGTGGCACCGTGCGACCTAATCGCCGGGGCTTTCCCCAGCGGCTTGTAGATTCCCGTCTTAGGCTGGGGGAGAGAGCCTGCTTGAAGTATAATAATTTGCTCGCTATGAAGTGGAGGGATAAGAAGAATGTTTTCGTTCTCACCTCCCTTCATGCAGACACGACGACCCAAATTTCTACGGCGACTGGTGTTGTGGAGAAACCCCTCTGTGTCCACGAATACAACCTTAATATGGGAGGGGTGGACCTCAACGACCAGTTGTTGGCGCCGTACTTAGTTGCCCGTAAGGCCAGACGCTGGTACAAAAAAGTGTCTGTATACTTATTTCAATTGGCTTTGCTGAATGCTCATGTGCTATACAGAGCTTCAGGACAGACTGGATCCTTCCTTAAATTCCAGGAAGAGATCGTCAGAGCCCTTCTGTTTCCAGACGGTGCTCTACCTCACCTTCCCCAACCAAATGCAGTAAGCCGGCTGCATGAGCGGCATTTTCCTTATGCCATCCCGAGTACCCCTACCCAACGAGCCCCCCAAAAAAGATGTCGTGTCTGCAGCAAGCGCGGATTTAGGCGTGACACCCGGTCTTATTGTCCCTCCTGTCCTGGCAATCCTGGTCTTTGCATGGGTGAATGCTTTGAACGCTACCATACATTAGTTGAGTATTAGCGTAGGGTTCAGCACTGCACAGACTAGGCACACTAACACAGGGTCTCCCAAGATGCCATTGCATTTTGAGAGACCCAAACCTGGAACAAAAGTTACAAAAGTTAAAAGTTACTAAAAAAAAGTGTAAAAAAAAAAAAATAAAAAAAAAATTAAAAAAAATAAAAACACAAAAAAAAATATAAAATAAAAAAACCAAAAATAGTTGTTGTTTTATTGTTCTCTCTCTCTCTATTCTCTCTCTATTGTTCTTCTCTTTTTTACTCTATTCTATTCTGCAATGTTTTATTGTTATTATGTTTTACCATGTTTCCTTTTCAGATTTTTCATACTTTACCGTTTACTGTGTTTTGTTGGTAACCATTTTATTGTTTTCAGGTGCGCCATTCAGTTGCAGCGCGGATTTATTTATCTTGACAGCAACAGCGTTTGCTCCCACGATATATAAAGCCGTGACTCCAACGCTGTCGGAGGTGATTTCACCACCACAGTTACATACTTCAGCATATATGCCGAAGCGTGGGGGCAGAAGTGGGTGGAGGAGCGATTTGCTCCTGCCTTTTGCGGGAGGATGCCCCCATGCTTCGGCATATATATATTTTAGGCACAGGTTGCGTTAAATGTTTTATTTTTTACTATTTTTTTTTTTGTATTTGCTTTGCAGGTATGGTAAGTCTTACTGTTATACTGTAATGTTGCTTTGTTTTATTGTTAACCATCATTTGCTTAGCAGGTACGCCATTCAGTTGCAGCGCGGATTTATTTATCTTGACAGCAACAGCGTTTGCTCCCACGATATATAAAGCCGTGACTCCAACGCTGTCGGAGGTGATTTCACCACCACAGTTACATACTTCAGCATATATGCCGAAGCGTGGGGGCAGAAGTGGGTGGAGGAGCGATTTGCTCCTGCCTTTTGCGGGAGGATGCCCCCATGCTTCGGCATATATATATTTTAGGCACAGGTTGCGTTAAATGTTTTATTTTTTACTATTTTTTTTTTTGTATTTGCTTTGCAGGTATGGTAAGTCTTACTGTTATACTGTAATGTTGCTTTGTTTTATTGTTAACCATCATTTGCTTAGCAGGTACGCCATTCAGTTGCAGCGCGGATTTATTTATCTTGACAGCAACAGCGTTTGCTCCCACGATATATAAAGCCGTGACTCCAACGCTGTCGGAGGTGATTTCACCACCACAGGTACATACTTCAGCATATATGCCGAAGCGTGGGGGCAGTAGTGGGTGGAGGAGCGATTTGCTCCTGCCTTTTGCGGGAGGATGCCCCCATGCTTCGGCATATATAAATGGTGCATGTATGCCCATCATTAGAAGTGGGTGGATGAAGGGAGGTATTCTAATGGTGGGCATACCCACCGATCAATATCTTTTTTTCGTTCAGCCCACAGGCTGCATGAAAAAAAAGTTTACAATATATGCCTAACAAGGACCAGCAACGTACTGGTATGTTGCTGGACTTTGAGTGGTTATACCAGAATGATGCCTGCAGGTTTAGGTATCATCTTGGTATCATTCTTTTCAGCCAGCGGTCGGCTTTCATGTAAAAGCAATCCTAGCGGCTAATTAGCCTCTAGACTGCTTTTGCAAGCAGTGGGAGGGAATGCCCCCCCTCCCCCACCGTCTTCCATGTTTTTCTCTGGCTTTCCTGTCCCAACAGGGAACCTGAGAATGCAGCCGGTGATTCAGCCAGCTGACCGTAGAGCTGATCAGAGACCAGAATGGCTCCAAACATCTCTATGGCCTAAGAAACCGGAAGCTACGAGCATTTCATGACTTAGATTTCACCGAATGTAAACAGCGCCATTGGGAAATTGGGAAAGCATTTTATCACACCGATCTTGGTGTGGTCAGATGCTTTGAGGGCAGAGGAGAGATCTAGGGTCTAATAGAGCCCAATTTTTTAAAAAAAGAGTACCTGTCACTACCTATTGCTATCATAGGGGATATTTACATTCCCTGAGATAACAATAAAATTAATTAAAAAAAAATAAAAATGAAAGGAACAGTTTAAAAATAAGATAAAAAAGCAAAAAAATAATAAAGAAAAAAAAAAAAAAAAAAAAAAGCACCCCTGTCCCCCCCTGCTCTCGCGCAAAGGCGAACGCAAGCGTCGGTCTGGCGTCAAATGTAAACAGCAATTGCACCATGCATGTGAGGTATCACCGCGAAGGACAGAACGAGGGCAGTAATTTTAGCAGTAGACCTCCTCTGTAAATCTAAAGTGGTAACCTGTAAAGGCTTTTAAAGGCTTTTAAAAATGTATTTATTTTGTCGCCGCTGCGCGTTTGTGCGCAATTTTAAAGCATGTCATGTTTGGTATCCATGTACTCGGCCTAAGATCATCTTTTTTATTTCATCAAACATTTGGGCAATATAGTGTGTTTTAGTGCATTAAAATTTTAAAAAGTGTGTTTTTTCCCCCAAAAATGCGTTTGAAAAATCGCTGCGCAAATACTGTGTGAAAAAAAAATATGAAACACCCACCATTTTAATCTGTAGGGCATTTGCTTTAAAAAAAATATATAATGTTTGGGGGTTCAAAGTAATTTTCTTGCAAAAAAAAATTATTTTTTTCATGTAATCAAAAAGTGTCAGAAAGGGCTTTGTCTTCAAGTGGTTAGAAGAGTGGGTGATGTGTGACATAAGCTTCTAAATGTTGTGCATAAAATGCCAGGACAGTTCAAACCCCCCCCAAATGACCCCATTTTGGAAAGTAGACACCCCAAGCTATTTGCTGAGAGGCATGTCGAGTCCATGGAATATTTTATATTGTGACACAAGTTGCGGGAAAGAGACAAATCTTTTTTTTTTTTTTTTTTTTTTTTGCACAAAGATGTCACTAAATGATATATTGCTCAAACATGCCATGGGAATATGTGAAATTATACCCCAAAATACATTCTGTTGCTTCTCCTGAGTATGGGGATACCACATGTGTGGGACTTTTTGGGAGCCTAGCCGCGCACGGGACCCCGAAAACCAAGCCCCGCCTTCAGGCTTTCTAAGGGCGTAAATTTTTGATTTCACTCTTCACTGCCTAGCACAGTTTCGGAGGCCATGGAATGCCCAGATGGCACAACCCCCCCCCAAATGACCCCATTTTGGAAAATAGACACCCCAAGCTATTTGCTGAGAGGTATAGTGAGTATTTTGCAGACCTCACTTTTTGTCACAAACTTTCGAAAATTGAAAAAAGAAAAAAAAAATACATTTTTCTTGTCTTTCTTCATTTTCAAAAACAAATGAGAGCTGCAAAATACTCACCATGCCTCTCAGCAAATAGCTTGGGGTGTCTACTTTCCAAAATGGGGTCATTTGGGGGGGGTTTTTGCCATCTTGGCATTTTATGGCCTTCAAAACTGTGATAGGTAGTGAGGAGTGGAATCACAACTTAACGCCCTTAGAAATCCTGAAGCCGGTGCTTGGTTTTCGGGGCCCCGTATGCGGCTAGGCTCCCAAAAAGTCCCACACATGTGGTATCCCCATACTCAGGAGAAGCAGCAGAATATATTTTGGGGTGTAATTCCACATATGCCCATGGCATGTTTGAGCAATATATCATTTAGTGACAACTTTGTGCAAAAAAAAAAAAAAAAAAAAATTGTCACTTTCCCGCAACTTGTGTCAAAAAATAAAATATTCCATGGACTCAACATGCCTCTCAGCAAATAGCTTGGGGTGTCTACTTTCCAAAATGGGGTCATTTGGGGGGGTTTTGTGCCATCTTGGCATTTTATGGCCTTCAAAACTGTGATAGGTAGTGAGGAGTCAAATCACAACATTATGCCCTTGGAAATCCTGAAGGCGGTGCTTGGTTTTCGGGGCCCCGTATGCGGCTAGGCTCCCAAAAAGTCCCACACATGTGGTATCCCCATACTCAGGAGAAGCAGCTAAATGTATTTTGGGGTGCAATTCCACATATGCCCATGGCCTGTGTGAGAAATATATCATTTAGTGACAACTTTGTGCAAAAAAAAAAAAAATTGTCACTTTCCCCCAACTTGTGTCAAAAAAGAAAGTATTCCATGGACTCAACATGCCTCTCAGCAAATAGCTTGGAGTGTCTACTTTCCAAAATGGGGTCATTTGGGGGGGTTTTGTGCCATCTGGGCATTTTATGGCCTTCAAAACTGTGATAGGTAGTGAGGAATGAAATCAAAAATTTATGCCCTTAGAAATCCTGAAGGCGGTGATTGGTTTTCGGGGCCCCGTACGCGGCTAGGCTCCCAAAAAGTCCTAAACATGTGGTATCCCCATACTCAGGAGAAGCAGCAGAATGTATTTTGGGGTGTAATTCCACATATGCCCATGGCATGTTTGAGCAATATATCATTTAGTGACAACTTTGTGCAAAAAAAAAAAAAAAAAAAAAAAAAGTGTTACTTTCCCGCAACTTGTGTCAAAATATAAAATATTCCATGGACTCAACATGCCTCTCAGCAAATAGTTTGGGGTGTCTACTTTCCAAAATGGGGTCATTTGGGGGGGTTTTGTGCCATCTTGGCATTTTATGGCCTTCAAAACTGTGATAGGTAGTGAGGAGTCAAATCACAACATTATGCCCTTAGAAATCCTGAAGGCGGTGCTTGGTTTTCGGGGCCCCGTATGCGGCTAGGCTCCCAAAAAGTCCCACACATGTGGTATCCCCATACTCAGGAGAAGCAGCTAAATGTATTTTGGGGTGCAATTCCACATATGCCCATGGCCTGTGTGAGAAATATATCATTTAGTGACAACTTTGTGCAAAAAAAAAAAAAATCGTCACTTTCCCGCAACTTGTGTCAAAAAAGAAAGTATTCCATGGACTCAACATGCCTCTCAGCAAATAGCTTGGAGTGTCTACTTTCCAAAATGGGGTCATTTGGGGGGGTTTTGTGCCATCTGGGCATTTTATGGCCTTCAAAACTGTGATAGGTAGTGAGGAATGAAATCAAAAATTTATGCCCTTAGAAATCCTGAAGGCGGTGATTGGTTTTCGGGGCCCCGTACGTGGCTAGGCTCCCAAAAAGTCCCACACATGTGGTATCCCCATACTCAGGAGAAGCAGCTGAATGTATTTTGGGGTGCAATTCCACATAGGCCCATGGCCTGTGTGAGCAATATATCATTTAGTGACAACTTTTTGTAAATATTTTTTTTTTTTTTTTTTTTTGTCATTATTCAATCACTTGGGACAAAAAAAATAAATATTCAATGGGTTCTACATGCCTCTCAGCAATTTCCTTGGGGTGTCTACTTTCCAAAATGGGGTCATTTGGGGGGGTTTTGTACTGCCCTGCCATTTTAGCACCTCATGAAATGACATAGGCAGTCATAAACTAAAAGCTGTGTAAATTCCAGAAAATGTACCCTAGTTTGTAGACGCTATAACTTTTGCGCAAACCAATAAATATACGCTTATTAACTTTTTTTTTACCAAAGACATGTGGCCGAATAAATTTTGGCCTAAATGTATGACTAAAATTGAGTTTATTGGATTTTTTTTATAACAAAAAGTAGAAAATATCATTTTTTTTCAAAATTTTCGGTCTTTTTCCGTTTATAGCGCAAAAAATAAAAACGGCAGAGGTGATCAAATACCATCAAAAGAAAGCTCTATTTGTGGGAAGAAAAGGACGCAAATTTCGTTTGGGTACAGCATTGCATGACTGCGCAATTAGCAGTTAAAGCGACGCAGTGCCAAATTGGAAAAAGACCTCTGGTCCTTAGGCAGCATAATGGTCCGGGGCTCAAGTGGTTAAACAAATGTGCCTTTAACCACTTGCTTACAGGGCACTTAAACCCCCTTCCTATCCAGACCAATTTTCAGCTTTCAGCGCTGACGCACTTTGAATGACAATTGCGCAGTCATACAACACTGTACCCAAATGAAATTTTTATCATTTTTTCACCACAAATAGAGCTTTCTTTTGGTGGTATTTGATCACCTCTGCAGTTTTTACTTTTTGTTAAAAAAAATTTTAAAAACTGAATTTTTAAAAAAAAAATTTTTTTTTTTTTATATTTTGTTATAAAAAATTTAAAACAGGTAATTTTTCTCCTTCATTGATGTACACTGATGGGGCGGCAGTGATGGGCACTGATAGGCGGCAGTGATGGGCACTGATGGGTGGCAGTGATGGGCAGCACTGCCAGGTGGCACTGATTGGCACTACAGGTGGGCATTGATAGGTGGCACTTGTGGGCATTGATAGGTGGCACTTGTTGGCACTGTTAGGGGGCACTGTGGGCACTGTTAGGGGGCACTGTGGGCACTGTTAGGTGGCACTGTGGGCACTGTTAGCTGGCACTATTATGGTGGCACTGATGAGGCAGATGTGCCTCTTGGGGACCGATGTCCCTTACATCCAAGCCGGTGATCGGCTTTTTTTTCTACTCACACTGTCAGCGTAAGTAAAAAAAATAAACAATTACCGATCTTTTGTTTACATCATGTGATCAGCTGTCATTGGCTGACAGTTGATCACATGGTAAGGGGCCGGGACCGGCCCCTTACTCGGATCGGTGATCAGCCAAATCTCAGTGACTCGGTGATCACAGCACGCCCTGCAGGGCGCGCGCTGGGAGCGTGCACAGGGGGGCCGTCATAGGACAGCCTCCCGGGAATTAAGGTCCGCGTTGTGGCCGTCATTCGGCCATAGCGCGGATGGCAGGTGGTTAAGAAGCGTGGACGGAAGTGACGTTTTGACGTCGCTTCCGCCCAGCAGTGTCATGGAGATGAGTGGGCACCATCTTAGCCTCACTCGTCTCCAGGCACAGCACGGAGAAGGATGCGATTGCCTCTGCCGCTACCGACGGTACCAATAATGAGATCTTAGTGAAGCATGTAATCTATCATTCCTTCCTTCTACCTTGTTGAAATTATTAACTTGATAGCCAATCCCTGCTTACAGTTAGTCCCCAATCAGGGTAAGCGGGATATGGATGTCGAGAATATTGATACTACCTTGTACCTTTTTTGCTATATGTTCTTCTTTAATTTATTATTGAAATATGTATTAAGCAATGTTACAATTGTTGTAATATCACCCAAACAAACCTCTCTGCTCTAGTTACCTTGTCTCCTCCTCCCATGCTCGTCTCCAGGACTTCTCCAGAGCCTCTTCCATCCTCTGGAACTCACTACCCCAATCTGTCTGGCTATCTCTTACTCTGTCCACTTTTAGAAGATCCCTGAAAACTCATCTCTTCAGGGTGGCCTATCCTGCCTCCAGCTAACAACCGAATCTTCTGCTCCCCTCATCAATTTATCACAGTCCCTACTTTTTTTTCACCAGCCCCTCCCTCTTAGGTTGTAAGCTTGCAGGAGCAGGGCTCCTATAACCCTCTTGTTTTGAATTGTACTGTTGGTGTTGTGTCTCCCTACATTGTAAAGCGCTGTGCAAACTGTTAAAAAGAAAGCCTGTATAATAATCCTATATAATAATAATACAGAAATATCCTTTGTCAATAATTCTGTGTTTGTTATCTAAGAATGTAATACATTGGTATAATTAAAAAAAAAAAGAATACTACAACTACAGCTTAAAGGCATCTCCCAAGCATATCAGTGAAAGGATTGGTGTTTTTCCCATGTAGCCCTTGAAATCGAATAAAGAGGAGGAACCTCTCCCCGCTGTTTTGTATTTGGTACATGCTGTAACCCCCGTGCCAGTGCCTAGTGCTCTTGGTTTGACAATCCCCTGCCTATTAGCCTTGAAAATGACCAGAATTGTTTTACCAGAATAATAGACCTTAAGGCTGTCCGGATTTAGGTTTGCATTTTGTAGACTTTACATTGGGTTGAATTTTTTCCCTGTAAAGTGAAACCCAGACTCATCCCTTCATATGTTATAGCATCTTATGGTACCCACTATTAGATACTTGAGACGTAATCCTAGACTTAAAGCAGAATAGCTTATCAAGACCCACTTTTCACTGTTGCATTTTAAAAGCATGTGTATCACAATTCTGGTTTGCATACACTTGCAAGCTTTTTGCATAAGGTTACCTTTTGGTTTCCATAGTAAACCATTAAAGTGGTATTGAACCCAAAAGCAAACATTTATTATATTGTAGCTTACCAATTTTTAGATGTTGTGGCTGCATTCGTTTTTTATTTAGGTTTTCTTTTTTTTTTTGTTCACCTGATGATCCAGCCAGTAATAAAAAATTCTTCACATTTTTACCACCGACTTCTGTTTGCATACATTTTTCTTGACATTTTTTATAATTAATTGGACATTTACTGTATATTGTACTTTATTATTTTTTTGATGAATTGCACATGAATATACTGTATATGCATTTTGTAATTTAGTGTGGCAAATTTTGTGAACATATTTGCTGTTAGATAAGGTTAGCTAACTTTGAGTGTTGCAGCTACATATACATATTTTTTGTTGTTTGTTGGTTTAGGTGAGCCTAAAAAAGAAAGCTAATGCAGCCACCATACCGGATGATTGGTAAGCTGCAATATATTACATTTTGGGTTCATTTCCATTTTTCCATTTTAATACGTATATATATATTTATATATATATAAACCTAAAACGGACAGCTAGACTTCTCTTTTGGGGTCCATTTCCACTAAAAAAACACGCTAGTTTTGCTTGAGGTTTTGCATATATTTTGCTGTGAGCATTTTTTTATGCATTTTGCTTCTGATTATTATTATACATGTTTTTTTATAGCACTGACAGTTTGCGCAGCGCTTTACAACAGTAGGGCAGACAGTAAAATTAAAACCAATTCAATACAGGAAGAATCAGAGGGCCCTGCTCATTAGAGCTTACAATCTAGCAGGAAGAGTCAAGCGATACAAAGGCTAATAACTGTGGGGGGTGAGCTGATGAAGAATAAAAGAACAGTTGTTAGGTGGAGGCAGGATAGGCTTCTCCAAAGAGAAAAGTTTTCAGGGATCGCCTAAAAGTAGATAGATTTGGAGATAGTCTGACAGATTTGGGTAGGGTATTCCAGAGAATGGGAGAGGCTCGGGAAAAGTCCTGGAGGCGAATATGGGAGGAGGTGATGAGGGAGCTAGAGAGCAGGAGGTCTTGGGAGGAATGAAGAAGACAATTAGTTTGGTATTTTGAGACTAGGCTAGTGATCTAGCTGGGGGAAGAATTGTGATTGTGTTTTGTTTTCTCTTTGTATACTTTTTTTTATTTGTTCAACATGCACAGCCATTGAAAACAAATAATACAGACTTGATACAAACTAACACAAGGATAAGGCCCTTTATTTTAGCCATGTAATCATAATTTTGAAATCTTATTGGAATTAATAAATTACTGGCGCATTTTTGAAAAACAATGATCCTTATCAGTGTTTATACGGTTTGTGAATTGAATCTTATGTATCTTCTGTTTATCTTCAGTTTAGCAAGATGCTAAATGCATTTTTTATACACTGCAACCCCAAAAACAGCTGGAAACAATGGCTAAGAATTTGCAAATGGCAACAGAGGAAATGGGCCCTTAGGCTTAAAAGACTGACACAACATTGAAGTGATCAAAGGCAGATGAATCAACGGGAAAATGGTTGTAATTTTTTGTAACATAGATTTCTGAAAGGTTTTTTGGCCAGAGATGTAGCAACATCATACTTTTAAGCCTCAAATACATGTGTAACCACAATTAGTTTAAGTGAATTGAAATGGTTTAAATATTTTTAAAAAGAAAACTACAAAAACATAAATTTAAAATATAAGCAACTTAATTATCTTAGATATAAAAATATAGTTACACATTCAAATGAAAAGAACAAATATATAAAATATTACGGTAACATAAAAACATGAACACTATACTCTTAGAGATGAAAACTTTAAAAAATGTCTATTTGTTTAGTCACATAGCACAACATAAAAAATACATGCCGGTGGTGGCTAACCTAATGTGTAACCCAGCTTTCACCCCAGGTTATAAGGCTGACACATTCTTGAAGTGGATGCGTGTGAATCAGTGGTTGCATTTTTGCCAAAACATGTAAGCTTATTGTGCTGTAATTTTACTGGTTGTGCATTTTGCAGCGCTGCACTGATTCTCAAAAGTAGTTTCTGTACTACTTTCGGATATTTCAGGGTGCGATTTGCATTGACATCTGTGCAGAAACCCACACAGATGTCTCTGAAATCGCCCCCGAAGTCGGGATTGACATTGGGGAATGAAATTGTGCGAGTTAAGCTGAACTCGCATGATTTCATTCCCGCAGTCAGTGTGAATCTAGGCTTAAACTCCATCACATACCATTTACAGGTTCAAAAGGTATCCCTTACACATTTCTAAGATTAAATTACAGAGTATGAAATGCACAGGATAGGTAAAAAAATTCAATCCCAACATTCTCTCTAACTGTAAAATTATGCATAGCAGCAAAACCAGACTTGCTGTTTATCAAAAATAACTATTTATCTGCAGTCAATGGGAAGTCTACTTTCATATTTTTCTCTATGTTGATCTCTAAATATCCATGGGCCAATACACGAAAGTCAACAAAATGAAGTCATGCAACCTTCTGTTAATCTCCATACACCCCTTTGTTGATTTATCCTTTAGGAACCAGAGCTTATTTCCACTCTTTCAAAGCTTTCTAACAAACCTTGTAGGAATATTGGTGATATGCTTTGCTAGCTAAAAAGGAGAATTCTAATGAAAAAACATGTCAATTATTTTTTTATGCAGAAGTGAAAATATCATGAACAGCCTAAAATAATATACTTTATACAGACAAAAAAAAATGCCTATATGGGTCTACCCAGTATATTATTAACATGAACCTTTAATTTTTACTTAATATACAATGATACTAAATAATGCAACAATCTTGACATCTGTGGTTACACATTCACGACTTGTTTACAGAGAAAATAAGACAGAAGGTCTGTGTAGGCATTAATATGATATGGATTATTGTTCTGTTTCCAATACCGCTTTATGCAATGATATACCTCCTTAGATCTCAGTCTGTCGGAGAACGTGACCACTTGCTGAATCCTCAGAGAGTTTAATTCTTCAAAAAGACCCCGAATTTAAACCCACCATAGTTTTACTTTACAGGGTATAATAGAAAGAATGTTTTTTTAGCCTCCTGAAGTATAAGAAGACAATAACTTACCTAAATTCTGTCTGCGATGAAAGCAAAATTAACTGAGGAATCATGAGAGAGCAATAAGTGTCTACCTAAAGTCTGTATTACCCTGTTTCCCCGAAAATAAGACCTAGCGTGATTGTCAGTGATGGCTGCAATATAAGCCCTAATCCCCAAATAAGCCCTACCCTGTTTCCCCGAAAATAAGCCCTACCATGAAAATAAGACCTACAAGGACTTTAACTAGGGCTTATTTGGGGGGGTAGGGCTTATATTGCAGCCATCACCGACAATCAAGCTAGGTCTTATTTTCAGGGAAACAGGGTAACTAGCACTGAACAGAAGGCGGGGGGGGGGACATGAAATGTACTAAGGGTACAAATAAACAGGTTGCTGTGGCACCATGCTCCCCAATAGATGTTAGAAGACACCACATTTTTAACAAAAAACAATATGTTATAACAACAATACAACACAATTACGGTATGTGAGACACAACAATTAAACCATCATTTTTTGTGATTTATTAAAGGCATTAGTGTATACCTCTTATTAATTCTAGTCAACAGGGGAAAGTCATCAGTTAGCACTACATTTTTTAATTATTTTCTGTATGGAGAATTAGCTGGGCTTTTGCCATTGTTTCTAAGCCATGTCACCTTTCTCCTGAGCAGTGCTTTTAGTAGATCTTTGAGGGTATAGCTTAAAAATGTCATATTTTTGGTTTTGGATTGAGCGAGGAATGGTTATAACCCCTTATGAGTTTTTTTTCCCTGCCTGTGTTCCAGTGACACCTCTAAATTTCAGATTTCCCCATCTTTCAGTCCTGATCACAATAGTCATCAGGACAAATAGAGAGAGTGAATCTTCTCAGTGGAGTCACAGACATCAATAAAAAAACAACATTTTGAATTTAGATGCACTTTAATTATACCTAGGATTCCAAATCCTGGAACCCATGGACAACATTCTTTATAACAATTAAATCCAAAAGACTAGGCTAAAAATCACTATAAAAATCAGGAAAGTGGAGCTGCCTAATTCACAGAATGAACACCAGCATAAAAATGAATTATAAAATCAAAACTCATATTTTAAATTTCAGATAGAGTGGTGATGGGTTGATGAGTAAATTTGTAGTAAATACTTTAAAAAAATTAAAAAAATAAGATAAAGTTGATTCTCTTAAAAAAAAAACACATTTGTTATTTATCTCACGGTGCATGTAGGCAGTCAGTATATTAAGAATGTACAAATTAACAATGAGGGGAATCCTGCACTGGCCAATAAGGGCCCTTTCACACTGATCAGTTTTTAATCAGTTTTAAAAGAATATTACCAGATCTGTAATGTGTTGATGGTACCAATCTATCTAAGCAACCTGAAATTCCTGCTTACTAATGCAATATCAGAACATAAATTATTTCCACGAAGCAAGTTCATCTTTTTCTACTGAGGACATTGTAAGTTCCTCTTGTTCTACATAAGTTTATTGCAAAAAGCCAGAGTAAAAATCAAGCTAGATCCAATGTTAATGGGAACCCTTATGCCCCGTACACACGGTCAGATTTTCCAACGGAAAATGTGTGATAGGACCTAGTTGTCGGAAATTCCGACCGTGTGTGGGTTCCATCACACATTTTCCATCGGATTTTCCAACACACAAAGTTTGAGAGCTTGCTATAAAATTTTCCGACAACAAAATCCGTAGTCGGAATTTCCGATCATGTGTACACAAATCCGACGCACAAAGTGCCACGCATGCTCAGAATAAATAAAGAGATGAAAGCTATTGGCTACTGCCCCGTTTATAGTCCCAACGTACGTGTTTTACGTCACCGCGTTTAGAATGATCAGATTTTCCAACAACTTTGTGTGATGGTGTGTATGCAAGTCAAGTTTGAGCCAACATCCGTCTGAAAAAATCCTAGGATTTTGTTGTCGGAATGTCCGATCAATGTCCGACCATGTGTACGGGGCATTACAGTTTTTCAGTTAAAAAAAGTGGAAAAAATTCCTGAAAAATGCATCCCTTTAAATCTTATGGAACTCTTTACCCTGATCAGTTGTGTGTCAGGTTCCTTTCACAATGCTCCATTGCAAAAACACATAATGGGGTCATTTACTATAGTGTCGTGGTGCTAATTGCCACAAATTAGTGCTTAAATGGTATTCACTATAGCGCTGGTGAAAAAATACTCTCAAAATTTAATTTACTATAGCTCCCTGAAAACAAATAGTGCCCAACCTCTTACTCTGCTAAAACCTGGAGTGTGCATATGGAAATAATGTTTAGAGCATGATATAATTGCCTAAATGGTACTGAAATATGTGGTATATTGTTTAAAGATAATCTGCTTTTAAACTGTGTGAAAAAATGATTTCTACACTGAAATATCTTTAAAAGTCTGAGGAGAAATAAACTGCCTGTTTTTGTACAACTAGGTGCCAACACAACTGAGCATGCTCAGACATGCAAACTACTCTCATTTTAACTCCCATGGCTTTTTCACAGGGCGCTATAGTAAATACCAAAATTAGCGCCGGGCTAAAATGCATGTTTGAGAGTGAAAATCGGTGCTATATAGTCCAATGCAAGTTTCAGACATTGATTCTAATGGTACAATTGTAACTTCCCCAAATAAATAATGTTGAGATGAAATGTATCTTTCTCTGAAGTAAATTTTCCTTGGCAACAATGTTGCTTCTACTTCAACTATTTTGTTTTTAAGAATGCTAGAATGTGGAATGTTTTAATGTTTTGGTAAAATATATTTTTCTCTGTCAGTTTCACTTGTTAGGCTTCATGTACATGGGACATTTCTCAACCTCTCCTGAACGCTGGAACATCACAGCTAGTAATACACGTTAAAAAACGTGTGTTTAGCAGCATTTACAAGACGCGTTTAGCAACGTTTAGCCGTGTTCAGAAGTGTTTACTAAAGATAACCTCAGGAGACCCTCCCAAATGATTAGAAAGCACTAAAAACAAATATTTATTAACTATTTCAGCCATTCTGTGAGAGAACAGTGTGTGTAGCAGCTGAGAAACCAGTGTGCTTGTAGCTAGCTGTTATTTTTTGGTTGGTTTGTTAATATGGATCCCATGAGGAGCATGTGTGAGCAAATGCTCCTGATGTTGCTTTTGCTGAGGTTCCAAAGATGTAGAAAATTGCGTGAGAGGACCAGAGTTCATCGCTACTGGACACATCCATTGATGGCTCAATGCATGTCCACAGGATACTTTCTAATATCTATGTTCAGCTGCGTAATTACCCAGAGAATTTTATTTTACGCGCATGTCAATTGCCACTTTTGAGGTTCTCTTGGAAAAGGTTAGACCCCGTCTAGTTCACATGGACACCAACATGAGGAAAAGCGTGCCACCAGAGGAACGTCTGTTGGTGACTCTCAACTTCAGCGTCAAGTAATGCAAGTCGTGTATTGTACAGCATAATTGCCCGATGATGGGACTATCACATGGTATATCATGCTTGCAAGCAGTGATAATTGAGTTTTTGGTGTGTTTTTAGCATTTTTCAGGCTCAAAAGTAATACATAAAATGTTTCCCTTTAAAAGCGCTTCTAGACCAAAACGCGCATAAATGCGGGTAACCGCGTTTAGTGCTTGAAATTACTCTAGATACAGCTTCTGAACGCATTTTTTTGGGTTCCAAAAAAAGCCTCTAAACTCAACTGCCTAGAAACGACTATAAATGAACCTGTGTACATGTACTGATAAGATAACATAGAGAAGCTTTCAGGAGCAGTTGAAAAAAATGCCCAACTGCTCCTAAACGGTAAAACCAATTTCCTCAGAAAATGGGATTTTAAATGGATCACAACAGAAAGTGTATACAAAACGACTAGATTTTATTACATAAATAGACTACACATGGTGAAAAACACAGTACAAAGCATTGGATAAAACCAAAACACAGAATTACATGTATTACATTACTGTATTACATGTAATAGCGCTCAGTACTTCCCGGCGCTATAGTAAATGATCCCCAGTGCATCCTTTTAAATTGCATTGAACTGTTCACACTGGTCAGTTTCGTTTCAGTTGCCTTTTTAAAAGTCCTGCTTGCTGCATTTTTGGTGTGTGTATGGTGCATGTACAATGTATCAGTGTGGAAATGAAATATCCTCAGCTCAGGAACATTGCATAGAGGAGGACGATTCTGTGAATGAGGGCACGCTAGAATTTTTTCATAGTTTCACAATATTTCTGTGTGGCTCTATTCACAGAACAATCAATTTCTCCTGTATTAAATTATATTGTAACTGTACCATCTGCCCTCATGTTGTAAAGTGCTGCACAAACTGTTGGCACTATATAAATCATGTAAATTAATTACAATCTTCCTCTAGTGCAGTGTTAGCTTGTGAAAAAAAAATGCGATAAAACAACGTGAAAAAATAACACTAAATTTAAGCACTAAACATTGCAAAACATAAATATGTGCCTCCTTTGCTAAATAAGGTACGTTTTTTAGTGAAGTGACTCATATTGAAAAAAGTACCAAATTCGTTTTTTAAAGGCAAAATTTAATTTGGGTATTCATATTTTAGTTAGTTGACCATTGTGTCTCTCAGCTCTATTTATTTGCTATGGTGACCATTATTACCAGAACTGAAAGTGATTATGACATTTCAAATGTTGTCACCATAACAAGAATAGCAGTGACAACTTACAAGAGGGACATTTGTTATCTATCTAACTGAGGATTTCCCTAATTTTGGAGGGATTTCCTCCCCCTTCCTGTAATGTTTACAGGAAGTAAAGGGAAGAAAAATATCCTCAATGGGACATAGATGGCAAAGAAAAAAAAAAGAAAACTGAGATTTTAACAATTTCCTGCTCTTTTCAAAAATGTTCCTTTTCCACAACATATCACCCATAGTGTGGATTTATTCTAGAATTTCTCTTGTGGTTGATCCACACTATGTCAAACCTTTCTTTTTTCATTTATTCCTTATTTAAGACCTAAATGTGGTTGGGAAGAAAGTGGAAATTCACGCTTTTGCCAATTTATGTGAAATGGAAGAAGTTCAAGAGCTCAGTGCTGGAAACTCTTAAAAATGGCGATGGATCATGCAGAACAAAAAACAGCAGCACCAAGTGTTTGAATGTCCCAAGTATGTGCAGCTGATCTGCAGGGTTCTCTGCTTCCATACAAACAAAGCAAAGTATACTACATATCTAAACCTGATCACAAAATTTATGAAAGCTTTCCACAGGCAAATATAATTTTAGTAATTTCCTGGGGAAAAATAATATAGCATGTACAATTGTGACACAAGCCATATTGTATTTTTTTTATTTAAATGTGTTGCTGTTTTTGATTGTTGCTGTTTTGCTAATTGTTAGTGAAAAATAGATTTCTGTTTCAATCTGCAGCACTGTAATTTTTTGTAAAATTCCATGCTATATAGCAACCTGGAGGTGTTCCAAACCTATTTAGTGTATGGAACACCCCCAGAGACTTAATTTCCTACTTGTGATTGGTTTACTGATTTTCCCATAAGTCCACACTAAGATAGAAGTCAGATGTTACACATCATCTGCAACAAACATTTCAATTTTGGTGAGATGCTTCGAAAGGGTTATTCACTTCTAAAGGGATGCAGACCCTACCACTCTCCTCATTAAAGCTCTGCAAGTGCATCAGCGGATCAAAAACGAAAAAGTCACTCCTATTCAGAATCAGTCCAGCATGAGACATGATCTAACAAAGAGCTATTCCTTCAGAGCAGAAACAGGTAGGACTCTGCAACAAAGTTTGTCAAAATCATTTCAATGTACGTTGATCACCCAGGGGGGTGATCCAACAAAAGTGGAGTTGCTTATTGAATATGTAAATAAAAATATATAAAGTGATCCCCGCAGTAATATAAAAATCACTGTAAAACACTGTGAAGAATTCTCAAAGGGATTAATAAAGTGCAAAAATATTAAAGTGCACAAATATTGTGTCTCCACATAAAAGTGCAAAAAATGTGCAATAAGTGTTCAAGTGTTGTTCAAAGTCCTGTACAAAGTAATAGTGAATACACTGCAAAAAGGGGGACCAAAAAGTCCTATAAGGAGAATAAAAGTGCTAGGGGAGAATCTAAGTTCAAAGAATGGTGCATCCGGTAGATGTATGTAAAATGAGCAGATGAATAACATTGTCCATAAATAACTCCACGGATTGTCTCTTTGAAATCTAGTCTCACAGAACTCTCACCTTATATACATGAAGAAAATCGCATCAGTAAGTAAGTTGGACTGTCCACAGCATCCTATTGGGACCTTTTCCTGTTCACATACACTGCTGACAAAACCATGAGTGCTTCTCCAGCTATATGAATCCTCTACTGAGCCGTCCTGATCCACCTCCAGTATAGTACCACAGCAAAGGTGGGGGGAAGAAAGAAAGAGAATGCCTCCAATGGTGTAGCATGTTAAAGGCTAAAAGTGTATTTATTAAGGTGCCAAATAGGTGGACTCTTACATAAAAAGTATAAAAACAAGCAAAGAACAATTAGAACAGCGTTCTCAGTGCCTTCTCGCGTCACTTCCAGTGTGCGTTTGATTCTGGTCACTCCCTATGCGTTACGTCACATGACTTCATCAGGGGAGTATTAAATATGTAGTTTTCTAGATAAAAACATGTATATAACAATATAATATTCCTTCAATAAAGGTATCTGCATTATGGCCCTGTTCCATGTGTTCCTGGTGGAGACTAGAAGTGGCAACACTAATTGCACAGGCAAGGTCCACTGTTGTCAGGAAGCAGGTCCTCAGCAATGAGGTGCAGATGACACTGGAGCAAGCAGATAAAGACAAGAAGCAGCTGAAATAGGCTGAAGGAGATCAGAAATAATGACAGGTAAAAAATTAAGAAAACCCTTAGAACAGTATTTTGTAAACATACTGTCAGGCCCTGGATTGAACCTGGAACCTCTGCTGTTTCAGGCAATGTCCATTCCTGCTGAGCTACCTGGAATGCTGGACAGCTCCTGGGATAATTCCTTGAATGATTCTGTTTTGCACCTTGTTTGTCTTGAACCCTGAACTCTTTGCTCCTCCCATGAACTTTGTGATTTAAGTCATGTCTCTGCAGTTCCTGTTTGCCAGATTATTGTCTCTCCAGATAAATATCTTGCTCCTGTCTTGCCCATATTTTGCTACCACTCGTTATCAACCCTTGGCTTGTTCCTCGACTATGCTTCCACCTGATCCCAAACTGCAACTACACGTTACTGTCCTTTTGGCTTGTTTACTTACTACGCTTCAGTTTGATACCTACCTGCTCATCCGCTACTGGACACATGCTTGCTCACCTCCTGGTGGGGCGATCCTGAGAACCGCATTCTGGTACTAACATGCAGCAAAATCCATCTCCACCATCAGGAGCTCTGGTGAACACCGGTTAGTACTTAGACTCCGCACCTCAGATGAGACCTTGTCATTTACCAGGGTGACTGCCTGTGTACCTATCCTGCTGGTCGGTGGTAGTTCCTCTACTGCTATAGCAGCTGGTCTTCGAGTCTGACCCCTGATCGTAACACATACATTATTACATGGCAATTAATTGCGATACATGGTACCTGAAAAACAAAATGTCATCTATTTAGCCTTTAGACCTGCTTAAAAAAAATTGTTATCTGTGAAGAGACAAGAATGAATTGAAAGTATTCCCAACAAGATAAAAACACATTTAATACAGTGAGAATGGGTTGGATCTTCTAGCAGTGTTTTTATTTGTTGTTTTCTTGGTTGCTTGGTTGGTTGCTTTCTTGGCCCAATGAGGCACTTACAAGTTAGTTCACAGGTGTCAAAAGGGACAGAAAATGAGGTGTAATTTCTGCAATAGTTGGAAATAAAACCTTGACAGAAATTGGATGATTGCCTAATACAAGTTTGTAGAGATTTGCTAAGGGAAATTCCTTTGCAAAGTGAATAATCCCTTGCAATGTGAACAGCCTATTTGTCTTTATTAAACAAACCATATTGAGTTCAGTAGACCACATGGTTTACAGAAAAGTGAGAGCCTGAAAAAAGTGAAAAGAAGTTTACAGCCCTACATGCAAGCTGTAAAGAAAAATACAAACATTTTTTTACAGTATTTTATATCATATGTAATATGTCATATTTACCTGACTAAAACTGTTTTATAATATTTTTTTTAGTCCTACGCATAATGAATAAAGAAAATAATCCACAAATTATGTGCAAGGCCACTAAATATTTCTTGAAAAAGTATACCATTTAAAATCCCTATTACAAACACATTAAACGCAAACTGGATGGTAGCTGATAATTCTACCCATATGTTTTTTTGGATTGTGGGAGGAAATGTGAGTACAAGGAGGAAACAACTTAAAAACAAGGAGAATATGCAAACTTAATATAGATAAAAGTAAGTGACATCCCCCACTTTTTTTCCTCTAGCTCTGCAAAGCAAAAGTGCTAGCAAGACCTTGACGATGGGAAGCTATTAGCTGCTTAGGGCGCCACCTGATGGAAAGAATACCAATTGTCATTAGTTTGTAGGCATAGTTGGTGGCCTTTAGCTAGGGTTCAGAATGCAGATCTACAATTGGGGCTACAAGCAGTTACAATGTTTAGTTAGCTATCATTCTAAACAGTCTCATTCTGTAGATGTGGCTGTAGGCATACCTAGCCTAATTTGGGGAATATGAATGGCTTGGCTTGGCTTGACTGCCAAATTTCTAACTCTAGCTATGTTAGGGATCCAGTATGATAAAAAATAGAGTGAACTAATAAGACTGTACATAACAAAAAATCAGAATGTACTGTATGCCAATAACAAAAAGGTTTATTACAAATAAGTGCATTCTTTGTAAGCTCTATTTTAAATGTGCCATTATGTTAATGGCTACTGAAGCAAAAACATCATCACGCTTACCATCACGAAGCATGACATCCTTGTTTCATTTCCCATATTATGCATATGTGTTTCATGACCTAATACAAAGCTGATGACATGTAAAGAAAAACAAAGGTTCGGTGTAAACAGCTTAAACAGTTTATATTTTACAGTAACAGCTTGAGTCATGGGGCTGCATTCAGAGTGCTATATCTGTTTCCATAGAAACTAGAAAGCGGTGGACCTTTGCTCATATCCTTTGTTATTATTTCCAATATTGTCTGTTTTCCAGTATTTGTATCTCAGATCAAGGCCATCCAAATAAAAAAGATTGGTCCAAGATATGATTCTACTTGGTAAGAATTGTAATGTCATTGGTTAAAATTTGGAGAATTTTTGAATGTTAAATGTGCAAACAACTTATATTTGGATATGAAATATTGTCATGGAATTACAGCTTAAATAATGAATATGTTTTTATGGAACTGTAACAAATGCATTTTTATTCCAACTAGAACATGGTTAATGCATTCTCATTCGTAATTCTTTAAAAGTGAGACACTGTCCCTGCATTCAGTTTGTATTCATATTAGAAATATGTACTGTACGCCATAATATATTATGCATGTTAATAAACAGGGGCCATCAGTGAGGTCCCTAGGTCTGTATAAAAACATTAAACTGTATGTTCAAGTGTGCTTTTATTTGATGAATGTTAAAAGTATTAAAGTATTGTTCCTATTATATCACAAGTGTGAGATGAGGTGAGTTTCTTATCACATTATCACCCTTCAGCCTCCTGCTATTACATTGGACTAATGACAAAATCTGGTGTAAGCCTAAAT
The DNA here is from genome assembly GCA_037952925.1 of Lithobates clamitans. Lineage (NCBI taxonomy): Eukaryota > Metazoa > Chordata > Amphibia > Anura > Ranidae > Lithobates > Lithobates clamitans. The sequence continues at coordinate 1,112,935 of JBBGZY010000821.1, forward strand.
GCTTCCTCTGGTGGCACTGAGCACAGGGATGGCATTTAGAAGAGTACATTGATAGCTTCTCTGAGTCTCTTTTTATTCTTAGGAATTCCATTGGCTCAGGTCATTAGAGTTCGGGCACTTGATCCCCAGCAACAACATTTAAAGCATCTGTCAAGAGTTTGTGGTATGTAAGCTGTTTTCTTTTTTTTTTTTTTATAAAGGAGCCCTAATGCTATACTGCCACACATGAATCTGCCAAAAAACATGCAACACTCTTCTGTTGAAGTGCAGACCATAAATTAATTTACATAAATGTTTAAGCCATATATGTTTAAGCCAGCAAGTAGTGGTTAACACTTTTAACTTACAGGACTGGGGTCTTCGGTTTTAATCCTGGCCAGCATGGTATCTGCATGGAGTTTGTATGTTCACTCTGTGCTTGTGTCAGTTTCCTTTCACACTCTAAAAACATGTTGGCGGGTTAATTAGCTCCTGTCTAAACTCACCCTAGTATGTATGCATATGAGTTCGGAACCGTAGGCAGTAAGCTATGCTGCGTAAATTGTTTGTGCTATATAAAAAACCTGTAATAATTCATGTTTGGGAATTCCTTTAACCGACATTCACTCTTTTTGGCAGCATTGAAAACAATGTGGATTCTAGAACAATGGGAATTTGAAAAGTTGGTTTACAACATATGAAATGCCCTGGATATTATTTATTAACTATGTTGTTTATTCTTTCTAGAATTGAAACATGCCTAATGTGGTGAGAGGACATAACAGATGTAATAAGACACATTGGGGGTTATTTACGAAAGGCAAATCCACTTTGTATTATAAGTGCAAACTACAAGTGCAAAGTGCACTTGAAATTACACTAAAAGTGCACTTGGAAGTGCAGTCTCTGTAGATCCGCGGGGGACATGCAAGGAAAATAAAAAAACAGCATTTTAGCTTGCACATGATTGGATGATAAAATCAGCAGAGCATTTCAGATCTACCCCCCAGATTTACAGCGACTGCACTTCCAAGTGCACTTTCCGTGCAATTTCAAGTGCACTTTGCACTTGTAGTTTGCACTTGTAGTGCAAAGTGGATTTGCCTTTCGTAAATAACCCCCAATGTGTCTTATTATGTCTTCACATTTTGAACTAATGTAGGCATAAAATAATTGGTTGCTTTCAGAAAGAAGAATCAATCCCAGTCTAAGCCTGAGATGACATGACACATGCAATATGGAAATGTACTATATAGCAGCCTATATAGCACAGGTAATATTGGGAATAATTACTTTCTCTATTTTCAACTCCTAATTGGTTTTGTTGCCCTAAGCGGGATTGTAATGTTTCCATCCTAATAAAGTCAAGAGTGTAAATATAAATGATTTAGTGTTATCCAGTTTTCAAACCATACATATCTGCAAATGCCCTGTCTACATTTGACCTAAAAATAGAGCTATCTGATGAAGAAGCCAAACTACTCATTAGTACTAATAGTGTCATTCAGGGCTGAACAATTACCATTTACATCTTGCAAATACATTATCTTCTCGAAATGTCAAGGATTTCTTGTTGATGTGGAATGATCATGGAATATTTAACACCTTGTTGCTTGTGCATGTAATCTATTGCAAAGATGTTAAGTCTGACTAATTAAAACCAAGCTCAATAACTGTAATTAGAATTTACTTCTATTTATTTGTATGGTGTTTATTGATTTCTGTCAGTGTGAGTGTTCTGTCAAAGCAATAGCTAAATCAACTACTAACACAGAGTTAAAAGCATTCAGAATACAATACTACTGTATATAGTTCTGTATGGTGTATATAGTATATTGTTATTGGTAGGTTCATGCATCATTTACCAACTAGACCCAAGTGTTTAAATTTTAGTGTTATAGCCACTTTGACTGCTGCATAACTTGCTTATTCTGGTATATTAATATATCAATCTTTATATCAGGTTTATAGGTTTCACAATTTTGATCAAGTTTTTCCCCAGGTTTGTAATTTATATATATGTAGGTGCGCACAAATTAACACCCAAGCTCTGCATTAATATTGGCACCCACTGGCCTATATAAACTACAGCACTACAGAAATAGGTTGCTGAATGGCCTTTAGCTGGTTTCTACTTACATGTGACCTGATCTACTGACTCTTCTTTTCCGTGTATGTCTCAGCTTGCCTGCCAACCTGCCTCTGGACTATTGCCTCTTTATTGTGCCCTTGCTTTGCCTTCTGACTCTGATTGCTGCCTTCTACCTTGTACTTTGTTTGCCTGGCTGATAAAGACTTCAGATTGTTTTCTGTACTCTGCTTTTGTTTCCTGATTAAATACTACATTGTTCGGTCGGTCCTGACCTAAGCTTGTTCCCCCACTCTGCCTCCTGATCCTGTCTCCCGATCTGGTATCCCACTGACTGACCATGTCCACTTTTGGCAAGGGTCTCAACCTCGTTCCTGTAACTTGTTTGGGTACCACAATGTTCTTGTCCTTGGGTCCTGCTTCATGATCTACAGCCCTTTGCTCCATGCATCTTATCAGCAACATGCATATGGTACTGCCTGCAACTTTAGAACTTATGCTGCTCCATGCCTTCACACTCTCTTTCACTACCTTCATTCACTTGGTCTCTGCCAGGTATGTTGTAGGTGGGGTGCAGTGTGGTGTGGCAGCAATAGCACACACAGTCCAAGTGCAATGAAAGAGTTTGTATTGAAATAATGCAAAGACAGTTCACAATTAACCCAAGGGGAAAGCAGACCAGCCGGGAACACTCACAGGTCCAACAGCATGTAGAGAGCAGGATTCAGCCAAACTGACAGTGCCTGTTTAGAGGGGCAGAATGCGGCTTGGCCATCTTGTGCCCAAGCAAGAATATGTCCAGAGAAGTTACAAGCCATACGCTTTTCCTCCTCATCAGGAACCTTTCGCCTGAACTAGTACTGTCTTTACTAGGTGGGCTACCTGTCCCTGCTCTACTTACTCGCAAAACTTGGGAGCCAGGGTCTTAAAAAGGCTCTGCCTGACCCAGGAGCTGCTATAGTTACATGGGGCAGCAGCCTCCAATGGGATAGCTTCCCCAGGAAACCATAGAGGAACCATGTTCTTCTTGACTTCCTCTCGAACTGTAGTTCCACTGTGGAAGAGCACCACCTGCAGTAAAGGAAGTAGACTGTACCTGTCTACAGTGTGATAGAAGCTTTCTCCAGTGTTCATTGACAAGGACAAGTATGGTGACTGAACTCAGTAAGCTGCAAAATAACTGGCAAATACCATACTACTGTTAGACATAGAGGATGATATACTAATGACAAACAGATAGTTTACTTTGTGAGTGCACATGCACTCTGCAAGGGAATAATCCCCAGAGCTAAGTGAATAAGGAGAGGCTCTGCTGACTTCCATTTTCCAATTAGTTTACAAGCAAACATGCTGTTTTTTTTCCTTTTTTTTTCTTGCAACTGAATGGGTATTCTTACTAGCAAATAGAACAGTGTATTTGCCTTTACAAAATCAATCCCTACAGTCTACATTCTGGAGAATTTTTCTTCAAACAGAGCAGTGAAATATAAAAAGGAAACAGATAAGTAGCCATATCTTTTTCATTTCTAGGGTCAGTTTTTTTGGAGGATTGCCTTTTCATTTTAAGAACTCTGTCAATCAGCATGGCAGGGGGTTACATGATAACCTTTCCATGTGGATTCTAGCCCACGTGCCTGGTGTGCCTTTCTAGTAGAGCTCAGATGGGGGCAGGCAATTGTTTGGGAATGAAATGTGAAATTGTTGCTGTTGTAAAAAGGGTAAATGTTAAAAGTAATTCCATTTTCTTACTGAAGAACAGATGCTGGTGAAGATTTTTCACCTCATGAATGTGCTTTGGTAACATGACAGTTATTACTTAATGAAAGTGCAGTAAATGCATGGTGAATGTGCTGTGAATCCATTTATATATGCCCCAGAGTTTCAAGCTTCATAGTAACTGTTTTATTAAGTCGTGCAGAAAAAAAAACCTTTTTACATTATAGGATCAGTTATTACAAACATAAAACATGCAATATTTTTAATACCCTGCATTTTTTTTGCATCAAAAATTGATTTTTCAATTCACTCAAGGTGATCAGCAAGCAGTTGTTTAAGGTGGTGATAAAATAAAGCTTTGATTCACGAGAAAAAAATACTTTCAACAGTTAAATGCCCATTTTATGAAAAAAAAAAATGATACCCACTGCTAAGCAATATTTCTGTTTGTGAGTTGAGCATTTTTAGAGAAAATAAAAATAATTAAATATTCATTTAAAATGACTCCTCCATTTAGGAAATTGAGCCTTCCAAATATCATGTTACTGATGTTCAAGGAAGAGAAACTGGCATCTAAAAAGTGAATCCAAAATTACAGTGCTGAATGCTTATTATAATTCAAAATTTAACATAGCTTCTGATTCCTTCACCCTTAAGCATTTTACACACACTTACAATGTTATACAGGATATCTAGGGATATATTTTTTTAGATTACTAGTCAAGGTCACTGCCCTATTACAAATGACTTCCTTCTATACTTAATCAACATATAAATAGAAATAGCTGGAGCATGAGTACTGTGGAAAGATAATGTTCCCCTCTATTTTTATCTTTTATGGAAATAATGTCAACTTCTGTGAAATATGAATCTATTTTTGGAATGGCATTAGACACACTAGGCTTCTGTGGTGTTTTGTTGGGATGAATTTGCAGGACTCCTTATTGGTTCTCATTGTATTGTGAACAATTTAGCACAAGGCACTTTTTATAAAATATATTTACAATTACCCAGTGCTACATTTGCAAATAAATATGTCGTTTAAAAAGTGCAAGCCACAAGACACATGGATTTTATGGACTTTCATTAAAAAGGAGTAGAAGATGTTCAGTGAGTAAAGTTAATAAAGTGAAGTTGTTCTATTCTGTCCTGTGTACTAGGATTTATGTAGCTGTTAACCATGCTAGATTTGACCTTGTCTGCAATGTCCCTGCCCTAATGTGGCTGTGAACCTTCTGTTCTTCACTTTGACTTTGATGCACATTATCTGGATCTACTGGCAACCACCCTGACTTGACCCTCAACTGCAACTCTGTCCTAGCATGGTCGTGATTTATAATGAGCTGAACGTCCCAGGATCGTATTTGGGGGAGGTTCATCAAACATATCTGAAATTTTGATGCTGAATCCAAACCCTATTGAAGTCAAAGGGAGCTTAATTTTAAAAATTAATTTGGGCCATATTCAAGGCTATTAGGCAATAGATTGTGAAAAAAAATCATGGGTCTTATTGATCGGAAACCTAACCCAGCCCTCTTTCCAGAATAGTTGCCAGATGTCCTTTTTTGCAATATAGTTCTGGTGTTTTCATATATGTGTATTTTGTTATACAAGCTGGATTTAATTCACAGTTTTCATACCACTTCACTTCAAAAGTACCACTTCACTTCTGAAACTGGGTGTAATTCTCAGTAAGTGTCATGTTTTCTTAAGTATGAGTGCTGCACAGTAGCAATTCTTTTCTGTTTGCTTGATGTAATTCTCAGTATCTGTGTTTACATCTGCATGGACACTGCACAGTACCATTTCTATTGCATCTTGGAATAGATTTTTGCCATTTGTTCTTATTTGCTAAGTGTGCTGTACAGCTCCCTATGACTGCTTAACATCTACAAATTTACTACATTATGAACATTGTAAGCCCCTTTTACACTGAGCACATTTTAGGCCACATCCATCAAGCTATTTGGCCACACCATGTTTTTTTTGTCATAATGCACACTGCTTCCTTATAACCATATAATGAAGTCTCCCAGGATGACATCTCTGTCTTATAAACTTGTATTATCCTTACTCGGTTCTCAATTTTAAAATATACTAACTACTTTAGAGTTAAATTCCAGGAAAACAGCTAAATACATAAACTAAATACCTATACTATTTTACCTGCGTAAGGATTTGTATTTCTGTCTATCAAGTTCTGAGGTTCATATACTGTAGCTCCACAACACAGCACTGAACTTTTTGGAAAGCAAGGAGACCATATATTTCTAGGCTACAGTTAGATAACCCTTACAGCCCTTGTCCCTTCCCCAGCCTGTGAGTGGACAATGAAAAAGAAGCAGAATACTGATGAGTTTATCTTTCTTGAGCAAAAAATAAATAAAAAATGCACAGCTGGGTGATAAAATCACCTTATCTCTCCCAAACACTCAACCGGCCACTGATCCGGTAATGCTTGTTGACTGATACTCCACATCATTCAATCAAATTCCTGTCAGTTTAAGGCAATAGGAGCCTTGACATGTGCTGTTTTCTGCAGCATATTGGATCCACTGATGGCCAGAGGAAGAAGTGGACAAAGGGGAACTGTGACATCATTGGACTTGGCCAAGTCAGACACCTGGAAAAAGGTATGTAGGCTGCCCAAGTGGTCATATGGGAGAAGGAGAGGCAAAGTGGGTCAGAGATCACAAAATAGAAGTTGGGCTTTAATGCTTTAATGTTTTATTAAATATTTGCTTCTCCATTAATAAGCAAGTTTACTGTTGTACACATATGACTGTTTCTTTTAGCAAGACAAATCTATACTACTGCATTACAAAGCAGTCAGACTGCTGCCGCTACTGTAATGGGAAGTCTGGCCAGAATTACAAGAAGTTGAAAATCAAGATGCCATGGCATTGATTTACCACTGAGCCTTCAGACCTGCCCACAGCTCTTACCAATATTAGTGGAGAGAGAAAGAGAGCAGTCATGTAAAAGCTAGTAAAAGATACCAAAAAGAGTATCTGGACATGAAATGCAAGAATGACACAATAAGGTTGATTTATTAAAACTGGAGAGTTCAAAATCTTGTGCAGCTCTGCATAGAAACCAATTAGCTTTCAGTTTTTTTTTTTTTTGTCAAATCTAATTTAGCAAGCTGAAGTTAGAAGCTCATTGGCTATAATGCACAGCTGCACCAGATTTTGCACTCTCCAGTTTTAGTAAATCAACCCCAATGTACCCTTCCGTTTGTTCTGTTTCACATTTGCCTTCACAAAAATTACCACAAATGCTGTTTGTACTATTGTGAGCACACCCTTTTATAAATAGCCATTATTTCATAAAAATAAATACTTTAAACCTGTGGTTAGAATCAAAAAATGAAACTACTGCTCACTCAGGACAGCAGGCACCGTCAGCTGCATTCATATAACACCCCACATCTTTTTCTCATAGAGCTTTTAGAAATCCAAATATAGAGCAACTTCCATGGTTGCCAGCTCTGACCTCCCATAAATCACAAAGTCAAGTGAAAATTACAGTAAAAAACTTCCGGTTCCGGCGCCGCATGGAGAAGCTGCGTCTCCTCACAACTCCCACACCACAATCAGCAAATCTGCATAGAAATACCTGCCCAACCCCCTCTTGACGCCAGCAGCTCTCCTCGGGTGTCTCCCACTCTCCTACGGACTTAACGGTTTGCGTTTACCGGCCTCATACATGGCCGCGACGACCTCACCCGGCCCGGCCGCAAATCGAGGCCCCGGTCTCGGCCTTCACAGCCCTCGCGTCTAAAAAAGGGCTCAATAAATAACCGCCTGACCCCCTCCTGCCTCCTGCAACCTTATTGGGGACCCCTCAATCCCCTATGGACCGATCGGTGGCTAAACATGACAGTTATTACTTAATGAAAGTGCAGTAAATGTATGGTGAATGTGCATTTATATATGCCCCAGAGTTTCAAGCTTTATAGTAACTGTTTTATTAAGTCCTGCAGAAAAAAATACCTTTTCACATTATAGGCTCAGTTATTACAAACACACACGCGGCCGCAACGAATCATCCAGCCCAGCCGCTAATCGAGGCCCCGGTCTCGGCCCTCCCAGCTATCACGGCGGACGCACCAGCCATGGAGGTGAGCGGTCATACAGCCCCCCCTCCTCACTTCAGACCCTTCTCCCCCTGCATCCTGCCTCCTCCCCATACCAGGGGGACAACAATACAGACCGTATAGCTCAGGCTGTCGCAGCTCTCCTGTCCCCCATGATAAATGGCTCAGTGGAAAAGGTGGTGGATGTGGGGATTAGGCAAGTCAAGGCACAATTAGGAGAACATTTCACTAGACTTCATGAGGTGGAACACCGCCTTTCAAGCATGGAGGAAGAAGTATATCAGGCTCAAGCTACCGAACAAGCACAGGATAAAACTAATCAGTACATACTCCAAAAACTGGACGATTTAGAGAACAGATCCAGAAGGAGTAACCTGAGATTCGTGGGGGTCCCAGAATCACTACAGTCATCAGCCATCGCAGAATTTTGCGCCAGACGCATCCCGGAGGCATTAGGGCCCTTATACTATTGAGAGGGCCCACCGCACAGGAGCATTCGCCCCTGATCGCAAGACCCCTCGCCCGATCATAGCGAAGTACCTCAACTACAATGACAAGACCGTCATCCTGCAAAAGTTTCGGTAAACCAGATCTCTGCAAATTAATGGAATCAAAATCCTGACCTTCACGGACTACTCTATAGAAGTCTCAAAAAAGAGGAAAGCGTTCAAACACATCTGCACTGAGCTACACCAGCGACAGATGAAATTCACCTTGGCTTTCCCCGCAACTCTCTGCCTCAAAGCCCCCAACGGGGACCAACTATCCTTTCAGGACACCTCTGAGGCAGAAGCCTTCCTGCGCTCACTGCTCGCTGAATCACACTCCGATTCCCCGCTCAGGGCCTCTCCAAATAACTGCCCTCTGGACTAGCGAAGCCCGAGGAAAAATTCCCCAAAGCGCTTCAGATCTTCTGGGCCTACCCACCGCAACACCCCCCGCTGACAAGAAGATTTAATACATTGCCATGTTTTCCTTAGGGGCACATGTTATGCTCGTTCCTTGGATTTAAAGCCTACAATGTCTACCTACTCAGGTATTTGGCTTGTTGACTATTGACTGTTTCTTTTCGTTATGGCACATGTTTTTTGTTGATCTACCAATGGGTCCGCGCTTCAGACTATTAAGACACTGCTGCCCCCCAATGTAAGTAGGGAACACCTCAGTGATACCCCAAAAGGTTAGAAAAACAGAATATAGGGGATGGCGCTGTGTAAAGTGTAAGTGTTTAAAGTGCCAAGTGATATAATCAATATAAATAAATTTAAAAATAATAATAATAAGTTAATCAGGAGTTGGCCAATAGGTGGGGTGATATATCATTAGTGGGATTGCAAGTAGTTAAAATGCTGTGCAAAAATCAATCCTTTAAAAAATGTGAAACAATGTAAAATTAAAAAATAGCAAAAAGCTAATTAGCAATTAGCAATTAGCAAACATAAATTGGTTGTCAACCCACAGTGCAACCCACATAGTGCAATAATGTGCATATATCTATAAAAATTGAAAACAATCTGATATATAGAGATGTGTGCATAAAAAAATTATTCCATCATAGGAATTCAAAAATATTCAAAAAAAAGCAATATTCAAAAAAGACACAATATTCAAAAAAGTATATGTATATATCTAGTCCCAACTGCTGTATAGTGCAAAAAGCTCAAATTAGTGATATAGTTGCAGTGTGATAAATCGTGTAGCGTTTTTCCCAGACGGTTATTATTCTTTAACAGTGGAAAATCATGCAGCAATTTTTTGGCAATTTCCCCCAATGTGGTTGCACTCACACTTTTTTCAGAGCGCTGCGTCCCCGATCCGTGTGAGCCTGCGTGCTCCCTCTATGCCACTTTTATTATAGTGTGCACTGTGGGTTGACAACCAATTTATGTTTGCTAATTGCTAATTGCTAATTTACTATTTGCTATTTTTTAATTTCACATTGTTTCACATTTTTTAAAGGATTGATTTTTGCACAGCATTTTAACTACTTGCAATCCCACTAATGATATATCACCCCACCTATTGGCCAACTCCTGATTAACTTATTATTATTATTATTTTTAAATTTATTTATATTGATTATATCACTTGGCACTTTAAACACTTACACTTTACACAGCGCCATCCCCTATATTCTGTTTTTCTACATGTTTTTTGTTATATATCAGTGCGCCTTCACCCTTTTATACTGCACAACCTCCTATAGCCTCACTGTGTATGGCTTCCTCCTGATCCTGCACCCATGTGAGGCCGTCCGTTGCGGCTGTTGACACCGAGTCATCCAGGGCGCCCATCCACCACAACGCCTAGATAGTTAGGGTGAGCTGGTCTGCACAGTGACTCTATGCGGAAAAAAGAGAAGTTCCTCCATTGTTCTGTAATGTTTTTGTTTCTTGCTCCTACCCTTCCTTGTCCTTCCCCTCTACTGATCCCTCCCCCAGCGACACCCATCAGACATCAGACACTCAGGCATCACTCCTCCCTCATAGACAGTTCACCCTGGTTCGCACTGTCAGTTTAACCCCTCTCCTCAGGTCTACATTTAATGTAAACGATATACCATCACATAACATACCCACGACCTTACTCACATGAAAGTCACCTCTTGGAATGTGAAAGGGCTTAGGTCCCCCTTTAAGAGACTTAAAATACTTCATCACCTCAAGAGACTAAAAAACGATATTGCCCTGCTCCAGGAAACCCACCTAACTTCCTCTGACCTCCACCGCATGAAAAAACTTTGGGTCGGCACTGTCCTAGGCTCAAGTGCACTCAATCGTAAAGCAAGGGTTATCATATTGATCCACAAAAATCTTACCTGCGAGGTACTGTCCGTAGACACCGATAGTCAGGGACGTTTCATCTCCCGCCCACTCTCCTCGCAGTCTATAATGGTATATGGACTGGCGGCTCCCTACTTACCAACCGGGAATCAGGCCATTGCTTTCAAAAAAAGGCAAAGACCCCCAAGAACCAGGTTCGTACTGACCCATCTCACTCCTAAATTTAGACGTTAAGATACTCTCAAACATAGTAGCTTCCAGACTTGCTACCCTTATTCCCTCTCTGATTCACCCAGCACAATCAGGTTTTGTGAAAGGGAGAACGGCCACTATAAACATCCCAAAGGTAATGATGGCTCTGGACCACACCAAAAACAACCGGGGAGGGCCATGCCATCATCACTCTGGACGCCGAAAAAGCCTTCGATAATGTTAGCTTTGAATGGCTATCACTGACCTTATCAAAAATGGGCTTCACGGGCCCTTTCCAACACCTCGTACATGCCATGTACGCCTCCCCCGTGGCCAGGCTGGTGGCAGCTGGCCTCCTCTCGGATGAATTTCGCCTCTACAAAGGCACAAGACAAGGCTGCCCCCTATCCCCACTCCTCTTTAACATTGCAATAGAACCCCTCCCTCAATACCTTACCCTAGAGGCCCCACTACATGGCATCAAAATAGGCTCACAAGAACTCCGCATGTCACTCTTCGCCAACGACTTCCTCATCTTCACCATCAAAACAATCTTCGATGAATTCAGAATCTGCTCAGGTCTCCGCATAAATTACAGCAAGAGCGAAATCCTCCCCATTGGCACTTTATCTGTCCCTCCCTGGGCACCACACTCACCCTTCCCAGTAGCCAACTCATACATAACATATCTAGGCATTAAGATAGGAAGACTGCCCTCTTCTATATACCATCTCAATTATCTCCCACTGTTTAAAAAAATAACTCAAGAATTGGGTAACTGGATGGATCTGCCCCTTTCGCTCCTGGGAAGATGTCACCTAGTAAACATGGGCAGTTTCGCTCGATTACTATACCCACTCCAAACAATCCCCCTGCTTCTGAAACACAAAGATGTCACAAACCTAAACAAAGCCATCTCCAAATTCCTCTGGCGAAACAAAAGACCACCTATAGCCTTTGCAAAATTATATCTTCCCAGACGCGAAGGAGGGATTAGTCCCCAAATGTCAGAGCGTATAACCTTTCTTGCCTACTCAGGATAGGCCTGGATTGGATATCGCAGCTTTCTCGCTACTCAAATTACTCCATGGAATCTTCAATGGCCTAACTTTACTCCTTGGTGGCCCTACTTCACTGCAGGTGGAAATCTACTCCCCCACCCCTACAACACAATCTTCTTCTCAGAGACACAGCCATAGCTTGGAGGGAAGTAAGGAAAGCACTGAAACTATCGCCCTTTATGTCCAGACCTCTCCCGATTTAAGGAAATCCCAGCTTCTCACCGGGATTGGAATACAAACTTTTCTCTATCTGGCAAAAAAAAGGCCTCACAAATTTTTCCACCCTATGCAATATGGAAACAGGACACCCTCACAACTTCTCTGTCATTGCAGAAACATTCTCCCTCCCTCAATCCCATGCTTTACACTACGCACAATGCGTCAGCTTTATAAAAGACTCATGCAGTGAGGAACGCAAGAGATTTCAGACATCCATTATGGACCTGCTACTCCATGGTGACTCTTATAAAATCTCGGACATATACAGACCACTCCCTCAATTGCTTTCTCATCGGTAGCGAATTGGGGTAAAGACTTTCCTGACTCAGATATAGTGGAAAAGGTTCTTCAAGGGTACAAGAATACCCTTCAGCTGACCCTCAACGAGGTATAGAGAGAAACTCAATTAAAGATTCTACACCGTAGATTCTACCCCTCTCGGAAAAGAATGTCCAAGGCGCGGCCAGTTGCCCCATGTGCCGCCAGCCAAAACCATCCCTTTCCCACCGTTTTTGGGCATGCCTCTCCATCTCCACCTTCTGGAACCAAGTCATCTCCTATAACTTCAAGATAATGCTTCTAAAACTACCTAAGACCCCCTACTCCGCATCTTCGGATACTGGGACGACCAACTGCTCCCGTGGTCCCCAACCACCCACCCTCTCTATACCGACTGGGCTTTGATTGGTCTCTTACTAGCCAGAAGATTAATTCTAAAACACTGGACCTCCTCTCATTGCCCACAGATCTCGCAACTCAAAAGGGAGCTTCTAAACTTGCTTTACAGAGACAAGCTCCACACCGATTTCAAACATGAACTCTCCAACACACGTTTCTACTCCAGATGGTGGGCTTTCATGCAATCAATCCTGTCCCAAGAGGAACTGCAGAACTTTGAAAATATTTTATTCTCCTACTATGGGACTCTCATTACCACTCCTGAGGAAGAAGACACTCCCGATTTCCTCCCCACAATTGTTGAACCAGTAGACATAAATGTCATCCATCAAGACGACCCTCTTCCACTTCCGTCTACTCCAACCATCACCGTTTCGCATGAGGTCACATAGCACATGTCTGTACCCTAGCCCTAGAGGCTTTTCTTCTTTCTGTAATTCTCTCGCTATTCAATACTGCAACCGGCTGGTGTTTGCTCACCCCCCCCATCCTACCCATCCCCTCCCTCCCCTCCTTGGTTTCTACCAGTAGCTTCCTAGGGATCCACCCTGTTGATCCATCCAGTTATATCGACATGGTATGTCTATCTGAAATTCCCGTTGTATATCCTACCCTTGTTATTTTGTTCTCCACCCATGTATAAAAGTGCCTAGGCTACTGGTTTCTATAAACTGTTCTGAAAACATTTTGTATACCCACCATTGTGATGCTTTGCATTACACTCTTTCAATAAAATCTATTGGGGAAAAAAAAAAAGAAAATTACAGTGATTAGCCATTAATGAGGCACAAGATACAGGTTGGGGCAAGCCCCAACCAGGAACCACAGAAGGTGGTCACTATTGACAGATCAGTATACAGGGCCCCAGGGCCTCGACTAAAGTTGCCTAAAACCCAGTTCAACATTCTTAAATTATTACTGTAATGAAGTGATGATGCATATACTGTACACTATGTAATATGCCTTTTTGCTTTTTATCTGCTAAGTACTGCAGCAGGGGTTAAACAACCCTTAGGAAACACGGACCACTGCTCTCACACACAAGCATAAGCTCAGCTCTTTCACACAACCTACTGAACCTACTGAACACTGCTCTAAACAAAAGCACTGCTTTGCAAACAAGAGTGATGTTGATTAGAGCAATGTTCAGTGGAGTATGTAGGACTGATGAGTGTTTTGTACACTAACAAATTAAAAGGCTTCACATCGGCTTGTTTCTTATTTTTTTCCAAGATACCCCGTTAGAATTACCAGGCCCTTTGGCTTTCATAGCAATTTACCAACAAGTGCTGAAGATACTGATTTTCCTTAAGGTCGGGTTCACACTAGCTGCAGCCACAGGCCCGCAGCAGGGGGTCCGATGTGTCCCTGTTCTCCATTTCAGGTGCGAATCAGGTCCAAATTTTTTCCTGAATTCGGGCCTGAAATGGAATCAAAGACACACACGACCCTTTTCCAGTGCAGACTGCGGCCGCCTCAAAGCTGTGTGAACCGGCTCCATTCAAAGCTGATCACACTCTCCTGTCATGCGAATGGGAGGCAGGGAAACCGCCTCCAATTTGCATAAATGTGAAACAAGCCTAAATGTTCTTATGAAAGGGACTCCTCTTACACATATACTTAACTGATATAACAGTTTTCAGGTAAGAGTGGAGAAAGTAAAAAAGCACTTTTCAATTACAAATATTATGCCATGTAGAATCTCCCATGTGGCACTGCTGTTTAAACATAAATGTTCTATCATAGAGAATATTTAGAATTATTTGATAACATTTATTCTGCATCTGTAAAATATAATTTTGATCATATTTCCTCAGTAAGAATTCTGTATGTGTTCACAAGGAGAAAAGTTGGTTGTAATTGTGTTCTTAAAGGTTTTTAAGCTGTTTTTTTTAGCCCAGTGGCATTGAGTCTGTATCACACAGAATACTGATGAGAGATTTACCATTCCCTCTTGTATTTTTCATTTGCATTCAGGTAAAAGTGGTTAGCATAGCAGCTAAAGAAATTACCTGTGTGATTTAATGGGAAGCATTTCTGCTTGATTATCTGGCTATAAATGAAGCTTTGGTCTAACAAATAGAGCATTAGTAATAGCAGGAATGTCAAATGAGAATGAGTTTCAAACTGCATTCATTATACTGAGGGCCCAACATACCTAATTGCTAAAAATACCACAGCACTTGCAGAATTAATCAGTTATGAATTTTACTGAAAACACTATTCATAACAGTACTGATTTTCTAAATGACATTACTTCTAACCAACAAAATTATCCATAAAAGTGCTAAAAGAACCTATGTATGCATCTTACAGTACATCTAATGGAGCTAAGGATAAACTGTTTTTTTTTCTTTATCACTCTTATATCTAAAGAATAAACACAACATTGTAGGGATAAAATAAACTTTTCCAATGTCATTCATCTGCTTACAGTTCCCACAAGATATTAATACTTTCAGCATACATTTTCTTATATATTATTCTAGGTTCTCCATGCCATCTACTGTATATTGTTATTATTGCCCTTACCCTCTGTATACATATTTTGTTTATTTAAATACTTTGGAATATATATAGCAATCACAAGTAACTATGACCTGCTATTTAGGGGAAAAAAACTTCAGTTATGCTGCTTTTAATTTAAGTTTATATAAGTCAGATTGCTCTATCTTGTAATGGTTGTAGTGGTTGCATGGTGCTGTATCACGTTAGAAAAGGTAAGCTCATTCCCTTCAGGGTGTGAAATACAGTATAAGTATATGAAAATAAAAAAACTACAGTTTTTTCTTCTTACTTTCTCTAATTCTTGAAGAGATACATGCCAATGCATTTCAGGGGTGTTAAACATCCCTACTTATTCAGACATTACACAGAACCCATATGTTTCTTATTTACTAACCCTGAAGCAACCTCTTTTTTTTTTGGCGCTACACTTCAGCTTTTGCAATCAGTCTGAGCACATTTCTTTTTATGCTTTTTGGTGGGTCTACAACATCTTCTCTTGTTTCTATTCTGTGCAACCTCCCTTTAATGCTTCAATGGATGTGAGAAAGCATGCGGTGGAACTGAAAGAAGAATTATCCTGAAACCTAGGAAAAACATTGATACACTAAGATTTAGGGTCATTAACCACTTGCTTACTGGGCACTTAAACCCCCCTCCTATCCAGACCAATTTTCAGCTTTCAGCGCTGACGCACTTTGAATGACAATTGCGCGATCATACAACACTGTACCCAAATGAAATTTTTATCATTTTTTCACCACAAATAGAGCTTTCTTTTGATGGTATTTGATCATCTCTGCAGTTTTTACTTTTTGTTAAAAAAATGTAAAAACCTGAATTTAAAAAAAAAAAAAGTTTATTTTTTTATATTTTGTTATAAAAAATTTTAAACAGGTCATTTTTCTCTTTCATTGATGTACGCTGATGAGGCGGCAGTGATGGGCACTGATAGGCGGCAGTGATGGGCACTGATGGGTGGCAGTGATGGGCACTGATGGGTGGCAGCAATGGGCAGCACTGCTAGGTGGCACTGATTGGCACTACAGGTGGGCATTATTAGGTGGCACTTGTGGGCATTGATAGGTGGCACTTGTGGGCACTGTTAGGTGGCACTGTGGGCACTGTTAGGTGGCACTATTAGGTGGCACTAATGAGGCAGATGTGCCTCTTCCACTTCGGGACTGATGTCTCTCACATCCGAGCCAGTGATCAGCTTTTTTTTTTTACTCACGCTGTCAGCGTGAGTAGAAAAAAAAAAGATTACCGATCTTTTGTTTACATCATGTGATCAGCTGTCATTGGCTGACAGCTGATCACATGGTAAGGGGCCGGGACCGGCCCCTTACTTGGATCGGTTTTTAAACAGAGATAATTCCCCTAGTGGACTTTAAAGGCACATATAAAAGGATATGTAAGAGAGTATATTAAGTAAACAACAATTTATTAATTACAAAGAATTCTCATAAGGACATCAAACAAATGACATAGATAAAAAAGGAATGCGGTTGCACATATTTTTTAGCTATTAATACCAATACGCTTGGGTGCAAGCGTATTGGTATTAATAGCTAAAAAATATGTGCAACCGCATTCCTTTTTTATCTATGTCATTTGTTTGATGTCCTTATGAGAATTCTTTGTAATTAATAAATTGTTGTTTACTTAATATACTCTCTTACATATCCTTTTATATGTGCCTTTAAAGTCCACTAGGGGAATTATCTCTGTTTAAATTCTTAATCTAGGATGTGGCACAATCTGCAGATAATTAGCCGACCAAACCCCTGTCTTACTTGGATCGGTGATCACTCGAGTCTCAGTGACTCGGTGATCACAGAGCGCTCGGCACACACCGGGCGCGTGCACAGGGGACGCCGTCATATGACGGCCTCCCGGGAGTTCAGGTCCGCGCTGTGGCCGTCATTCGGCCGTAGTGCGGATGTGAAGTGGTTAAAAAGCCTAGTATTCCTTGAGATTTTATCAAAACCACCAGGCATAAAAAAATGAAAAAAGTATGCCAAGCCAAAAACGTGTTTTCTAGTTTTGCACATAGTGTGGAAGGGTTAGGACTCCTGCTTTCTGGGACCCTGTTGTCTTGCTAACATCTTACTAGATGTCTAGTACTAGATACTAGACAAGTGAGCTAGCCATTTTGTGTCCTTGGGGGGTGCTCTCCTAGTCAGAGGGCTACTGTATATACCCCTTGGTCCTGCAGAACGAAAGTGGCCACAGTAGTGTGAAAAGGGTATTCACACTACTGTATTGTTACTGTGTTGATTCTCTGGGGTTGATTTACTAAAACTGGAGAGTACAAAATCATTGTGCAGCTGTGCATGGTAGCCAATCATCTTCTAACTTCAGCTTGTTCAATTAAGTGTTGACAAAAAACCTGGAAGCTGAGGTTTAGGGCCAAGGAAAAAGCAGATGGCCCAGATCTATCAGAAGCTTCTTCAGGGGTTGCGCTCAGGGGCGTCGGGAGGGGGTGGCTAGGGGGGGCTGAAGCCCCGAATTGGTCCCCGAAAAGCCCCGAGTGTCAAGAAGGCACCGTTCAATTGTTAGCCCCGAGCGCCGCCGGCCGCTGACGAGCGGGGACCGATCTGATCCGCCGAGTGCGGCCGAGTGTAGCCGAATGACATACAGGTCCCGCCTTCTGGAGCTATGATGGACGTCCCACTGGTCCAATGCTGGGACCGTGGGACGTGTGACATCCATCATAGGCGCTGCAGGCTCCAGAAGGCGGGAATTACAATCCGCCGCGCCACATCATTGAGATCCCCACTCGGCGCTGAGATAGATTAGGGCAGCGGAGGAGCGATCTGTGCCAGTGACTGCACGAGGAAAGTAGAAGAGGGGATGAGGATAACCTGAAGAGGAGCCCGGTGCTGGGGTGTGTTGTTGGTGACCTGAGCTGTGCTGGGGGCGGACGGCAGAGTAAAGAGCTCCGGATCTCGTTGTGTCTGATCATGGGCACCGTACTCCGGAGTGTGCAGCAGGAGGCAGAAGAGTCTTCTCCATATCGCCTTGTGCCTGCTGGCTGTGCTGGGACTGGGAGGCAGGCTCTACTTTGTATATCTACATGCAGGACAAAGCCTGGAGCTCCAAGGTCCAGGCGATGAAATTCGAGCAGTCTCCTCTCCTCCTCTCTGGCTGCCTGCTGTGCCACATGATGCGTGGGCTGCACACCGCACACTATGGCTGAACTGAACTGCAGGACACCTGGACACATGAAGTCTGTCTCCTGGTCAGGTAGGTGAGGTCAGTGTATGTATGTCACGGTATGTTAGCTAGGTCAGTGTATGTCAGGTCAGTGTATGTTAGGTAGGTCAGTGTATGTTAGGTAGGTGTATGTATGTATGTCAGGTCAGTGTATGTTAGGTAGGTCAGTGTATGTTAGGTAGGTGTATGTTAGGAAGGTAGGTGTATGTCAGGTCAGTGTATGTTAGGTAGGTCAGTGTATGTTAGGTAGGTGTATGTATGTATGTCAGGTCAGTGTATGTTAGGTAGGTCAGTGTATGTTAGGTAGGTGTATGTTAGGAAGGTAGGTGTATGTCAGGTCAGTGTATGTTAGGTAGGTCAGTGTATGTTAGGTAGGTGTATGTATGTATGTCAGGTCAGTGTATGTTAGGTAGGTCAGTGTATGTTAGGTAGGTGTATGTATGTATGTCAGGTCAGTGTATGTTAGGTAGGTCAGTGTATGTTAGGTAGGTGTATGTTAGGAAGGTAGGTGTATCTCAGGTCAGTGTATGTTAGGTAGGTGTATGTATGTCAGGTCAGTGTATGTTAGGTAGGTGTATGTATGTCAGGTCAGTGTATGTTAGGTAGGTCAGTGTATGTTAGGTAGGTGTATGTTAGGAAGGTAGGTGTATGTCAGGTCAGTGTATGTTAGGTAGGTCAGTGTATGTTAGGTAGGTGTATGTATGTATGTCAGGTCAGTGTATGTTAGGTAGGTCAGTGTATGTTAGGTAGGTGTATGTTAGGAAGGTAGGTGTATGTCAGGTCAGTGTATGTTAGGTAGGTCAGTGTATGTTAGGTAGGTGTATGTATGTATGTCAGGTCAGTGTATGTTAGGTAGGTCAGTGTATGTTAGGTAGGTGTATGTTAGGAAGGTAGGTGTATGTCAGGTCAGTGTATGTTAGGTAGGTGTATGTATGTCAGGTCAGTGTATGTTAGGTAGGTGTATGTATGTCAGGTCAGTGTATGTTAGGTAGGTGTATGTTAGGTAGGTGTATGTCATGTCAGGTAGGTGTATGTATGTCAGGTCAGTGTATGTTAGGTAGGTGTATGTATGTCAGGTCAGTGTATGTTAGGTAGGTAGGTGTATGTCAGGTCAGTGTATGTTAGGTAGGTCAGTGTATGTCAGGTCAGTGTATGTTAGGTAGGTGTATGTATGTCAGGTCAGTGTATGTTAGGTAGGTAGGTGTATGTCAGGTCAGTGTATGTTAGGTAGGTGTATGTATGTCAGGTCAGTGTATGTTAGGTAGGTAGGTGTATGTCAGGTCAGTGTATGTTAGGTAGGTGTATGTCATGTCAGGTCAGTGTATGGTAGGTAGGTGTATGTCAGGTCAGTGTATGTTAGGTAGGTCAGTGTATGTCAGGTCAGTGTATGTTAGGTAGGTAGGTGTATGTCAGGTCAGTGTATGTTAGGTAGGTCAGTGTATGTCAGGTCAGTGTATGTTAGGTAGGTGTATGTATGTCAGGTCAGTGTATGTTAGGTAGGTAGGTGTATGTCAGGTCGGTGTATGTTAGGTAGGTCAGTGTAGGTCAGGTCAGTGTATGTTAGGTAGGTGTATGTATGTCAGGTCAGTGTATGTTAGGTAGGTGTATGTCATGTCAGGTCAGTGTAAGTTAGGTAGGTAGGTGTATGTCAGGTCAGTGTAAGTTAGGTAGGTGTATGTATGTCATGTCAGGTCAGTGTATGTTAGGTAGGTGTATGTATGTCAGGTCAGTGTATGTTAGGTAGGTGTATGTCAGGTCAGGTCAGTGTATGTTAGGTAGGTGTATGTCATGTCAGGTCAGTGTATGTTAGGTAGGTCAGTGTATGCTAGGTAGGTGTATGTCATGTCAGGTCAGTGTATGTTAGGTAGGTGTATGTCATGTCATGTCAGGTCAGTGTAAGTTAGGTAGGTGTATGTATGTCATGTCAGGTCAGTGTATGTTAGGTAGGTGTACGTATGTCAGGTCAGTGTATGTTAGGTAGGTGTATGTCAGGTCAGGTCAGTGTATGTTAGGTAGGTGTATGTCATGTCAGGTCAGTGTATGTTAGGTAGGTCAGTGTATGTTAGGTAGGTGTATGTCATGTCAGGTCAGTGTATGTTAGGTAGGTGTATGTCATGTCAGGTCAGTGTATGTTAGGTAGGTGTATGTCATGTCAGGTAGGTGTATGTATGTCAGGTCAGTGTATGTTAGGTAGGTGTATGTATGTCAGGTCAGTGTATGTTAGGTAGGCCAGTGTGTCAGGTAGCTGAGATTAGTGGTCAAAATTGATGGGCACTGCTAAGCCCCAGGCAGCAACCAGCAAGTAAGCTTACCCCCCGCCACACAACCCCAGCGCTCAGCCAAAAAACCCCGTGCCATGACCACTCTTGACCCCCCCCCCCCATCGGTGCCGGCAGCGGACTTCGGGCTGAAGCCCCTGGTCTTTTTGCCACCTAGCAACGCCCCTGGTTGCGCTACATATATCTTAGGCAGAATTCTATTGATTTAAACAGTATATAGGTATTCACACACGGTACTGATATATAAACATCAGATTCCTGGCAGAAAATTCTGTGAAAAATACGAGGATGGACTGTATAGCAAATGTGCATATTCAGGCTTTTCTTGGGTTGTGTCGTACGTGCATATGCATATTAGTATATATCTTCTTTTGTTGTTGTTGTTGTTATACATTTGATTTGGTACAGCTGCTGGACATCCTTGAACATTGTTGTAGAACATATGTGAACATATTCAAAATAATTCTACCAACGGGTGAACCTTAACACATATTTCTTGACTAGATAGCTATAACTGCATTTTAGCAAGAGCTTTCTATTTAAACGGACTCTTATTGTTCCAACGTTGTGAGGTACAGGCATCACATCTGTTCACAGGAAATCCTCTTGCTAGAAAAAGAAAAAAAAAAAGTGTTTAGCAGTGGCCAGTATGACTGATTCCATACATCTATGTGATGGAAATAAATGCTTCTGGCAGAAAACAAAATTGTTCTGTAGCTGGGTTGTTATTCTGATCTATTTCCTGCCTTCTGTGGGAAAATAAGATATTTCTGTCAGAATACAGAACTGTTTACATGTTTATATACAAAGAGAACGCCTTGGGATCCATTCAGTCTGCTGTGAAATATGGTTATGGTGGGACCAGTGGTTTCAATAACTGCCAATTTATATTTATACTCCACACAAACATACCTTAGTGTCTGTACCTGTTTGATCTTCAAACATTCAATGTTCGCACAGGGAAAAGGAGTTGCTTATTTTTATTTTTTTATTTCACCAAGACAATCTGTACAAAGTTTCATTGTATTACAATTCAGAGTTTGTTAGTCTAGTGACTTCACTTAAAGCTAAACTCCAGTCTTGCACAGCTGTACAGGCTTCTTTCCTGTACTAAAATAGTTTACTCTGATTTCACTGCATACTGTGAGATTCTTGCAATGTACTTTAGAAGCTGCACCAAGTAAGACAGAGCCAGATTATTTTTCCGGCCTAGTACCCTTTCCTCCCCATCCTTTCTGTCCCTGAACGACCCTTTTCATTCATGTATTTAAAGCGGAGTTCCATCCAAAAGTGGAACTTCCGCTCGTTGTACTCCTCCCCCCCCTCTGGTGCCACAATTGGAACTTTTTTGGAGGGGGCAGGATACCTGTCTTTCACAGGTATCCTGTTCCCACTTCTGGGAGCCTCACCCGCGGGTATTGGCGTCACCGCCCGGGCTCCCTCCTCCTCCTTTCCTGGCTGCTGGGCCAGTAGGAGAGAGGAGCGGAGCCTCACGCATGCGCAGTAGGGTTCCCGGCGTGAAGCTGTAAGGCTACACTGCCAGGTTCTCTTACTCTCAATGGAGGTGGCATGTACCCGACAGCTGATGGAAACATCAGCTGCAGTGCCGACATCGCTGGACTCCGGGACAGGTAAGTGTCTGTTTATTAAAAGTCAGCAGCTGCAGTATGTGCAGCTGCTGGCTTTTAATTTTTGCAGCGGTGGGTGGACCTCCACTTTAAGTTCTTTCAACCATGAAGGTGGAGCATGTGGGCATTATCACAGCTTCTGTTTTCATTAAGCTATGTACAGCACCCTGTCAGCCCCTGCCACAAGTACCCTGCCACATGTACCTGGGGCTAAAATAAAGTATACAATAGAACACCGGAATATGAAATATAAAAAAATAATTATTTAGCTTTGAAATATATCTAAAAAAACTTTTTAAAGTGAAACTAAACCCTCCTATCCTTTACAGCCAAGGAAGCTGCCATCTTAACCACTGTTTGATCTGTAGTCCCCATGATGCTGCACATGTGAACAGTTATGACACCAGCCATTTAATGGCTTGACAGGTTGGTCGAAATCAGAAGCAAGGTTGCATGAAAAATAAAACGGACAGCTCCGGTCAGGAGCCGCTGCACTAACCATGAGAGGTTAGTCCAGCGATCCCCCCCCCCCGCTAAGCTGTTGTGTGTTGACAGGGAAATGCCCCGTCCAGAACACTCTGATCAGTGCTCTCTGCCATTGGCTGAGAGTGTGGATCGGGAGTCGGTCGGCTGCTGATTTTCCAGCTTGCACGCACAGCAGAAGCTGGCCAAACAGCTGGCTTCTGTCAGACAGACTGACATACGCAGAGGCAGAATATCGGCCGGTATATTTTGTACCGGCAAATGCCTCCTGACATTCTGTCCGTGTGTATGGAGCTTAAGATGTAACTGTTTGGGGAAACCGTTAACTTGATGGGTTTGGTTTTTCTTTTAGTTTTGAATAGGGAAAGGCTTAAACCCCTGTCTGTTTTTGTCTCCTTTGTCTCATTAGGGAGATTTGTCTTCGTAGAAACCACTGGAAGTGACTGAAACCCTTTCTAAAGTCAGGGAAATTCTCTTGGACAGATGTCACTGAAACAAGTGTCCCATTTGGAATGCTTCTTTGCGATCTTAAAGTCCAAAACTGTTGATTGAACAATAGTGTATTTGATCTTTGAGGGTTATCAAATGAGTATAGGCTGTTAACTTAGAAAAATGAACTTTCACTTTACAGAGGAATTTTGACTTAACTTGGCGAATGAGGTAAAACTATGCTGATTTCAAACATCCAATTATGTGCATGCAAAAATATTTTTCTTAAATTTTCCTTGCAACCCCTTTCTTTGAAGAGTGACTTTTTTATCACACACACTAAGCTAATTAACAACTTTTGTTCAAAGTGAGCATGTTGTACTTTTTTGTAAATCAGGCAAGATTTTCAGATCTTTATAAATACACTTCTGTAACTTTGGGGGCTGTTTATACGGAAGTATCAATTCAAAGTTTGTTTAGCAGGTTTTGTCTCATTTATAAACAAAGAACAGCTATATGGTCAATTAGAAAAACATCAGACTGCTGTTTGAAATGAGTGAGCAAATATGATGTATTATTGGAGCTAATAGCAAACACACCTGCTGAACTGGACACAACCTAGCAAACCTGTCAAACATTAGAGAAAGAGAGAAAGGCATGCATTACAAGTAATTATGTTCATCTTTGTCATAACTTTTCTTTTGCAATGCCAATTTAAATCCCGGCATGAAAACAGCCCTTTCCTTTGCTAATGAGTTTAAATAGAATAAAAATAAATACAGTTCAATTAATATAGTTGAAATGGTTGAAGAACAGCTGATATGTTATGAAAAGCAAAGATAAGGGATTGAGAAAATCCCCTGGTAACTACTGGTAAAAACTTTTTGATAATAAATACAATAGGGTGGTAAAAGAAAAAAAAAGAAAAGCAAAAAAGGTTAATCAAAGAAAAAGGTGAACACAGCGGATTTAGCGGATCTTTGTATGTACGACCAAGAATAAGTTACCTATCAAGTGATTGCGTCTGCAGAGCTTGCCTAACATTGTAGAAATTTTCACCACAGCAGCAGGATAGATTAGGGGGCAAGGGATGATGGGTATAAAAAACAGCCCTTTCCTTTGCTAATATTTTTAGAATCTGCTGTCAAATCAGCTTACAAATAATTCACTGGTGCTCATCAGTGCTGGACAAAACTCCAGTTTGTTTCTCTATGATCCACCTATTCCTTTACTGAATGTCACCATCTTGTCTATCACACAGAATAGAGACAGTGAAGCAAGGTTATCAGCCACATTAAAGCTTGCACATTCAACCTGTGGCAGTCATGTGTTACTGCTCTTTGTATACATCGCCAATCATGGTAATGGTAAGGGAGAGAGATGAGGGCTTAGCTGTTGACCTTTGACAAAAGTTTGATATTTTGCAATTGGATAACAATCTGGACATCTTCAGTACAGTAGGATATATTTTTTAAATAGCTAATGGCACTGAATATGAAGGGGCTTCGATCCCCCACATCGCTGGACCCTGGCACAGGTAAGTGTCCAATTAAAAGTCAGCAGCTGCAGTATTTGTAGCTGCTGACTTTTAATTTTTTTTTTTTTTTTTTTGACTGGACCTCGGGTGGAACTCCTCTTTAATCAGATGTAACACCAATTCTCAGTTAGGACATGTTAATACATAAGGCTGCAAATGTACATGTGAATCTGGCAAATGCACACCTAACTTATTCTAACATGTGTGTTTGTTAATTTATAATGCTAAGGTATGCATTTCTCAATACTTTTAATATTTTCTCAAAAGGTATATATTACAGTTTATCTCTAGCCACAACTTTTAATTTATGTATCCCCTGTCAGATTTTCCTTTTTCTTTCTGGGTCTCTTTTGGGGTGATTTCTCTTAACTTCCTGTCCTGGACAAGTCGGAGGAAGATCTCCTCTTTGATCTGCTCTCCTGTTTTGATTTCCTAATATTTTCTGTTACAATGATAAATGAAGAGACTCAATCTCCCCCGGGGGAATATAATTCATTAAACATTTGACAGGGTTCTAACTCTTTGCCACCCCACAGTTCTGGTGTGTTGCATTTTCTTTTTGGCTAATTTTTTGTCTAATTCTTGCAGGAAAATCTAAGGAACAAGCCCATGATTATTTTAATGTACTTTTACTAAACAGGAATGATGCATATACAAACTATTTACAGTTATAGGAAAAAACATTCAAGACATATAAAGTGCTACAAATATGCATACATACAGTGCACACATTCACACTATCTCTGCTTCCCTATCAAGTGAACATAGGCAATAATATATAGAGAAGGCTAATGCCAATTCATCACATTTAGTATGAATATAGGCAATAGTCTGTATGCAATAAGGATACACTAAATGTAATTTAGCTTCCATTATAGCTGGCCCATGATTTCCCTAGAGAACAGGACTCTAAGGTTCTTGATTTTGGTAGATTTGTCTTTCTCCCTCTTGTAGTGAAGCTTTTGTGTTGTCTCCTTGTAAAGTCTACCTTTCAACGTTGGTGCAGGCCTTTTTTTTAAGGGGCTAATTTGTAGTCCCTTCCCTCTAGATTGTAACCCTTCCCACTTTCTACATCATTTTCTATGAGGGAAGCAGTTCTACCTGAAGACTATGGATGACAGCACAGCACTATAATTGCATAGATCAGCTATGTTAAAACCTAAGCTTTTGTTGATTCTTTTTGACACAGCTGATTGAAGCTTGGGTCCAGTATTGGGTCTGAACTAGATAACTGTTCTGCAATATAATTTACATTTTCATGCTTACTTTGACATCTAATTGGCTGCTTAGCTTTTTATGCCTTGGGTCTGCCTTGACACATTTTATTATTCATATTTGTTATTATCCTTTTTTTAAATTAACAGTAAGTAAACAAATCAAACAGCTGATTTTTATTATTTTTTTTAATGCATACAAGAAAAAGGAAAACATTGGCTTACTGGTTGCTATGCTCAAAACCTCCTTCCATTTTTTATGACTATGAAATACATTGTACAATACAAGCCACTTTTAGGCAGTAATGTTCTGCAGTAAAACTTATTTGGCATTTTCCTTTATTATACTCAGTTCAGTATATGTATTTATGGGGTCATGGATTTCCACTATAATTTCTAAAACAGATTTGCAGTACCTTTTAGTGCAGAACATATATCTTATTTTATTGTATGCTGTAAGACAATAAAAGGTGTATTATTATTGTGATACAGACCTTGATTATAAAGGGGATATAGACTTTATGTGTCAGTACCAATATTACTAAAATCCACAACAGAGTGCTGAAAAACAGCTTAGCTTGCATCCCGTATGATGCTAGCACGCTGTAGGGGGGGTTTATATTGTTAAGAGAAAGTTGTTTTCTCTGCAGGAAATTCAGGAAATAAGCATTCACTGAATCTCAAATGCTGTATCTAAAACTGAATCCATGTTATATAACAGCTTTGGAACAGTGCTTCTACCTAAAATGTTCATTGTTTTATTAAACATTGTTATGGAGCTCCCTAGAGTAATAAAAGTTGATTGCTTACTGTTCCGAATATCTTCCTGAACAATTTAAGATATCAATAGATAGAAAAAAAAAGTGATAGATAGAGATAGAGAAAGAAAGACAAATAGACATTGAGTTTGACTTACTGAAGAAAAATGAAAAAAAGCAGGTATAAATCATTATGGTCCTCACAGCTTCCCTAAAGTATCCAGACAAAAAAAAATGTAGATACCACTTCTTAGTTACATAGTTACGTAGTTACATAGTAGGAGAGGTTGAAAAAAGACACAAGTCCATCAATTCCAACCTATGTGTGTGATTATATGTCAGTATTACATTGTATATCCCTGTATGTTGTGGTTGTTCAGGTGCTTATCTAATAGTTTTTTGAAACAATCAATGCTTCCCACTGAGACCACCGCCTGTGGAAGGGAATTCCACATCCTTGCCGCTCTTACAGTAAAGAACCCTCTACGTAGTTTAAGGTTAAACCTCTTTTTTTCTAATTTTAATGAGTGGCCACGTGTCTTGTTAAACTCCCTTTCGCGGAAAAGTTTTATCCCTATTGTGGGGTCACCATCAAGCGTCTCCTCTCCAGAGAGAATAAGTTCAGTGCTTGCAACCTTTCCTCATAACTAATATCCTCCAGACCCTTTATTAACTTTGTTGCCCTTCTGTGTACTCGCTCCATTTCCAGTACACCCTTCCTGAGGACTGGTGCCCAGAACTGGACAGCATACTCTAGGTGCAGCCAGACCAGAATCTTGTAGAGTGGGAGAATTATCGTTTTAGATCTGGAGTTGATCCCCTTTTTGATGCATGCCAATGTTCTGTTTGCTTTGTTAGCAGAAGCTTGGCATTGCATGCCATTGCTGAGCCTATCATCTACTACGACCCCAGGTCCTTTTCCATCCTAGATCCCCCCAGAGGTTCTCCCCCAGTGTATAGATTGCATTCATATTTTTGTCACCCAAATGCATTATTTTACATTTTTCTACATTAAACCTCATTTGCCATGTAGTTGCCCACCACATTAATTTGTTCAGGTCTTTTTGCAAGGTTTCCACATCCTGCAGGGAAGTTATTGCCCTGCTTAGCTTAGTATCGTCCACAAATACAGAGATTGAACTGTTTACCCCATCCTCCAGGTCGTTCATGAACAAAATAAATAGGATTGGTCCCAGCACAGAACCCTGGGGGACCCCACTACCCACCCTGGACCATTCCGAATACTCCCCATTTATCACCACCCTCTGAACTCGCCCTTGTAGCCAGTTTTCAATTCATGTACTCACCCTATGGTCTATGCCAATGGACCTTATTTTGTATAGTAAACGTTTATGGGGAACTGTGTCAAATGCTTTTGCAAAATCCTGATACACAGCGTCTACGGGCCTTTCTTTATCTAGATGGCAAATCATCTCCTCATAGAAGGTAATAGATTGGTTTGGCAAGAATGATTCTTCGTGAATTCTTGCTGATTACCGCTAATGATACCATTCTCATTACTAAAATCTCATATATAGTTCCTTAGAATCCCCTCCAAGAGCTTGCATACTATTGATGTTAGGCTAACTGGTCTGTAATTCCCAGGGATGTATTTTGGGCCCTTTTTATATATTGGTGCGACATTGGCTTTACCCCAATCAGCTGGTACCATTCCAGTCAGTAGACTGTCAGTAAAACTTAGGAACAATGGTCTGGCAATTACTTGACTGAGTTCCCTAAGTACCCTCGGATGCAAGCCATCTGGTCCCGGTGTTTTAAAAATGTTAAGTTTCCCAAGTCTAATTTTAATTTTGTCCTCTGTTAACCATGGAGATGCTTCGTGATGTTTTATAAGGATAAACACTGAAGTTTTGGTTACTGAAGCCCCCCCGATTCCCTCATGAAGACCGAGAAGAATAAATTCAATACCTTCACCATCTCCCCATCCTTTGTGACCAGATGTCCTTCCTCATTCTTTATGGGGTCAATATGGTCTGTCCTCCCTTCTTGGGATTTGTTCTCCTCCCCTATGTGTCTTTCGTGTTCTATCTTAGCCACCCTAATTGCACCCTTACATTTCTTGTTGCATTCTTTATACAGTCTGAATGCTGATGATGATCCTTCAACCTTGTATTTTTTGAAGGCCTTCTCCTTTGCTTTTATATGCATTTTTACATTGGAGTTAAGCCACCCAGGACTTTTGTTCACTCTTTTAAATGTAATACCCAATTGGGATGCATTGGCTAATGCCCTTATTTAATATGCTCTTAAAGCAAACCCATCTCTTCTCCATGTTCTTTGTTCCTAAGATTTTATCCCAATTCATGTCTTCAAGCAAGGTTTGTAGTTTAGGGAAGTTGGCTCTTTTGAAATTGAGTGTCTTTGTATTCCCCTTATGTTTGTGTGATTTATACTGAAGCCAATTGACCTGTGATCACTGTTTCCTAAATTGCCCCGTATTTCAACATCCGTGATCAGGTCTGTATTGTTGGTAATCAGTAGATCCAGTAACGCTTTATTTCTAATTGGTGCGTCTACCATCTGAACCATGAAATTGTCCTGCAAGACATTTAGGAACTGGCGAGCCTTAGATGAATGTGTGGTTCCCTCCGCCCAGTCTATGTATTAAATTAAAATCCCCCATTATGATAACACTTCCCATCCTTGCTGCTAATCCAACTTGTGATAGTAGATCACTTCTATTATGGTATATACTGTAGAAATATTACTGTACCAATTTACAAAATAATATATGGTAACAATGGAAAAAACATAAACCAAAATTGTATCGTGTACAAAAAATATTATGATGAGAAAATAATCAATCAATATTTTAAAGTGACAATTATAGTGCATAAAGTGATTTTTGTGCAAAACAAAGTCTCTTTTCTGTACAATAAAGTGCTGTCACGCTCAGTTCCCAGGATGATATCTGTGCATCTACCACGTGAAAGACTGTAAACACTCTTCACTTACCAGATATAATTGACTCCCCTACCTTATAATAAGGAAAGTCTGCTGGGCTTGTAGGTCTTTTTTTTGGGAGACCTATCCTACTGCGTTGTTGTCCTTTGGCTCCCTGTCAGGGAAATGCCAGAATCAGGGCCTGTCAATATAGGCATTTCCCCATGCGCCTGCGTGATAGAATTGCACATCAGCACGTACCGTTTCACAGTCAGCGGGTACGAGCGCGTGTCCCGAACGGATCCGCTCACGTGGGTGCACGACGCAGCGCATCGTTACGAACGCGTGCACGCACATCGGGACGTTCCCCTGGCGGGCCTATATAAAGACAGCTATGGCCTGTGTTTTGTTGCTGGTTTGTCTTTTCAGCTCCTGTAACCTGCTCCTGAATCCGTGTACCTGTGCCTACCCGTTGTGACCCGGACCAACCCCGACTCTGCTTGAACCTCTCTTGTGCTTGACCCTCGGCTGCCTTCTGGACTTTGCTACCTGCCTGACTACCTGTGTCGACCCTCGGCCTGCTCCTGGACTTGCTTCTGCCTTACCCTACTGTGGATTATCTGCCTGCCTGATTACCTGTGTTTGACCCTCGGCCTGCTCCTGGACTTGCTTCTGCCTTACCCTACTGTGGATTATCTGCCTGCCTGATTACCTGTGTTTGACCCTCGGCCTGCTCCTGTACTTGCTTCTGCCTTACCCTACTGTGGATTATCTGCCTGCCTGACCACCTGTGTTTGACCCCCGGCCTGTTCTTGGACTTTGTCTCAACCTTACCCAGTGTTGGACTTTTGCCTACTTGCATACCGGTGTTTGACCCTCGGCCTACTTCCAGACGTCTGCCTTGTGGTTGACCCTCAGTACCCGGCTCAGCTACCCAGCACGGATCTCTTCCCTGCCTGAAGAATCGCCCAGCTCCTCTACTACCTGCTGGCGACCCGTGCTTCTTCGTGCCCAATACCCGCTGTGCCACTTCCAGAGGGTATCGTGCGCCCAGCTGCAAGGGGAGCCTCTCTCGGCAACTCGGCCTTGGTGAGTACCTGACAGTACAAACCAGCCATGAGCGAGGCCGACAGAGCTGGCTCTCCCCTTGAGGCACTCTGCCAGCAAGTCACAGCCCTCACCCAGGCTGTCCAGAGACTCCAAGACGGCTACTTTCAGATTGAGGGTCGTCTGCAACATCTAACCACATTTCCTAACCCCTCGGACGCCGCATCAGCATCTGCTAGTGGAACATCTTCCTCTCGGGATCAAGCTAACCCGGCTTCTGCAGCAGTAATGGCCTTACCTGAACCCAGGGTTCCCATTCCGGAACGATTCTCCGGTAACCGGAAGAAGTACAGGGCATTTAGAAATGCTTGCTTACTATACTTTGCCCTTCAACCCAGGACTTTTTATTCTGAGACTGTGAAAGTGGGGTTCATTATCTCTTTGCTTTCTGACGAACCGCAATCCTGGGCTCACAACCTCCTTGAGCAGAAGAGTCCCCTCCTTGACTCTGCAGATGCATTTTTTGTTTCCATGGCCCAGCTATACGAAGATCCTCAGCGTACTGCCACGGCTGAGTCCGTCTTGCATACCCTGACCCAGGGAAAAAGACCAGTGGAAGATTACACTGTGGAATTTCGAAAATGTTTAGGGGACACCAGCTGGAACGAGGCTGCATTAAAATATCAGTATCGTCAGGGACTCTCTGAGATCCTAAAGGATGAACTGGCTCGAGTAGATACCCCGGCCTCTCTAGAAGACCTGATCCAGCTCGCTATTAAACTGGACAGACGCCTCCGGGAACGTCGCAGCGAGCG
Organism: Lithobates clamitans; assembly: GCA_037952925.1. Lineage (NCBI taxonomy): Eukaryota > Metazoa > Chordata > Amphibia > Anura > Ranidae > Lithobates > Lithobates clamitans. Next base: position 1,144,569 of record JBBGZY010000821.1, read on the forward strand.
TTTCCAGTCTCCAAGGCCCACTTGGATGATGCCACGGGTACCACCTGTTCCTGCACCCCCTACAACTTCTTCGTCATCCTCTCATGGTGAGCCCATGCAACTGGGTCTAGTTTGACCCCCACTCTCTCCTGATGAAAAGCTCCGCCGGTGCAAGGCCAACCTTTGTCTATATTGTGGAGGAGCCGGTCACTTCCTAAACAACTGCCCTGTGAGACCCAGTAAGTACCGCACTCGGTCTGCCACGAACTTTCAAGTCGCTAATTCAAGCCAGTCTCATCTTGTCCTCATGATCTCATAACAGGTGGTGGAAGAGAAGGTCCGGTTGCCAGCCATCATTGACTCAGGAGCCTGCAGTTGCTTCTTGGATGCATCTTTGGCCCAAAGCCTGCACATCCCTCTCCGAGTTAAGGAGCAACAGCTACAAATCCATCTGGTAGATGGATCCCTACCCTGTTCTGGCCCTGTCACACAGGAAACGAAGCCTATCCTCACTCATATAGACTCAGATCACTCCGAATTTCTTTGCTTTGACATTATAAGTTCACCTATGTTTCCCATCATTTTGGGGTTTCCATGGTTGCAGGCCCATGATCCTCAGATAAACTGGAGCAAGAAAGAAGTCCTCTTCTCTTCCATGTACTGCTCTCAGCACTGCTTTTCACCAAAATACGACAGAACGGTTCCATGTCTAACGTTACAACCAGTACCGGATAATCTCCAACATGTCCCAGCAGCATACCATGAACTCCTGGACATCTTTGATAAGAAGAAAGCTGACAGTCTACCTCCACACCGACCCTATGATTGCCCCATCGACCTCCTACCCGGTTCCGAGATCCCCTTCGGACGCATTTTCCCTCTATCAGAGATCGAGCTAGAAGCTCTTCGCTCCTACATCAATGAAAATCTTGAAAAGGGATTCATCCGGGCTTCTTCTTCTCCAGCTGGAGCGGGAATCTTTTTTGTGGAGAAAAAGGATGGATCCTTGAGGCCTTGTGTGGACTATAGGGAGCTTAACAAAGTTACCATCAAGAACAGGTACCCGCTCCCTCTTATTCCTGAACTTTTACAGCGTCTCCGAGCCGCCCAGATCTTTACTAAATTAGATCTCCGGGGGGCGTACAATTTGGTTCGGATACGAGAAGGAGATGAATGGAAGACAGCTTTCCGGTCCAGATTCAGGCATTTTGAATATTTGGTGATGCCTTTTGGTCTCTGCAATGCCCCGGCTACGTTTCAACATCTAGTCAATGACATCTTCCGTGAGTATCTAGATAACTTTGTAATTGTTTATCTCGATGACATCCTGATCTTTTCCACCACTTTAGAAGCACATCGTACCCATGTGAAAAAAGTACTCTCGGTCCTCAGAAGACATGGCCTATACTTAAAAGGGGAAAAATGTGACTTCGAGAAAACCACCATCCAGTTCCTTGGATTCATTATCTCAGTAGGAGGGGTCGCAATGGATCCGCAGAAAGTTAGGGCCATCCAGGAATGGCCAGCTCCCATAGATAAAAAGGGAATTCAGCGATTTGTTGGCTTTGCCAATTTCTATCGCAGATTTATTAAAGGTTTCTCCTCTATCATCTCCCTTATTACTCAACTAACTCGCCAGCAGACTAGATTCCAATGGTCCCCAGATGCTCAAGAAGCCTTCGATGAACTAAAGAGACTGTTTATATCGGCTCCCGTCCTCCAACATCCCAACCCAGTCCTACCCTATGTGCTTGAAGTGGATGCTTCGGAGTCAGCAATAGGGGCGATCCTGTCTCAGAGAAGTGGCCAAAAAGCCTTGCTCCATCCGGTGGCCTTTGCCTCTCGCAAGCTCACCCCTCCTGAGAAGAATTATGATGTCGGGGATCGAGAGTTACTTGCTATAAAGTTTGCCTTAGAAGAGTGGAGATATCTGCTGGAAGGGGCTTTCCAACCCATCATGATCTTCACTGACCATCGTAACCTAGAATATCTTCGAACAGCTAAACGCCTCCGACCTCGTCAGGCCCGTTGGGCCTTATTCTTTTTCAGGTTTAACTTCCATATTACCTATCGACCTGGCTCCAAGAACGGGAAGGCGGACGCACTTTCCCGTATGTTCCCAGAAACCAGTGGACCGGAAGAACCTGGAACCATCCTAGCTCCTCACCACTTTCTCAGCCTGGTTCAGCCCAATCTTAGGTCAATTATTATACAGGCCTCCAGTCAATGTACAGAACCTGAAGGATGGTCTGCTATGGGCCCAGGACAAGGTATTTGTGCCACTCCCAGTAAGACTTCAGAATCTTCAAACCTTCCACGATCACAAGTTGGCAGGACATTTTGGTATACAAAAGACCTCCGAACTAATTAATCGCTCGTTCTGGTGGCCGGGGTGGAGACAAGACTGCAGAAGATATATACAATCTTGCATCACTTGCCAACGCAATAAGGGATCTAATGCCAAGTCGTGGGGACTTTTAAAATCTTTATCTATACCAGAACGTCCCTGGACAGAGGTCTCTATGGACTTTATTGTCGATCTGCCTCCTTCCGAGAAGTTTACTACCATCTTAGTGGTTGTTGACCGCCTTTCAAAGATGGCCCACTTCCTGCCATTGGTAGGCACCCCCTCTGCTTCCACAACCGCAGAGGTTTTTATAAAAGAAGTAGTGAGACTCCATGGCGTCCCCCACAACATTGTATCCGATAGGGGGATTCAGTTCACGTCAAGATTCTGGAAGGATATGTGCAAGTCCTTAGAAATCAAGACATCCCTTTCTTCCGCCTATCACCCACAAAGTAATGGCCAGACAGAAAGAACAAATCAATCTTTAGAGCAATACCTTCAATGTTTCTGCTCCTGGTCCCAGGACAACTGGTCCTCCCTCTTACCGTGCGCAGAGTTCGCCTACAACAATTCTGTACATTCCACCATCAACCAAACACCTTTCTGGGCAAACTATGGTTTTCACTCTTCCTTTCTTCCGGATTCTATTCCCGAAATCACTACTCCCGCAGTACAAGACCGTATACGTGCTATTCAAACAAACTTTTTGCAAATTCAGGAAACGATGAAGAAAGCTCAAGAGAGTTATGAAAAATTCTATACCAGGGGAAGAAGAAGTAACCCAAGTTTCAAGGTTGGAGATAAAGTTTGGCTATCAGCCATCAACCTCAAATTACCTTGCCCATCACGCAAATTAGGGCCAAAATTCATTGGTCCTTTTGAAATTAAGAGAGTTGTAAACCCCGTGGCTTTTGAACTGACCTTACCTAATTCTTATCGGATACATCCGGTGTTCCATGCCTCCTTACTAAAACCGGTCACTCCTAACTCTTTTCCAGGAAGGGAAGAACTACCTCCTCCACCAATCCGGATTGAAGGGGAGGAAGAATTCGAAGTGGAGGCAATAGTAGATTACAAATGGAGGAGGGGGCAGGAACAGTATCTATTTAAATGGAAAGGGTACCCCCCGGAGGACAATTCTTGGGAGCCCGCTAGCAATATTCATGCCCCTCGTCTAGTGCGAGAGTTTCACAGAAGACATCCTGGGATCCGAGCTAGGTTGGGCACCCGGAGGTTGCCCCTTTGGGGGGGCACTGTCAGGGAAATGCCAGAATCAGGGCCTGTCAATATAGGCATTTCCCCATGCGCCTGCGTGATAGAATTGCACATCGGCACGTACTGTTTCACAGTCAGCGGGTACGAGCGCGTGTCCCGAACGGATCCGCTCACGTGGGTGCACGACGCAGCGCATCGTTACAAACGCGTGCACGCACATCGGGACGTTCCCCTGGCGGGCCTATATAAAGACAGCTATGGCCTGTGTTTTGTTGCTGGTTTGTCTTTTCAGCTCCTGTAACCTGCTCCTGAATCCGTGTACCTGTGCCTACCCGTTGTGACCCGGACCAACCCCGACTCTGCTTGAACCTCTCTTGTGCTTGACCCTCGGCTGCCTTCTGGACTTTGCTACCTGCCTGACTACCTGTGTCGACCCTCGGCCTGCTCCTGGACTTGCTTCTGCCTTACCCTACTGTGGATTATCTGCCTGCCTGATTACCTGTGTTTGACCCTCGGCCTGCTCCTGGACTTGCTTCTGCCTTACCCTACTGTGGATTATCTGCCTGCCTGATTACCTGTGTTTGACCCTCGGCCTGCTCCTGGACTTGCTTCTGCCTTACCCTACTGTGGATTATCTGCCTGCCTGACCACCTGTGTTTGACCCCCGGCCTGTTCTTGGACTTTGTCTCAACCTTACCCAGTGTTGGACTTTTGCCTACTTGCATACCGGTGTTTGACCCTCGGCCTACTTCCAGACGTCTGCCTTGTGGTTGACCCTCAGTACCTGGCTCAGCTACCCAGCACGGATCTCTTCCCTGCCTGAAGAATCGCCCAGTTCCTCTACTACCTGCTGGCGACCCGTGCTTCTTCGTGCCCAATACCCGCTGTGCCACTTCCAGAGGGTATCGTGCGCCCAGCTGCAAGGGGAGCCTCTCTCGGCAACTCGGCCTTGGTGAGTACCTGACACTCCCACTGGTACAGATTACCTCTATTGATGACTCCAGAGCTCCAAAACCAGGTTATACAGGTATGCAATGAATGGGAAGAAAGCTCCTCATGGTGTAAAATCCTTTGGTAATTTTACCAAAATATAAGGCATTTTATAAGCTAAAAAAAGAATGGAAATTCGTTGTATAAAACTAAAGGTAAAAAAAAGGACAAAACGGGGCGTGGCCTGGACAGAGACCAAGATGGCTGCTTAAGTCGATAGCTCCTGTGACCTTGGGATTGAAAACTGCCTTTTGGGGAGCCCTGAACAACATACCGACATGAGCAGATCAACCCGGAGCGCCTCAACATTCAGGGCAGCAAAGGATACCGCAACGCAGCTCAGCCGAACTATCCCGGAGCTCTTCCGGACCCAGCGCTCGTCCACAAACGCGGCTACACAGGCCCTGAAGCCGTACTTGCCTAATAGCACATCCTTCTCACAGATGTCGGGAGGAGACGCACTCAGCCCTCAACGGATTCAGCCTCCTAGCCTGTTTGACTTGGAGAAGGTGGCCTCCGACATGAAAAACACTGCTACGGCTGCATTCGCTGATCTCAGATCGGATATACAGGCAGTTGCCTGTTGCATTACAGATGTGGAGGAGACCTCTCAAACCCATGCTGCTGCCATTCGTCAAGTACAGAGCACCTATGACACTCAGCTTTCCCATCTTTTTGACCTCTACCGACATGTGGAAGATAAGGACATTGGGGCCGCAGGCATAACATTAGAGTTCGGGAAGTGCCTGAGGGGAATGACCCAGGACTGCTGCAACAAACCATCTGCACCATCTTTAATGACCTGATAGAGCATCCAGCAGATTCGTCCATTGACATGGAGAGGCTACATCGCGCCCTATACCCCCAACGCCCTACGCCCCCAACCTTGGGACTCTGAACCTCCAAGGGATGTGATCTGCTGTATCATGAATTTCCCCCTTAAGGAAGAAATCATCCTTAAAGCATGAGAAAGGGGTTGTATTATCCACAATGGGGCTGAAATTAAACTTTTCCAGGATCTACAGAACAGAAGGGCACTATGCCCCCTATTGGAAGCACTGCGCTCCCGCAATATACAATATTGTTGGAAGTTCCTCTTTGGCCTGTCCTCCTCCACTAGAGGTCGTTCTGCTCTACTTCACACGCCGGATGACCTGCAGGATTTCTGTGAGCAACTCGATCTACCACGCATTGACCTACCGGAATGATATGCTTTCTATTTTCCGACTGAACCATGGCATCCAGTCTCTCTCAACACGTCTCCGAAAGCCCAGAGGCACAGATCCCGCAGACGCAGGGCAGATCCGGCCACATCTAACTCCTGCTTGTCCCGTCGAGACCTATGCCAGCGTAGCCCGGGCTCTCCATCACCTCCATCTCCCAGAAGGGACCGCCTGGAGGACTAAAGCAAAGCACACCCATTCGGCCATATACGTGTGAGTGTCCTTGGCATCAGTTTTCTTGTTTGTGTTTTCTATTTTCTTCTTTGCTTCCAACATGAAGTTACACTTTTTTCAAGAATGGATCTACCCAATTTTTTCTGAGACAACTCTTTCTACTTTGGACAAAACACCTTTCTGCTTTATCACCCGCAGCCCTAGACAGTGCAACAGTGATTGCTAGTTGATGATCTAATTCCCATGCCTAAACCTCTTGTGAGTGCATCGCACTCAATCGTCTGTCATTAAGGTTCGCTAAATCTGATACCGAACTGGGCAATTCGATCAGTGATCTTCAAGGCTCAAATAGCTCATGAGTTTTCCAAACATTGTGGCAAAGATCCTTTTAAACCTGGAACTGGACAGCCTCCCCTTGCTTTTGAGCAATAGACTCCAGGTTGTACCCTGCTGATAAGTACATAGTGCCTATAGTTACCTAATTTCCTATGTGATTCTTGCTAACACAGCATAGGGGCTATTGTGGGGGGTCGGAGTCTGGCTTGGAGAGAACAGGGGCCACCAGGGAAAGAAACTATTTGCTCTCGATATTAAGCATCTAGTTGCTAGAGGGCTTTATGCTCTATTCTTCTGCGCTCCCTTGCCCCAAACTACATTGGGGCATCCAGTTCCCTTCGACTTGGAACCTGAGCTGCCCTTACCTGGGAATTGATCACTGGTATACCTCTGTTGGGGATCCAACAACCCAAGGGCTACTGGTAGGGTGCTCCCTGTCCCTGGCTTCCCCACAAGGTGCTATCCTACAAGAGGAGCTTCTTAATTACTTTGCTGATCAAGCCAGTTTTCTCACTGATATATAATTGTGCATTTTTGTGTGCATTCCCCAATGATGGGGTGTGATTAGAGGTCCACGGGTGTCTCCCTTGGTGCACTGTTACCCAAACCAATACGTTTATATCTCTTTGGGAGCCATACTGTTACCCGCCTATGGCTCCATTTAAGCATAAGATTCTAGGCTTAGCCTATATGGCCTACCAAATGTTTTATAGCTTTTAAACAAACATTCTGCAACTAATATTTTAGAAGCATAAGTCACCTACTGGTATATGTCACGACACGGTGCACCAGGGGAGACAGCACGCTAGCGCTTCTTAGTACGCATTGCGTGTTGCATTATCATCATTAGTAAGCAGGTTGAGCTGAGAGTCTGGAGACATCCTATATACGGATTTATAGCTATATTGAGTATGGCATTATTCTTAATGCCCCCGCACACATTGTTTGTATAACCCTAACCGCTCTATACTCTACTTAAACAACGGTTGAACATCCACACAAAATAATTATTCTCGTTGCTCCTGATTCTCGGGCCACCAATGAACTCTCTGCAATGATGGCAATGGAGATGCCACGGTATAAAACTAAGAAGTTATTTATGGTAGACTTTGCTGGAGGTTTTCTAAACAAGCCCCCCAAAAATAAGCCTCAAAAAAAAAAAATCACACTGCACTTGTTCATAGAGGTTGTTGGAAAACTTTCCCTTTCTAGCTGCAGGACATCTATAGAGTTATGTGGTTCAATGTTCAAATCTTTATGGTTCTATGTTTTTTTTTTGCACTACTATGGCTCCCCAATACAAAATAACATATTATCACCTTCGATCCCCTCTTTACAGAAGCTTTGCATTTTCCGTCCTCTCTTACGCCTTACAACAGCAATCCTTTTTGGACATTTGCTGACCACCCAGCACACTCTACTCTAGGTGGAATAGCTTGCCTATCCCCACCTCTGGTATTCCCCCGTACCCCTCGATTTCTTCCTTATTTGAGCTCTGCTCTTTCCCACCTTTTTCTCTTTTCTTACTTCCATGACCTCCCCTCTCCCCCCTTAATCCCTCTGGTCCCCTCCCCCCCTTTTTTTTCTCCCTTTTCTTCTTCCCTTCTTTCCCTCCCCTTTCTCGTGGGTCCACTCCCCCTTCAGTACCTCTTTCCATCTGCTGGGTCTCCTAATTAACACATTAAAATTTTATAAGTTTCACTCATGTCATCTTCGCAAGTATTGGACATGCAGGTGCAACATTGCCACTCCACCATGCAGAAAGAGCCAATCTCTGCAATTTATTTATCGTTTAAATGTGTATTACTTAATGAAAAGGGCCTGAATTTACCAGAAAAAAGATTGCAAGTTCTGTCTACCCTCACTAGACACAAAGCTCAGTTCATCTTCCTCCAGGGAACACAGTTTCAATATGATTCCATTCCTAAACTCACCAATCATATTTATCACACAGCGCTACATGCTACTAAAGCTACTTCTAAGACGAAAGGCGTCTCCATATTGATCTCCAAACATGCAAATTTTCACATGTCAGACTCCCTCATAGATTCAGAGGGCAGATTTATTTTCATCAAGGGCACCTATGCCTCCAAACCATTTACACTCACAAAGTTATATTGTCCTAACAAACATCATTTATCCTTTTTTAGGAAAGTCTGTGATCTCCTGTCCTCATTCCAAAAATGCATTGTGCTGCTAGTTGGTGACTTTAACATACCATTGAACCCAGTCCTGGACACCTCCTCGGGCACTTTTACCTTAACATATTGCGCACTCCAACAAATTAAATTGCCACTTCAGACCTTACACTACACTACACCTGTTTCCCTTGAATAAATATTACACTTTCTACGCAGCCCCTCATCATAAATACTCTAGAATAGATTACTTCTTCCTTACCTACTCGGATCTATCTTTTCTTACGCAGACAACCATAGAGCCAATGTTCTTATCTGACCACCACCCTATCACGGTTACCCTTTCTTTTCCAGAAAATGCACTAGAACCAAAACATGGCGCTTAAACTCCTCATGCTTAAAGACCCAGAGACGGTAGCCTAGGTACGATCTCAAATTCAATTGTATTTTGCGGAAAATACCACACCAGAGGTGTCCCCAATTTCATTATGGGAAGCACATAAATGTGTGATCTGAGGTGAACTCATAGGACTAGCAACAAAACTTAAAAATAACACCAAGAGACAATTAATACACTGATAATGAAAATCAAACGTCTAGAAATATCTCACAAACAATCTCATGCACAGTCCACCCTACAGGATTTATTATCCACATGATCCCTCTTCCTAGAGGAATACGCACTAGAAGACGCTATATCCGAGGTCAAAAAGTCTTCTATGAGCATGGCAACAAAAGCGGGCGACTTCTAGCTCGTATGGTACAGGCTTCTGAGACTGCCTCTACAATTCACCATTTATGTGATGCTCAAGGAACGCTGAACTCTAAAAATGAGAATATTGCAAAACAATTTGAGATTTTCTATTCAAAACTCTATAACCTGAAGTCTGGCCGTCCGGATCCGACCCCCCCAGACTCGCGGGCTAAACACATTAGAGACTTCCTATCTCAATATGGCCCGAAAACAATCACACATCAACAATCTAAAGAAATGGAAAGTCCCCTCACTGTAGAAGAATTGGAAACCGCTAGTAAACAGATGAAACCAGGCAAGAGCCCAGGGCCCAATGGATTCAACCTTCAGTACTATAAGTCCTTTTTAGACACCCTATCATCTAAGCTATTATCCACTTATAACGCCTTTTCCAATCCTCAGACATCACCAGGCAGAATGCTAGAAGCACATATAACTGTTCTTCCAAAAGAGGGCAAGGACCCCTTACACGTTTCAAGCTACAGACCTATATCTCTCTTAAATCTGGACATTAGGGTATATGCAAAGATTCCCGCTAACAGAATGCTCCCCTTTATCCCTAACCTCATCTCTTTAGATCAAGTTGGATTTGTTCCTGGCAGGGAAGCCAGGGATAAAACTATTCGCACATTGAATCTCCATCACTGGCTCACGAAATCTCGCACTCAGGGATTCTTCTTCTCCCTTGATGCGGAGAAGTCATTCAACAGAGTGGTTTGGAAATACATGCAAGAGGTCCTCAAAGCCATTGGACTCAAACCTTGCATGCTTGCTCATATAATGGCATTATATTCCACTCCCTCAGCGAGTGTGAGGGTCAATGGCCACCTGTCGAACACCTTAACCATAAGCAATGGAACCCGCCAAGGCTGCTCCTTATCTCCTCTAATCTATATTCTGACCTTAGAACCTCTTTTGAATAGATTGAGAACCAATGCTGATATTCAGAGACTGACTATTGGGGATAGGGAGTTTAAGGTCGCAGCTTTCACGGACGGCATTCTTCTCTCTTTGATGTCACCTCGGATCACCTTGCCCAATCTGCTGAAAGATATAGAACATTTTGGAAGCTTGTCAAACCTCAAAATTATTTACTCAAAATCCCATGCCCTGAATGTCACTCTTTCTCGACAGGAAGTGAACAACTGCCAGGAATCCTTTCCATACCTGTGGAAAAAAGATGCTATTACGTATCTAGGCATCCAAATTACAAGCCGACTGGCAGACCTTCACATTCAGAACTTCCTTATGGCCCTAACTAAGACCCAAAGGAACTTTAGGGAATGGATGGGCCTAAACATCTTGTGGTTTGGTTGTTCAGCCTTGTGTCAGAAACCATGAATCGGACCGAGACGGAAGTACAGTAAAATAACACTTGTTTATTAATAAAAAGGTAAATAGAGTAAGCGTAGTCAAAGCATAGCCAGAGTCCAGTAACTGGATCGGGTAATCAGCCAAGCCAGAGTTCAGTAACCAGATCGGGTAATCAGCCAAGCCAGAGTTCAGTAACCAGATCGGGTAATCAGCCAGAAGTCAGGGATTCAAGTAGAGGAACAGCAAGCAGGATAAGGAGCCAGAAGGGATGTCAGCAAAGCCAGTCTTTAAACAGAAATGCAGGAGATGGTTTCTTGTGATGTGACCAAGGCGAAGGCAGGAATTAAGTGAGCTGGAGATCTTTAAGTAGGCGGGACTGATGAGCAGCTGGTTAACTGTGGAGAGAGATGAGAGCTAGCAATTAGCCGACAGCTGAGCGGCCAGCTCAGAGAAGGAAGGGCTGAGCCAGCCCTGACACCTTGGTCAAAATGATCATTCTCCCACGGCTACCCTATCTAATGCAGACCATCCCGATACACCTCCCCCATCATTCTTTACAATAAATAGGAAGGCATGCTCTGCATTCATTTGGAGAAACTCCACTCCATGTATAAAATCTGCCCGTCTTACACTCCCCAAAGCTAAGGGAGAATTGGGTTACCGGACCTACATAAATATTATTTAGCTTGTCACTTACGAGAATTGTAGACTGGAATATCCACAAAACGAGGAAGTTATGGGTGACCCCTTCTGCCCTACGCCTAATTCCCTGGCTACCCCATAAGCATTGGCCAAAAGATCTCACGACACATCCACTTATTCATCCTTCATTGCAGGATTTTAGAAGGTGTCGAGATCCGAAACGTTTGCTTCAGTTCTGGGGCCTTTGAGGACAAGCGGAAATCCAGACTTTCATCCAGATGAATCTAGTTCCTTTTTACAACACGAATGGCCTTATGAAGACATGCTAGCTCACCAATTCTTCTCAAAAGGAATCCCTCTCTCTCTTGAAAACGTGATAGCCACATCAAAGAACGCCTCCTTTTCTTTTTGGACCCATTAGCAGATCTGACATGTTTTCTCAACCCAAGCTCATATAACCAATTGGACAAGACATCTCACACCTTTTGAATCCCTATGCACTCGCAAACCACCGCAAAGGCATCTGATATCTTACATATACACACTCCTGATGCCCCCCACCCAAGTCCCTTTACAGGCCTCCTGCAGCAGGGATATACAGAAACCTTCTCTGGAGAAGACTGGGATACCATTCTCAATTATGACCACAAGGGCTCCCTGAGCATTGCAATCCAGGAGAACTATCATAAGGTTATCACCAGATGGTACAGAACACCCTCATGCCTTCATAAATTTTCCCCCACAATCCCCAACACTTGCTGGAGATGCGGGAAAACTGATGGCACCATGCTCCACATATGGTGGGAGTGCGAACCACTCCAACCTTTCTGGAAGGATGTACATGCTCTCATAGCACATGTCACCACATTCACCCTGGACTATCCCTGGACTATACCCCCGCACAATTCCTCCTACACCACGCGACCATGTCTAAAAGGGATTATTATGAATCACTGGCTATGCACATGGTGAACGTGGCTAGACTTTGCATTCCCATTCATTGGCATTCTACGTACATTACAACAATTAAAGAATGGTTTGCCAGGCTCTCTAAAATAGAGGAGATGGAAGAATTGATCCATATCTCTCAAGAACGGATAAAAAAGTTTGTGACTACCTGGTCATTCTGGTCTCACTTCAAAACTACTGAACGTTATCTTCATTATGTTCCCTAAATAGAGTCAGTAACCACAGGCAATTGACTTGGTCTAACCTTGGGAGAGAGATGGCGGCGGGGAGCGGGCCCACTTTTATTTTTATTTGTCTATTACCTTGTAATAGCTCTATTCCTCTCCCCTCCTTCCTACTACCACTCTATCCTCCCCCCTTTTTTTTCTTAACCTTTCCTCCTCTCTCCTCTTTCTTCTCCTCTCTTCTTCCTTCCTTGACGCTTGAATATTCTTCGAGTCACACTACTTGTACAATTACCCCAAGAACTATACACAATGGTGTATTGTTATCATTGTCCTGATCTGGAACAAATCTTTAGGCCACCTCTTCCCATTGGTCGAATAAGGGTAACCTGCATGGGGGGAGGGAAATGGGAGGGGAAAAGAGAATAAGTGATCCTTCACCTTACCTATGCTACATTCGTTTTGATATGCTGTTCCTGGTTACAACGCTTCATGCCTTAACTATAAGATGTTTTCCTCACATGTATGCAAGTTTCTTAATCGTTTACTGATTTCTTGTGATCTCTGTTACGATTTGTATGCACCATTCTTATTGCTCTCAATAAAATATTTGTGGGAAAAAAAGGACAAAACACCAGGTAACTGGCAGCGACCATTGCTCCTAATCTATAGAGGCCATTTTTAGCAGTGACGTTTTGTCCTCTTCTTACCTTTAGGTAATCTGTACCAGTGGGAGCCACCGGACAACACCGCAGTGGGATAGGTCTATCAAAAAAAGACCTACAAGCCCAGCAGACTTTCCTTATTATAAGGTAGGGGCATCAATTATTTCTGGTGAGTGTGGAGTGTTTACAGTCTTTCAAGTGGTGGATGCACAGATATCATCCTGAGACTTTGTTTTGCACAAAAATCACTTTATGCACTATAATTGTCCCTTTAAAATATTGACTGATTATTTTCACATCATAATATTTTTGTACACAATACAATTTTGGTTTATGTTTTTGCCATTGTCAGCATGTATTAATATATAGATTGGTACAATAATATGTCTACAGCATAGATAGCAGCAGCTCACCTACACCATTAATAATTTAGATTGGGCTGGTGTTTAACACTTTAAAAAATATATATATATTTACTACTCCTACCCCTTCCCTACCCTGCCCCCCCCCCCCCCAATCCTCCTTCCTCCTAAATTCTCCTGAGCTTACTCTACTTCTTCTGTATCTCTTATTCCATATATTCTCCACTGCCCTGTTTATTTGAGTTGTACTTTTATTTAATGGAAATGAAGGACTGAATTGGCGTGGAACTCTCTAAATAGCTTAATGGCCTTGAACTTTGTGCAATGCTTGTCAACAGTAAGGCAGAGATTGCTGCTTTCAATTTGTTGAATGTGTCCACAAAATTCACCTCATAAACGTACAGTGCATAATATAAGTGCAGCAGAATCACATATAAATGATACACTCATAAAATAAAATATACAAACTAAAATTATAAGAAAATGTGATGAAAAAGTCCCATACACAAAACCTCACCACTGTGTACAAAAATTAGCAACAGTTCATGTAACTTCTTCTGGTGTATCTAGTGCCCACCACCTCCAGATAAAGTGCCTGCTCACCTCCAATAGCTGACCCCACTACAGAGCCATATTGGCCTTAATACACTCCACTCTGGAAAATACAGCAACACCCCTTCTGCTCCCATCACAGAGTAACTCTACTTTACCTCCTTCCTTAAAGTGGTTGTAAAGGCTGAAGGTTTTTTATCTTAATGCATTCTATGCATTAAGATAAAAAGCCTTCTGTGTGCAGCAGCCCTCCCCCCCAATATTTACCTGAGCCCCATCTCTATCCAGGGGTGAGGCCGGGCTATCGCTCCCTGTCTGAATGGATACAGGGAGCTGTGGCTCAGCTTGCGTGCCCCCATGCTGTGGGGGCACTCAACAGGAGGGAGGGGCCAGGAGCACTGAAGAGGGACTCGAGAGGAGGAATCGCTTTGGGGTTTAATACTTCTTTAAAATAGCTTGCATTGAAGGATTGCACAAGTTTGTGGTTATTCGCTTACATAATTAACACGATCCGTGAACCTATCTAGCACATTTTTTCCGAAATGTTTAATACAAATGGCGAGCTCCCAGTTTTCAGTGTGAGTTAACCATCCAAATAATGCTGCATTTGTGCCTTCCTTTCTGATAAGGTGCCCAAAGAAATATTTGTTAGCAATGAATGTGATTACATGATCACATCATAATGTGTCTAATGCAATAATTGTTCAATAAAGGATAAAGTGCACATGCTCAAATGAAAGCAGAAATGTAAAAATGCTTGTATGCCCTGGCTGATCAAAAAAGGAAGAGTATCTATGGGAAATGTTCAAAAACTGTTTAGCGGCAGCATCATTTAAAATCATGCACCTGAGCTGGCCATAGCCCACTTGCACTGTAATGCCCCGTACACACGGTCGGACTTTGTTCGGACATTCCGACAACAAAATCCTAGGATTTTTTCTGACGGATGTTGGCTCAAACTTGTCTTGCATACACACGGTCACACAAAGTTGTCGGAAAATCCGATCGTTCTAAACGCGGTGACGTAAAACACGTACGTTGGGACTATAAACGGGGCAGTGGCCAATAGCTTTCATCTCTTTATTTATTCTGAGCATGCGTGGCACTTTGTCCGTCTGATTTGTGTACACACAATCGGAGTTTCCGACAATGGATTTTGTTGTCGGAAAATTTTATAGCCTGCTCTCAAACTTTGTGTGTCGGAAAATCCGATGGAAAATGTGTGATGGAGCCTACACACAATCGGAATTTCCGACAACAAGGTCCTATCACACATTTTCCGTCGGAAAATCCGACCGTGTGTATGGGGCATAACACTCCCAGCACAGCGTGCACTATTGCTTTCTTTACTTTTAAGTCCACTTCACACCTGAGCCCGCATTCCTCTGAGATTCCTATGTGACTCATTTGAATGGGCTGAAATTGCACTGGATCGCACCAAAAGTAATGCATGCACTACTTTTCAAAATACTATCAATAAAGGCTGCATGAACGTCTTCAATTTTGGACTCCATAAAAAAAGAAAGTTACCAGCTGTTAGTAAATATGTTGTCAGCAGTCCCAATATGATCGGCACTGGGGTGATTTTGCAAGCACTTGTCAAGTTGCAACAATATAGCACAAATTGCACACTGATATCTATATGTGTAAACTTTTGGAAACTGGAATTCATGACATTTTCGGGCGGAACTTGTGGCAGACTAATTTTTAGGCTTGGAAAAATTGCACTAGAAGTAGGAAGGGCAGACCTAAACACCATTCCAGTGACACTGACAGTGCACCTGGCTCCCACCTATCAACTATTTCAGTGACAGTGCACCCAGCTCGCACCTATCCACTAGTCGAGTGACACTAACTGAGGTGACAGCCAGGTACACTCCCAGATTCACATGAATGGTATTTCAATGACACCTACCTTGTTGCTGGCTGTGCCCTCACTCACCTTGATCAAGAAGGGCTGCTGGTGGCTACATTCCAGCGGCTGTAGCCAGCTAGAGGGGAAGGAGGGAGAACCAGCCAGCAGCTGCAGAAATGGGGGCCCAGCCATCAGTTAGGTGGGGGCACTGAGGGGGGGGCAGCAGGTGGGGATCTATTTCAACAAGTAGATCCCTCTGTGGCAGCACCAAAGGCTGGCAGGAAGGCAGAGGAGGGAAGCTGACAGCTGCAGAGTAACCACAAGGGGATCAGGATTTGTGAAGGGGGGATGATCAGTGCTGGGAGGCAAACGGAGCAGTGTGGGGTGAAGCAGAATGGTAAGGAAAAATTAGAGTGGGGGTGGAGGGCATTTTAGATGTTATCAAAGGCAGGTGGCAGGAAGCAGTGGCGGGGGTGGGGTCACATTTTAGACTGCTGAACAATTGTACTATAAGTTCATAGTCACTGTAGTGTTGTAGAGTTTAGTAGTGTAGTGTACTTATAGTACAAGGAGAAATATAGGTCCATATGGTGTACAGACCTGGCCAGCTGGAAGTAGTGCTGTAGGCCGTGCATCGTATGGACAAGCTGGATAAGCTGGAAGCAGTGCTGTAGGCCGTATGCTATATGGACCTGGCAGTGAAAGGGTTAAGCTGGATGAGCTGGAAGCAGTGCTGTAGGCTGTATGCCGTATGGACCTGGTAGCGAAAGGGTTAAGCTACATGAAGTGTGTGGTGAAACCTGGGCCCAGTTACCCTTTGGCATTGTTCTCTGCAGGAGATGTGATGTTTTATTAAATTTTTGCATTATACATATGTAACACATTTTGTAGAGGTAACTCATGTGGATGCGTATTTGTCCTTTCTGACGTTTTTGTTTTTTGAGTTTGTTTATATAGATATTTTGACTACACCCTCCTGGCACATTTAGGAGAACACCTCTTTTTATAGGTTCACTTTGCTGGACTCATTGGACCATTAGATTTCGGAACATTGTTCCCTGCATGCAATGTTAGCATAGTAGTACTTTGTATAGAAACAGGCATTATAGCTTTCTTGTCAAAGTTCTGTATTAATCTGCTTTATTTGACCAATCTCTTTTGAATACACACAGTGACAATCTAATTTGGTGTTGCTCATTCTATTGAGTAGGGGCTGTGTCAGAGTGGGAAAGGCGGCAGGCCAGTTAAGAGGAGAAGGAAGCATGACTTATCAAACTAATGGCTCCTATGGGGGTATGCTATACTTATATACCACAAAAATAGCATTATACACATTGTTCACAATATATTGAGCAATAGTGTACATTTTAGCAGATCAGTGAAGGGATTTTTTTCACTAGGTGCAAAAAAAATATCCACAAGCCCAAACCTGCAACACAAGCATGTCTATAATATTCATAGACATTACTCTCTTCCCTTGTGCAGGTCCTTTTAACAAGTCAGGCTTCTTATGTCTGTTTTTACTGAACCATTTTGCTTAATACATTTTTTCTGTAGATGGGGCAGGCAAGTGTTGGTACACTGTAACATTGCATACTGACCACCTTTTTAGGTGCTTCTGTACATGTCACCTAAATGTATGGCTAAAATTGTACAAGAAATGTCATAACAAAATTATTATATATTATTAGTAATGCAAGGCCAAGTATGAATATGTCACATTAAAACATATTCATTGCCCATACAACGCATAATAAATACAGGATATGCTTTATCATGGCTTTTTTTTCTCAGACACTAGTTGCAGGAACTCCTCCCTTCTGAGAGTCACCCCTTGACTCTGACCCCTACCCACCTCCAACAGCCGTTCCTTGGTTCCACCCCAACCTACCTCCCAGTACCACCCCTTTTAGAGAATACAGAACCAAGTATAATTGTGTGGTGCTAAGTATATTGTATGGAATATTGTTGATGATAAAAAGAAAGGCAGTAACATAGATCTAGCAATGAAAAAACAAGGGGAAGGGGGAGTTGGGACTTTAAATGAAATAGCGATGGGTAGAGTCGCAAATTTCCATCCCTATGACTATAATATATTATAAAAACTTACAGGCAGAAGCAAGCGAATAAAAGAAGAGGTTGGGACTTTGAATGAAGCCAATGGTTTGCAAACTGACACATAAACAGTGGGTCAATAGGCTTTATTAAAAGTTTATACAAACAATGGTATCAAGCAATATTTGAATTAACATTGGGTAAAATGTCTTACAATGGGTAGGAGCATAGATATTCAAAGATCAGCATGAAGATTGTTAATATTATCACAGCAGATATAGTCGGTAAGATGGATAATAACATAGGTATAAACAAGATAGCTGGGTAGAAACAAGGGGCCACCAAGTGTCAGAATAGGTAAACGGTTATTGCAGGGTAATGCCTGCCTAATTCCTGGCCTCATATTCCTGTAGAAAGGAGTAATAACATATGTATAGTAGATTGAGTAGATAAAGAGGGGCTGGTAGCTCGATGCGTTTCGTGGTTCATGACCACTCATCAGGAGCAGACAAGTCATGTTTCTGAAATTGGGATATAAAATGGGTCAAAAAAGATTGAAGTGGGTACAGGAGGGTAGATAACCCGCCGAAAATTGTTGTAATTACACACAGGAAGAATAGGTAGATAGTGGTTGGTCAGATACGGCAGAACGTCCGGATACGCTGCAACTGGGAGCTGAGGCGGGCACCCCCGCCGCGGCGACAAACACAGGCACCCCCCGGGGGGAGATACAGGACCACGAGGCAACCTAAAGATAAAGGTGGCAGGTGATTCATGGTGAAAAAGGAAAAGTGACAGTGCACGGAAGGGAAGAGAAGTGAGGGAAGTGGGGGGAAGGGGGGGGGACCTGTGAGTGGGAAAGTGGATAGGAGTGAAGGAGTGATGGGTGAAAGTGGAAGGAGAAACCTGCACGTGAGGATCCAGTAAAATCAGGGAGAAGAAAGTAAAGTGAGGAAAGCATTACCTGTGAGACGTGGGTATAGTGATGTGAAGAGGGGGACACTGACCACTAGACATGTGCATTAGTTTTCGTCCGAATGCATTTTCGTCCGAATTTCAGGTATTTTCGTTATCGTTTTAACAAACGATAACGAAAGTGCAGAATCCGAAAAACGAAAGATCCGACATAAACAAATGCTTTATTTTAATTTTCGTTGCTACAACAGTTCGATATAGATAGGAGATTCGACATGATGATGACAATAACAATCTGTGTCCATCGAACCTGTGGTCGAATGTGCCTAACCTTAACTCTATTAGTCCAAGAATATTCTACATAGAGAGAAAAGATTCGACATAGAGAGAAAAGATTCGAGGTAGGGGAGAAAAGATTCGACGTAGGGGAGAAAAGATAAATAAAAATAATGATGATGAATGTTATTGGCTGATTGTAACCAAAGAGGAGGAGCAGTAAAATAGCTAGAACTAGGTTCACATGTACTTTGGCTTATGCTGTCTGTTGAAAGTTCTAGTAAGATTCGAAGAAACAGGTAAACTATTAGGCGTCGTACAGTTTAGCTGCTCCATCGAATCTTCTTTGAACATTCCACAGACACCATAAGCCTTCAATGACAGATTCGACCTTAATTTGGATTTTTGGACGAATGCAATTTTTAACGAAAAACAAAATAAATAAAAACGAATTTCGGGAGTAACTAAATAAATTTATTTTTCAGACGAAAACAAAATTCTGAAACAAAATATTTCAGTGTGCGCATGTCTACCGACCACACAGTAGTGTGCCTCGAGCACCGCACCACCCCAGGCGAACAAGGGCGTCCATATATAGGCGCCGCATCGGGGAAGCCCGCCAACGTCATGAATGCTGGGCGGTGAGTGGGAGGGGCCCCAGCGGGGTGCCGACCATTGGTCGACAGCGGCCGGGGAGATCCCACAAAAGCCCGCGAGCATGGAAAGGACAACGCAGTGGGTGCAGCGGCGCCATGAGGCGTGGCGCACACCTACCGCGGGTGGCGTGATGTCGATGCGCAATGGCGGCAAGCCCCACCCCCCCACACCCACCACATCGCGGCTCCCAGAAAAGGCAGAGGCCAGACAACCCCACTGATGAGCCAACCACAAACAACCCAGACTAAGGCATAAGTATAGATTCGGGGAAGAGGTTAACAAAAGTGACTGGGTAAAACATAAACCACTGATCGGAAACATAACGGGTCATGATGAAACTAGTAGATAATTAAATTGATAAAACAGGTGAGGCTAACAAGAAAACCATGGGGGCAGAAAATGATAACAAATCATTGATAATATATAAGTTGGTGGATATAGCAAACCATGGGCTTCCATCCCGATTTATATGAAAAAACAAGGGGAAGGGGGAGTTGGGACTTTAAATGAAATTGCGATGGGTAGAGTCGCAAATTTCCATCCCTTTGACTATAATATATTATAAAAACTCACTGGCAGAAGCGAGCGAGTAAAAGAAGAGGTTGGGACTTTGAATGAAGCCAATGGTTTGCAAACTGACACATAAACGGTGGGTCAATAGGCTTTATTAAAAGTTTCCTCACTTTACTTTCTTCTCCCTGATTTTACTGGATCTTCACATGCAGGTTTCTCCTTCCACTTTCACCCATCACTCCTTCACTCCTATCCACTTTCCCACTCACAGGTCCCCCCCCTTTTCTGCCCCCCTCCCCTTCCCCCCACATCCACCTCCCTCACTTCTCTTCCGTGCACTGTCACTTTTCCTTTTTCACCATGAATCACCTGCCACCTTTATCTGCCTCGTGGTCCTGTATCTCCCCCCAGGGGGTGCCTGTGTTTGTCGCTGCGGTAGGGGTGCCTGCCTCAGCTCCCGGTTGCAGCGTATCCGGATGTCCTGCCATATCTGACCAACCACTATCTACCTATGCTACCTGTGAGTAATTACAACAATTTTCGGCGGGTTATCTACCCTCCTGTACCCACTTCAACCTTTTTTGACCCATTTTATATCCCAATTTCAGAAACATGACTTGTCTACTCCTGATGAGTGGTCGTGAACCACGAAACGCGTCGAGCTACCAGCCCCTCTTTATCTACTCAATCTACTATACATATGTTATTACTCCTTTCTACAGGAATATGAGGCCAGGAATTAGGCAGGCATTACCCTGCAATAATCGTTTACCTATTCTGACACTTGGTGGCCCCTTGTTTCTACCCAGCTATGTTGTTTATACCTATGTTATTATCCATCTTACCGACTATGCCTGCTGTGATAATATTAACGATCTTCATGCTGATCTTTGGCTATCTATGCTACTACCCATTGTAAGACATTTTACCCAATGTTAATTCAAATATTGCTTGATACCATTGTTTGTATAACTTTTAATAAAGCCTATTGACCCACCGTTTATGTGTCTGTTTGCAAACCATTGGCTTCATTCAAAGTCCCAACCTCTTCTTTTACTCGCTCGCTTCTGCCTGTGAGTTTTTATAATATATTATAGATCTAGCAACAATGGACTCAACCAGCATTAATAGACCTTCCAGCAGCCAGCAACATTAGACCCTCCCTCAACAGTAGATCCCTCCCAGCAATGATTGATCCCATGCAACATAAGACCCACCCCCAGCAACAATAGATCCCCAACCAGCAACAATAGACCTCCCCAGCAACAATAGCCCCCCTACAAAAATATATCCCCTCCAACAACAACAGATTCCCCAGCAGATTCCTCCCAGCAATGATTGACCCCCCCCAGCAAGATAAGACCCACTTCAAGCAACAATAGATCCCCACAAGCAACAGCAGGCCAACCTAGCAAAAATAGACCCCCTTCTTCCATAAAAATAGATCCCCTCCAGCAGTAATAGATTCTCCAGCAGTCAGAAACAATAGACCCTCCAGCACACCCCAGCACCCCTTGCCAGTACATATATTTAATATTGGAGATGCCGGAGCTGCATTCCTCCGCGTTCCTGCAGAAAAAAAAGCCCTGTGCTTTATACATAAAATCTAACTCAGGTATGGGAGAAAAACTACAACATTAAAAAGCACATTCCTACATCTGCTGCTATTCAAGTCTTTTTGGAACAGAGCCTTGCTTAGATATTTCATTTTACTGTAAATTCACTTAAGTATATAATGCAGAGTACGCTTTCAAGACTATAAAGTGCCAGCACATAATTAGGGCATTGCTATGGAAACCAAATGATCATACAGTAATATACCACAATGTTTTTTTTCTGTTAAAACTCAGTAAACAAATTTTACTTTAAAGAGGATACGACATGCAGCTAATAGGCAGCATGAAGGAAATTAATACACATAGGCCTCATTTACATGGGCGTACCTAAGTGCACTCCTGTGCCAGGGTCATGTTTACCTGCATGGAAAGCACAGGTGTTTTGCCCACCCACGCACAGTCAGTCCCATTCTTTTACTTGGAATGCAACCACTGCATGGACACAAAATCTGTGACATCTGTGTAGGTGCATGCGGGTGTGCTTCCCTGAATGTAAACAGTGTGAGTTTGGGGACACGCACCAACACACACCCATACAGATGTCAAATTGGGAGCAGCAGCTGCTGTGCAGCTTTGTATCCTGTGCGAGCAAACATGGCCCTCACACGGGCATATGCTTAAGTACACCATTTTGAATGAAGCCATACATTACAATAATTATATAATTGGCCCCAAATAACTATTCAAAGTCAAATTAAAATGGAATTCTACTTTAAAAATGTCCAATTTATTTAAATAACATGCTTGGATGGTGCCTTACATCTACATGTGAAGTAGTACGCTTGTCTGATGTATACAATGTATTATAACAAAATTACATTTACAAATGGCCAGCTCCCAAAAGCCTGGCCAGCTCCCAAAAGCGAGCAACCTTCCCTGAATAACAAACCAACCCCTAGGGGCCAAGAGAAAAAAGCTGTCAGGGAAATGTAAATGATTGTTTTCAATGGCAAAAAAAAGTAGCCCCCCCACCACCAACTCTAGAACCTACAGTATATCCTTGATGAAGGTCTCTTATGGATTTTAAGGGGGGGGGGGCATCATGCAACAACAAGAAAAAGACAGTACAGAGTCCCTTCTAAAATCCATATCAAACCCTTGGATCTGGCATGGATTTAAAAGGTGTACTCCATACAGAAAAAGAAAAAAAAGAAGAGGTGTTTTCCGCCAGCACACAAAATCCATACCAAACCCTTACCTGATCATGCAGTCTGGCTTGGCAGAAAGAAGAGGAATGAGTGTGAAAGGGGCCTTAGAATTAAGGCCAAAAAGTTCTATCTTGGTCTCATCAGATCAGAGAATCTTATTTTTCACCATCTTGGAGTCCTTCAGGTGTTTTTTAGCAAACTCCATGCAGGCTTTCATGTGTCTTGCACTGAGGAGAGGCTTCCGTCGGGCCACTCTGCCATAAAGCCCCGACTGGTGGAGGGCTGCAGTGATGGTTGAATTTCTACAACTTTCTCCCAGCTCACGACTGCATCTCTGGAGCTCAACCACAGTGATCTTTGGGTTCTTCTTCAGCTCTCTCACCAAGGCTCTTCTCCCCCGATAGCTCAGTTTGGCTGGACGGCCAGCTCTAGGAAGGGTTCTGGTCATCCCAAATGTCTTCCATTTAAGGATTATGGAGGCCACTGTGCTCTTAGGAACCTTAAGTGCAGCAGACTTTTTTTGTAACCTTGGCCAGATCTGTGCCTTGCCACAATTCTGTCTCTGAGCTCTTCAGGCAGTTCCTTTGACCTCATGATTCCCATTTGCTCTGACATGCACTGTGAGCTGTAAGGTCTTATATAGACAGGTGTGTGGCTTTCCTAATCAAGTCCAATCAGTATAATCAAACACAGCTGGATTCAAATGAAGGTGTAGAACCATCTCAAGGATGATCAGAAGAAATGGACAGCACCTGAGTTAAATATATGAGTGTCACAGCAAAGGGTCTGAATACTTAGGACCATGTGATATTTCAGTTTTTCTTTTTTAATAAATCTGCAAAAATGTCAACAATTCTGTGTTTTTCTGTCAATATGGGGTGCTGTGTGTATAGGTTTGAATCTGAATACGTTCCGTCCCCACTGTATGTATGTCTTATTCATTCATATAGGGGGGCACCTTATTTCTAACAAGGACTTCCAGATTCTGATAAGCTCCCTGTCTGCAGACCCCCCCAACCAGTGGGTCAGGCTTGTGGGCAAAAGGCCCTTATCCTCATCAAAATGGGGAAAAGGTGCTTTGTCAGTGGAGTCCCCCATTCATCCATGTTGTGGGCATGTGGCCTGGTATGGCCTTGGAAGTAGAGGGCTGCAAGCTTGTCCCACCTCCCTTTTCTGGTCAGGCAGGCTGCATGCTTGGATTAAGGGTCTAGTATGGATTTCCTGGGGGACCCCACACTTTCTTTGCATGGGTTATGCCCTAAAATCAACACCAGACTCAACATTGTAAAGGGGACTCTGCACATATTTTTTTCATGATTGCTGAAAAGGGGGACCAGAGGACCTGCTGAGGTCCGGAAATACTGTCTGATTGCAGACACCAATCCTCTTCTGCCTCCCCTTGCAGCGCTGCCAGAGTCTCTTCTTTCTCCCTCTGGCTGCACTGCGGGGGGATTGGTTCTAGCACATGCACCCCTTCCATCTGCTACTTGGGTCCCCCTGCAGTGCTGCCGGCTTCCCTCATCTCCTGCCGAGAGCTACTGCAGGTACACAGGGCGATGTTTCAGTATGGAGAGCTGGGGAAGGGGCTGGTAAATATGTCATTTACTGGTCCCTTTCATTCCTGAATGAACACAGTGAGCGATCAGTACCAATCACTCCTGTGTCCATTCATCACTGAAGCATAGTAAACTGTGTTCACTATGCTTCAGTTTGTGAATGAGCAGGAAGCCTCAGAGTGCTTCCTGTTAATTGTTCTGTGCAGCTGATGTTACAGAAAAAGAGACTGATAAATCTATGTCCTCAGTCACTTTCGGCCGGGAGAAGGGGGCCCTGTCAGGTTGGCTGTATGGGGCCCGGTGATTTCTAAAAGCAGCCCTGGTTAGGCTGATGTCTATTTTAGGCTATCCCTACTACCTTCTGTTATGTGTCACCCTTCTTCCTTTATTCTTCCTATCAATACATCCCATCCCTGCTAAAAAAAGGTACCTTATATATGACTCATCTTCCTATTGCCTTGATATTACTTCAAGTAAAACCCTAGTTATGTTCACAAAAAATGGGTAAAAATCTGTAATTTATCTGTTATTTCTTCATAATATTATATCAGTAATTTCATATATATGCAAAACAGATGTCAGGGAAAGCACTTGTTTCACTAGCTCCCTAAAATATTGATATGGAACACAGATGAATATTAAGAAAATGTACATTGTTTTAGTTGAGAGTCAAGCTGAGGGAGCTAGATTGTGTAAGCACCACTCTCCTATGTAAGGAGAGGGGGGGGACAGTTTTATTTCTAGCTTTAAGGACCCAGTGCCTAGCAACAGTAAATAAGCAAAGGGGTTGGGTCACCCTATGTTTATTTACTGTCGGTGAAAACCGGACCTGTCAGTCACCGGGAGGCAAGTGTTGCATGCTGATCTTTCTTTCTTTTTTTTTGTTTTGTTGCTAGCATAAGGGTCTGGTATGGCGTGAGGTCCCACTTAAAATCTATACCAGACCCCAAGGGCTTGGTATGGTTGGGGAGGGGACTCCCACGCGGTTCGTTTTTTTAATGCCGGCATGGTTGTTACACGGCACATGCCCACTTCTTAACAACCAGCTATTCTTCATAGATTCAAACAAATTTGATACAAATGAATATACAAAATGAATGCGGAGGATACTATATAAATCACAAAAATTGATCTGTTCAACATAATGAATGTGATGAAACAAATTTAATTAACGAATGAAACAAAAACTAAATGAAAAGAAAATTTCAGCCGTGCACATGTTCAGTAGAAAATTAACTTCAGCAACCAGACAGGACACTTTTGCACCACATTTTACTGACATGACAAGAACAGAAAAGCACAAAAGGATGGCATTCAGTATCTTTAATGAAATTCCAAAAAGAAGAAATACAGGACTAACAGCCTAAATAATTCTATTTTTTCTACAAACTTGATCTACAACAGTAGAATTACCCAATTAGTTAGCCAATTCTGAGAACAGTTATTGACCTTTAATCACACAGAGCCTGAAGCACAAGCTTAAGGATCTCACAGTCACAAACTAGCATGGAAGGACTATATTGAAAGGCAGTATAGCGTAATTAGCATCTTGAAGAATAATTCAGTGCCATGAATAATACATGGCATTCCCAATGGGAAGTAACAAAATTGTATTCCTGTACGGGGCTCATGTCCAAGACTAAGCTTTTGGTAGTTATAGACACACATTCCAAGCCTATTAGTTGATAAAAAATGGAAAAAGTTCCTCTTCCTTACAAGTAAAAGTTGTATGTTTCTTCAGAACAGACATAACATTCAATGCATATGTTCTACATGTGAAATGATTTATGAGGTATGTCTTTAAAATAACAAGACTGTGATTCCACCTAGTAAACAAAGCAGTCAGAACCAGTTATAACTGCATGCATGGTGACCTTGAACATATTTAAGGATGGGTTCACATATGAGCCACATGCAGCTCACATCAGGGGTCAGGTGCGTCCTGGTTCACAGTTTCGGGTCAGATTTCAGCCCAAATTTTGGGTTGAATTCAGACCTGAAACGGACCAAAAGACGCACAGCGTTTTTGTTCAATTCGCACCGGTCCCCTGTGGAGATGTGTGAACCGGCTCCATAGAGAGCCGGTCAAAATCTCCTGCTATTGCGAATTGGATGCGGAGAATCCAAAAACTACACCCTTGATATCGAAAAACACAATGAGCATGGATTCAGCTATCATTCAAACACTGAGTCGGCAGTCTTTTCGCACAACCTGACTGATTTTTTCTACCTTTTCTTTGGTTCTTGAAGTGCAAGGTCATCCAGGGTGTTCATCATCTTCGACATTCTCACGTCCCTTGTTGAATCTTTTGTGCCACTCAAACACACACGCACATGAGACAGGCCGGCATTATTATATACCATAGTAAGCATTTGAAAACATTCTGTTGGTGTTTTGTGAAATTTTACTAGAAATTTCAAATTGACACATTGTTCAACTTTTAAACTTAGCATTTTTTTCGGCACACTACAGGAAACACAATCAAACTAAATGGGGACTCCCAATCAACTGAATGTCATAGAGTGTTGCTTGTCATGCATGTGCAGGCCTGGTACACACCATTTCAAATTGGATGCAGAGAATTGTCAGATTGTTTGAAAAGACCGCCAACTCAGTGTTCGAATGATAGCTGAATCCATGCTCATTGTGCTTT
This sequence comes from Lithobates clamitans, assembly GCA_037952925.1. Classification (NCBI taxonomy): domain Eukaryota; kingdom Metazoa; phylum Chordata; class Amphibia; order Anura; family Ranidae; genus Lithobates; species Lithobates clamitans. The sequence continues at coordinate 1,171,638 of JBBGZY010000821.1, forward strand.
TCGATATCAAGGGTGTTGTTTTTAAAGAATGGGTTCCAGAAGGTACAACAATTAACAAGCACTATTATAAGGAAGTTTTAATAAAGCTGAGAGAAAAAAAATCAGAAAAAAACATTCGCAACTGTGGGAAAATGGTTTCATTCTTCACCAGGACAATGTGCCTGTTCACAAGCACTTTCTTTGAAGCAGTTTCTGACCGACAAGCATATTACTACACTTGAACATCCTCCATATTCGCCAGATTTAGCACCATGCGACTTTTATCTTTTCCCAAAAGTTAAATCAGTGCTTAAGGGACACATTTCGTGTCAGTTAATGCTGTAAAGAAGAAAACGGCGGATGTGTTGAAACAGCTGACAGAAATTGATTTTCTCCATGCCTTTAACCAGTGGAAAATAAGACTGCAGCAATGTATTAATGCAAATGGGGAATATATTGAATGGGACAAGCATTACATTAGTAATTCATATAAAAAAAGGTGAGTTATTTAATCAGTATTGTTATTTAATAGACACACCTCGTATACATTTTACTGGAGAATTTAATAGAAATAACACTCCCTTAATCTCCATTGTGCACATCTTGACAGTTTTCAATATATTGAAGACAGATCCAAATAATGACACCTATGGATCCATGGCAATATAAAAGAAAAAGGATGCAGTGATTTTAATTAAATCAGTGACCTCTTCAACTTTTTGATCTTTACAATAAATAAAGGGAATGATTAGTATCCTTGTCAAGATTTTATTTCTGTCTGAGCTGGATAGATATCTTCTTTATTTGTCCTGGTGACTAATGTCACCAAGACAAAATGTGTTGGGAAATCCAAAATTTTACAGTTGACAATAGCATAAAAGATAAGATAAATCTCAAATGGAATATCTGTTTGGTGAAAAATGAAGGGTTATCATTCATCCCTGTTTCCAGAGGACAGTCCCTGCTTTTATTGGTCTGCCCCCAGGAAACAAGAATCCCTGGCATTGTCCCTAGTTTCCTGGTGCAGTGTAAATATTAAACTGCACAGGCATTGGGGCTGGGTTGTAGAATCAAAAAAGTTTGGAAGGAAATCCATTAATGTGCAATTGGCTACAGACGTCAGCAGTGTGGTGGCTAAGATGCCTGTTCAGTGCGGGTTGAACTTCACCGCCAGGGACGAGAAGCAAGGAGGACTTGATTTGAAATGCATTGAAAAGGTCAGTTTAATTACGGTAACTAATAGAATGTGGTTACCATTAGGCATTGCAGAATTGTGAAAGAAGAACGTAACCAAGGATGTTCAGATATAGTCATATACATCTATACTTTTGTGCATTTCCAGAACAGAAAATGCAGTTCATCAAAGGATATATTATATGGATTACTTTACACTTGCCTTGTTCTTTCTCATTCAAGTTAACTGGCCCTTCATAGTACATGTTAATTGTGCCTAAAAGCTGTATGCAATCTCCTAGGGTGTGAATGTAGCCTTAGTTGTGCCACCTATTGTAATCACAATTCTGCATTATAATTATAATTGCCTATGTCATCTACACTGAGCAAAATTATAAAACACAACACTTTTGTGTTTGCCCCTATCTATCATGAGCTGAAGGCAAAGATCTACAACTTTTTCTATGTACACAAAAGATCTATTTCTCTCAAATATTGTTCACAAATCTGTCTAAATCTGTGTTAGTGAGCACTTCTCCTTTGCCGAGATAATCCATCCACCTCACAGGTGTGGCATATCAAGATGCAGATTAGACAGCATGATTATTGCACAGGTGTGCCTTAGGCTGGCCACAATAAAAGGCCACTCTAAAATGTGCAGTTTTTTTTTTTTAAATCAGAAAAAGGTTTATTGTGTCAACCAAGACAAAAAGCATTTTACATACCGTGACACAGGAAATGTTATTTATTACTTCAACATATATACAATGTACAAATGAAGATCAATAGAACAGCGGCACTAAAAAAAAAAAAAAAAAGGGGAAAAAAATGGTTACATGCCTACGTCTGCCGAACCAATACAACCGAAACCTACGGCCAACGGGCCACCTAGTGAACAATATTGCCCATATTTTGCTCAACCTTATGTGCTCCTCCCCTCTTACCTCAGAGGGCAAGAATACACATTACCTTGTTTAAATGACATATATTCATAGCAGAGTCTACCCTCTATTAGACCCCAAGTGCCTATTATACCTGTAGCAACCATTGCAACCGTTGCATAATCAATCTTGGGGGTGCCAACCCTGGCGTTTCTAGCCAAGGCTGCCAAATGGAGTGGAATTTCCGAACTGCATTTCTTTGCTGATATGTAATGTGCTCCCTGATGAGGATATAGTTAACCTGCTATCCATTGTTGTTTAGTTGGGACATGTACAGAAAGCCAAAATCTGATCACGCAATATTAACTGGGGGGGATATATCTCTTCATCCACAGCTCCTAAGATGCATATCAGGGGGTCCAGAGGGACCCTTATCTGGTAGACTGAGGAAATAACCTCAGAGACCGCACCCCAGTACCTATGCAATTTTGGACAGCGCCACATCAGGTGAATTAGTCACCCCTCGTCCCTGCAATGTTTGGGACATAAAGAAGAATCCCTCCTCCCCCAACGCTGTAGTTGTATAGGTGTGCGGTAAGCCCTGTGTAGTAGAAAAAAATGTGACAGTCTATGCGATTGTGACACCAATGTAATTGGCCATGCCTGTAGACACACATCCCATGTTTTACCATTTATTTCTCCTAGGTCCTCTGTGCAACCCCTCCTACTCGGTAGTGTCTCTGTGTTTTGTACGGATAACAACAGACAGGAATAGATGTGGGAAATTAGGCCCTTTTTCTCTTGACCAAAGAAAATATCCTCTATCAAGGGATGACTGGAGAGTGAGAGGTAGAGAATCCGTCCCTGGGCCTGGAGAGCATGCCGTATCTGAAGGTATCTGTAGAATTGTTGCTTTGGAAGGTTAAATTCTGCTTGTAGGTCTAAGAATGTTTTTAAGACATTTTGTTTATATAATTGGGATATATTGTAGATTTCGAACAATCTCCAGGTCTGGAAGCCCTCCAATTTGAACACTTCCTCTAAATTAGGGTTGTCCCATAATGGGGTTTCAGCTAGAAATCCCAGGATCTTCAAGCTAGACCTGACCGTGGACCATAGTTTTTTTAAGGAGAATTACAGTGGGCGCTGTTTGTGGTAAGTGTGGAAGTTCTGCCTCTAGGCTCGCTAGCACTGAAATGTTCCGCGTTCCGGTCCGCAACAGGTTTTCAATTGAATCAGAATCATTCAACGATCCCAAACCACTTAAGTGTTGTAGCTGAGATGCATAAAAGTAGAGTTTAGGGTTGGGGATTGCCGCCCCTCCCCTATCTTTACTATATTGCAGAGTGGAGACTTATTCTAGCTACTCTTTTTTTCCATATCAGGGACCTGAACAGTGTGTCGATATGGTTAAACCATCTACGGGGTAGCCACTGTGGGGAATTATGCATAATATATAACAGTTGGGGGCACTAGACCATTTTAATAAGGTTTATTCTTTCTATTACTGATAACGAAAGTTTGCACTAGTTGTTACATGTCATTTGTAATTTTTTGAAAAGGGGCAGGAGGTTCTCCTCTAAGTACGACAGTGGGTTAGCAGACACCTGTATTCCCAAATATTTAAATGAGGAGACTACCCTAAGGGACTCTGCAGCAGCCGGCAGTGAGATCGTTGGATCATCTACTGGCAACAGGACAGATTTGCTCCAATTGATGGAGATTCCAGACAAGGAGCCGAATTGTTGTATTACCTGCATAGCATTTATAAGGGAGTCATCTGTGTCCCCAGATATAATAAGGTGTCATCCGCATAAAGGGACACCTTCTCCATGACCGGTCCCCTGTTAAAGCCCACAATAGACGGGGATGATCTTATCGTAGCTGCAAGAGGTTCAAGTGCCAGTGCAAATAACAGGTTTGACAATGGACACCCCTGCTTTGTATCCCTAAAAAGAGGGAATGGGTTCGAGAGGTCCCCATTCACGTGGATCCTAGCCCTGGGGGCTGCATACAGCAGCTTGACCCATTGAATAAAATTGTCTCCCAGACCAAAATGTTTCAATACTGCCCACAGGTAGGGCCATTCGACGCTATCAAAGGCCTTAGCTGCGTCTAGGGATAGAATTGCTCTATGGCCCGGATTATCAACAGGTACCTGGAGATTGAGAAAGAGGCATCGGATATTAAGGGCTGTGGATCTAGAGGGGATGAACCCTGATTGGTCTTTGTGGATCACTTTATATATAATTATGGCTAGTCTGGTGGCCAGGACTCTTGCTAGTAATTTAACATCAGTGGTCAATAACAAGATGGGTCTGTATAAGTCAGGGGAATGGGCTTCTTTTCCAGGCTTCAACAGAAGCACAATGATTGCTTCATTCATGGATTGGGGCAAACATGCCACCTCCTTTGCATTCTCGAGCACCTCCTTTAAATGAGGTATCAGTAATTCAGAATAACACCTCCGCCGGCAAGCCATCCGAGCCCGGAGACTTACCAGGAGAGGAAAGCGCTAATGCCTCCAGTAGTTCATCAGCCGCGATGGGAGCATTTAGCTGCCCCACGTCCAGGGCCGGAAGTTGTGGGATATGACATTGTTCCAAAAAAGAATTAATTTCTTCTGACGTAGGGGATACCTTAGAGGAGTACACATCAGCATAGAAATCCCTAAACGTGGAGAGAATGTCAGCATGAGAAAAGACTAAGGACCCAGAGGAATTAGTTATTGCCTCTATATGAGATGATCTGTAACCTCGCCATCATAGCAAGCATGTGGCCTGTGTTTTCTCCCTCCTCAAAATATTTCTATTGGAGGAAGAACCATTTATTTTCAGCTTTTGTTAGAACCAGATGCCTGGCAATGTGCTGAGCTTCATGCCAGATTCTTTCAGTCTGTTCAGAGGGGGAGTCAACAAAAGCAGACTCAGCCCTCTCAACCTCCTGTAGCACAGATTGCTCCCAGGCCTTAGTTCTGGTTTTAATGGCATTTATGGCTGTAATGAATTGGCCCCGTAGATAGGCCTTTAGCGTGTCCCAGAAAATGCCAGGGCTCATTGAATGCCTATTGAGCTGTAAAAATGTGCTCAGATTGTTATAAATAGGATCAGGAGTAGGAAAGGGCAATAGCCAAAATGGGTTAAGCTTCCAGCAGACCCGCTTGGTTACTCCAGCTGTGAGGAACTCAATACATAATGGGGAGTGGTCAGATATGGTTCTAGCCTCATAATGAGAAGAAGTCACCAGTGGGAGCATCACATTAATACCAAGACCTAGGTCAATTCTTGAGAGACCTCCATGCGTTGCGGAATGGCACGAGTACCTTTTTATCTGTGGATGGCTAATCCTCCATATATCTCTCAGTCCAAGCTTCAAAAGAAGCCAAGTGAAGGGAGTTTGTCCCCCTTTCAGACTATTCACTGAGGCCTTAAGTGGATAACTTAAGTCGGCATCCAAATAATTATTGAAGTCTCCCACAACAATTGCAGGGATGCCTGGGTGTTGGGATAGAAAGGTAGCCAAAACTTTTAAGACCTCTTCCAAAAAGGGTGGTGGTACGTATATATTCACAAAAATACAGTGTAGTCCGTCTAGGGAGCACACTAAAAATATATACCTACCATAGGGGTCAACAAGTGAGGTTGTGCATACACAAGAAACATTTGTACTTATTAAAACACTAACCCCTCTGGCATAAGATGAGAAAGCAGAGTGAAACTGGGTACTAAAAGATTTGACAGAGAATGTAGATTCCTGACCAGGCGACATATGGGTCTCCTGTAGACACACCACTGAAGAACCCAGTCGTCTAATCATATGAAGTACTGCCAATCGTTTCACTCTGTCTCTCAAACCTCTTACATTCCAGCTCGTTATAACAGCTTGCTTAGCCATAAGATACTAAATCACAGGCATTTAAAACAAGGATCTGATATGGCACCCTTTGGGTGATCCTCTAGAGGGCATGAGACATGATAGATCAATGTAGGCAGTCTCTGATGATGAAAATGAATCCTGCAAAAGAAATGGTTAAGCATGTTCAGGGCAAGTGGACCACCCGGGTCACAGGCAACACTAAAAAGAAAAAAACAAAAAAACTGCACTGTCCACGAGGGACTCTCTACTGGGGGGCTAAGTTCAGTAGCCGGCTTTGAAGAGCCAATAGGCAACAGGCCTAATCTAATATCTATCAACATAGGTAGTGTTGACACACCTTGTGGTAGCAGTCTTCCGTCATAACAGGAGTTTGAAAATGACATCTGATCAATTCCTGAGCGGAGAAAAAACAAAAAAAAAGGGGGGGGAACTTGTCCCCGTGTGGTAAGCATGGTAAGTAACATTCAGGTAGCTCTGCGCCTTCTTCATCTCTCAGGGAGCACTCCTCTATATCGAGCCATTGCATTGCCAATGTGGGTTTTTCAAAAAAATGAACTTCATCCCTGGCCACCACACGCAAGCGTGCTGGGTAGAGCATGGAGTACTGTAACTCCAATGATCTAAGCCTCTTCTTCACATCATTAAACTGGGCTTGCTGCTTTTTCACCTCAGCTGAAAAGTCCGGAAACAAAGACATTTTGGAGTTATCCATCATCAGAGCCTCCCCCATCTTGCATGCTTTAGACAGGATGGCATCTCTATCTCTATAGTGGAGCAGTTTAAATAAGAAAGCTCTAGGGGGATTGCCCGGTGGCAGGGGCCTGGAGGGGATGCGATGCGCCCACTCCACTGCAAACATAGGGGAAAACGACTCCTTCCCGAACTTCTCCAGCAACCACTGCTCTATGAATTGAACCGGATTTTTCCCTTCCATTTTTTCAGTGACGCCAATAGCTCTGACATTGTTTCTGCAAAGCCTATTTTCAAGGTCATCGAGCTTTGCGGCATGTTTAGCCACTATTATTTGTTGTGCATGCGACTCTCTCTGCATGGGGGCCCAATCATCCTCTATGGTGCTGATGCGCCCTTCTATGGTGGACGTTCGTTCTCTCAGTTTCTGCATGTCCTGGCACAGAAAGGACACCTCAGCTTTCATCCCCTTAATCTCGGTAGCTAGAGCAGTTATAGAGAGATTGCAGGATGTAACCGCCGAGAGGATATCCCGCAGCGTGGGCTCAGGCCCCGCCAGGTCTGTATATTTAGCAATGTGTGGGGTTTGGGATATGGGGGTGCCACTCACCGCGTCCCAGGGCAGCACTAGCGCCGCCGGATCCTCCAGGGGGAAGGTGTCATCTGCATCCGACTGATATCCTCTGCCATTGTCTGCTCCGTCCCCATGCTGTTCAGGTATGTCCCGCAGCCCATTAGGAGAGAACAGTTTCTGCGCCGCCTCCCTGTACCTCGCCTTGGCTGACTTGGGGGCCGCTCCATCTTGGGCCTCGTGGTCCGAAGCAGAGCGATCCTCCAAATCGTAGGCACGGACAGCGGCACTCGAGCGGAGGTATCCAGAGACACTGGAGAGCGGGTAGGTATGAAGAACAGCTGATCAGATGTATTGTACAGGATAAAAGAGCGGATTATCGGCGGAGCTCACAAGATGTGCGTCTGGCTTCATCTGCTGCCAAGCCACGCCCCCTAAAATGTGCAGTTTTACTGTATTGAGGGGTTGGGGGGTCCAAAAAACAGTCAGTATCTAGTGTGACCACCATTTGCCTCACTCAGTGCAGCACATCTCCTTTGCATAGAGTTGATCAGGTTGTTGATTGTGGCCTGTGGAATGTTGGTCCATTCCTCTTCAATGGCTGTGCGGAGTTGCTGGATATTGGCAGGAACTGGAACACGCTGTCGTATACACGAATCCAAGGCATACCAAACATGCTCAATGGGTGACATGACTGTTGAGTATGCTGGCCATGCAAGACCTGGGATGTTTCCAGGAATTGTGTACAGATCCTTGCAACATGGTGCTGTGCTTTATCATGCTGCAACATGAGATGATGGCCGTGAAGGAATGGCACAACAATGGGCCTCAGGATCTCATCTCTGTGCATTCAAAATGCCATCAATAAAATGCACCTGTGTTCGTTGTCCATAGCATATGCCTGCCTATACCATAACCCCACCGCCACCATGGGCCACTCGATCCACAACGTTGACATCAGCAAACCGCTTACCCACACAACGCCATACACGCTGTCTGCCATCTGCCCTGTACAGTGAAAACCGGGATTCATCCATGAAGAGAACACCTCTCGAAAGTGCCAGACGCCATCGAATATGAGCATTTGCCCACTCAAGTCGGTTACGATGAACTGCAGTCATGTCGAGACCCCAATGAGGACGATGAGCATGCAGATGAGCTTCCCTGAGACAGTTTGTGACAATTTGTGCAAAAATTCTTTGGTAATGCAAACCGATTGTTGCAGCAGCTGTCTAGGTGGCTGGTCTCAGACGATCTTGGAGGTGAAGATGCTGGATGTGGAGGTCCTGGTGTGGTTAGTACGTGGTCTGCAGTTGTGAGGCTGGTTGGATGTACTGCCAAATTCTTTGAAACGCCTTTGGAGATAGCTTATTGTAGAGAAATGAACATTTCATTTAAGGTTAACAGCTCTGGTGGACATTCCTGCAGTCAGCATGCCAATTGCACGCTCCCTCAAAACTTGCGACATCTGTGGCATTGTGCTGTGTGATAAAACTGCACATTTTAGAGAGGCCTTTTATTGTGGCCAGCCTAAGGCACACCTGTGCAATAATCATGCTGTCTAATCGGCATCTTGACATGCCACACCTGTGAGGTGGATGGATTATCCCGGAAAAGGAGAAGTGCTCACTAACACAGATTTAGACAGATTTGTGAACAATATTTGAGAGAAATAGGCCTTTTGTGTACATAGAAAAAGTCATAAATCTTTGTGATAAATAGGGGCAAACACAAAAGTGTAGCATTTATAACTTTGCTCAGTGTATTTGCCCCAGTTAAACCCTACTTCCTAGTATTACTTCTCCTGACCCCTGCATTCCATGCATTATTTACTCTTGACCCTATACTCCATGATTTACCTATTCCTGACCCTTTTCCTCTGGGAATTACTTACTCCTAACCTTTGTAGTTTGTGCATTACACACTCCTGACCCTGTGCTTTATGCACTCTTGACCCAAAGCAGATAGGCTCAGTTTTGTTTAACCATACCTCTTTAGGTCCCTCCCATTGTTACTGTGAATAGGCCACACTTACAATTTGCACAAGCATGCTTAGCGTGCTGAGTCATTCCTCTGCTCATGTTTTCCAAGGCATTTTGTGTCTGCCTCTTGTTCAAAAAGTCTGTTGCCAATAGTTTCAGGGAATGTTAACAGCGCTGATTTGATTTTGTAGGCATTGCTGATAATGGGGCAGGATTTTGTGGGTGTGGCATGGTCATTATAGTGTCCTCAGATTTTGAAAAACTAGAGGTAAATCTTTCCATGGGGAGCAAAAAAAAAAAAAAAAAAGAGTATTAAAGTATTACTAAACCCAGGACCCTACATTCATTAATTCTGGTCTCCCACAGTACACAGAATATGGAAATGCAATCGTTTTTGTACATATAAACTGCTAAATAGCTTTTCTCATCAGCAGTTCGAGCAGTCTTGTGACTTCTATCAATGTCTGAGCACTGGTTAAAGCTTGTAGGAGGGGTTTTCATTCTCCCTTGACTGTCCTATGAGCCTGACCCCTGACCCTCTGTCTGGGCAGTGCTGATTGGCCTTGTGCTGATTACATGCACTCTCCCAAGAAAGAAAAAAACCCTCTAGCAATACACACCAAACTGAGCATGTGCAGCTTGCCCTCAAGACTCTGTTCTATCATTTTAAAAAATGAAGAGAATTAACCCCTTAGGTTCCACAGTGGGTATAACAAGCATGCTTTACTGCATATACAGACTGATTTTACTTTTGTGGGTTTAGTAACACTAACTCTTCCCTTCACTATTTTAAACAATGCAAAAAAGTTTAAGCTCTATGCACATTTTTAGAGGAAGGGGGTGGCGTATTTATTCAGTATTATTTTGACTATTATTAAGTACAGGCTAGTCTGGCTTAGACACTGTTCTAATCTCTTCATGTTCTCATTGTCCCCATCTCATTCAGGAGAGGTTTCCTTTAGGTTTTTACTGTGTACCAGGAACACAGATTATAGCGCCGACCTCCTTTGTATGGTCCTGCTGTTAACCAAGGTTTGATCATTAAGTGGAGCAAGCAACCAGACACAGGGGTATATCAGCCAGATATATAAAATCGTATTCAGTCCTCAAATGGTAATCAGGCACAGGGGGTAATTTACTATAGCGTGGCGCGCTAATTAGTGCTCAAATTACCACAATCGCTGTAATTAGTGCCCAAACAGAATTCACAATAGCGCTGGAGCAAAAATACTCTCACAACGAAATTTACTATAGCTCCCAGACAACAGATAGCGCCCAAACCCTTACTTTGCTGGAACCTGGAGTATTGTACATGGAAACAATGTTTACAGCATGATATGATCATCTAAATGGTACTTAAATATGTGGTATATTGTTTAAAGATAATATGCTTTTAAACTGCTTGAAAAGGGGTTATATACACTGAAATATAAATATACATTTAAGAGTTTGAGAAGAGATAAATTGCCTGTATCTTTACAATTAAGTGCTAGCACAACTGAGCATGCTCAGACATGCAAACTACTCTCATTTTAACTCCCATGCTTTTTTACCAAGAGTTATAGTAAATACCAAAATGAGCACTGGGCTAAAAAGCATTTTTTGAGAGTGAAACTGAGAGTTATGTAGCCCAATGCAAGTTTTAGACATTGATATTAATGGTACAATTGTAACTTCCCCAAATAAATACTTTTCATGTTGAGATGAAATGTATCTTTCGCTCAAAGAAATTGTACTTGCAACAATGTTACTTCTTCATCTATTTTGTTTTTAAGAATACTAGAATATGGAATGTTTTCATGTTTTGGTAAACTATATTTAATATATTTTTCCCTGTATCTCTCACTTGTTGCTGTCCATCTCACAAAAATCTTTACCCAAAGTTACACAGTTGTCTTTACAAACCACAAACAATACCATTGCTGATGCAAATTTAAAATGAGTCACAATTTTGTGTGTTTTTTATTATTTCCGAATGATCATAATTTGAGCCCCAAAAAAATCTATGTGTACCGACATCAGAAATCAAAATGTCATGCCCAAAGATCAGAGGGTAACATTACTATTCTACACTCACACACCAAGAACCACCAAATATCACATAATAAATCAAGAAAATAACTCCTTACTAATGTAATTCTACCACCTATATGTCCAAATAAATTCAGTATTTATATGTAGGAGTAGGGATGGGCTCGATGTTCGAGTCGAACACAAGTTCGACTTGAACATCAGGTGTTTGCCGAATAACGAACATTATGAGGCGTTCATGGCAAATTTGAGTGCTGGGGAATGCCCCATAATGCACTGCGGTTACATCAGCGAGTGGCCCCGCCCTTGCCTAAATAACAGCTAACACAGCGAAAAGACAGCAGTCGACTGGACTTTTCTTCTTTTTTTTTTACTTTTTGACACTTTTTTTATTTATTTATGTGTAGGAGGGTTCCACCACCTTTGCAAATTGTATCATATGTTTTCTATGGGCAAGGACTATAATCAGCCTTAAAGCGGACCTTCAGTCATCTTTTCAACTTTCCATATATTAAATCTTCAGCCCTTGTTGTTTTAATTTTGGAGAGTAAAACTTTTTTTTCTGCCAGTAAATACCTTATACAACCCACTCCCTGTTTCTTGTCTGGTAAAAAGCCTAGGCTTATGACATCATGCACAGCTCTCTCTCTCACTCTCGTGAGAGTTTGCCAGGAAGGGAGGGGGGATGAGTCATAAGAGGGCCAATGAGAGCTGCAGGACTGCAGAGCTTGAGGTGTGCCTCTGTGTGTCTGTGTAAATCCAGGAAGTGAACAGGCAGCAGCTTCGGCTGCCCACAGTTAAAATGGCTGCAGCCAGACTTAGTGGAGGGAGATTTCTGCAGCATATTTGGCAAGTACAGAATCACAGTATATATAAAATAATATGCAGTGTGGTTGGAGGGAAGCTTCAGAATGGCAAAGATGTTTTTATTACAAATTATGTGAGCAGACTGCAGTTCCTCTTTAACATTTCCCCACCAGCACTAATTACAGCCTCTTACCAAGCCAAAACCCACAAAATGACAGCCGTTTATCTCTCAGCAGGCTGACAATAATCAGCCATAATCAGCCTTCAAAACAGATGGCATGTGCCAGAATCAGGTTGTTTAGTGTCTCTCTGGCCTTCCACGGTACATCTGCATTGATTAACTTCTTGTACCCCTGGGACTTAGGACAGTTTGACACCACAGAGATGTAGCCTACAAACACGTAGCAGCACAGTGGCAGACAAGTTAGCATTTCTGCCTAGCAGCACCGAGGTTCTTAGTTTGAATCCCAATCCTGCTCTTTGGCTGGAGGTTTCTATGTTCTTCCTCTGTTGTGCTGTAAATGTTTATTTTTCACCAGTGATGACATTTTTGTGGGTTTCACATAATGGAACCCCAAGAAATCACATTGTAAATCAAGCAAGTGTAGGTTTGCACCAAATCTAAAACTGGGGTGTTATTGGCCAGATATGGATGTATAAGTCTGGTGTGATCCTAAAACAATATTTTAATGTTGTATGCTTATGATGAATGACAAATGTGCTTTGTCACCAATTTGTGTAAAGCATCCCTCACAAAGTTGTCATTTTCTATTTTGGACCCTCCAAATGACCAACAACGTACAAGTTTGATTTGGAGATTTTTGGGATCACTGATTATGGCCAGTGCCTTGGACATGTGTTATTTTGAGCTTTACCCTGCCCAGATATCAATGCTGAGGCATTTTTTCATTTGTAAAGAGTGTGTATTCTTAATGAACAGGTGTAAGCACTTGAGGCCTACCTCAAGAGACAGAAACAATTACATTGGTGGATGTGTCCTTTACCGGGTGGGTCTAGGTGGGTGTGCTAGCAATTTTAGCTAGTTTATTTAAAGGCCTGCATTTGTGGTGGGTGTTTGGCCTAAGAACAGGCCTGAATCTTCTCCATCTTCTCCTGCCGCTGTCTCTTCCGCCGCCATCTCTCCGGCCGCTGTCTCTCTCAAGCCATGGGTTTGAATCCCACCGATGATATCACCAACTGAAAACTTGCATTGTACTCAGCAGCATATTCCAAAAATCACACACTAGTTAACGTTTAATTCGCTTGTGCACTGGAAAAATCAACACAGCTACCTTAGGTGGGTGGTAAGTTGGCTGGGATTTGAATTCATAACCTGAGTCCTTTGTAGACATCAGTGCACACCATCAAGCCATTGTGCTAAATACACTGAGACCCTCATAATAGTGTAGTATAGTGTAGTGGATACAATTGCCAGCACCCAGCTATTAAAAAATCCAGAACAAAAAGGGCATGCGGTTCCCCCACGCCAAAATTATAAAAAAAAAATCCAGACCAGACCCTTATCCAAGCATGCAGCCCGGCAGTGCAGGAAAGGGAGGGGATGAGCAAGCGCCCCCCTCCTGAACCATACCAGACCACATACGCTCAACATGGAGGGGGGTGCTTTGGGGCAGGGGGGCCCTGGCTGGTGGTTGTCAGGGTCTGTGGACGGGGGGGCTTATCGGAATCTGGAAGCCCCCTTTACCACTTCCATACTGGGCCTATTCTGGCACTCCTCTCCTACATGTAAAAATTATCATTTTTTTGCTAGAAAATTACTCAGAACCCCCAAATATTTATATTTTTAAGCAGACACCCTAGGGAATAAAATGGCTGTCATTGCAACTTTTTCACACAATATTTGCGCAACAATTTTTCAAATGCTTTTTTTTTGGAAAAAAAACAGTTTCATGAATTAAAAAATAACAAAACAGTAAAGTTTCTAATCTTTTTGTATAATGTGAAAGATGATGTTACGCTGAGTAAATGGATACTTTAAAATTGCGCACACTTGTGGAATGGCGCCAAACTTTGGTATTTAAAAATCTTCATAGGCGACACTATAAATTTTTTTACAGGCTACAAGTTTAGAGTTACAGAGAAGGTCTAGTACTAGAATTTGTGTTCTTGCTCTAACGCACACGGCGATACCGAACGGCGTTTACATATGTAGGCGCGACTTACATGTGCATTCGCTTCTGTGCATGAGCACACAGGGACGGGGGCCATTAAAAAAACATTTTTTTTTTATTGTTTGTTTTACTTTAATTTTTTTTTATTTTTACACTTTCTCTTTAAAAATATTTTTTTTATCACTTTTATTCCTATTACAAGGAATGTACACATCGCTTGCAATAGGATTGGTGCGTGACAGGTCCTCCTTATGGAAAGATGTGGGGTCTATAAGACCCCACATCTCTCCTCCAGGCTGGAAAGCTTCAGATAAAAAAATGAACAATCCAATGCTGTCCAGCTGAGATCTCGGCTTTGTGTACATCCGCAGCCCGGACATGATGTCAAAACATTGCGCCTGGGCCTCCGACTGTCACCGTCTGTCACCAAAAATCTCCATGCTTTTCACCTGGCGATGGCAGATTCTTTCTCCGGGTCCCCGATAGAATGGGAGAACCCTGTGAAGCACCAGAGAGCGGCAGGAGGGGGGATGTCCCCTCCCGCCACCTGTAAGAATGATCAAACTGCTGAACTGCAACTATGATCATTCTTACGGTACACAGAATTGCCGGCTGAAAAAGAAGATATCTGAATGATGCCTGAAGCTGCAGGCATCAGTCAGATTTCCCCACTGAAAGTCAATTACGTCATATGATGTCCTTGAGCTGGAAGTGGGTCCACAGATCCCGCCCCCCCCCCCCCCCATGTGAATGAGTATGGGGTACATTGTAGCCCTACCATTCATCAAAAAAAGTAGTGTAGTGTGTCAAAAGACAATTGCAAGTTTTTGACAAGTCCTTTATTAAAAATGTCTTCTTCTTTCCCCGCTTCTTCCTCCGGTCTTCTCCTTTCCCCCTTCTTCCTCCGGTCTTCTCCTTCCTATGGTCTTCCTCCGGCTTCTTCCTCTGGTCTTCTCCTCCCCCGCTTCTTCCTCCGGTCTTCTCCTTCCTACCTTCTTCCTCCCACTTCTTCCTCCAGTCTTCTTCTTCCTCCGCTGCCGCTGCCGCTGCCGCCACAGACCTGCTGAAGATACAAAAACGACCCTACTCTGACGCTGCAGCCTGCCGATCTGTCCACTTCCATGGCGCAAATCTCATATATTGCTATGGGGCGTGGCCATCGGAGGGCATCATCCGGAGACCCCAGCCTCTTGTGACATCACGGACCCATCATGCCCTGACGGTAAAGTCCCAAGGGGTGGGGTCTCTGAATGACGTCATACTCCCCATCGTAGCATCAGAGGAGGTTATTTTAAAACAATTTCAGTGGGTCGGCGGTGGGAGCAGCGTCGGAAGAAGAAGACCGGAGGAAGAAGCGGGAGAAGAAGAAGCCGTAGGAAGAAGGAGAAGACCGGAGGAAGAAGCGGAGAAGAAGACCGGAGGAAGAAGCAGGGAAAGAAGAAGACATTTTAATTAAAGGACTTGTCAACCCCCTCTCCCTACTCTTCCCTCCTTCCCCCCCCCCCTCTTTTCTTTTCTGTTCTTCTTCCCCCCTATTCATTTCCTAATTATTCTGTTCTCTTTCTTCCTGACCTTTTATCCTGATACTTGACATGATCCATTTATGTTACAATTTACATAATAATTATCAGCCTAGCTGTGGGCGATAGCCATTTTGCTCGCTGATTGATCTCTCAATATGCTTTCCTTTATGCCAAATGTATTAACTCTTTTGTTGTTTTATAACAATAAAAATATTTTCAACCCTAATTAAAGGACTTGTCAAAAACTGACTATTGTCTTTTGTCACACTACACTACTTTTTTTGATAAATGGGTAGGGGTACGATGACGATACCCCATACTCATTCACATAGAGGGGCAGGGATATCAGGCCCCCCATGTTAAAGGGGTCTTCCAGATTCCGATAAGCCCCCTGCCCTCAGACCCTGACAACCACCAGCCAGGGTTGTCGGAAAGAGGCCCTTGTACTCATCAACATGGGCATGTGGCCTGGTACGGTTCAGTAGGGGGGCCCTCGCTCATCCCCCCTTTCCTGACCTCCAGGCTGCATGCTTGGATAAGGGTCTGGTATGGATTTTAAAGGGGACCCCATGCCCATTTTTAACATTTTTTTTACATCTATATTGCTGGGAGCTGGCATTACATTACAGCCGCAAGCAAGTTTGAGTTAAATCTTTTCCTTTAGAAATGTCATTGCTGAGGCGTGTTCTCAGCAATAATGACACTAATTACAGGCAGACTAAAGGGACTCCCCAGGCATGATATGCCGATATGCCGATGTGACAGGCATGTGCGCCGGCAATAGCGCGCTTTCCATTTGCATGTCCACCCAGTTGAAGCCTTAATTAACTTTCATTGGGCGCTATTAAATGTAGAGAGCCCATATTTGCCGAGAATCTTAGTAAATGACCGTCATAGTGTCTTTTTTGTTGTTATATTTGTTTTGTAGAACTGGGATATGGATTGGGAAAAGCTTTGCAATGCCCAAAACTAAATAACTTGAATGAAGACACTATCTTGAAACAGTTAACTGATGTAAAATAGAGTTTTCTATACAAAAGGTAGCAACAGCTCTTAGCACAGGGGGGTTTCCTCTAAGGTGCAGCCTTGGCAGCAGGTCTCGAACGGTCTCTCTCACTCAGAATTTCTCTGTGGAAAACTCCCTGTGATCCTGGCAATCTGAAGGCCTTCTTTCAGCTTCAGTTGATGCAGGCATAATGTATCCCAGGAGGATCCCCTCTGGGTGTTGCCTTGGGTGTCCCTGCGGCTTTAGGGGTGATCCTTCAGCTCATTGGTGAGCTAGAATCATCAAGAACTTCTTACGGCTCCTCCTAAGCCTTAGAAGGTTAAACAGTACTTCCAGGCTGGGTCACTCTCCAGCAGGCAAAGAGCCCTGCTACCTACTGCTCTAGCCCTTAAATACACCCATCAGCCCCATGCTGGCCATTTTCCCAAACAGGGATTGGCTGTATCCAGGGCCAGCTCACACTCTACCCTCTTCACCCACTATGTCTCAAAGACTTCTGGAAAGACAGGGGGAGACAGGCAAGCCTGCAGCTGCAGAACCAGAAGAGACATAAAGCAATCCACAAGCACCACTGGCTACAGTAGAGCCTAAACAACAAAATGTACTTCTCAATACCATAATTAGCACCAGAGTAGGAGGGTGCTACACAGTATTTCATCCAAGGGCTTCTATTTTCAACTACAAGTAGCTATATGATCTATGAAACCATAGGTAATGTGGACTGTATTCCTGACTCCACTCACTGTCCACTTGCTGTCTCTTAGAAAAGCATCCCATGTTCAAGCCTGCTGTTGCCTTTACCCAACTGCTGTCAGGTCCTCTCCACTATAATGATCTTCTAAACATCAGCCACTGCGAGCTGTGCCCACCTCCTCCATTTCTATGTATTCTATGCATTCTATGCATTAAGGTGAAAATCCTTCTGTGCTGCAGCTCCATCCAGACCCTCCCTTATTTTTACCTGAGCCTGATCGGATCCAGCGATGTGCACGAGCACAGAGGCTCTAGCCGCTGTTGGTCTCCTCATTGGACAGATTGATTGGCTACAGGGAGCCATTGGCTACAGCTGCTGTCAATCAAAAGCTGTGACATGGGAGCAGGAGGTGGGGCCAAGTCCAGCTGTTTGTGTCAATAGACGCAGCAGCTGAACTCGAGAGTGACCACGCATGGGTGCCCCCATGGAAAGCGGCTTTCCATGAGTGCACCCCGATGAAGAGGAGGGGCCTGGAGCACCGGTGAGGGACCCCAGAAGAAAAGGATTGGGGCTGCTCTGTGCAAAACCATTGCACAGAGAAGGTAAGTATAAGCATGTTTGTTTGTTATTTTTTTATTGAACGTTTACAACCACTTGAATGTTAATCGCATTGTATGCTAAATTATGGTATTACCATTGCTAATCTATTTTATGGTTGCCTTGTTACAAAATATATTAGGTGACAATATATTAAGTTTGCCTTTATTACCTGGTTTGGTGCCTGTTTTCTTTGACATAGCACTACTATTGATTACTAAGTATTACTTTCAGCGATTGCCTGTGATATTGTATGTTTGTACACTCAAAGTGGTGTGTCAGAGGAACTGGGGTTCTTGAAGAGGTTGAAGCAAAGAACAAAGACCTAAGGCCTACTGGGCATTGTCCAAAGTGTTCATTTATTATTTCATTATGATGAGGTGTCATTACATTTGGTTGAGCAAGAGCCTAGTATCTACGTTTATCCACATGGCACATGCTAAATAAGCATTTGCATGGCGTTGCCATGTAAAGCTGAGTGCTTCCTGCAATGAACAGAGCAAATTATACTACAAATCATTATGCAAAATGCAGTAATCCATGCAGCCAATTAGAAATGATCTTTCATTATTCTGGATAATCCTAATTAAAAGAAAACGAATTGGCTGTGATAAATAACTAAGAATTCTTTCTTAATGACACCACAAAGCAACTAATCCCCTCCCTGGTTATCTCCCACCTCAGCTATTGCAACTGTGTTCTTATTGGCCTACCCCTACTCAGCATATCCCACCCTCAGTCTATCATGAATGTTGCTGCCAGACTCATGTGCCTTACTAATAAATCTGTGGTTGACACGTCCCCCTGCCAATCCATCCAAAAGATTTTACTAGCCCAAAAAAAGTATGTTTGTTCTAAATTTCTTAAAGTGATTGTAAAGGCTCGTTTTTAATTTTTTTTAAATAGCAAACATATACTTACCTCCACTGCGCAGCTTGTTTTGCACAGAGTGGCCCCGATCGTCCATTTCTGGGGTCTCCGGGCGGCTCTCGCGACTCCTCCCCGCATCAAATAACCCCCTAGGAGAAGCGTTCTCCCGGGGGGGTTACCTTGCGGGCGCGCTCACGAGTCCAGCATTTGCGTCCATAGACACGAATGCCGGACCTGGCCCCGCCCCCTGGCGCCCGCGTCATTGGATTTGATTGACAGGAGCTGGAGCCAATGGCTGCGCTGCTATCAATCTATCCAATCAAGAGCTGGGACCTAGTGGAGAGAGGGACAGCGTGTCCCTGCCATGGGAAATACGGGACTCAGGTAAGTAAAACAGGGGGGCTAGTGGGCTGGTCACTGCCAGGTGTTTTTTTCACCTTAATGCATAGGATGCATTAAGGTGAAAAAACACGAGGGTTTACAACCCTTTGAGCTCTTTTCAAGCTGACACCCAGACATGTTTAAATCAACACTGTTAGTCAGCTATTCCAAACTGCTGCCCTAAGAATTATTCCAATTAATTCCACTGTGAGCGTGACTTCCCAGCATTTCAGTCTAGCTTATATGCTCCTGTAATGCACTCACATTGATTTTTTCCTTTCTATCTGCTGACTGTACAGTTTGAATTAGAGTTACCCCAGAGTCAAGGTTAAGATTTTATTTCCTCAATAAACAAATAAGACAGCAAACAGGGAAAAACGAAGGGGTGAAATATATGTAGAAGAAATGCAGGAGAAGAAGTATTTGTGCCCATTGGGCATACAGATAAAGTAACAAATAAACTTTGTTCTACTCAAAAGTTATTACAAATGCATTAAGTAGAGTATCAGGGATGGAGAACGAGAGGAAATGAATACAGTTTTCTCAGTGGAAATTTCATTTTTATTCTGCATTTAAATATATGTTAACATATTCAACACCTTTACACCTAATAACTCCCACATCATGGTATTTTCTTGTTGTTTATAGTATAATATAAAGTAATATAAAACAGCAACAGTACAGATTAACCAGTAGTACCAGGAAAGGTTGCATTAAATGAAGAGGCTTAAAAGAAGGGAAAAAAACTGTATAAACTTTTAACATATGAGAGTAACAATCGGACTTTCACCTAGGACATATAAATCAGTCAGTGTACCTGGCATCCCTGGAGGAGGACACACTAGGAGGTACATGTGTCATAATGCATATTATGGCAAGAATCCCCACTGAACTTTAGTACCACATTAAAGAGGACCTGAACTGGGATAGCTGTGACCAGAAAATGCATGCAGAGGGTAAAAGCCTTGCAATGTGGCCATCTTTGTGAATGCAGAGCTTTGTTTCCTCAAGTCATAGCTGCCCCCTGACAATTGATGATCTCATTGTGAGGTTTACCCACTCCCAGCGTTACAAGAACAGAAATTTTACAGCTCGTGGGACAACAGTATGACACACTGACAGCACGTGAGGAGAGCCGATCAGTGACATTTCCTCACAGGGGAGATCTGCACAGATAACCTGGGCACTGATCATCAGTGCCCTGATTATCAGTGCAGCCCCAACAGTGCCCATCAGTGATGCCAATCAGTGCCCATCAGAAATGCCAGTCAGTGCTGCCTTTCAGAGCCTGCTCATCAGGGCTGATCATCAGAGCCGCCCATCAGTGCCCATCAGTGGTGCCAATCAGTGCCGCCTATCAGTGCCCATCAGTGCTCCCTATTAGTGCTCATCAGTGCTACATATCAGTGCCGTCTATCAGTGCTCATCAGTGCTGTCATATTAGCACCTCCTCATCAGTTCCACCTCATCAGTGCCTTTATTGCCATCTCATCAGTGCTACCTCATCAGTGCCTATCACTGCAGCCTCATCAGCCACATCAGTGAAGAAGAAAAATTACTTATTTACAACATTTTATAACAGAAACTAAGAAAAAAGTTTTGTTAACAAAAAAAATTGGTCTTTCTTCGGGTTTTTAGCAAAAAATAAAAAACCCAGTAGTGATTAAATACCACCAAAAGAAAGCTCTATCTGTCTAAAAAAAAGATAAAAATTGTGTTTGAGTACAGCGCTGCATGACCGCGCAATTGTCATTCAAAGTGTGGCAGCTCTAAAAAATTGAAAATTGGCCTGGCCAGGAAGGGAGTGAAAGTGCCCAGTATTGAAGTGGTTAAAAATCAATTAAAGGGGAACTTCAATCAAAAGGGGAAGTTCCACTTTTTTGCAACCCTTCCACTGCCACATTTGGCCCTTTTTGGGGGGGAGCGGGTACTTGGTTTTGACAGGTACTCACTTCCACTTCTGGTCAGATGTCCTGTGGTGATCTGACCCGGAAGTTCGGCCCCCTCCTTTCTCCGCAGTGCACGTCACAGGTCCCAGAAGACTACGGGACCATTCACAAGGCACGGTGCAACTCATTCATGCTCAGTAGGAAACCAGCTATGAAGCAGCAAGGCTTCACTGCCTGTTTCCCCTCCTTGAGGTGCTGGCGCCTACACCTGAACCAGATTGCAAGTAAATTGTTACTTATTAGAATATATATATATATATATATATATGTATATATATATATATATATATATATATATATATATAAACTGCTCAAAAAATATAAAGGAACACTTTGAAAACACATCAAATCCTATTTTCTTTATCGTACATCATGGGACACAGAGCCATAGTAATTACTATGTGGGATGTCCCAGAGCAATGCCGACTGAGGGGAGAGAAATATAACAAAAGTAGGGCACCATGAGACCAGAGGACTTATACTGCTGTCTGCAGCACACTGCGCCCAAAGGCGATATCGTCATGCCTTTTTACATCAAACTGATAGAATCTGGTAAATGTATGGACTGAAGACCAAATTGCGGCCTTGCAGATTTGAGCCATGGAGGCTTGGTGATGCACCACTAACAGCCCTGGTGGAGTGCGCTTTGATTTGAGAGGGTGGAACCTACCTCTTCAAACCATCAGCTTGAACAATTACTTGCCAAATCCATTTAGAAATAGTAGATTTCGATGCTGCCTGTCCTTTTTTAGGACCTTCAGGCAACACAAACAAAACATCAGTTTTTTCAAATTTGAACAGTTGCCTTCAAGTAGACTTTGACTGCTCTCACCACAACAAGAGAATGCAATGACTTTTCTTCCGTAGAACCGGGTTCTGGAAAAAATGAAGGTAGAACAATATCCTGGTTTAGATGAAAACCTGACACTACCTTCGGTAAAAAGTTAGGATGAGGACGCAATACTACTCTATCCTTGTGAATAATTAAATATGGCTCTTTACAAGAAAGAGCAGCCAACTCTGATACCCTTCTTCAGAAGATATGGCTACCAGAAAAACTAGTTTCCTTGTCAAAAGGACCAAGGGAATATGTTGTATCGGCTCAAAAGGTTGTTTGTGTAATGCCAACAGAACTAAATTCAAGTCCCAAGGGTTCAGGGGTGACCTAACCGGTGGATTAAGCAGCGTTACCCCCTGTATAAAGCTATGGACCAAAGAATGCAAAGCAAGTGGTCGTTGAAACAATACTGATAAGGCCAAGACCTGGCCTTTGATAGTACTCAAGGCCAGTTTCATTTCTAACCCCATCTGCAGAAAGTCAAGGATTCTACCTATGACATAGTTTCTTGGATGCCAACCCTTGGATTCACACCAGGAAACATATGCCTTCCAGATTCTATAATATATGATTCTAGAGGCCGGCTTCCTTGCATTAATCAAGGTAGATACCACTGAACCCGACAGCCCACGCTTCTTCAGAATGTGGGTCTCAATAGCCAAACCATTAAATTTAGCTTTTGTAAGGTAGGATGAAATACTGGACCTTGCAAGAGTAGGTCTGGACGTGGTGGTAGGGTCCATGAGTCCCCTACCGCCATCCATATGATCTCTGCATACCAAGATCTTCTGGGCTACGCCGGGGGCCACAAGAATTACCACCTTCCCTTCCTGCTTGATCCTGCGAAGAAGTCCTGGAAGCAGCAGAATAGGAGGGAAGGCCTAAATCAGTGAAAACTGATTCCACGGGACCACCAAGGCATCTGTTCCGCATGCTAGCGGATCACTTGTACTTGACACAAAGTTATCGATCTTCTTGTTGAACCTGGACGCAAATAGATCTACGTCCAGGATCCCCCATCTTCGGCATATTGCCAAGAAAAACTCAGGGTGAAGGTACCATACTCCCGGGAACAACTGCTGGCGACTCAAATAGTCCGCCTGCTAATTTTCTATCCCTGGAATGAAGACTCACGATGGACAAGGTACGTTGTTTTCTGCCCAAGTTAGGATATGATTCACCTCTCTCTGGGCCGCATGACTTCTTGTGCCCCCTTGGTGATTGATATAAGCCATGGCTGTGGCATTGTCGGGTTGGATCCTGATAGGACAATTCCGTAACCTGAACGTCCAGGCCCTCAGGGCCAAGCGCGCTGCCTGATTCTCTAGAATGTTCATGGGCAAGGCCATTTCTGATTTGGACCATTTCCCTTGGACGGTTGCCTCCTCCAGGACTGCTCCCCAACCCGAAAGGCTGGCATCTGTTGTTACCACCTTCCAGGTAACTGGAAGGAAGGTTTTTCCCTTTTGCAGATTCTTGGTTATCAACCACCAACTGAGACTTTGGCGCACCTTTGGAGACAGATACATTGGAAAATCTAGAGCGTGGACTTTCTTGTTCCAAGCTAATAGGATACTGTTTTGCAGCAGCGAAAAATAGAAAATGAGAATTGACGCCAAAACCAAAAAAAAATTAAATAAATATATATATATATATATATATATATATATATATATATATATATATATATACATATATCTTTTTGCTTTGACCGCCTCTGTCAGTTCCTTTATGGCGCTGATCTTTGCCTGGGATCAAGAATACCTTTTTCTGGACTGTATCTATGATCAGACCCAAGTATTCTACTCTTCTTGACGGTTTTAAGGAGGATTTCTCTAGGTTGAGAATCCAACCTAGGTATTCTAGGTAGTCGACTGTGGTGACCATACTTTGGTCTAAGCGGGCTATCAACTGGTCGTCTAGATAAGCTATATTCGTTATACCTTGGGCCCTTAATCTGGCTAGAGGAGGGGCCAGGACCTTTCTAAACACTTAAGGTGCAGTAGCTAGACCGAAAGGTAGAGCTACAAACTGAAAATTAAGATTTTCTACCTTGAAACGTAGATATTTCTGGTGAGCAGGGAAAATCGGCACATGGAGGTATGCAGCCTTGATGTCGATTGATGCCAGAAGTTCTCCTCCTTTTAGGATGGAGACTACTGATCAGATTGACTCCATGCGAAAAGAGCGGATATTCAGGAACCGGTTTAGATCTTTGAGATCTAGAATGGGTCTGACATCTCCATTAGGTTTTGGCACTGTGAAAAGGTTTGAATAAAACCCCAATCCCTTCTCTTGCATGGAGCTATTGAGGAAGTCACCCATTTGTCCCGACACTCTTCCTGCCATAACCTTGAGAACTGCAGAAGTCTTACCCCCACTCGAGCGAGTGGGGGCGCCCCTTCATAAGGAAGCTTTAGTATTTTGTTTTGTAGGTTTCCCCCCAGGACTGAGGTTTACCTCTTGAACCTGGCGGCAGAGGCCATTGTGACTGCCTGGAGGCTGATGCCCCCAGCGCCGGAGAAGGAGTTCTTTTAAATGAAATACGTTTACTCCTTTTCCTAACTGGCAAAAGGGTACTTTTCTCACTAGAAAAATTTTGGATGTATTTATCCAAATCATCCCCAAACAGCTGTTCACCTCAGAAAGGAAAACTAGCCAGGAGCTTTTTGCAAGGTGCTTCGGCTGACCAATTTTTCAACCATAGTATTCTACCCAAGCGTAAGGCAAAAGGCCTGAAGAATAGAATCTCTCATGGCATCTATTGCAAAACATAAGGCACCTGGTAGCTCAGCTAAATCCTGGGCCTGCTGATCAGGGATAACCTTGAGCACCTGTTTAAATTGGTCTTTCAAGAATTGACATACACCAATTGCTGCCACCGCAGGTTGAGTCACTGAACCTGCCAGAGAAAATGTGTTTTTTAACAGGAATTCCAATTTTTTATCCGTTGAATCCCTGAGCATTTGAGCACTGTCTACCGGACAAGTCAAACTTTTATTCACAGAGGATATAGCAGCGTCAATTGCTGGTATCTCCCATTTTTTTGTGAATTTTGTGAATCTGGGTGATCCCACTCAGAATACATAACCTGTTCTAGCAATGAATGGACAGGAAAGGCATTCATGGGGAAGCTTTAGTGAACCCAAACAAGAAGTGGGCTTATCAACCGACTCAGTTAAGGGTAGCATAAAAGCGGACCAACTCAGTAAGAGATTGCATCATCAATCTTTCAGATTGTGTAGCTATAGGAGGTCCTTCCGCATTTGACCCCTCAGAAGAGGAGTCATCAGCCTCTTCCTGGTCCCCTGTGGGAAATTCGTCTTCTCCCGCCCCCAGTTCCTTTGTTTGAGGGTCCCGGGTAGTGGAAGGGGACCTGTCATGTTTTGTCCCACTCTGGGAAGATGCGATTAAAGCCTCTAACCTTTCCTCCAATCCTAACTTGGCTGAGGAAAAAACCGCTTCAGTAATATAGACAGGGGCTGCAGTGTTGTGCCAAGGGAATGCCTGTGTCACCACTTAATAACAAGTGTAGGCGCAACAACTCAGCATTCATATATTTCCCAATGCAAGTCTTGTAAAGTAAATGTTTGATAATGGTTATATGATAGAGCTGATATATACTGTCAGCAGTCTAAGTGATGACGCTAAAGGGAGTAATGAAGCCGTCCAATAGGTGCAAGCAGGGCTGTCATCAATGGAACAGAAACCATATTCCCGGGGCTGAGGAGAGAACACAAATGGAGAGGCGCCTCTGGGTGCAGTAGTTTGAACAAACGGCTTTAATCACATAAAAAATATACACTCACATATTAGAAGAAAGTGGTAGGCATGGTATACAAATGTCAGGATGACGCTCCCAGTGCTGTGCCGTGGACATCTAGGCTACTGGTAACAGCGGGCAGTGGCTCTTCCGACAGATGGATTTGTTGGCTCCGGAAGGCGGCCTCAGAACGAGGCTTGAAGCGTGCGATGCAGCTGGCTCAGAGGGGTGTCGTCATCAAACAGGGATGGGTTTCGCGAGCATGCGCAGATGTCGGTTGAGAAAGGAGCGCGACTTGTAATTACATCCAAGTGTGCATGCTCGCAAAACGCGTCCCTGTTTGACGACGACACCCCTCTGAGCCAGCTGCATTGCGCGCTTCAAGCCTCGTTCTGAGGCCGCCTTCCAGAGCCGACAAATCCATCTTTTGGAAGAGCCACTGCCCGCTGTTACCAGCAGCCTAGATGTCCACGGCACAGCACTGGGAGCGTCATCTCGACATTTGTATACCATGCCTACCAATTTCTTCTAATATGTGAGCGTATATTTTTTATGTGATTAAAGCCGGTTGTTCAAACTACTGTACCCAGAGGCGCCTCTCCATTTGTGTTCTGTGTCACCACTTACATGCCCCCTTCTGCTCTTGTGTCCCTTCGTCAGCCGCTGTCAGCAAAATGGAGCTTTTAAAAATGTACTCCTGCACTGGGCGTTGCCGCACGCTAACGCCGCGCCAAGCCACTCCCCCTTCATCTTCCCACCATGCCCCATCCTCTTTTCAAAAAGAGCGTTTTCCCATGCGAGCGCGGCTTCCGATCCAACGGGATCGTCGTGTGTGTGGGGGGGTGGGGCGGCGAGGAGGAGGGCTGGTGACAAACTGCCGTGCAGAGGCGGTGGAGAATGGAGCGGCATCCACCGATTGTTCTGGCTTCCCCCTTCTATCCAAGGAGAGGGGGAGCATCTGCCTGGGTGGGGGTTGTTTTTAGAAAGAAATCCCTCCAAAATCTTACCGGAGGCCTGAGGACTGCTAGCCGGTGGAAAGTCTGCAGCTTCTGCTGACTGACACAGAGCGGCGGTCTAAGGAAAACATGAACCAGATATGTGCTCTATACAGCGCCCAGTGGTGATTTTAGGCATGGCAACATTCACTTCTTAAAGGAGACAATCCATAAGAAAATTTAAATTCCTTAGGAATCTCCACTTACCTTATCCCGCCGCAGGGATTCTGTGGTAAAACCAACAGACTCAACTTTCACCCCTCATGGTGGGCTTCATTAAAAAACCTTCAGGGACCGGGGCCCCTTTTTATCAGGAGATCCACACCCTTGGACCCATAAAGCACCCCGCCAGGAAAACTTTATGGCTGAAAAAAACAAAGCACTGGATCACGGGGTCCAGCTCTCTAAAAAGAGAAGCATTATGGGGTAAACCTTGTTTCTTCCTCTACGAGGCCCGGGTACCATTCAATTCGGCCTAAAAAGACACTTTGAATAGATCCGGTTGCATAGCCTGCCCCAGCTAGGAATATTCCAGTGGAGCTCAGCATAGCACATCTTTACTTGTGACCAACACCTAAGACACTGGCGGAAAAACTGAGGTACTCCCAGTAGTGGGAGGGGTTATATAATGAGTGGACTTCTTGTCTTAGGGTGTGCCAGTGTCCATCACCTAAAGGTGGCCTATAACCCACAAAGCGATTACTATGGCTCTGTGTCCAGTGATGTACGATAAAGAAAAACGCCCCTCTCCATTGAAATAAATGAAAAGCTCTTCAAAAGCCTTAGGTTGCACGCTGAAGGTATAATGGCACAGGAAGTGCACTACTATTTTTATGGAGGAATTCAAGACAAAGGTAACATTTTCAGGGTATTGCTTGTCAAAAAAATTTTAGTGCAAACTCTATTAGTTATGAATAAACATAACCAAAATACTAAACAATTATACTGTATTAAAATAAATACACCAACAGAAAAAAAAGTCACATAAACATTTCTGTTCTGTTAACATATGAAAGCAGCAAATCTATGGCATTAATTACTAAGAAATGTAAAAACAAAGCTTTACTTTGTCCTGGAAATATATGACATGTTTCTGTATGACTTTATAACAATTGTCTCTAGTGCAGCATTCAGCCAAGCACGTGACTGTCTCGGTAATAACATCATAGCATATTAAATTTTTACTACGTTTGTGCCAAGTGTTCTGTGTGTTCACTTGTTTGTAATTTGTTTGCAGGAACAATTTGCTTTACATCTGTAGTGGAAATCATGTGGTTGCCATGTGTGCCGGAGATAATTTATTCAAAGCTCGTGCTCTTCATCTCAGCCGCCTTTAATGTATGAAATGTACAGTAATTGTTTTCATGTTCTTCTGGGAAGAAGTAAGACTACACATTTTTATGCTTTGTGGTTCTGTTGGTTGCCTGTTTCTAGGATTGTAGGTCACATCACAGCATGCAATATAAACAATTGTATTTTACAGTAATTTCTGTGTTTGGTAAGCAGGACTTAGTTTCTCCCCAAAAAAGTGTTGCTATAGCAATTCTGTTAACTTGATCTCCTTTGAAGGAAAGGTTTATCATTGGAATATATCCTAATGCTGATGAATACCGGTCAGTTCCAAAAGAGTGAATGCAATGCTGTACTGGGGAAAAAAAGCAGCTCTTTTATCCAAAGCACTCTGCAAAAACACTTAAAAACAACACTAATGCCCCGTACACATGGTCAGATTTTTGTCAGAAATTCTGACCGTGTGTAGGCTCAATGGGACATTTTCCATCGGAATTTCCGACACACAAAATTTGAGATCTGGCTCTCAAATTTTCCAACAACAAAATTCGTTCTCGTAAATTCCAATCATGTACATAATTCCGATGTACAAAGTTCCACGCATGCTCAGAATCAAGTATGAGACGGAAGCGCATGGTCTGGTAAAACTAATGTTCATAATGGAGATAGCGCATTCGTCACGCTGCAGATTTTGAAATCTTTTAATGCAGTGCATAGTCTTCTTCTTTAGAGTGCTAGAATAATGAAGTTGTTTTGCTTCTCATATTCACACAGAGTTCTAACAACCTGATTTCTTTATTATTTCTCGTGATTTCATGAATAATTGTTTTTTTTTTTTTATTTTGTCAGATCTCCATAATAATGTT
This sequence comes from Lithobates clamitans, assembly GCA_037952925.1. Classification (NCBI taxonomy): domain Eukaryota; kingdom Metazoa; phylum Chordata; class Amphibia; order Anura; family Ranidae; genus Lithobates; species Lithobates clamitans. The sequence goes on from JBBGZY010000821.1 coordinate 1,200,532, forward strand.
TAGAATTTTTGGTTATAGTGTTTTTTGTTTTTTTATAGTGCTCTCCATAATTTTTTCTTTCGTTTTGTGTCAAGTTACCACAACAGATATTATTATCTTGTATTTTTTATCCTCAAGGAGGTGGGTGTTGGTGTCCCTTGTTAATTTCATATTGTATTTTTTAAATGTACCTGCCTACTCACAAACAAACTGGCCTTTCTGAAGTTAAACACATATCCAAGTATTTGTGAAAAAAAATAGACATTTATTTTGGGTCATAACAAAATAAAGAGGAAGGCAACGCTGGAGAAACTGGTGAAATTTGCGAAGCCTTTGTACCCAAGGGCACACATCAATTATTTTACAGTCAAAATTGGTGGCCTGAGGAGTCCTTATAATAGTGAGCACAATCCGGTCCAGGACTACAAGAGATCAGGAACAGCAGCAGATGACATATGACATATATGTCCCCAGGCTGTGGTCTTACAACAGCCTGCGTCTTTTGTCAGACCACACCAAACCCGGGCCATCACTCTCTTGTCTTCCTTCCATGCATGCTTCCACACTGTGGCTCTGGTGTTGTAGTTGTGGCAGGAGGTGGAGGAGAAGAAGGAGGACCATGGTTGAACTCACAAACATGGCTTTGGCTTGTGAGTTCACCCCTCAACCCCTTATTTAGGGCTTGTAACATAACTTCCTCACATAAGAGGCGTTGGCCCTTCTCCATTTCCTGCATTTTGCAGGCTGCCATGTAGGCGTAGTCCTCTTCATTATTGGGAGGGGTTCTGAGGGCCACAGTAGCCTTCCGAAATAGGCCAAGTGCTGCCTCCTCCAGATTACTCCTCTTCCTGGGACTTTTTTGGGGAAGGCGAAGGGGAGGGACCTGGGATTCGGCAAGGCTACTGGGCCCGGCCATCTCCTGGCTGCCACTTACCCCCGCCACCTCCTGGCTGCCACTTTCCATGGCCCCCTCCTGGCTGAGACTTTCCTGTGTATGAAAAAGGGACATAGTTTCAGTTTTTGGTTCATCAATCACACACAATTTTCCCTTCAGTCCACCTGCCCTCACTTATCCATCAGAATGCATGTGCCTCCACTGTGGGGACACCTAAATTTTAGTGTTAGGACCACAGATTACAGGGTGCCGTGACATGGCTCTGTGGCTTACGCATGCATTTGCAAATGCGTACGGACTGAACCCCTGTTTTTAACGCGTACTGTTAGACAGGTCAATTGGTTGTCTGCGAGCTGGGGGTAAGTAGGCTTGGAATTTTTTCATGGGCATTCCCCAGGTTTTGTTGTTATCTGTTTGTGGCCTTCCAATGCCTCTTACTGCGATAGCCAGCTATAAGTGAGGGTGGTGGTAAGATTTTTGCAATCACGTGGGTGTGTGTATTGGTCCAGCAACGCACCAGCACCTTTGCAGCCATTGTGCTACCTGCTTGGTGTTTGGTGTGTCCTGTACCTTTAAGAAGGGATGGGCTCCCTTCAGTCCACCTGCCCTCACTTATCCATTAGAATGCATGGGCCTCCACTGTGGGGACACCTAAATTTTCCTGTTAGGACCACAGATTACAGGGTGTCGTGACGTGGCTTAGGCATGCGTTTGCAAATGCGTGCGGACTGAACCCCTGTTTTTAACGTGTACTGTTAGACAGGTCAATTGGTTGTCTGCGAGCTGGTGGTAAGTAGGCTTGGAATTTTTTCCTGGGCATTCCCCAGGTTTTGTTGTTAACAATTTTCAGCTCATGACTGTTGCAAATTGAATGTTAATAAATAGAAAAGACTATCATTCTGACCCCAGCATTTTTCCTTCTTGTCCCACTCATTTGTGGCTACTACTGTCTATTGATATGTAAAACACTTTGTAAAATCAGAAATTACTGATCAATAATAACATCTAGTTAACATCATTAATTTTTTGACTAGAAATATGTTGAACAATGCTATACCTGGCTCAAGCTGGGCTCATCCACTTCTTCCTGGCTGGAAGGCCCAGGTTGGACGTCAGAAGCCTCAGCTGAGGTGGAAGGAAGCCTTGAAGGAAGATTGGAGAGTGCTGGTCTGGGTTCAGTCTGGCCTGCCAGAAAATGCAGTCTGTCATAGTACCATAGCCTGGGTACATAAATGTCATCTGCTGCAGCTCCTGATCTCTGGGAATCCTGGACCTTCTTGCGCTCCTTATTATAAGTGCTCCTCATGGCACCAATTAGGGCCTTCAAATAGGGGATGTCTGCCGTGGGGATCACCGGCTTCACAAATTCCAGCAATTGATCCAGCACTGCCTTCCTCTTTGGTTTATTGTTATAAAAGGGGTGGTTTACCTGCCACAGACAGGGCAGCTCCCTGTACATATCAATGAATATGGGGATAAAGTCCTCATCATTGAATAGATATATTTTCTCTGCAAGACACAACGCAAGACAAACCCTAATGCCAGGCTAAACTCTTTTAATCTTGTCCCAATATAGGCCTCAATCTAGAAGCAGTATAGGCCACTAATGCACCATGTTAAAATTGTACCTTCGTTAGAACGGTCAGCGCTTCCACTACTCCTTCCTCCGCTCACAGATTGTACGTACAACACAGGCGTGTTACGCTTTATATACACTGCACATGCGTGAAACTTCGCCCACCCCAGACGTTCTTTCTAGTATATTCCCCGCCCCTTGTCTTTCGGCGCAGTGGGAGAGCACATGGCGGAGACAGAGCAGGGGCTACTGGTGCTACTGAGAGTAGCAGCAATGATGAGGAAAGCCCAGTGCCACAAACATCCCGATACCGGAGGATATTTAAGGCCTCAAATATGGCCTTTATAGAGATGATGGAGACGGTGGACACCTTCAAGAGGGCCAACTATGATGGGAAGCATGGACCATACCCAAACCCAAATGTGAGAAAGGCCAAGATTGTGACTAAAGTTGTAAAAAGTCTGCAGAAGAATTTTGGGGTACGGCAATCCAAGGATCAACCGAGGAAACGCTGGTCAGACCTCAAATTGAGGGAGCAGGATTAGTACAGAAGAATCAAGAGAGTGCTGCAAAAAAGTATTTTGTCGTGTGTTCCTATTCTTCTTCTTATGTTCATGCTGCTCCATGTGCTTTTCTTTACTGTTGTACAGTTTAAAATGGCAAGTTTCAGGTTCGTGGGCACAGTAATCGTTCGTAGTAAACATCATCGTTCGCCCACTAATACGATGTTTTTTGCCTATTTGTCTTAAAAGACGTTTAGTACATTGTTGTCTAGATGGGTTTGTAACTAGAATGAAATGCAAACTTGATTCAGTGTAAGGAGAGGACACTCAACAGCTGTTTACACATCTGGACGCAGGAGCACTAGTGTGGGACACCAGAACAAACTTTTTAGGGTGTCCCACACAGGTGCTCCAGTGGATACTAGGGGTCTCTACATGTGTGATACTTTAACAAAAATAGTAAGTATTCCAGCTTTGTAAAGGGAAAAAAATCATGTCTTCAGCTTTGAACTCTGCCAAAACAGACAATTGTACAACACTTCCAAGCAATGTTTCATATTCCTATTTCTTGCCTCAAATATCTGTGTGCCAAGTATACCTTTATTTTATTCACATAGGGGAGAAAAGACTTGGGACACCTGAGGTCACCAGGGACCCCCAACCTCCTAAAGATGGGGAAATCCAAAAACAACAACCAGAGGATATGGAGGAAGGAGAGGTTTATGAAGTGGGTGAAATAGTGACCAAAACAGGTGAGTGTCTGAGACCACAGCTTCAGGTAATAGATGGATGCCTGCATATTTCTAATACATGGTGTGGTTTTTTTTTAGGTGATGTGGATGTTGTGGAAGAAGAAACACATTTCACAAGTGCACAAGTTCCCATCGGGGAGATCATGGTGTGCAATCGGGATTTATAGAAGATCAAGGAAGACATCAATGATGTTGAAAAAAGACTCAAAAACATCATTGATGTTTTAGGCAGAATCGAAAACACACCAACATGTATCAAATTCTTTCTATTTTTCTAACTTTTCTCAAAAATGTAGAATGCCAAAATCTGAAGATGAACACAGTGTGTCAACATGTGCTATCTTGCATCACGGGATATCAATGTACTTGTTTTGGGGGAGCAACCCCTTCCTCGCAACTAAAGTAGATGAGAGGAAGGGGTTGCACCCCCGAAACACATCCATTGATGCCCCATGATGGAAGCTAGCACATGTTGACATTAGGTATGGGATCAGGAGGGAAATCCACATTTTGACTGTCAATTTGTGTGCATCTTCAAAATTTGGCTTTCACAGGGGTGACATCACCCCATCTGATGAAGGCAAGATCAACACAGTTTGGACATACTAATGTCTGATATTGCCTTCACTTTGTCAAAGCAGAACTTTGTAAGTTCCTGAGTAGTGTTTTGTTTAATGGTTTGAAACATGACTGTTTTAACACAAAAAAGGCTATTTGTACTGTCAAAAACAAAAATGTTATTACTAAAATATGTTGGTTTGTTCAAGAAACATTTTCTAACGCACATGTGAATTTGCACAGAGTAAAACGTTTTCTACTCAACAATGTGTGGCCTCTTCTTTCAATGCTCAATATCATTTTTTGGACTAAGATGGTGTTTACACTGAAATGGGGGTTATTTAGTAAAGGCAAATCCACTTTGCACTACAAGTGCACTTTCAGTGCAGTTTCAAGTGCACTTTTGCAGTGCAAGTGGAGTGCAAAGTGGATTTCCTTTAGTAAATAACTCCCACAGTGCTTTATAATTTGCCACAATCATGCCATTTTCGTGACTCACTAACATTCATTCATGGTGCTGAAAATGATGTATATTTTTAACAGTAATGTATTATATACAGTGAGGACGGAAAGTATTCAGATCCCCTTAAATTTTTCACTCTTTCTTATATTGCAGCCATTTGCTAAAATCATTTAAGTTCATTTTTTTCCTCATTAATGTACACACAGCACCCCATATTGACAAAAAAACACAGAATTGTTGACATTTTTGCAGATTTTTAAAAAAAGAAAAACTGAAATATCACATGGTCCTAAGTATTCAGACTCTTTGCTGTGATACATATATTTAACTCAGGTGCTGTCCATTTCTTCCAAACATCCTTGAGATGGTACTACACCTTCATTTGAGTCCAGCTGTGTTTGATTATACTAATTGGACTTGATTAGGAAAGCCATACACCTGTCTAAATAAGACCTTACAGCTCACAGTGCATGTCAGAGGAAATGAGAATCATGAGGTCAAAGCAACTGCCTGAAGAGCTCAGAGACAGAATTGTGGCAAGGCACAGATCTGGCCAAGGTTACAAAAAAAATTCTGCTGCACTTAAGAGCACAGTGGCCTCCATAATCCTTAAATGGAAGACGTTTGGGACGTTTTGGGACGATGTTTGGAACCCTTCCTAGAGCTGGCCCTCCGGCCAAACTGAGCTATCGGGGGAGAAGAGCCTTGGTGAAAGAGGTAAAGAAGAACCCAAAGATCACTGTGGCTGAGCTCCAGATATGCAGTCGGGAGATGGGAGAAAGTTGTAGAAAGTCAACCATCACTGAAGCCTTCCACCAGTCGGGGCTTTATGGCAGAGTGGCCCGACGGAAGCCTCTCCTCAGTGCAAGACACATGAAAGCCCGCATGGAGTTTGCTAAAAAACACCTGAAGGACTCCAAGATGGTGAGAAATAAGATTCTCTGGTCTGATGAGCCAAGATAGAACTTTTTGGCCTTAATTCTAAACGGTATGTGTGGAGAAAACCAGGCACTGCTCATTACCTGTCCAATACAGTCCCGACAGTGAAGCACGGTGGTGGTAGCATCATGGTGTGGGGGTGTTTTTCAGCTGCAGGGACAGGACCACTGGTTGCAATCGAGGGAAAGATGAATGCGGCCAAGTACAGGGATATCCTGGATAAAAACCTTCTCCAGAGTGCTCAGGACCTCAGACTGGGCCGAAGGTTTACCTTCCAACAAGACAATGACCCTAAGCACACAGCTAAAATAACAAAGGAGTGGCTTCACAACAACTCCGTGACTGTTCTTGAATGGCCCAGCCAGAGCCCTGACTTTAACCCAATTAAGCATCTCTGGTGAGACCTAAAAATGGCTGTCCACCAACATTTACTGTCCAACCTGACAGAACTGGAGAGGATCTGTGAGGAGGAATGGCAGAGGATCCCCAAATCCAGGTGTGAAAAACTTGTTGCATCTTTCCCAAAAAGACTCATGGCTGTATTAGATCAAAAGGGTGCTTCTACTAAATACTGAGCAAAGTATCTAAATACTTAGGACCATGTAATATTTTAGTTTTTCTTTTTTAATAAATCTGCAAAAAATGTCAACAATTCTGTGTTTCTCTGTCAATATGGGGTGCTGTGTGTACATTAATGAGGAAAAAAATGAACTTAAATGATTTTAGCAAATGGCTGCAATATAACAAAAAGTGAAAAATTTAAGGGGGTCTGAATACTTTCCGTCCCCACTGTACATTAACAACAAAAACAAGGTGTGTGTGTAGCAGACCCACAACATAATAATAGTTTGCTGAAGAAGAGCTTGTCACCTCATGTATCAAATAAATTACATTTGCACTATTGAAGAAAATGTCCAAAAAAAAGCCCATTGGAGAACCTAGGAGACAGCTAAAAGAAACACAAGCAGTAAATTAAAGGAAATATTATTTCAGTTTAAATAAAAAAAATGTGTTTTTAAAATGTTTATTAAACATTTTCTGGCATATCAATGGCCCCCCCTACTCGCAAAGTACTCCATATATTTTATACGTACCTCGCGTGCGCTTTGGGGGGGCAAGCACTGAAAACCAGATACAAACCCACAAGCACAAACTGAAGAGCAGTAACGATTGGAAAAGCACGAGGCTGAAAAGCGCAAATCGTCTCTCACCAAACTTCTATTATTAGCAGAAGGGGTCCAAAAAGGTGGCGCACTTGGTATTGAACTTCCCTTTTCTAGTGCCGACAAGATTTGTGTGACCGTGTGTATGCAAGACAAGTTTGAGCCAACATCCATCGGAAAAAATCAATGGATTTTGTTGTCGGAATGTCTGATCATGTGTACAGGGCATTAAGCTTGATTGCTATGGGCTGCACCACTTGGTATTACTCTTGTTTTCCTGAATATGCCTTCCATGCTGTTCATAAATAAGCATGATGTCACAAGCATTATAGGATGACATCACATTGCATTTTTTTCATGATTGTCAAAGTTTAGCTTATGCTGGCTATATAGTGTAAGTTTTATTTCTGACCAAATGGAAAAATAAAGCTAAAAGATTCTTCCATCCACACAAACAAGTTGGATGGCGGAACCACCTTCCCATCGACAGGACATTGTATTTTGACAGCGGCTCCCACTGCTGTCAGAACTCACTGATCAGCGGCTGCAGCCAATTGGCCACAGATGCTGATCTAGCAAAAGTTTTCAACATACCAATGTGAAAGAAATTGATCAAGCAAATAACTTCCGTCAAATAGGGAAGGCCACACACTCAGAATTCAGCTGGTCCCTGCCGAACTGGGAAAATTTTTTTTTTGGTTTATGGTCAGTTTTAGGCTAGGTTTACACTGCTGCGCTACATTTTGGATGCAGCGTGGGAGTTTATGTGGTTTATGTGCATTTTACATGAATTTTTAGCTGCGGTCCCATTGACTTTTTTTAGATTGCATGTTTTTGCTGTGTTTTCTGAAATCAAATTTAAGATGTGGCATGCAGGACTTTTGGTGTGCGGTCATAAAACGCAGAAAAAACACATGATCTAGAGTCAATAGAAGTCAATAGGACTGTGGCTAAAAACGCATGAAAATGTACATAAACTGCACATACACCTGCGCTGTGGCCAAAACACAGCTTACCAGTGTGAATCCGGCCTTAGCTGCAGAAACGAACCCCCAATGTCTATACTGAAAGCAAATAGACATGAAAACAATATCTGTGTATTTTCAGAAATAAACACATGTGACCTATTATCTGATTCCACACAACTGTAACAGACCAGATCTCTGGAACGTTATATCCAATGCATCAGTCCTGCTGGCTAACTAACTCTTGGATGTCTTTAAAGTTGAACCCTAGGTAAATAGAACGGTCCACTATTAAGGCAGCTATGTATTTATAAATAGTGTAGGTGCCTGAATTTGACCTGGTATTGCCCTCCTGCAGTCCCTTTACAACAGAGCTGGAGACTTAGAGGGAAAAAAAAACTGTTAAAAAAAGTTAATTTCTGACAAAAAAGCATGCTGATAGGAGGAGAAAGCAGAATGACAGAGAGATGACGTCATCACTGTGCAGCAAATCCTTTTACTGGCCAGACACAGGTTTAGGCAGGTGCAGAATGACCTGGGCTCAGAGAAAGTGGGTTGAATAATGCTGATCCTCAGACTGAGGTCATCTAGTGACAGAAAAAAGCAATGTAGAGGAAATTCCCGGATTGAAGCTGAATCAGCAAAAGCTGTTTTTTCTATTTCATCTTTTTAATGGGCCATTCATTTTCCTCCTGAAATGTATGTTAGGATGTTATCTTTCATTGAGTCACTATAGTGAAAAGGTATATTGGAATAGAAAGAATACCTTTAGCAACAGAAAATGGAAATTGCAGTGATACAAGATAAATACATCAACTTATAGGCAGAGAGGGAAATCAAAAACCAAATTGGTAAATGTGGAAAATTAAATGCTGAAATACGTGAAATAAGAAATATGCACTTTAAGTTTGAAAGCTTTTTGAACATGTTTACTCTGCCGTAGAGTGTGATGCTTTTGGTAGAGTATTTATGTGGTCTTGACTGGATCCACAACTCTTAAAACCAATGCAAAACAGGTTTCCAGTACTTATAGAATTCTGCTACACTTTAACAAAATTCACAAAATGTTTGCTCTCAACAACAAAACATTTTAGTATGTTGAGTATCTAATGAACACACCGGCACATACCTGACATAATTGCCAATTCTTACAGTGAATATTTCCAGATTCAATAATTAATTATACTGTCTACAACTACAGGTTACTACTTAATGCAAATTTCTCAAAACAGAAAGGCTAATCCCTGGCCAAGAACTTCACTGCCAATGATGCTGAATATGGGTGGGTTGACAAGGGTGATCTGACCCATATTGTGCATTCTCTCCGTTAATCACAACTGGGGACTTTCTTTGGTAACAGGCACTGTTTTTTTTAGCAGAGACCCTAGGGAATAAAATAGCGGTTGTTGCAATATTTTATGTCACACGGTATTTGCGCAGCGGTCTTTCAAACGCAATATTTTTTGAAAAAATACACTAATACATTTTTTAAAAAAATTAAGCAGTAAAGTTAGCCCATTTTTTTTCATCCAAAATTATTGGATTACCTGTTTTTGTGTATTTAATATTTAAGATATAGTTTTTTTTTAGTTTTTTTTTTTATCTAAATTCTACATACAAGTGAACTGATTGGAGGTTTGTTTTGTTTTATAAATGTTTAAATGTAAAAAATTTTCTGTATCACCTAAGAATGCTACAACACTGGAGCGGGCATGCGTTGACAGTAAAACGCTGCTAGTTTTAGCGGTGCTTTACCGTCATTTTAGCGGCGCTATTCGGCTGCTAGTGGGGCGCTTATAACCCAGCTAGCAGCCGAGGAAGGGGTTAAATGTGCCCCTGAAGCGCCGATGCAGAAACGCTTTGCAGGCGCTTCGGCAGCGGTGCACATTCATTTCAATGGGCAGGAGTGGTGGAGGAGCGGTATACACTGCTCCAAAGATGCTGCTTGCAGGACTTTTTTTTAACATCCTGCCAGTGCATCGCCTCAGTGTGAAAGCACTCGGGATATCACACTGAGACTGCAGGGGAGCCGTTTTACAGGCACTTTACAGGCACTATTTTTAGCCCAAAAGCACCTGAAAAACGCCTCAGTGTGAAAGGGGTCTAACTATTAGATTATATGAGATGAAGGGAAAAAAAAAAAAATCGGCCTAATATATTGGCCCAACAAAAAATAAAAGTGTAGCGCTATAAACTCAAAAAACATGTACATCAAAAACCCATACGTGCATATATATAGTAAATAAATGTTATCAAACCATGTATGACCATAAATTGGATTGCACTATATAGTTATACTGTGTTAATCAGTAAAGCAATTAAGTGAGACAATGAATAATACACCTTATTGGCAAATATAACAGTGACTAATATTAAGAAAACCGTGACGGTTCCATAAACAACTCAAATATTGTAGAGAAAATCCTGAAACATAACAGTCCATATTGAAAATGTAGAAAATTTGTGAAAAACATTACCAAAAAGTCTATGGGGGTAGCATATAAACAGTAATGGAAATATAACTCCCAGGTTCGCAGGTGGATAGTTTCACCAAATCTGGCAAGTGAGAGAACCACAAGTGCACAAAGGATTTAAATCGGTGCCGGGGCCATCACCGAGAAATGAAGAGGCTTACCGGAACTTAATGACCTGAAATGACATACGCCATACAAGTCAAAAAGGCTTAATGACCACCAGGTCTGAGCAGTGTGTCTTGTCAGATGTCATCAGCATACAGTAGAGAAGGGGGTTACAGAACGGCTTCCACATTGTAATTAAAGGTGAAAACATCCATTCAGTCCAGGCTTCAGTCTCATATAATGTGATTCAGAGGTGCGGTGTCTCCATTAAAGTCATTTAATCACAAAGCGGTGCGCGGCGCCGGCCCGTCCACCCCAGGGGGCGGAGCGGCATCCTGCATCGTGATGCCACTGGCGCGTGTGCATCCCAGACATCCGCACCTCAAGCTGAGACGCAAACAGGAAGGGAGCCAACCCTTACATAAAAATGCAAGCTGGGTGTTCCCCGGGTGTGGCCAACATAGCGGCCTAACTCCGGGGGCCTCCCACGCGCTGGGCAGTAGATCAACTCCCCGCAAACCTGGGACCACTGCATGAGGGTGACCCACTGTAGAAGTGGATAAAGAGCCACACGGGGGACCCGGAAGTAACAGCGACACCATGTGGCCGATGGTGGAAAGACCGCAAGTGCACACAACTCAAGTCCAACCCAAACATTCTAGGAAATAATGATCAGAACATAATAAATATAGACATCAAATTGATGATGCATAGTAACAATAATGCAAATGATCCCACAACAGATTGATATCTAGCTGCGGCATCACTAACGCATTTGTACCCAAATACATTAAAATATGTATGCCAAAGAGTATCCTCCATTAATGTGTGGACAGGGGACTATGGCAGGATAAAATAGAAGAAAAGTGAGAACAAAGAGTTTTTCTATAAATCAGGTTCACATATGCCATAGTTGAATTGAATAGTTCAAAACTCTGTGCAAATAGTAATATGTTAAATGCTGTTTGATGATCATCACTATAAAACATTAATTACCAAAAGCACTGCTAGGAGAGAGAGGAGAGAGACAAAAGCGATTTATGAAGCTTGCACTGTTGTGTGATCTCATGTACAGCAAACAATAAATATTAGCTGAATGTGAATCCTAGCAACAGACACCAAGAAATATCTTAAGTGAACAGTAAAAGTTTAAAAAAAACAGTCTTCGGAAAAAACCCACAATTGACTCCGCGATGATGAGGCATAAGCTTACCTGGATCATGACCACTGTAAATTTGGTTAGCATCCTACAAGATACCTCCCCGCAATTCAAAAGAGTTTGGAATCCATGGATATGGTATCTTTAACCCCCTTAAAGTGATATTAACCACTTCACCCCAGAAGTTTTGGCTGCTTATTGACCAGGCCATTTTTTGCGATACGGCACTGTGTCGGCTTCAACTGACAATTGCGCGGTCTTGCGACGCTATACTCAAACAAAATTGGTGGGTTTTTTTCCCCACATATAGAGCTTTCTTTTGGTGATATTTGATCACCTCTGCAGTTTTTATTTTTTGCGCTATAAACAAAGGAGCGACAATTTTGAAAAAAACACATCTTTTACTTTTTGCTATAATAAATATCCCACATTTAAAAAAAAAATCGCAATAAGCATATACTGATTAGTTTGCACAAAAATTATAGCATCTATAAAATAGGGGATAGATTTATGGCATTTTTTTTTTACTAGTAATGGTGGAGATCTGTGATTTTTATCGGGACTGCAATATTGCGGCGTACAAAACTGTGTAAATGTCACTGGCAGGGAAGGGGTTAACACTAGGGCGTGATCAAGGGGTTAACTGTGTTCTCTAGGTGTGTTCTAACTGTAGGGGGGATGGGACTGTCTAACTGTAGGGGGGATGGGACTGTCTCTACTCCCCTGAATGATTTGTGTGTTTACGCACACAGATTACGGTTCTCGCTCTGTCACGTGCGATCGCTGGTGCCCGGTGGTCATTGCACCCGCAGGGCACTCGCATCGCGCTCTGGGCACAAGCTGTGGGCACGCGAGCTCCTAGTGGCCAAAAGCAAAAGTGACGCAAAGTAACATCTATTTGCCCAGCCGAGCCAACCTGCCGCAGCAAAACTGTGGTGGCTGGTCGGGAAGAGCAGCCCAGATCCTCCTCTTCTCAGGTCCCTAGCCGACACTCCTGTCGCCTCCCTCCTGCCAAGTGCCCCCACAACAAGCAGCTTGCTATGGGGGGCACTCGAGCTGAGACGCTGCTCTGTGTGTCTATTCAGACAAGAATCCGCGGCTCCGCCCTGCCCCCTCTCTCTCCTTATTGGCTCACTGACTTTGATTGACAGCAGCGGGCGCCAATGGTGCCCACTGCTGTGTCTCAGTCAATCAGGAGGGAGAGTCCCAGACAGCCGAGGATTTTGTGCAACATCACTTGATCGAAATGGGGCTCAGGTAAGTATGGGGGGCTGAGAGGGGCTGAGGGGGGCTGCTGCACACAGAAGGTTTTTTATCTTAATGTACAGAATGCATTAATATAAAGAAAAAGGTCTGCCTTTAAAATCACTTTAAGGGCGGTTGCTGTGGTGGCGACTGGGAGCAGTGGCTGGGTGGGCTATAGCTCTCTTCCCCTCTTTCCTCCCCCCTTCTTCTTTTCTTCTCTTTCCTTCTACTTTCCTTTCTGTTGCTTTTTCTACACATCTTCTAACTGGTGGTTAACAGGTTATTCATGCTTTACGAGCCTTAATGGGCACTTGGGTTTTTCTTGTTTCTGCTTGGGACTTGTTCCCCTCTACTGGAGTACATTTGCAAATTATGTTTCACATTTCTTCATTATATGTTAGGCAGGCGCTGTTCTGCATTCATTTGTTGGATCAGTGGCGGCCCATGCATTAGGGGCGCAGAGGCGCCGCCCCCCGCATCCATGCGTCCGGCCCCCTAATCTACATGCGGGGCACCAGACACATGGATTCTAATTTTTTTTTTAAGCATGTGATCAGAGCCAGAGGCTCCAATAGGCTTCAGAAAAGGGTGGGCTTGGGGTGCGCAGAGCACTACGCCCTGGCCCACCCAGTTGTCTGACAATAGCGAATGAATATTCGCTATTGTCACACTGATTCTCCTCCCAGCCAATCAGGAAGTGGGTCGTTTCCCGATTGGCCGAAAGGAGAAGCCATCCTATTGGCCTAATAGGAGGAAGGAGGAGGCGGAGGAAGGAGACGTACAGCCGCTGTGATACCGAGGCAACACATAGGAAGCCCGACCGATGGAGCCAGGGCACGGAGGAGACTGAGGGGGGAAGCCATTGCCACTGTTTCCACATGTCGGTCCGGGGGCAGCACAGGGTGAGTGAGCTGGCCACCGGGGGGTGTGGGTATGGTGCGCGGTGCGGGCTAGAGCGACGGGGGGTCCGTAGTAAGGTCCGCTTGCCACCCCCTCTCCCCCCCGACTGATGGAGCACCAGCTGCCACTGTGTTGGATTACGTAAAATTGCAACTACACAATTTTTGTTCTTCTTATTTGTTTGTCAGTAGCACACTCCGTCTGCGTTGCGGACTATCATCTGTTTTCATGTTTGACCAATGCCGTTGTGCCTGTTATGGTCTGTGCCTTTTTTTTTATAGAAATTTCCAATGCGAATATTGAAACAGAAAAAATAAAACAGACTTTTAAGGTGCTCCAAATCAAACTTTTTTAAGCCAAAAACCTTATGATATTACCTGATATTTTTTATCATATTCCTCAGTTTAGGCCGATATGTATTCTTCTACATATTTTTGGTAAAAAAATCATAATAAGCATATATTGATTGGTTTGCGCAAAAGTTATAGCGTCTACAAAATAGGGGATAGTTTTATGGCATTTTTATATTGATTTTTTTTTTACTAGTAATGGCAGCGGTCTGCGATTTTTATCGGAACTACGACATTATGGCGGACACATCGGACAATTTTGACACTATTTTGGGACACATCGGACAATTTTGACACTATTTTGGGACCATTGTCATTTATACAGCGATCAGTTCTATAAAAATGCACTGATTACTGTGTAAATGACACTAGCAGTGAAGGGGTTAACCACTAGTGGGCGATGAAGGGGTTAAGTGTGTCCTAGGGAGTGATTCTAACTGTGGGGGGGATGGGATTTCAGTCACATGACATCGATCACTGCTCCCGATGACAGGGAGCAGTGATCTCTGTCATGACACAAGCCAGAATGGGGAAATGCCTTGTTTACACTTCCCCATTCTGAGGCTCCGTGACATGATCACTGGGAGACCGCCAGTCCCACAGGCACGGTCCCGCTGTACGCAGCGGGCAACCGCCTGTTATCCCCGCCTCTTAAAGGGAACACCCATTTGCCCACCGCTGCCATTGTGCCGACGTATATCGCCGTGCAGCGGTCGGCAAGTGGTTAATTTTGATTAGAATTGATCACAAGATGATGATTAAAATGAGTTTAGGGTACAGAAATTGGTAACATGTTCAAAAGTGTGTAATAAAATAAATTCTAGGTCAATGTCAATGTCAAACTTGCCTCCACAAAGTCATCCATCTCATTTAAAGTCCCACCTTCCCTTCTTTTTCCATATATCATAGGGATGGAGGCACACCGCATATGTGCCTCATTTAAAGTCCCACTTTCCCCCTCCATTTTTTTGTAAACCAATTAGGGATGGAGATGTGGTGACTGGATAAGCAGTGTTCCCCTGCCGCCCAAGTGAGAGGCTTGCAGATCCTGGGTGGCAATGTCACCTTACCCCGGTTCTTGCACAGGGTACACAATGTGGTATCCCTGCTACTACACAGCACCATCGCGCCACTCCACTGCTGGTGTTCTGCTGCCTCGGCTACTCGGGGTCCCCCTTTTTGGTCCGCACCCGGGAGCTGCGATGCTTTCTACGTGCCCCCCCCTCCCCCTCCCGCCCAGTATGGGCGGGGGGTGTACGGGGTAGTGGGTGGGCGCTTACAGAGCATCGGCGCCACGCATCCTGCTCTACGTGTGACGTCATGCTTGACGCCAGCACGTAACGCATGTGACTTTCGACCTGAGCCGCTTTGGCGGGGAATTAGGCTCCTGCGGAGGGCGGTGATTACCGCCGCCGCTGGAGCCCCTCCCAGCCTATGTCGCGCCAGCGTGACGCTGGTGCCTGCCGGCGTGCACGTGTGGGGCTCCTATAAACGGCCTCCCCTGACACAACTTTTGCTGCCACACTTTCCAGTCATTTCACTGCAGTTCAGCACTTCACTCCAGGTACAAGCTTTGTCCTCACGTAAGTCATTCACTAGGTCTACACACATCCCTCCACGCCATCTTTGGTTTTGCATTTGTTGGCCTTTTCACTTTTTCTTTTTTGTTTCCTTTTTTTCTCACCATTTTTTATTTTTAGATCCCCTTTTTGTCATGTCATCTCACGATCACATTGTCCACTTAATTCACATTCATTTTTATTCTTTTTTATACATATTTTTTATTTAATTTTTTGTTCACTCATTTACATAGTCCCATGTACACTTTTCTATTTAGATCACTCCAGGTTACCTTTTGGGGTTACCCTGGTCTTTCACTCAAGCACCAGCTTTTGTGTCATGGACCATTGGGAGGTTCTGCTATGGGCGCTCTGCTGCGCGCGGCTATAGGTACCTCAGCTCCCGGGGAAGACTGTTCTGGGGACTCTGATTGCATGATCGCAGCACCTCACCGCATTGGACTTTTTTGTGAGTACTTAGGATGGGCAAAATCTGCCTTTCCTCTATATTACCTATCAGAAATAGACTAATGTTATTATTTATTTTATTTTTTACACTCTGCAGACATACCTGTGCATCTGCCCCTGAAGAGTGTCTCTACACGAAACGCGTCGGGCATACGTGATGCTGATTTATGTCTGTAATGGACATATCAAATCCTGGTCTGCAGCAGATTATCAATTTTGACATTCCTATTTATTTACCATGGTCTTATATATTTATATTTTTTATATTCACATTGTCGCTGCTGGTGCTGTTCTTTATGTGATATGTATATATATGAACTCATTTTATGCAATACAACATCAAATTGTTTTGTAACTATTATACCTATGTAACCATTCACCCATGCCATGCTTGTATGTTTTGTGTGGGTGGATTCAATATGAATCGGCACATTTATTGTATATGTGGCTTTTATCCATTGCCATATTTTATTGCATTTAATGTTTTACCAATAAAAATTCGTACTCATTCAAACTTGCCTCCACAAAGTCATCCATCTCATTTAAAGTCCCACCTTCCCTTCTTTTTCCAATGTTAATTCATGGAAACATGGAGTGTCTATATTTTAAACACTTAAAATAACTTTTATAGATTTCTGACAAACCTTTTAAAACATCTATACATTGCACATATAATAATTTAGGACTCTGGAAAAAAGCACCTGGCACCATTCTGCAGCAATGTGGTTTTTGGTTTGACTTCCACCATGGACACCATTTGCATGGAGTTTTTGTACTCCCTCTGTGTATTTCTTCTGCATGCTCTGGTTTCTTGGCAGTCCAAAAACCTATTTATAGAATAACTGATTTCCACATAAATTGTTCCCAGTTAAAAGACTTTCTGTTTAATAACAAAGGAAATTACACTGATGGTCAGGTAGGGGTTTTATTTCTTAACCACTTCAATACTGGGCACTTTCGCCCCTTTTCCTCCCAGGCCAGTTTTCAGCTTTCAGCGCTCTTGCACTTTCAATAAGAATTGCGCGGTCATGCAACACTGTACCCACATGAAATTTGTATCATTTTGTTCACACAAATAGAGCTTTCTTTTGGTGGTATTTATTTACAAATCATTTTTAAAAAAAAAAAAAACAATATTTTCTACTTTCTGTTTTAAAAGAAATCCAAAAAAATCTAATCTTGTCATAAATTTAAGCCAAAATGTATTCTGCTACGTCTTTGGTAAAAAAAAATCCTGTTAAGTGTATAATTATTGGTTTGTGTGATCACGGACATATGTACGCAGATGATCATTGGAACATATGGTTTTACTGTTACGTATGTGGAGGACAGGTGTTGTTACTGTGTGGGGACATGTGTGGAGACATGTGGGTGGGGACAGTGTTTTGGGGACACTATTTTGTGATTTTTTTGACACCAGATAGTTTGATGCCTCACTCTTAGGACACTTTTATTTACTGCTCTTAAAGGGGACACGCCACTGTTACCTATAGTGTATTATTCCCAATAGACTTTGAGGTATTATAGGTTGGCCTGGGGTTCCCCTTTAGTGATATTAATATCTACAATTATCCTTAGCTTGCTTAAAGATTTGCTTATTACTGCTTAACACTGTACTTACTGGTGTTACTTTTGTTGTTGCTAATTGCCATTTATTGCTTTAACAGACATTGTTTCAACCAAGTCCTGGCTACTTATACAGGACTTGGCTGACTAATATCACTTTAAACCTTTCTCTGGTCCAAGTAAACTTTAGAGAGCAGAACTTTGTCTGTGTGTTATTACTGTGTTATTCCATTAATCACATTGCTAGGTGCGCCGGAGGGGCTGGGCAGTTCTTTCGGGTTGAGAGGCAGAGTAACGGACTGAACAAACAAAAGCAGCTCCTTCTGGGGTATCGCTACACTGCTATCTGCCTTTCTGACAGTTTTCCAGACACCATACAATGATTGAAGAAAGTCAATCTTCAGTTGCATCTACCAATCGGCACTTACAATTTTCCATTAGTATTCAGCCTGCAAAGTGACACAAATATTTCGGGAGTCTACCAGTGCAGTCCACCTAATGCATCTTTTCGTGATAATGTGGCAACAATGTTAATACTAGGATGCAGGCTGTCCCTTTTTGCACTATAGTGGGATAAAAAAAAAAAGTTGCACTTTGCCACACCTAATGCTACCCATTGCTTTCTTGACTGATAGCACTGCCTTCCACATCAAGATGCAGCGTCTGGAAGGGGAAGCATGTGAGATACAAACAAACAAAAATTTGGCTCCATCGTAGAAGGGAAAGGATGTTTTTGGTTTACTTTATGAGGCTTGTACATCACACAGTAACTGAATTTGGTACTTTTTTACACTGTCACACAGGAGCCTTTAGTTAAACTTAAAATCTAAAATCTATCTACATTAGTTATATACAGTGCAGGGATGTAGGGTATTCACAATTTTAAAATATATTACCGAATAGGACACTGTTAGTGCAGGACTGCATACACGTGACCTAAAGCTAGTGAAACGCCTCCTAGGAGAAGTATTTAGCAACTTATAGGAACAGGAGGATGAGAATTCCAGGAAACCCAACATATATCCTGTCTAAATTGGCCCTAGTGTGTGTATGTATGAATGTGAGTTAGGGACCTTAGATTGTAAGCTCATTGAGGGCAGGGACTAATGTAAATGTACAATATATATGTAAAGCGTTGCATAAATCGATGGCGTTATAAAAGTACCTGTAATTAATGAATAAATATAAACTGGGGAGTAGAAGCTGTTCACTTAGCAAAGTGAATGGGCAAGAAGGTTATTGCATTAGGCTAGACTTTTGTTTGTCTTGATTTTCTTTTTTTGTCATTTGTAGAAATTCATGTTCGGGCTTGTAGCAAAAAATTTACTTTTATATAACATGAAATTGTTAAATGACTTGCATAGTAATTATACATTACATCAATTTTTTTAGGGAACATGAAGTTTTTCTTTAATTCCAAGCAGGTTCTAAATGCAATGCAGACAGCATCACTAATGACTATGGTATTCCCATTGCAAAATGTTCTCTTGGTTCAATTTAGATAGAAGAAAACATGAAATTCTTAGCAGCTCATCTTGATACATTGTCCGCTGAGAATGTGCAGTGAGATAAAATTCTGTTCACAAAGTAGAATTTTGTCTGATTGTTATATGGCCTACTGTGCTCACACACTCTGGGGACTTAAATGAAAATCAATAACATAAAAGTATATTTTAAGACTAAGAGCTGAAGCCCTTGCCGGTTATTTTATTTCAAGGTTCTCTTTTATCCCCTATGAAATAAAGTTTGAAAATAGGAGTGCCTTTTCCATTTTATGTTTCTGATCGTTAACCATAGGGTTATGAAAAGGTTATAAAAATCTGTAAAATTACAGATAAAAATCAGTAATCAAAGATGTTCTCTATAAAAATATGACCAAGACACCCCTGTCAGGAGCCAGTCTCTGCATATTGGCACCAGAAGTCAAAAAGAATACCGAGGACTGTTTGCAGGGCTGTTATTACCATAATGGATTTTTTTTATATATATTTTTACAGAAAAATGCTTTATTGAAAATTCCTCGTTTACCATTACATCAATATAATACATCTGATACATGAGGGGGTTTATTTACTAAAGCTGGAGAGTGCAAAATCAGGTGCACTTCTGCACAGCAACCAATCAGCTTCCATATTTTATTGCCAAAGCTTAATTGAACAAGCTGAGTTTACAGGCTGATTGGCTACCATGCACAGGTGCACCAGATTCTGAGTGCAGCAGTTTTAATAAACCCCCCCCCCCATAGTTTCCAACATTATCTTCACATCATAGTTCTTCACAATATACTCATATGCTAGATATAACACAGCAGAAGCATATATACAAAGTGCAATAGCAATTCCCAATAAACAGAACTGCTTTCCAAACAAGGGATAATTATGCAATCGTTATGGGAGTCTATTTGCTACCAGATCTAGGGAACACAATCCTGGTCACAGGTGCTACAAGTATTATATAACTTTCTATAGCATTCACTTAGAGCCTGCTCATCCTTGAGCTTGCCCACATTTTTTGCTTGCTGGAACTTAGACAAAGTGGAAATTTGACTAATTGGTGTGTTTAAAACAGGAGATTATAACAGGAGTCTTCAAGCCTGTATGTAATATTTGAAATTTCCTTTTAGTACATTGGGAGAAAGATTTGGGAAGACAGAAAGGACTGGCAGGTAATGAAAATAGTTCTCTCGAAAAAGCTCCAAAAATGTTCTCATATTGGGGAATGCCTACAAGGTGTTATATAGATGGTATTATACTCCAGCTAGATTGGCCCGATTCATTCCATCTAATTGTCCTCTTTGCTTCAGGGCTGTACGAAGGAAGGAACTATGGCTCACATTTTGTGGACATGTCCTAAGGTGTGCAGATTGTGGGTCAGGGTTTATACCCTTCTTCGTAACATGTTTCACACTAACCTCAAAAGAGATCCCTACGAGGCTCTCCTTTGTAAACCAAACTCAGAACTGCTGCGTCCTCCTGAGTGCCAACTGGCTCTGCATCTTTTTACTGTAACCAAGTTGACAATTGCGAGAGCTTGGAAAATAGCTGTGCTTAGCTTTAAAGCAGTTAAAGAGAAAGTAAACCCTGCCCATCAGTCTTTCATTCTAAATGCTGCTGTACAGGAAAGTGCAAGAGGCTGTACCAAATTAAATTTGGTGCTTACAATATTTAAAAATACATTTGTGTATTTTACAGCTGCCTGGAGTACAGCTTTAAAGTTAAACAACTAATATTTGGAGAATGAGAAGCAAGCTGATGCTTTCTTCATGTTTCTTTCAGAAAGGTTTCCTTTAGGCTGGGTTCACACTATTGCGAATTAGATGCAGGTGTCTCCGCTTCCAATGCGCATGTCAGGAGAGTGTGACCGACTCACACAGGTTCTCACAGCTCTGGAACGGCTGCGGAGTAAATTGCACAGGAGTCCTGTTAGTCTTCTGGTCCATTTCAGGTTCGAATTCATCCAAAAATTTAGACCAAAATCGGACCTGAAACAGTGAACAGGGATGCGTTGGCCCCCTGGTGTGAGCCGCTCTACATGGCAGTGTGAACCCAGCCTCAATGTTGGGATTTGTTGGGTAGGGGTATGCTTAGAGTCACATACCTATTCTTATAAGATGTTGAATGGCAAGTAAGACAGCAAGTACAGTATGTTTCCTGTGTTTTCAATTGTCTCCAGATGCTGAGAAAACCTGCAACAGAACACTACAGTTCAGAAAAGCAACCGATCAGGGTTTACTCTTCACTTAATGAAAAATTGATGTTGAAATTCTGATTGAATGCTGCAAGCAAAAATTACCCATTTGTTCTAATTTCCTTGCCTAAAATTTAAACAGATACCGCTTTAATCAGCCCTAAAGGCTGAAGTGAAAAGCAAATACACTTACTAGGATCTTTGCAGAATTTTCACTTTTTTTCAAACTGGAATGTAGCAAAATACTGTGCCCGGATCTTTCTGGTTCCGTATCTAAAATCAATTCATTTGATTCTTCTGCCTGAGCTGCAAATGGAAAGGTAACACTAAAGCGATTGGCCTACTTACACAGTTACTCTAAAGAATACTAAAAAGGATTAACATTCATAGCAGAAGTCTTATGACCCTTAGAGACAGTGGAACCTGAAATAACCTTATTATCCTGTCAGATTGTGTTACACACTGACACACAATTGACATATAACACTCCCTATGTGATGTTCATGAGCCCAAACATATAGTTAAAGCATTTTTTAAGGAGATGCAGCATTAAAATGAATGGTTATTTATAGGAGAAATGATGGCCTCTGTCAGGACTATTATTTTACATGTCTATCTCCATGTTATTAATGAAACCAAACCCGTGAGGGCCCCATCACACTAAAGTGATCCTTTGTGGTGTGCTAACGCATGCAGGTAACGTGCTGTTTTGCACATGTTAAAGTGTGTTGTGTTAAGGCAGCTCATTCATTATGAATGTGCTGTCAAAGCACCACAACAGACAAAAAAGTGCATGACCTTTTTTCCAAAACACATCCACAATGCACAATATGTTCATTGTGGTGAACTGTGCCATGCATTGCATTTAATAACAATGAATGGCACTGTAATGCAACCATATAGAGCAGATACATTGGCATGTGTTGTGGCAACATGTGTTTACATGTACACTTTAGCATGCACTGCCACAATGCATGTGTGTGAATGGGACTTTAATTGTTTCCAACAGGCTAAATCAACAATCACTGACACTGCTGTTTCACAACATTTTTGGACTTGTTTTTTTCTTTGCCTCTATGTAAGGTTAATCAATACATATAGCATTATATTTAACAATAAACTAACCAGAAACCTAAAACCTAAAGATGGGCTTTAAAGTATTTGTTACCCCAACACTTCATATTCCTGATATGTGACTGCTGTACCATGCACTTGTATGAGAAAGTCTCTTGTTCTCTTTGTATTGCTTCCTTTATGTGAAATCCCCGCTAGTCCCCTTGCTTTCCTATTAATAACGGACCATACTAGGCAGAAAAGCACAGCATGGTCAGTTCTCTAGTGTCGTTGAAAACTCAGTATGCTCTCCTCCAATGTCCTGACACGCTACCGCTGCACAGCCATTAACTGGCAAGCTCAGTGTCCTGCTGCTTCTCCTCCTCTCCCCAGCTCTTATACAGCTGAAAACAGAGAGAATGTGATCATTTATAAAAAATAAAAAAATAAAAGGTAAAAAAGTATTTCTAATGTTTTTTAATATCTATACAAAATGTTGTGCCTTACATTTTTTTTTCAAATGTTGCCCAGAGTTGGTCTTTAATGCAAAATTGCTAGAATCTCAACATGTGTAACATAAATATGTGTAGTAAGATACATCCTGTAATCATCACTGCCTGCTCTCACATGCTACTGTCATAGCAGAATGAAGATGCCACATACATCAGGAAAAACTGTACGCAGTTAAGGCTTGAGGACATATTTAAAGGCTCATCTACATATTAAAAGGCTGACTAACATATATGTAAATTACCATTAATGAGAAATCCTGACTAGAGAGGAGAGTTTGTTTGAATGAATCTAACAGACATGCATTACACATTACTGAAGATACATAAAGAGGTTATAATGAACAAGTGGTAGGAAATGCTATTTATGCAAAACCTAATTATCTTTTTGTGTACACTAATCTCCCAGAATCCAGGAACAGCTGTGTGATCAAACTGTTTACATATTCTTGTTCAAAGAAGAAATATGCAGAAATATTTTATTTTTATGCATTAGTTATAGTTAAGCCCAAATCCAAGAATTAAAATAAAGTTACCTTTGCAGTTCTGAACATGTTACATACTACACCCTAAATATGGGTAAAATGTGTAACACTTTAAAGTGATACTAAACATGCACTGTTTAATTTACATTGTCCCTTCTATTTCTGTATGTGAATGATGACATTGTAATTATTTTAATTAAAAAAAAACTAATCGATATACAGCTGTAACAGCCCAGCTCTTTCCCACCCTGTCTGCAGGGAAGCATAAGCAGGAGGAGCTTCTAGTTCTCTGCTGCTGGTCACATGTTCAAAATATTAAAAAAAAAACAGCCTTTGGAATACAGAGTAAAAATAAATAAATAATATCAACAAACTGGTTTCAATTGTCACACAAATATGTATTTGAAATCAAATCTTTATTATTTTTTGGCAATAATATAGTGTGGGAGGATTTCTGCCAGTCATAAGCTGTGTCACGCCCATCCCCCAGCACCCCTACCCAAGCCTGTGTCTTATGCCGCGTACACACGGTCAGACTTTACGGCAGACTTTGCCCAGCAGACTTTTCAACGTACTTTACGACTGACTTTCTGAATGAACGGACTTGCCTACACACAATCCACCAAAGCCTGTCGAATTCGTACGTGATGACGTACGACCGGACTAAAATAAGGAAGTTAATAGCCAGTAGCCAATAGCTGTCCTAGCGTGGCTTTTTGTCCCTCGAACTAGCATACAGACGAGCGGACTTTTCGACCGGACTCGAGTTCGACGGATAGATTTAAAACATGTTTCAAATCTAAGTCCGTCCAACTTTTGAGCCCACACACGATCGAATAGTCCGACAAAATCCCGTCCGCCGGGCAAAGTCTGCCGTAAAGTCCGCTTGTGTGTACGCGGCATTAGAATAAGAGGGAGATGAAGCCTACATTAATCTATATGTAATATCCTGCCCCCATTGTGTTTAGATGTTTAGTGGGCATGGAGGAGGAGGGAGGGAGTGAGTTGTCATTTACCACTGTGTATAAAGCCACATGTGTGACTGTATGGTAACATGTGATATGGAGGAAATTCTCAGCATAAAAACTCACTGAAAACTGAGCATATGCAAAGTTGTCACTACTGCTGCAAAATCCCCAACTGTATTAACAACATGAACAGAATGAGGAGATAGAGAACATTAGGATCAACCAGTTTTTTTGCAGAATGCAGAAAAAAAATCTCAGAGTATGAACAGCATATATAACACCATTTATTAATAGTTTTTTTATGATGTGGTTTAGTTGTATTTTTGGTAATGGTGTAGTGAGCTTTAATTAGATACTGGGGATTATGGAAGCTCCCATTGATTCTCCTACACCTGCTTTTGTACCTTAAAATGGATCATCATTAGCTTCATTATTTTACATTTCTTTCCAAATGCAACAGTAACATGCAAAAATTGTTCTGTTTCATGACGGTTATATTGGTATAGGAACTGAAATGATTACATTCATTTCAAACTTCTTCACAGATTTAGTTTTAATTCTACTTTCTCAGATGTTTACATTTCCGTTTTCAACATTGCAAAATTATTGAGAAAGAAAAAGTCACTTACTGGAAAGTTTTCTTGGCAGCTTTTCAGAGTCATTCCCCATAGCGCAAACATCTGTTCCAACTTCCACCCAAATTTGAATAATTATTGTCACACCAGATATATTCTAATTATTTTTAGTACAATGAAACAGTAAGACCTAAACATTTTGAAAACATGAATTTAAACAGATAACACTGAAATCTGTTAAATATTAAACGTAAATTACTTGTTTAAGATATTGACATTAAAATGTCAAGGTACATTTAGAAAACTTACAATGTTTCATGCATTTCTGCCAGTAATCTGTGTAATCTCACACACAGCTGGCTTTATGCAAACTTGGCCCAGTTGGGAAAGCTGCAGTGAAATTTACCTAAAGTATCTATTGTGTTCTGTAATTCAACAACAGATTGTTTCTAGAATGCATTGATGGTAGACAGTTGTTTAGCAGATGATTAGCAAATATAGGAGCTGTGTTGTAATTGTCATTAAACAATATATATATATATATATATATATATATATATATATATATATATATATACATACATATATATTTATATATAAAATATAGAGTGCCTTGAAGAGCTCAAGAGCTTGCTGAAAAATCTCCTCATCCAAAATATTCCTTATGCCCTGTACACACGGGCAGACTTTTGGGCAACAAAGGTCTGACAGTCTTTCCAACGGACTTTCGACTGACTTTTGACGGACTTCCGATGGACTTTTGAATGTATGGACTTGCCTAAACACGATAAAACCAAAGTCTGACAGATTTGTACGTGATGACGTAAGACCGGACTAAAATAAGGAAGTTGATAGCTAATAGCCAATAGCTGCCCTAGCGTCGGTTTTGGTCCGTTGGACTAGCATACAGACGACCGGACTCGAGTCCGTCGGACAAATTTGAAACATGTTCCAAATCTAAAGTCCGTCAGATTTTCACACGAAAAAGTCCGCTGCAGGTCCGATGGAGCCCACACACGGTCGGATTGTCCGCCGGATTCGGTCCGTCTGCCCAGTCCGGTCGAAAAGTCCGCTCGTGTGTACGCAGCATTAGAGTTTTAGATGCCCTTCTGATTTTTGTGATTTTATCAGTTGATCCTTATGTCATTACAGGGCACAGTAGTGACATACTTTTTTTTCTAATTGGTGGATGCCCCAACTAGAAAGAAGAAGAAGAACAACAGAGGCACCACTCTAAGTGCAGTATTAAAAACAGATTTAATGAATCTTTAAAATTGGTACTCACAAGGGTACATGTAAACAGGCATGTGAGTAACGAATAAATGCTGCTGGATGTCCCGGGAGTTGTGTCCAATCAGGTCATGAAGTGACGATATTCTTCATACGACAGGCTGTGCTGCTTGGTTGTCGATGTTTCCTACCGCTGGAACGCACAACAATTATCAGAAGGACGGGATTACTTCCGGGTCTGTGCAGAGATAGGCGACGCCTTCGCGGAGCTACGCTCCTTCCTCAGGCCTAACGTGACCTGTGATAGGTCAGGACTTATATGGTCTATGAGGGGCATTGATTGGAGGAGAAAACAGTCAGTCAGACTAGGGCACAAAGGTGTATAATAAGAGTCCAATGCTAATGTGTCTGATGTGGGAATGGATAACGTAGTACTTGTGTGTCTGATGTAATGAGTCTAATAACACAGAGCTATGTGTATGTGTGTATAAGAGAAAGGGTTTATTGAAATAAAATAAGTAATGTGTGTTTTTATTTTTGTGATCTGCATAGAAAAAAATTATGATTTGTAACCAAAAACTCACGTGGAGACTAATACTCAAATGTGAGAAAGAAATATAGACAAAAAATATATATCTGATATAGAAATCTTGTGCCAGAGAGTCTGAGATGGTACTTGTCCAAATGGGGGGAATTGGCTGACATATGCATACAAGGTGAGTATAAAACCAGTTTATGTAACAAATTTTAAAAGGTCACAATACTGTGTTGTGAATAGGGAACAGAAAGGGACTAAAAAGAGACGGGAGGGAAGGGGGTGGGGAGGGGAGGGGAGGGGAAAGAAAACGGGGGAAGAGGGGGGGGAAGGGGGAGGGAAGGGGGAAAGGGAAAATAAAATATTAAGTTGGGCTGGGTAATAATAAAATTGGGTTGGAAGGGGTATTAGGCAAGTAACTAATGGGGCGTACACACGGTCGGACTTTTCGTCTACAAAAGTCCGATAGCCTGTCCGACAGACTTTCGACGGACTTTTGGCGGACTTGCGGCGGACTTGCGGCAGACTTTCTTACGAACGGACTTGCCTACATACGATCACACAAAAGTCCAACAGATTCGTACGTGATGATGTACACCGGACTAAAATAAGGAAGTTGATAGCCAGTAGCCAATAGCTGCCCTAGCGTGGGTTTTTGTCCGTCGGACTAGCACACAGACAAGCGGATTTCTGGGTCCGGCGTAGTTACGACGTAAAGATTTGAAGCATGTTTCAAATCTAAAGTCCGTCTGATTTGAGGCTGGAAATGTCCGATGAAAGTCCGGGGAAGCCCACACGATCGGATTGTCAGCCAGCTTTAGTCCGTCGGCGTCCGTCGGACTTTTGTAGACGAAAAGTCCGACCGTGTGTACACGGCATTAGTGTTGAATAAGCAGCACAACATTTTGCTTCAAAAGACAATAAACAACATGTAAGTGTGAGCGCTGGGTTCAACACAATAGAAACAGTTAGAACCCCCCAACCTTATTGCTCTTAATAGGGAGCGGGTAAAGTAATTCAGAAAATTAATAAACAGCTACAAAACATAATGTAAGACTGGGGCTAAAACAATGTAATGGGTGATACAGGCAAAACAAGCTATTGACTGCTAAAAGTCCATATGAGCTGGAATATAGTCCATTGCATGTAGAAGCAACTATAGAAGGCAGCCCCGTAGATATGGAAGAAGAAATCCTCTGGGTACCCAGAGGTAACCTATATATATATATATATATATATATATATATATATATATATATATATATATATATATATATATATATATATATATAAACAGTATCGTACACATATATATATATATATATATATATATATATATATATACCGTATTTATCTGCGTATAACACGCATAGGCGTATAACACGCACATTCATTTTAAAAGGGAAGTTTCAGGAAAAAAACAAAAATTTTAAATAAGGAACTTTGAAGCAAAATAAGGGTCAGTGTCCATCTGCAGCCTCACCATTGCCATCAATGCAGCCTGATCAATGCCCATCTGCAGCCTCACAAGTGCCATCAATGCAGCCTCATCAGTCCACATCAATACAGCAGCCTCACCATTGCCATCAGTGCAGCCTGATCGATGCCCATCTGCAGCCTAGAGGGGACAGGGAGGGGGTGGGATGAGCGCCGACAGATTACATACAGTGAGAATCTCCTATGATAGACAGAACAGTGGTCCAATGGTGGCCCAGGAGATGGGACTTCCTATTACAGAGGCCACCAAGTAAACAGGAGATTCTCACTGTATGTAATCTGACGGCGCTCGTCCCACCCCCTTCCCTGTCCCCTCCGAGGCAGCTAAAATTGAAGTATTGGCGTATAACACGCACACGCCATTTGCACCCAATTTTAATGCTGAAAAAGTGAGTGTTATACGCCAATAAATACAGTGTGTATATATATATATATATATATATATATATATATATATATATATATATATATATATATATATATATATATATATATATACTCTTTATCCAATGTAGCCTATATCTACTGTGCATTTGGTGGTGTAATGTCTCTAATACACTTCAGGTGGTGTACACAGTATCTAATACAGTGTGTAAAGTTTCTACTACACTTCTGGTGCTTTAAACAGTATACAATACACTGCAGCCATAGCACAGTTTCTAATACAGTGCAGGCAGTGTACGCAGTATCTAATACAATGTGTACAGTTTCTACTACACTTCTGGTGGTGTACACAGTATACAATAGTTACATAGTTACATAGTAGGTGATGTTGAAAAAAGACACAAGTCCATCAAGTTCAACCTATGTGTGTGATTATATGTCAGTATTACATTGTATATCCCTGTATGTTGTGACCATTCAGGTGCTTATCTAATAGTTTCTTGAAACTATCAATGCCCCCCGCTGAGACCACAGCCTGTGGAAGGGAATTCCACATCCTTACCGCTCTTACAGTAAAGAACCCTCTACGTAGTTTATGGTTAAACCTCTTTTCTTCTAATTTTAATGAGTGGCCAGGAGTCTTGTTAAACTCTCTTCTGCGAAAAAGTTTTATTCCTATTGTGGGGTCACCAGTACGGTATTTGTATATTGAAATCATATCCCCTCTCAAGCGTCTCTTCTCCAGAGAGAATAAGTTTAGTGCTCGCAACCTTTCCTCATAACTAATATCCTCCAGACCCTTTATTAGCTTTGTTGCCCTTCTTTGTACTTGCTCCAATTCCAGGACATCTTTCCTGAGGACTGGTGCCCAGAACTGGACAGCATACTCTAGGTGCGGCCGGACCAGAGTCTTGTAGAGCGGGAGAATTATTGTTTTATGTCTGGAGTTGATCCCCTTTTTAATGCATGTGAATATTCTGTTTGCTTTGTTAGCAGCAGCTTGGCATTGCATGCCATTGCTGAGCCTATCATCTACTAGGACCTCCAGGTCCTTTTCCATCCTAGATTCCCCCAGAGGTTCTCCCCCCAGTGTATAGATTGCATTCATATTTTTGCCACCCAAATGCATTATTTTACATTTTTCTACATTGAACCTCATTTGCCATGTAGTTGCCCACCCCATTAATTTGTTCAGATCTTTTTGCAAGGTTTCCACATCCTGCGGAGAAGTTATTGCCCTGTTTAGCTTAGTATCGTCTGCAAATACAGAGATTGAACTGTTTACCCCATCTTCCAGGTCGTTTATGAACAAATTAAACAGTATTGGTCCCAGCAGAGAACCCTGGGGGACCCCACTACCCACCCCTGACCATTCCGAGTACTCCCCATTTATCACCACCCTCTGAACTCGCCCTTGTAGCCAGTTTTCAATCCATGTACTCACCCTATGGTCCATGCTAACGGACCTTATTTTGTACAGTAAATGTTTATGGGGAACTGTGGCAAATGCTTTTGCAAAATCCAGATACACCACGTCTATGGGCCTTCCTTTATCTAGCTGGCAACTCACCTCCTCATAGAAGGTCAGTAGATTGGTTTGGCAAGAACGATTCTTCATGAATCCATGCTGATTACTGCTAACGATACGGTTCTCATTACTAAAATCTTGTATATAGTCCCTTATCATCCCCTCCAAGAGTTTACATACTATTGATGTTAGGCGAACTGGTTTGTAATTCCCAGGGATGTATTTTGGGACCTTTTTAAATATTGGTGCTACATTGTTTTCTATTTGTGTGATTTATACTGAAACGAATTGACCTGTGATCGCTGTTACCTAAATTTCCCCGTATTTCCACATCCGTGATCAGGTCTGTATTGTTGGTAATCAATAGATCCAGTAATGCTTTATTTCTAGTTGGCGCATCTACCATCTGACCCATAAAATTGTCCTGCAAGACATTAAGAAACTGGCGAGCCTTTGATGAATGCGCGGTTCCCTCCGCCCAGTCTATGTCTGGATAATTAAAATCCCCCATTATGATAACACTTCCCATCCTTGCTGCACCTCCTCCCTAGCTCCCTTAGTGATGTCATCTCTTACATTCACTTGTACATTATTCTTGATATATAGGCATACCCCTCCCCCTTTTTTACCCTCTCTATCCTTGTGATAAAGGGTATACCCTTGAATGTTTGCCAGCCAATCATGAGAGCTGTTCAACCAGGTCTCTGAAATTCCCACAAAATCCAAATCCTCCTCTTACAACAGTATCTCTAGTTCACCCATCTTGTCCACCAGGCTTCTGGCATTAGTGAACATGCCATGTAGTTTAGACCGGTCGCATATTATCCTCGTATTGGGTGTTCCGAGATTGCAACTAGGACTTGCTACTATACTTACCTCGGGTTTTTGTGCTTTGGTCAACCTACCACTAATGCCCCCAATACTGCCCTCTGGAATATGTTCCGCGCTGACTATCCCTACCTCTGGACCCTCTCCCCCATCATCTAGTTTAAAAACCCCTCTAACTTTTTGGCCATCTTCATTCCCAGCTGATCTGCACCCTCCTCATTTAGGTGCAGTCCGTCCCTTCTATAGTACCGGTTATAGAATGAGAAGTCGTCCCAGTCCTCCAGGAACCCAAATCCCTCCTTACTACACCAGCTCTTCAGCCACTTGTTTACTTCCCTAATCTAGCTCTGCCTTTCTGGTGTGGCTCGATGTACCTGAGAATACTACCTTGGAGGTCCTTTTCCTCAATTTAGCTCCTAAGTCCCTAAAATCGCTCTTCTCCATCTGCTTCTGACTTTTTCAT
The DNA here is from genome assembly GCA_037952925.1 of Lithobates clamitans. Taxonomy (NCBI): domain Eukaryota; kingdom Metazoa; phylum Chordata; class Amphibia; order Anura; family Ranidae; genus Lithobates; species Lithobates clamitans. The sequence goes on from JBBGZY010000821.1 coordinate 1,231,893, forward strand.
TGGTGCCAACGTGCACCATAACAGCTGGGTCTTCCCCAGCCCCTCCCAGTAATCTGTCCACCAGATCCGTGATGTGCCGAACCCGAGCACCCGGTAGACAACATACTGTTCGGCGCTTCAGGTCTTGGTTACAGATTGCCCTCTCTGTCCTTCTAAGAATTGAGTCCCCTACCACCAGAATCTGTCTTTCCTTTCCCTTCGCTTCCCCCCCACTCTCACTGGAGGAGTTCTTCCCCTGGCAGCTAGGAGAGTCCCTCAGCTCCAGCAGTGCTGGTCCCTGACTGGTTTCACCAATGTCACTCAATGGAGCGTACTTATTGGGATGCTCCAGCCCTGGATCGGCCTCCCTGGCACTTCCCACTCTACCCTTCCTGACTGTCACCCGTCTACTCTTTGCTAGTGCCTGCACCTCTTTGTATCCATCTGCCTCTGTGCTGGCCCCTGCCGGCACCTGCCGTGTACGTTCCTGGCTCTCCTATAGTATGGATTCTTACAGTGCAGCCATTGTACAGTTTCTAATACAGTGCAGGCGGTGTACACAGTATCTAATACAGTGTGTACAGTTTCTACTACACTTCTGGTGGTGTAAACAGTATACAATACAGTGCAGCTGTAGTACAGTTTCTAATACAGTGCAAGCGGTGTACACAGTATCTAATACAGTGTGTACAGTTTCTACTACTTTTCTGGTGGTGTACACATTATCTAATACAATGTGTACAGTTTATACTTCTTTTCTGGTGGTGTACACATCATCTAATACAGTATGTACAGTTTCTAATACACTTCAGGCGGTGTACACAGTATCTAATACAGTGTAATGTAGTGTTGCAAAACAAAAAATACATCATGTCTAGAAGACCACCAAGGAGAGGCAGACGCTCACAGGCCACTAAAAGAGGGCAAGCAGCCTCTGTGTCTACAGTCAACTGTGGTGGTCGTGGACATGCTGCATCCTCTGCAGGTGGCCGTGGGGCACGCTTGTCCTTTTTTTCTGCTGCTGGCCGTGTTATTGAGCCAGAACATGCAAAAGAGTTGGTGGAGTGGATAACGAAGCCGTCATCCTCTGTCACCCAGGCTAAGAGTAGTTTGCCTTCCAACGCAGCTGCCAAAGTGGCCTATTCCCCCGGCTCCTTGTCCACAGTCACTCCTTCAATAGCCCCACCATCATACACAGAGGATCCGTCAAAATTATTCGACCACAGTGTTGGGTGGTCGAATAATGGTACATGCTTCTGGAGGATGCGCAGCGATTTGAAGGCTCCGTTGTTGGTTCCCAGGTTGAGAATAGGAGTAGCGTGAGCTTAGAGAGAGGGGGTGTAACAGAAGTACAAGAAACTGACAGTCATGTTCCCCCAGCTGCAGCATACTGCCAAGTTTGCTCCAGTGACGAGGAGGGAGGGGATGATGAGGTCTCTGACTGTACTTCGGTGCCTGAGAGAAAAGAGGAGGAGGCGGAGAAGGCACAACTCCAACGAGGCAGGATGTCCTCTAGAGGACAGCTTAAGGGCAGCCACCCTATTGCATCACATCGCAGAGCTCCACAGGTGCAGGGCGCTGCTGACTCCCCGCTGACTTTTAAATGTTCCTTGGTGTGGGCTTTTTTTGACATGTGTGCAGCAGATCTCACCGTTGCTGTTTGCAACCTATGTCTGAAGCGGATCAAGCGTGGCCAGAACAGCACCTGCTTGGGCACCACATGCTTGACCAGACATACAGTATGACGACCTGCCATGCAGTCCGTTGGCAACAGCACTTGAAAGACCCACATCAAAGAAAAAGGCGGACTTCTCCTTGCTTCTCATCTTGGATCTCCAACCCTATTATACCTCCAGTCCTCTCAAAAACCTGCACTGAGAGGAATGAAGGTATAGCAATAGGTGTCCCAAGTACTTGCAGCCAATCTGCTAGCAGTACACCATCAATTGATTTTAGCAGGCAAATTTCCCTACCCCAGTTGCTGAACTGTAAAAAGACATTCAGTCCCAGCCATCCACATGCTCAGCGTCTAAATGCTAGCTTGGCCAAATTGCTAGCACTGCAACTGCTGCCTTTTCAGCTGGTAGACTCTGCCCCCTTTTATGAATTTATGGACTGTGCTGTACCTCAGTGGCAGGTTCCAACATGCCATTTCTTTTCACGGAAGGCCATTCTGGCTTTCTACCGGCATGTGGAAGGCAATGTTTTGGCCTCATTGGACAGGGCGGTCAGCAGTAAGGTTCATATTACCGCTGACTCGTGGTCCAGCAGGCATGGGCAGGACATTACCTTTCCTTCATTACGCACTGAGTAACTCTGCTGCCAGCTGGGAAGGATGCAGGACAGGATTCAGTATTGTTGGAGCTTTTTCCGCCACCATGCCCTCCAAAATGCTAGTGGTGATTCTGCCACCCCCTCCTTTTCTTCTTCCTCTATGGCCTCTTCTGCAGATTTGTCCTCTGAACCAGCTGTGCTCCGTAAGCGTTCAAGGGGCTACGCAAGCAGTCAGGCTAAAAGATGCCATGTGGTGCTTGAGTTGGTCTGCCTAGGGGACAGGAGCCACACTTGGGCAAAAATTCTGTCAGCTCTGCAGGGGCAGGCTCAGAGGTGGTTGATGCCATGCCAGCTTCATGGCACCAACCTTCTCTCTGCCCTCCGACAGGTACACTTGACTCATGTTCCATGTTTGGCACACGTCCTGAATTTGGTGGTGCAGCGGTTTTTGAGCAGGTACCCAGGCTTACAAGATCTCCTGAGGCAGGCCAGAAAAGTCTGTGGTCATTTCCGCCAGTCATACAATGCCAGTGCTCAGCTGGCTGACATTCAAAGGCAATGCAACCTGCCCACCAACCGCCTCATTTGTGACATGCCCACCAGGTGGAACTCAACATTGGCAATGCTGAAGCGGCTGCACACACAGCAGAGGGCCATCAATGAGTACCTGTGTGAGTATGGCACCAGGACAGGGTCAGGGGAGCTTGGCTTTTTTTTGCCACGCCAGTGGCTACTGATCAAGGATGCATGCACTGTCCTGTCACCATTTAAGGAGGCCGCAAGGATGGTGAGCAGCGACAATGCATGCATGTGACACTGTCCCTCTAGTCTTCCTGCTGGAGCCCACACTTCGTGGAATCATGGACAGGGCACTTGAGGCAGAACAGCAGGAGGAAGAGGAGGACTTCCTTTCCGCTCAAGGCCCCCATTATCCAGATAGCATTTTTGCTGGCCCACCAAACACAGGGAGAAGAGGAGGAGGAGGATTGTGTCAGCATGGATGTAGAGGATAGCACTCAACAGCAGTCTTCAAGGGATGGTTTTCAGTCCCCAGAAACCCAAGGAGTTGTACGTGGCTGGGAGGAGGTAGTTACAGATAATGTGATCCTTAGTGACCCAGAGGACTCAGAATCGAATGCCTCTGCAAACTTACGCTGCATGGCCTCCCTGATTCTGCAAAGCCTGTGAAAGGACCCTAGGATTCGTGGTATCAAGGAGAGGGGTCATTACTGGCTGGCAACCCTTCTTGATCCACGTTACAAGGGTAAAGTTGCAGAACTCATCCTGCCTTCACAGAGGGAGCAGAGCATGAAACAACTTCAGGAGGCCTTGAAGAAAGGTTTGTGTAATGTATTTCCAGACCCTGGGAGGTTACCATTTCCTGGTGCTGCACAACGTGTTGCTGAGTCTTCATTCAGTCAGATAAAGAGCGATGGAGAAGGTGGCTGGCTGACCAATGCCTTTTACCAAATTTTTCAGTCCTAAGCACCAAGGTCTGATCGGTTCAAGCAATCATCACCAGTATCTGCATTATATGGTGCAGGAATATCCAGGGGCAAGAGCAGACTTGGAGACCTTTCCAACAGAGCATCAACTGGGTTACTGGGTCTTGAGGATGGACCACTGGCCGGAACTTGCTCAATATGCAGTTGAGCTACTGGCCTGTCCTGCATCCAGCGTGCTTTCTGAATGCACATTCAGTGCTGCTGGAGGGTTTCTAATGGATCAAAGAGTGTGTCCACAGACTCTGTTGATAGGCTCACATTCATAAAAATGAATCAGTCGTGGATCGGCAGCTATCAAGCACCTCATGCTTATGTAACTTATTGAATTTGCTATGGAACTGGGATCCCTTGAAGACTGCCTATGCTGACTATCCTATACCTCCTCAATCTAGGGCACCACCACCACCCAAGGCCAAATTTTTCTGCCCCTAGTTAACAGGGGCATGTAATTACAATTTTTGATATAATATTTCACAGTAGGGCCCGTTCTTGCGCCCAACAAAAGTACCTGGGGTGTTACAGTGTTGTGGCACCACCACCTCTACCACCCAATTTTTCTGCCCCGGTTTAAGAGGGGCATGTAATTATAATTTTTGATTTAATATTTCAACGCAGGGCCTGTTCCTGCACCCAATAAGAGTAACTGTGAGGGCTTATAGTGTTTTGGCGCCACCAAAACCAAAGGCCCAATTTTTCTGCCCCTGTTTAACAGGGGCATTTAATTACTATTTTTGAAATAATAGTTAAGCAGGGCCCGTTCCTGCACCCAACAAGAGTAACTGTGAGAGCTTAAAGTGTTCTGGTGCCACCAAAACCAAAAGCCCAATTTTTCTGCCCCTGTTTAATAAGGCAATTTAATTACAATTTTTGATATAATATTTCAAAGCAGGGCCTGTTCCTGCCCCCAACAAGAGTAACTGTAAAGGGTTACAGTGTTCTGGTGCCACCAACACCTAAGGCCCAGTTTTTCTGCAGAGTATAGGGCAGGCCATATAGTACATATACTGCTGTTCAGAGTATATAGTGCCTGGGGATCTGTCGGACCCCCACACCATTTTTTAAAAAAATTTGGTGCGGGGTTCCCCTTAATATCCACACTAGACCTGAAGGGCCTGGTATGGATTTTAGGGGGACATCCATTCCATTTTTTTTTGGTATTGTTGTTTTTTTTTATCTATATTGTCGGGATCCGACAATACATTACAGCCACAAGCAGTTTTAAATGACATTTTTTCCTTTAGAAATCTGATTTTGCTGTGGTACTGTTATAAACATGGGAAAGATGCGCTGCTTTACAGGCATACTAAGGACACCCCCCAGGCACGAAATATAAAGCAATATTACATTTTTATTGTTTCACTTTAAGCATTATTAAAATTACTGCTCCCGAAAAAAATGCATTTTTTGAAAACTTCCCAAACACTTTTTATGGCAATAACTTGCATATAAGTCTTTAAAACGAGCACTTTTGATTTTTCCTGTTTTGGTAAAGAATCTGTCAAAAAATTTTTCAATCAATCCCTTTTAGGGCACCGCCCCCAGGAGGTCAGCTGAGGCCCCTTCTCATTAAACTTTTATGTTACAATGATAAAGTTATGATTCTCCAAAAAGCAAGGGAGATGAAAAATATATTGTTTAACGGTGTAAGGATTTCCATATACCCGGATTTCTCCCAGAAGTACAGAAACAAAGGTCCAGGTTTACAGAAGTCAAACGCAGACTACAACAGTTTAATATAAAATATATGAATATATTTATATGATATATGAATATATGAAAATATAAAATATGCAATGTTATACCCGGCACGGCTGCGGATAACAGGTCTGGGGGAAACCAATACACTGGCACAAGTGACACTGTGGCTGGATACTAATAAAGGGAAATTTCAGTAGAACAAGGAAATATCATAAGAGTAGAGAATGAACTAAGCCTCTGTGTGAGGAGGACTTCTTCGTCTGGTTTCCCTTTTGCTTGCTTGTTTTTCTCCCTTTTTTTATTTTTTTATTAGTATATTAGGGAGCGAAGGTGGGGGGGGGGGGCGGGGAGGTGGGCTGCAGTAGGGTAGGGAACAGCAAGTGTGTATTTTTTGGGGGAAATGTATTTTCATTATTATATTTATTTATTTTTTTCACAAGAGAAATGGAATACAAAAATGTCACATATCACCTCAATCATTGGCCCTGTACACACGAGCGGACTTTTCGATCGGACTGGTCTGATGGACCGAATCCGACAGTAATTCGACTGTGTGTGGGCTTCATCGGACCTTCAGCGGACTGTTTCTGTCGAAAATCTGACGGACTTTAGATTTGGAGCATGTTTCAAATCTTTACGTCGAAAAATCCACTCGTCTGTATGCTAGTCCGACTGATGAAAACGGACGCTAGGGCAAGTATTGGCTACTGGCTATGAACTTCCTTATTTTAGTCCGGTCGTACGTCATCAAATACGAATCCGTCGGACTTCGGTGTGATTGTGTGTAGGCAAGTCTGATTCGACGGAAGTCCGTCAAAGTCCATCGGAAGTCCGTTGGAAAGCCTGTCGGACCTTTGTTGTCGAAAAGTCTGTCCGTGTGTACAGGGCATAAGGGGGAAGAAGGGCAAAAAGGGGAATGAATGGAGTGTATGTATGAGTGAGGGTATTAACTAATCTATCAATGGGTCCGCGCTTCAGACTTTTAAAACACTGCTGCCCCCCTATGTAAGTAGGGAACACCTCAGTGATACCCTAAAAGGTTAAAAACAGAATATAGGGGATGGCGCTGTGTAAATATGAGTTTTTAAAGTGCCAAGTGCTTTGGTGCGTAGTACAATCCTACCTCAATACCAAAAATATAAAAAATAAATATAAAATAAAATAAAAGTTGTGAATTGACCAAAAATTAATCAATATTGTGGGGTGATAAAATGTGTATCAAAAAAAATTTTTTCACAAAAAATTAATAATAAAAAATATTCAAAAAAAAATGTATAGTACCAACTGCTGTATAGTACAAAAGTTCATAATGGTGATACAATTGCAGTGTAATAAATCTTGTAGCGTATTTCCCAGAAGATTCTTTTTTGACAATGACAATTGCATGGATCTCCATTGTCAAAAAAGAATCTTCTGGGAAATACGCTACAAGATTTATTACACTGCAATTGTATCACCATTATGAACTTTTGTACTATACAGCAGTTGGGACTATATATATATATATTTTTTTTTTTGAATATTTTTTATTATTAATTTTTTGTGAAAAAAAAATTTTTGATACACATTTTCATATATAATAGATTGTTTCAATTATCAACGGTATTTGCACATTATTGCACTTTGTGGGTTGCACCGTGGTCTGACAACCAACTAGTTTAGATTCGATACTTGTTACTTTGCATTTTTGCATTTTTAATGGATTTTGTTTACACATGCTTCACAATTTAGACAATATTAGGATTGAGTTTGCTTAATGTATGGGATTATAATTACTTGCAATTCCATTAAGGATTTATCACCCCACAATATTGATAAATTTTTGGTCAATTCACAAATTTTATTTTCTTTTATATTTATTTTTTATATTTTTGGTATTGAGGTAGGATTGTACTACGCACCAAAGCACTTGGCACTTTAAAAACTCATATTTATACAGCGCCATCCCATATATTCTGTTTTTAACCTTTATGAGTGAGGGTATGATGGGGGGAAGTGATGAGTGGAGTTCTTGCATCATTAGAATTCGCACAGAAAGGGGAAGAAACACATAGTTACAAGTGTGAGAGAAGACACACAAACACAAGGGTTTGGGATAATTATTTATAATTATTTATCCAGTGAAGAGGGGAAAGGTAAATGACAGCCATTAAGGAAAGAGGAGGGAATTCCCTGGCGCACACCAAGGAGTTAAAGATATGCTCCTGGAATGTGCGGGGGATGAGGGACTCATCTATGAATTGGGCAATCTTCTGACCAGGGCAGGTGGGGTTAAAATACTCTGCCTGCAGGAAACACACCTGGAAAAGGGAGACGACAAGTACTTTGAGTCATAGGAATTATCAGGTGCAATACCACTTTACTTATACATCCTATTCGAGGGGAGCGAGTATTCTGGTGGACTCGGGGGTGTTTTTTTTTCTGTAGGCAGAGTAAAAAAGACGAGAAGGGTAGATACGTTTTTCTTTTTTGCTTAATAGAAGATAGGTTGTGCATTTTGGCCAATGTTTATATTCCCCCACCCTTTGGTATTGAAATTTTGAATGATCTAATGGAGTTTATTATGGACAGGCCAGAAATACCGGTGATAGTGGGGGGAGACCTTAACATGACTGTGGATAAAAGCACGGATAGGTTTCCACCTGGGGCCCCCTCTGGTGGTACACCCAGCAGCCCGCTCTGTCAGTTTTGCGGGGAGATAGGGCTGGTGGATGTCTGGAGGAGATGATACCCGCATGATTTTAAGTATAACATATCGGAATGTAACAATACTGTCACAATGTATAATATAAATTCGGCTTGCTAATATATACCCCTGAAGAAGGAGACCACCTGTACTCTGAAACGCGTTGGGTGCAAAAATTATAGACTGTACTACATTTAAATGATGGTGACAATGTTGTAGATATGCTAAGCATTCTGTGTTTTTACATGTTTTTTACATATCATATTTAATAAATATTTTTGAAACCTTCAATACATTTCCAAATATATCATGCCTTTAAAGTCCACCACAAGGGGATTCTGTCTTTTCCCCTAAATTATTGGATGTGGCACTAACCAATGTTCAATATTGCTGGCTAAAAAATCTTATCTAAGCCGATTCAAGGATATCTTTATCTTGGGGGTGTTTATTTCCACTTGTGTCCCATCTGTTCTGTGTCTGTGGTTATTTAGGTAACCTTCCACCACTCATTAGGTCACTTGCATCTTTCTTAGTTAGCCTATACTGACTCTCACACTCCTGTCTGTCTCCTCTTGACCATGTACCTGCTTTTTTGTAATTCTTCACTGTGCTTACATTACTGTTCCTGCTCTTCCCTGGATTACTCTTATGCTCCTGTCACCATGTCCCTTTAAAACAGGAGTTCCCCAATCTCAATCCTGCCCAATCCTCTGCTACCTGTGACAATAACCAACAAAATAAATCGGGACCAATTTAAGAGGGTGTTATACCCACTGGAGACTGACCTTCTGATAGTGAGGATTGTAGATTACATATGAGGGGCACTTTTGGGATGTGCCCAGCAATAATATGCAGCACCAGTGCTGTGGTGTGGCCATGTAGACAGAGGATGGTACACATGATAACATTTCCCAATGTAGAGGTACCTGTAATGTACACTGCAAAGGACACTGCACAGGTTGTGTTGGTGATATATGTCCATCTAAATTTCAGGAAACAATAGTTTAATTTGTAAGAAAAAAAAACATTAAAGATTATAAGGCTATGAATGAACTATAAATTAGTAAAATGGTACCCACGAAAATATCTATTCTAAGCCTTCAAGAACATTATATATTAGGTGTACTCTACTTAAAGGCAGAAGTGGATTAAGTTCCCTGTTGTGTGAAAATGATTGTATCCATGGAAACAGCTAAGAGAAAAAATATATATAACCTTCAATGTAATATGGAAAATATGTACAGAGCTCCTGAAGATATATTCAGAACACTCATGGTACATTTCCATAGAGTGCAAATTAGGGTTTCAAAATTCTATCCACAAAATGTAATTGGAAATGTGCTCTAGAAACTGTCACTGGAGTTGATATTCAAAGAATGATGATAGCCCACCTGCAAACACCCTACATGTATTTGTATCTTAAACAATGTATAAAAAAATGTAAATCCCCTATTGACATGCAAATAATGAGACCTGAAATAAAAAGCTGAGCCAGTGATACTGTAATTCCAATTTATAAACGGTCAATATTACATTAATCAATGAAAAGACTCTACATTGTCATCTTCCATTATAGAATCTCAATTAATATTTATTTGACTGCTGATGTTTTTGGTATTTGGTACCTGCTTGGATCCTTGATTTCACTTTAGAGCACTCAAGTATTCAAAAAATTCCAGCCGCCCTATTCAAGTATTGATGATAGCTACGTTAGCCTCCTCTTGGCCTGCCTCCAGGCACTCCTGTGTGCCTATTGGCAGTGAGACTACCAGCTGCATTTAGTAACTAATAAACAGGTTCAGGGGTAGGAGGTTAGGTAGGAAGGGGAGCAGCCCCGTGGTCAATATTTGCATAAGGGCTTTGAGGATACCCCACTGAATGCACTCAAAAGATAAACCAAGGGAGAAAGCAAACATCTAGAGATTGCTATAATGCTATTCCATGGATTAACAAAAAAAAACTGATACATTTCAGGTTATATATTTTAGAAGAAATATATGTAAATAAAAAAAACGATTTAACATGTAAAAGAGTTATCAACTGTAAAAGAGTTATCAACTGCAAGCAAAAGTAACAAAAGATAACATTAAACCCTACAAAACATACAGTGATTAATACACATATAGTTATGTCATACATTTTCTATATAATGTTGAGAATAAAGCTGTGCTATTAGGAGCTGCCCGAACCTGCCATATGTCTCGGTAAAGCTACCAAAAGGGGGGGGGGGGGCAGACATTTTTTAATATGGCGTAGGTCATGTTACACCAGTGATGTAAATGCTTTATTGAATTCCCCGGACTGTTTTCACTTTTTCATCTTTATTTGCATCTTAGTGATGCTGATCCTCTCCAGCCTCTTTCAGCCATAACAGGGAGTGTTATATTACATTAACATGGCATGTTAACCAGATATTATTTTGGCTGAGTATTAAATCAACTTTAAAATTTATGTTAGCATGTTGGAGCTTATAGGATATTTTAGTGACTGGGTTTACATTTTTTAAATGAAAAAATATATGTAATTATGACATTAGATTTTCATTCAGATTTTTTTATTCTATGAAAGTTGAAAAGTTCATTTACTTGGATGTTGTTCAGCCAATAATCAATCCTGGTTCTGCTTTGCAAACGGAAAGTAAATTTAAAATACTTTTTTGACTGATAGCAATGCAATACTGTTTTTAGACCGATTTCAATTTTAATCAAGAAGCCTTCTTTCGCTCTGGTACACGATACATGAATAAAACATGAGTAATTCATTTAAAGCACCATAAATTAATTTTGTACCGATATAATGCTGAACAAACTATAGCTGGCAAATTGCACTGCTTCCGCTTAAAAGGTTATTTTTAGAATTTAGTATTTTGTAAAAGCCTTGTGGGTTTCATTGTGAATGAATCACTGATACTGCTGCCATGGGAACAGAACTCTTCCGCGATTGGCTAAACAGTATCCATGCTCTTGAATTTGAACATCTACTCATGAACCGTGGGAGATGTTAATATTTAACGCTATGCACAGACGTGTTGAAACCTAGCAACCCTTATAGCAGCAGTTATGTAATATTTTATTAACAGAATAAACAGATTTAGGTCACTTAAATTATTTTGCTTCACTGGGTGTCTGTGCTACTTTTCAAAATCTGGAAAAATGATATTGATTGAATCTTCATATACTAAAAATGAAAGCGATCAGTATTTAAGTAATGATTAAATAATGAACTTTTTTTTTAGAAAATAAATTTCCTGCATAAATATCCTTATGGGATTCATTTTTAGCAGAGTTTGGATATCAATATCCTCTGTTTGTTATTTTTCACTGGGCTACACAAACCATGTCCTGTTATTCACAGATAGTCTATAACAGGGTTTCTCAACCTTTTTTCAGTCAAGGCACCCTTTAAAATTATGGACAATTTAGAGGCACCCTCCCAAATTATGGACAGTCCTAAGGCACGCTCTAAAATTATGGGCAATCATTCTAAAATGTAAAAACTATTCTAATAGTTTTATATATTGCAGCAACATCCACACATAGGGCATCCAACGTTAGAGGTACAAGTTGGTATTGACTAGTATTGCAATGTTTCTCTTCTTCCTCAGTTTTTCTCCATCACTCAGCTTATGTGACCCCAAAACTGATGGAGAGTGGCAGGGGAGGGTCAAAGAAGCATGCCATGCAGGTGACTGACACCCCCCTTGTCAACTGATGATGTCATTGGTCATTAGCAGGTTGGCAGCTAGAAGGTTGTAATGGTGCACAATGAAAACTTGTGGCTTTGTGTAACTAAAAGGCAGGCTTCATCCATCCACCGCCTTGTATACAATTTTTGGGAAATTTGTAGGCATTTTGCTGAGGCACCCCTGCAGAAATCCCAAGGCACCCTGGTTGAAAAAGGCTGGTCTATAAAATAGGGTGCAAAGCCTGATTTGCCCCTCGAACTTCTTTTTTCTTAAATCTGAATTTCAGGTATGGCTATTTTTATATACAGCAGTTACTTTAGTACAACTTGGACCAATGTAAGTATGTATGTGCTATATCTGTGGGATGCGTGTGGAAACTGATAACTACTCTAGTGGGCACCACTACTCCAGTGATCTCCGCTAGCTTCCAGATCCTGCGCCAAGTGTCTGAACTTCTGCTTACTGGACACAGGAGGTCATCTGGTCAGCACGGGTGCCACTTAGAGAACACTTTCTATTCTCTCAAGGAATGCAAAGTGCTCTCTGATTGGACAAGATGGAGATTTTTGTGTTACCACTCCTTTCTCCTCCTTGTCTAATCAGAGAAGACTTTGAAAATACTGAGTAATGGAAAGTGCACCCTGAATGCAGCCTGTGCTGAGAAAGTGACCTATGGTTTTCCTAATGCAACAGTGCAGCACTGTAGTACCAGTATGGCATAAATACATTGGTCAAAGCTGAGCCAATGTAACTGTGTAAAATATCGCCTTACCTGGAATTCTGTTACCAGTAGATTGCATGATTGAGACAATCATGTGACTTTGACAGGTCACATGGCCAGTATCTCCTCCCATCATTTTTTTTCTCTCCCTGCTAATTCACTTTTATTGCCCTCCATCAGTTTTGGACTCTGGAAGCCAGAGGAGAACAAAACACATTTGTAAAGTAGTTTTTTTTTTTAAATTGATAAGGCTAAAACATAAACCTTCAAATGGTCTATGCTTGAAAGGACGCTTGTTAGCCCTCCAGCTATAAGGACAAAAGGCAGTGTGTAATGTGCATGGTGTGCTAGGCTGGTAACTCAGGAAAGTGGGACTACTATGTTTTAAAAACAAAAAAGGTATAAAATAAGTGAGTGACTCATATTGCTCCAAACTTTTTTTTCTTGGGTGTCAACAGCTAAAGTAATTTAAACATGTAAATTAGCTTTTTTACACACTCAAATATTTTTGTGGAACAGATGTTAACTTTGCAAGAGGAAACTATCAGGTATTAATAACACTTTAAATAGTTGGTTGTATCTCAGTTATGTTGATCTCTTTTTGCAGCCACTTCCTGCCATCCTTGGCAGCTGAATAACAATTCTCAGGGCAGGCTTTCTGATTGTGGCAACAGTGGACCACATTTTGTAAACATAGCCACTTATAGTTTCCATTGGAAGCCTGATTGAAAGGGTAACACAGTAGCACAATTGTTGTACTATATATCAACTTGCCGACCAAGTCTTTTTTAGGCACTTTTTGTTTACAAGTTTAAATCAGTATTTTTTGCTAGAAAATTACTTAGAACACGCAAACATTATATATATATATATATATATATTACTGTATATACACTATATTACCAAAAGTATTGGGACACCTGCCTTTACACACACATGAACTTTAATGGCATCTCAGTTTTAGTCTGTAGGGTTCAATATTGAGTTGGCCCACCCTTTGCACTGGTCCAAATCATTTTGTGGAGGAGGGATTATGGTGTGGGTCGCTTTTTAGGTGTTGGACTTGGTCCCTTAGTTTCAGTGAAAGTAACTCTTAAGGCGTCAGTGTACCAAGACATTTTGGACAATTTCATGCTCCCAAATTTGTGGGAACAGTTTGGGGATGGTCCCTTTCTGTTCCAACATGACTGCACAACAGTGTACAAAGCAAGGTTCATAAAGACATGGATGAGCAAGTTTGGGGTGAAGGAACTTGACTGGCCTGCACAGAGTCCTGACCTCAATCTGATATAACACCTTTGGGATGAATTACATTGCAGACTGAGAGCCAAACCTTTTCTCCAACATCAGTGTCTTACCTCAAAAATGCTCTTCTGGAAGAATGGTCAAACATTCCCATAGACACACTCCTGAACCTTGTGGACAGCCTTCGCAGGAGAGTTGAATCTTTTATAGCTGCAAATGGTGGGCCAACTCAAAGACTGGGATGCCATTAAAGTTTGTGTGCGTGTAAAGGCAGGTGTCCCAATACTTTTTCTAATATAGTGTGTATATATATATATACAGTATCTCCCAAAAGTGAGTACACCGCTCACATTTTTGTAAAAATTTTATTATATCTTTCCATGTGACAACACTGAAGAAATGATACTTTGCTACAATGCAAAGTAGTGAGTGTACAGCTTGAATAACAGTGTAAATTTGCAGTCCCCTCAAAATAACTCAACACACAGCCATTAATGTCTAAACCGCTGGCAACAAAAGTGAGTACACCCCTAAGTGAAAACGTCCAAATTGGGCCCAAAGTATCAATATTTTGTGTGGCCACCATTATTTTCTACCCTAGAAAAAGGAAGTAGAGATTGAGAGAGAGAGAGAGAGAGAGAGAGAGAGAGAGAGAGAGAGGAATTGAGTCACATGACCTTACACACAGAGTAGCTGCTTCTGCTGTATTTTCCCCAGACAAGAAGCAGAGAATATTAAAGAGGAACTGCAGTCTTCTACATAATTTGATGTAAAAACCTCTTTGCCATTCTGAAGCTTCCCTCCAACTACTTTGCATATTATTTTATATACACTGTGATTCTGTACTTGCCAAATATGCTGCAGAAATCTCCCTCCACTGAGTCTGGCTGCAACCATTTTAACTGTGGGCAACTGAAGCTGTTGTCTGTTCACTTCCTGGATTTACACGGACACACAGAGGCATACCTCCAGCTCTGCAGCCCTGCAGCTCTCATTTGCCCTCTTATGACTCATCAACCCCCCTCTTCTTGGCAAACTCTCAGGAGAGTGAGAGAAAGAGCTGTGCATGATGTCATAAGCCTAGGCTTTTTACCAGACAAGAAACAGGAAGTGGGCTGTATAAGGTATTTACTGGCATAAAATATGTTTTATTATCCAAAGTTAAAACAAGGGCAGAAGATTTAATAGATGGAACATTTAAAAAATGACTGAAGGTCCACTTTCTATGTTCTAATAGTTTAACTGCAGCTGCCCATAGCTTCTTGAGCGTGTATCTGAATACTTGTGACAGACGTATCTCTGTCCTATTGTTATTATCTCACATGCACAATGCCAGATGGCTAGGTCTGTGCTACTGTATTTGTGTAGTGGTCACCTTCCAGTATATCAGTAGGTGAATCTGTTTATTGCAATATAGTTTCTATTCAGTTCCTGTTGTTTTAGTTAACCTTGTTCCTGCTGGATTCTAAAACTACGTTGCAGCTCAGGGCTCAATAACCAGCATAGGCTAGAGCCAGGTAAGGCATCTGATGGCTATTGGATAGTTGGAGGTCTGGTTGCATAACAGATTAGAAGTTACTAGGTACTTAGCTAAGCTGACTCTGAGTTACAGTGATAGATACAAAGGTGGGGTAAGTGGCGCTCCCTAATAAGGGGGGTAATGTTAGGTTTAGGCACCCTAAACAAAAAATACCGTAAACACCTAACACTGTGTAAATTAGGATAAGATATAACAGATAAAATAAGTAAATAGATTGTCCACTTGAAATTGATGCCCCCTTTAAACAATGCAATAGTGTGTTGTACTATATACCTAGTCAAAACGATTTGTGTGACTGAAAGTAGCCATAAAGGTGTATGTATAATTATAGTGAAAATAGTGAACCATATATGTGTCCCCTTAATTTATAATCACGTGAAGAAATTGTATGTGCATCTATGTAAACTTGTCATCAAACATAGACAAATAATGTATGTACATCTGTGTAAACTAATCACCAAGTCCAAAAATTAAAATTAAAAATGTAAAAATCTAGTGCATCAAAAATCATAAAAAATAACAGTAAAACCGGTGCATCAAAAAACAATATCAAGTCCAAAGATAAACAAAACCAAACAAAAATGGTGAGCCAGAGAGGTATGTATATAAGGATGATCCAAGTGGCAAAAAATAATGATCCAATAACAAAAAAGGTGCAAAACAGTCTGGTGACTTTTGTGCTCAAAGCTGATCTGGTGACTTTGGTGCTCCCCCTATAGGACCCCACTCACCGACTCCTCATACCCCTGCAGTGGTAATGGGCATGTATGAATACTGGATGGTCCCCCTAGGTATTCCGTCACAGATGGACTTCAGACCGCAGTCATCCACTCAGCTCAACCTCCGTTGTCGCTTCAGAGCGGATCCATATGTTATCCATAGCTGGAAAGCTCGTTGGAAGAGATATAAAATAGCCCCATAGTGTAGTAGTTTTAAAAACTTTATTAAAACCTTTAAAATCACACTACAGTATGGAAAAAATGAAAGCAGGAAGAGCCCTCTCGCAGCGTGCGCTCCAGCTGCGTTCCAGGCTCCCTGCATAGCCCCGCCTTATGTGTTTCGTCATCGATGTTGTCAAAGGCAGTGCCATCTTGGTACACCATGCAGCTTATAAGGTGAACGGACATGCAGGGTCCTCCCCCCTTCCAATTAGAGTAAGGCTCATGGGGTGTAATTTCTCAACGAAAACCCCACCACCATATAGAGGCCACCACAGAAACCATGGGAGAGAAACGAGCCAACACAGAAGGATATAATCCCATTGCTTATCATATCGGACCGGTGCATCTCCACTCACCTGTACATTTAGCAGACCTTATTCCTATCCTATGTGCGGAGTTTAGTTTGAATTCTGAGTTACAGTGCCACACCACAGTTTCTGCTGGTGAGAAGCTGCTTTCCAGGCTGGTTGGAAGACATCTGTGGGCTGTTCCCTTCACCGATGGTCTTGTCTTCAGGTCTGGACACTGGGAACACTGAGAAAAAAATGCAACTAAATACCCTTTGATCCAGTAACCTGTTTTCCCTTCCTTCCTTCACCTACCTTCCTTCACTGATGCTCTTGTCTTCAGGTCTGGACACTGAGAACACTGAGGAAAAAAAAAATACAACTAAATACCCTTTGATCCAGTAACCTGTTTTCCCTTCCTGTGAACAAGTGTCAGTGCTCACCACAACCTTCTAATGCTGTAATAGCATTGTTATTCTCACTGTGCCATTGCACAGTGTACATTCAAGTACCAATAGTCTGCCTGGGAGATCACAGATAGTCATGCCTCCAGGCCTACACTGCAGTGTTCCCGTCATGTAGTCCTGAGGCCAACAGTGATGTCACTTGCAATAATTTGACCCCACACTCAGCCCTGGTGTGCACAACCTAACAAAGAAGAATTATAGTGGTAACATGAATTCTGAAAAAATTGCTAAATTCATTTATTTAAGACCTTTTTTATAGTTTATCTAAACAGTACCTACAGCACACCCTGAATATTTCTTAACTAATTGGTTCACATAGGATGATAATCCAAACAGAGAGAATGTCAGGTCACCTAGAGGTTGAGTGACAGATGCACACCGTTGGGATCAGGAGTGCACCACAAGGCAGTGGACCCTACGGCTGACTGCTGCGGATGGGAGTCCGAGTGGTAAGGAAGGCAGGGCCACTGGGACACCAACACTGATCCCACCGGGGTTAGAGCGTAGGATTCCCTGGGGCGCGGAGTCTAAGAGCCAGCAGGTGTTCACCAGAGCCCCTAGAGGTGAGGATGGACTGGGCTTCAACTGGCTCCAGGTCGCGACCTCCAGGGTCCCCCAGCTCACACCCACAGTAGAGTACACGCCAAAGGTTCAGGGTCACAGGCAAACAGGGATAGTCGGGGACACGCCAGAGGTCAGGGTCACGAGCAGACAGGAATAGTCGGGGACACGTAAGAGGTCAGGGTCACGAGCAGACAGGAATTGTAGAGAACACGCCAAGATCGGTAACAGAAACAAACGTAGAGCACACGGCAGGCAGGAACAGGAAGCCAAACACACAAAGGTTGATCAGCAGGGCTGGCCTGCAGTGCAGAGGTTAATATAGAGTTCTCTGATAGGAGCTGGGGTGGAGCCGTGCTAGAGGAGAGTTAATAAAAGCAGTCAGGTGAGAGTCAGCTGGTCTTTAGAGATGAACACATGGAAACAGGTAAGCTGATGGACAATACTATTGCATAACCATGACAGTACCCCCCCTCTTACGAGGCCTCCCCCTTCCCCGCTTGGGACCAGGTTTAGAGGGGAACTTCAAATGAAACTTCCTCAACAGACGAGGTGCAAAGACCTCAGAAGCCTTGACCCACGACCTCTCCTCAGGATCAAACCCCTTCCAATGCATGAGGTACTGGAGAATGCCTCTACAGAGTCGGGAATCCAAAATTTGGCTAACCTCGTACTCCTGATCATCCTCAGAGACCGGCACTGTGGTAGAAAGAGGATGAGAGAACTTATTGAGGACTAAAGGCTTCAGAAGGGCAACATGGAAGGAGTTAGAGATTTTGAGGCTTTTGGGAATCTGGAGCTTAAACAAACCGGATTCAGTTTGGAAGTTATGGTGTACGGACCAATGAATCTTGGGGCAAATTTGAGAGAAGGAACCCGGAGTTTGATGTTCCTGGTGGAGAGCCAGACTTTGTCTCCTGGCTGAAGAGAAGGTGGCTGAAGAGAAGGTGGCTTACGCCTGCGATGGTCAGCAAAATTCTTGAATTTGTTGGCAGAGGGAATCATGAACGTCAGCCCAAATGGAATTGAATGATTCCTAAACAGTAGCCAAGGCTGGAATGTCGGAAGAACAGGTCATAGGAAGAGGGAGTTGAGGATGTTTTCCATTAACAGTGATAAAGGGTGTTTTCTGAGAACTGACGTTGACATGATTATTGTGGGAGAACTCTGCCCACGGGAGTAGTGATGCCCAGTCATCGTGATGAGCCGAGACCAAGGTACAGACAAAGACCTCCAACTCCTAATTAGGGATGAGCCGAAGAACCAGAAGAAGAAGAAGAAGATGAAGGAAGATAGAAGAAAGAAGAAGCATTTAAATAAAGGAATTGTCAAAAACTCTTGTAATTTTTAACATTTTTGACAGTTTTTAGTGAAATGGTAGGGGTACTTTTGTACCCCTTTACCATTTCACACGGGGGGTGGGATCTGGGGGTCCCCTTGTTAAAGGGGGCTTCCAGATTCTGATAAGCCCCCCGCCCGCAGACCCCCACAACCACCGGCCAGGGTTGTGGGGATGAGGCCCTTGTCCTCATCAACATGGGGACAAGGTGTTTTGGGGGCTATCCCAAAGCACCCTCCCAATGTTGAGGGCATGTGGCCTGGTACGGTTCAGGAGGGGGGGCGCTCTCTCGTCCCCCTCTCTTTTCCTGCGGCCTGCCTGGTTGCGTGCTCGGATAAGGGTCTGGTATGGATTCTTGGGGGGACCCCACGCCGTTTTTTGGTGGGGTTTTGGCACGGGGTTCCCCTTAAAATCCATACCAGACCTAAAGGGTCTGGTATGGAATTTAGGGGGACCCCCCACGTCATTTTTTTTTTTAACTTTGGCCGGGGTTCCCCTTAATATCCATATCAGACCTGAAGGGCCTGGTATGGAATTTAGGGGGACCCCCACATCATTTTTTTTTTTAATTTTGGTTCGGGGTTCCCCTGTGGGGAATTCCCATGCCGTTTTTATCAATGAACTTCTAAGTGTATTGTCCGACCGGCAATGCAATAGCCGCGAGTAGTTTTAAATGGCTTTTTTCCTTTGAAATGTCATTTTGCTGTCAGACTGTTCTAAACACGGGAAACATGCACCCCTTTACAGGCATACTATAGACACCCCCAGCTATGAAATTTAAAGGGATATTACACTTTTATTGTTTGACTTTAAGCATTATTAAGATCACTGCTCCTGAAAAAACGGCCGTTTTTAAAACTTTTTTTGCATTAATCCATGTCCCCTGGGGCAGGACCCAGGTCCCCAAACACTTTTTATGACAATAACTTGCATATAAGCCTTTAAAATTAGCACTTTTGATTTCTCCCATAGACTTTTAAAGGGTGTTCCACGGCATTCCAATTTGCCGCGAACACCCCAAATTGTTTGCCAATGCTCGAGTCGAACATGTGTTTGACTCGAACTCGAAGCTCATCCCTACTCCTGATTAACCCTCTCAGTCTGGCCATTGGATTGGGGATGGTAAGAAGAGGTAAAATCCAAGGTAATGTTGAGGGATTTGCAAAAGGCTCTCCAAAAACGGGACGTAAATTGAACACCCCTGTCCGAAACGACATGGGAAGGAACACCATGAAGGTGGAAAATTTCCCGTACAAAAATGGGAACCAAGGCAGAGGCAGAAGGGAGACCAAGAAGAGGAACAAAATGAGCCATCTTGGAGAACCGATCGATTACCACCCAAATGGCTGTATTATTCTCCGACAGTGGAAGATCGGTGATAAAATCCATGGCGATGTGACCATGACCTGCCACCTTGGAATCATGTCCCCAACGAAGGATCTTAGCTCTTAGCTCCATGGGAACAAAGGTCTTGCCAGGAGGAATTTTTGATTCCAGGGTGGTAGAATGGGCAACAATGCATGAGGTTGGAATGATCGGCTCAGGATCAGGGGTGGAATCCTCGTCCAAAGTGTCAAATGACCTAGAGAGTGCATCAGCCCGACCGTTGCAGGAACCAGGTTTGTACGTAATCGTGAATTTAAAGCGAGAAAAGAAGAGACTCCACCTGGCCTGTCTGGGGTTCAGACGTTTAGCATTCTGTAGGTATTGTAGATTCTTGTGATCAGTAAAGATCGTAATGGAGTGAGGAGAACCCTCCAAGAGATGACGCCACTCTTCC
This sequence comes from Lithobates clamitans, assembly GCA_037952925.1. NCBI lineage: Eukaryota > Metazoa > Chordata > Amphibia > Anura > Ranidae > Lithobates > Lithobates clamitans. Next base: position 1,252,601 of record JBBGZY010000821.1, read on the forward strand.
AACGCCAATTTAATTGCGAGAAGTTCCCGATCACCAATGCCATAATTTCTCTCTGCCTGAGAAAATTTTTTGGAGAAGAACGCACATGGTTGACGTCTCTTCTCAAAGAACTGAAGAAGCAGAGCTCCTACCCCCATCGAAGAAGAGTCTACTTCAATAAAAAATGGGTCCTCAGGTATTGGTCTCCTCAAGAGAGGTCCAGAAACGAAGGCCTGTTTCAGATCGTGAAACGCAGAGACAGCCTCGGGAGGCCAGTCTTTGGCATTCGCACCCTTCTTGGTTAAAGCGATAATAGGCGCGGCAATGGCAGAGTAATTCCTTATGAACTGCCTATAATAATTTGTGAAGCCAAGAAAGCGCTGTGTGGCCTTAAGGCTAGCAGGAAGGGGCCAGTTGGTAATGGCCGAGACCTTTCCGGGATCCATGCGAAGACCCAAACTAGAAACAAAACATCCCAGAAACAGGACCTCAGGACATTCAAAGGAACACTTCTCCAGCTTGGCATAGAGATTATTCTCTCTAAGGCGCTGAAGTACGGTGCGGACATGGTTCCTGTGAGCAAGCAGACTTTCAGAAAAGATGAGAATGTCATCCAGATAGATGACAACAAACTGGTATAGTAGATCCCTGAAGATTTCATTGACAAAGTTCTGGAACACAGCTGGAGCATTACACAAACCAAAAGGCATAACCAGGTATTCGTAATGCCCCTCCCTAGTGTTAAACGCAGTCTTCCATTCGTCACCCTCCCGTATTCTTATGAGATTGTATGCACCTCTGAGATCCAACTTGGTGAAAATGGAAGCCCCCTTCAACCTGTCAAATAGCTCAGATATTAGAGGTAAGGGGTATCGGTTTTTGATAGTCACTGCATTTAACCCTCGATAGTCGATGCAGGGTCTGAGGGTACCATCCTTTTTAGCAACGAAAAAGAACCCTGCTCCTGCAGGCGACAAGGATTTCTGGATGAAACCTCTCTCCAAATTCTCGGCGACATACTCAGACATGGCCTGGGTCTCTGGAATGGACAGAGGGTAGGTACGACCCCTGGGTAGAGTTGCTCCAGGGACAAGGTCAATGGCACAGTCAAAAGATCTGTGGGGAGGAAGCACCTCAGCAGACTTCTTACAGAACACATCCCAGTAATTGCTGTATGCCGAGGGAAGATCAGACGATACGGATGTGGTAGAAATGGAAAGTCTCTTCTTGGGGACCACCTTGAGAAGACAGGACGAGAAACACGAAGGGCCCCAAGCCAGGATGTGCCCAGAGACCCAGTCCACGTGCGGAGAGTGGAGCTGTAGCCAAGGAAGGCCTAATACAATGGAGGTAGAGGCCTTGGGTAGAATGAGGAAGGAAATCCACTCCTGGTGGAGTACCCCTACCGACATAGGTAGAGTCTGGAAACGGATAGGGCCCCCTGGGAGCACAGTGCCATCAATTGCAGAGACTATCAGTGGAGTAGCGAGGGGAGAAAGGGTAAGCTTCATAGAAGAAGCAGTTCTCCAATCCATAAAATTGCCGGCAGCCCCGGGGTCCAGATATGCTAGGACCGATTGGGGAGAAGGGCCTACATGGAGGAACACTGGAAGAAGAAGACGGGAAGGTGATGTTTCTGGGTCCAATACTCCACCTTCCAAATGTGTTAGACCCGAGCGTTTCCCGGACGAAGCGAGCAGGAGTCACGAAAATGACCCTTGCCCCCACAATAAAGACACAAGCCCAGAGTTCTGCGTCTAGCACGTTCTTCGGGGGTTAGTCTGGTCCGGCCCAGCTGCATAGGTTCCTCAGCAGGCAGAGGATGCTCCACAGGGCGACGGGAGAAGAGTTCTGGCTGACTAGGACCTAGGGGGTGCTGGTGTCTTTTTCTAGGGACCTCTCCTGGAAACAAATGTCAATCTGATTGCACAAGGAAATTACATCGTCCAGACTGGCGGGGATGGCTCTTCCTGCTAGTTCGTCCTTCACTCGGTCAGAGAGGCCATGTAAAAAGGTTGCGACCAGGGCCTCATTGTTCCAGCTCAATTCAGCTGTGAGGATACGGAACTGAAGCGCATATTGTCCCACTAATCAAGATTCTTGGCGAAGGCGTAAAAGGGCACTAGCCACTGAAGAAGCCCGAGCTGGCTCCTCGAAGATATTACGAAATAGCTTCAAGAAGTCGGACAGGCTGAAAACCACCGGGTCATTCTTCTCCCACAGGGGGGTAGCCCAAGCTAAAGCTTCACCAGAGAGGAGAGAAATTATATAGGCTACCTTAGCTCGATCAGACAGAAACTTTTGGGGCTGGAGCTCAAAATGAATGGTGCATTGGCTGAGGAAGCCCCTGCAGGCCTTGGAGTCCCCAGAAAAATGGGACGGAGCTGGCAGTGAATATGAATGTGTGGCTGCGACTGGTGCAATAGGAGCAGCTGCTTGAGGCTGCAGGTTCGGGTTTCCCAAGGAGGCCTGGAGCTGCTGGAAGCGGGAAGCCAGATCCTTAAGGAATCGCATCACCTGAGTCTGATTAGATTCCTGGGCCTCGAGTCTGCGAACTATGCCCTGCAAAGGATCGGCTGCAGGAAGCGACACGTCAGCCGGGTCCATGGCTGATCAAACTGTCAGGTCACCTAGTGGTTGGGTGACAGATGCACACCGTTGGGATCAGGAGTGCACCTCAAGGCAGTGGACCCTACGGCTGACTGCTGCGGATGGGAGTCCGGGTGGTAAGGAAGGCAGGGCCGCTGGGACACCAACACTGATCCCACTGGGGTTAAAGCGTAGGATTCCGTGGGGTGCGGAGTCTAAGAGCCAGCAGGTGTTCACCAGAGCCTCTAGAGGTGAGGATGGACTGGGCTGCAACTGGCTCCAGATCGCGACCCCCAGGGTCCCCCAGCTCACACCCACGGTAGGCAACAGGAGGATAGGGGTAGTAAAGGAATAAGCCAAGGTCAGGGCCACAAGCAGACAAGGACAACAGAGTACACGCCAAAGGTTCAGGGTCACAGGCAAACAGGGATAGTCAGGGACACGCCAGAGGTCAGGGTCACGAGCAGACAGGAATAGTCGGGGACACGCCCGAGGTCAGGGTCACGAGCAGACAGCAATAGTAGAGAACACGCCAAGGTCGGTAACAGAAACAAACGTAGAGCACACGGCAGGCAGGAACAGGAAGCCAAACACACAAAGGTTGATCAGCTGGGCTGGCCTGCAGTGCAGAGGTTAATATAGAGTTCTCTGATAGGAGCTGGGGTGGAGCCGTGCTAGAGGAGAGTTAATAAAAGCAGTCAGGTGAGAGTCAGCTGGTCTTTAGAGATGAACACATGGAAACAGGTAAGCTGATGGACAACACTATTGCATAACCATGACAGAGAAGGGGAGAACTGCTTACCATAAAAGCCAGTTTTTGTTTATTGAAACAAATGGTTGCACCGATAATCCATCTGATATGAAAACAGCTCCAACGCATTTTACTCATCACAAGAGCCTAATTTTAACTCTATATGTAGGCTCCTGTGAGGAGTGAAATGCAATGGGGTTGTTTTCATATCGGACAGATTGTTGGCACATCGGTTTGTTTCATTAAACAAAAACTGGCTTTTATGGGAAGCGGTTCTCCCCTTCTCTTCTGTTGAATTGTTGTAATGCTATGTGTTCAGTGGCACACAACCACAGAGAACCTGCTCCCAGAGCTGGGATATAAGAGATGTGTGCAGCCTGGAGCACACATTATTTCTTTTTTCTACAATATTAATAAGTTCACATATACTTTAAAGATAAACAAGTCTCCTTGCCTACTTTCCTTAGGGATACATCTGTTCATCTATGGTCAGCCTAAAACTCAACAATCTTTTTAACACAAGGAAGCCCCTGATATCTATTTTATGTTTTAGTCTGGGAAATAAATACATTTTCACAATATACTACAACATTCCCAGGCACCCAGCCTTATTAGGCAGCAAAGAGCACCTATCAAATCTGTTCCTCAATAGAAGTCTCAGTTCGAAGTACTTGTGAAAATATCTGGAAGTCACTTACTATGTGGTTATAATATAGAGATATGTCTCTCTATATATCTTATATCTGACTTAACAATGGTGTAATATGCATGATATGGAATTTATACAATGCATATTGCACCAACATTGAGACATACTTTTTCAAGTGCCTTAAAAAGTATTCATACCCCTTAAATTTTCCACATTTTGTCATGTTACAACCAAAAATGTAAATGTATTTTATTGGGATTTTATGTGATAGACCAACACAAAGTGGCACATAATTGTGAAGTGGAAAAAAAATGATAAATGGTTTTTAACATTTTTTACAAATAAATATGTGAAAAGTGTGGCATGCATTTGTATTCAGCCCCCCCTAAGTCAATACTTTGTAGAACCGCCTTTATGCACAAATACAGCTGTAAGTCTTTTTAGGTAAGTCTCTACCAGCTTTGCACATCTATAGAGTGACATTTTTGCAAATTCTTCTTTGCAAAATAGCCCAAGCTCTGTCAGATTGGATGGAGAGCGTCTGTGAACAGCAATTTTTAAGTCTTGCCACAGATTCTCAATTGGATTTAGGTCTGGACTTTGACTGGGCCATTCTAACACCTAAATATGCTTTGAGCTAAACCATTCCATTATAGCTCTGGTTGTATGTTTAGGGTCAATGTCCTGCTGGAAGGTGAACCTCCACCCCAGTCTCAAGTTTTTTGCAGACTCTAACAGGTTTTCTTCTAAGATTGCCCTGTATTTGGCTCTGTCCATCTTCCCATCGACTCTGACAGCTTCCCTGTCCCTGCTGAAGAAAAGCATCCCTACAACATGATGTTGCCACCTCCATGTTTCACGGTGGGGATGGTGTGTTCAGGGTGATGTGCAGTCTTAGATTTCTGCATTTGCTTTTAGGCCAGAAAGTTAAATTTTGGCCTCATCTGACCAGAGCACCTTCTTCCACATGTTTGCAGTGTCCCCCACATTGCTTCTCGCAAACTGCAAATTGGACTACTTATGGCTTTCTTTCAACAATGGCTTTTTTCCTGCCACTCTTCCATAAAGGCCAGATTTGTGGATACCACAACTAATAGTTGTCCTGTGGACAGATTCTCCCATCTGAGCTGTGGATCTCTGCAGCTCCTCCAGAGTTACCATGGGCTTCTTGGCTGCTTCTCTGATGAATGCTCTCCTTGCCCAGCCTGTCTGTTTGGGTTGATGGCCATGTCTTGGTCAGTTTGCAGTTGTGCCATACTCTTTCCATTTTCTGATGATGGATTGAACAGTGCTCTGTAAGATGTTCAGAGCTTGGGATATTTTTTTTATAACCTAACCCTGCTTTAAACTTCTGCACAACTTTAACCCTGACTTGCCTAGTGTGTTCCTTGACCTTCATAATTCTGTTTATTCACTAAGGTTCTCTAACAAACCTCTGAAAGCTTCACAGAACAGCTGTATTTATACTGAGATTAAATTACACACAGGTGGACTCTATTTACTAATCAGGTGACTTCTAAAGGCAATTGGTTTCACTAGATTTTAGTTAGGGGTATCAGAATAAAGGGAGCTGAATACAAATGCACGCCACACTTTTCAAATATTTATTTGTAAAAAATGTGGAAAACCATTTATAATTTTCTTTCCACATCACAATTATGTACCACTTTGTGTTGGTCTATCACATAAAATCCCAATAATATAATTTACATTTTTGGTTGTAGCATGACAAAATGTGAAAAGTTTCAAGGGGGTGTGAATACTTTTTCAAGGCACTGTATTATGGAATTGAAAATGAGAGGGCAGCATTACCTGGTCGCTCCTTGTGATGCATAAGCATACAAATCCAAACAATTAAAAAGAAACAGCAAACATGACAGATGCTCAGTCAATATAAAACTAACATGGTGGTACACAATGAAAGGTGTAAAAATTGAAGTGTACAATACAGTGCTCAATTCCCAGGCACTTAAGTTTACTACACATGTATCATTGCATGAATAGATAACTATGTATCGACGCTATGGGGGAGATTGACTAAAACTGGTGCACTCAGAATCTGGTCCAACTGTGCATGGAAGCCATTCGGCTTCTAACTTCAGCTTGAATTAAGCATTGACAATAAAACCTGGCAGCCGATTGGTTTCTATGCAGAGCAGCACCAGATTTTTCATTCTCCAATTTTAGTAAATCTTCCTCTATATGTCTAATCAAACAGCAATTTATTATGCAGAACCGCTTTATTCAAAGTGAGAACCAACAGCGGAGAACATACTATAGCATTAGATAAAATGAAAACGTTTGGGTCATCGAACAGATTCCCAGATCCCTTTCGGCCGCAGAAAGATTCAAGAAACTTTGCGCCCGCGAGACCTATTGGATTTACACCTTAGATGTACTTTCGCCTGGGGGTATAAATGAGAGCATCCCCACGATATTATAAATTTATTCTTCAGCATATTTCTATATTGCACCATGATCTTGAGAGTGCCTCTAAATAATTGCCCCAACCCAATAATTATTATTATTTTTTAAATAAATAATTAACAAGTACCGTATTTATCGGCGTATAACACGCACTTTTTTTCCCCTTAAAATCAGGGGAAAGTCGCAGGTGCGTGTTATACGCCGATCTCCGCCGATCCCGATCTGTAAATGTCAAAATCGCGGTCCGCGATTTGAAAATGGCGCCGCCGGAGCTGAAGTACACAGAGCCGGTCCTCGGCTCTTTCCAGCGGCTCTCGTTTACTTTCGGCTCCACTCGTAGTCCCGAGCGGAGCTATCCGAACCTACTCGGATAGCTCCGCTCCGGACTACGAGTGAAACCGAAAGTAAACGAGAGCCGCCGGAAAGAGCCGAGGACCGGCTCTGTGTACTTCGGCGCCGGCGGCGCCATTTTCAAATCGCGGACCGCGATTTTGAAGCCCTGAAAGCAGGGACGGAAGATGCAAGTCTGCACTGGGGAAGGCTGCACTGGGGATGGCTGCACTGACGAAGGCTGCACTGGGGAAGGCTGCACTGACAAGGCTGACAAGGCTGCACTGGGGATGGCTGCACTGACAAGGCTGCACTGGGGAAGGCTGCACTGAGAAGGCTGCACTGACAAGGCTGACAAGGCTGCACTGGGGAAGGCTGCACTGACAAGGCTGCACTGACAAGGCTGCACTGACAAGGCTGCACTGACAAGGCTGACAAGGCTGCACTGGGGAAGGCTGCACTGACAAGGCTGCAATGAAGGGCATTTAAATGTAAGTTTTTTTCCCTTCAACTTCCCTCCTAAAAGTTTTTTTTCCTTAAAATTCCCTCCTAAATTGGGGTGCGTGTTATACGCCGGTGCGTGTTATACGCCGATAAATACGGTACTTACTTTTCTAAATAATGATTGCTCACCCTTTTTTAAACAATGATTGTTTATTTTAAATATGTTTTTAAACAATGATTGTTCATTATCATTATTATTCTTTTTTTTTTTTATTATTATTATTATGTATTATTATTATTTTTTATTATTATTTTTTTATTTATTTTTTTATTTATTTTTTATTTTTCACCTACTTATTACCTTTTTTTCATTAAATTAATTTTATTTTGCTGATCATATTTATATATATACCCCAAACAACAGCCTTCTTCCCGTTATAATATTTCCAAAAGAATTCTGTAAAATAACAGTTCAGTTCTGATCAATTGTCCATTGTTTTTAGATGATACCACATTTGTCCCTTAATATGCTTCCTCCGGCCCCTCCTCCCCCCTCCTCTCTCCCTCCCCTTTCCCTCCCTTCCTTCTACATAAGCCAGTCTTACTATCTATCTATAGCTTGATGAAGGAGCGCGGCTACCAGAATATCGTAGCCCGCACGCTCAGGAAACGCGTCGCGTCCCTGTGACGTCACAGCTGTGCGCTTACCCTCCATCTGCGTTCCAAGCCTCATCTGGATGTCCATCACTACCGCGGCCGGCATTAGCGGTACACCAGGAGCTACACGCAGATCTGCCAGCACCACTGTGACCCACTGGATGAACTGCCCCATGATGGATTATTCCTCTGGCTCCCTCGATGCCTTTTTTACACTACCAAAATGTGAGTTGTTTGCACATTGTTTTTAAAAATAAAAAACGGCCTTTTATACTACACCCAGAGGCGCCTCCCTTCCTTGTGTTTTTTCATTAGATAAAATGACATCAGGCTTACCTGAAGGCTTCATTTGCCTTTTTGCAAGCCTGGATCTTCATGTCTACAAACTAGATGAAGGAATGGATTAATACTATAATATATTGTATATTCCATTGTTGACGCTTTCATAGATTAGAGTGGACCGCACAATGACAACTAAGTTCACACTATTACAGGTGCATGAATGCATGTACATAACATACATTACTGCACCTACTGGAACCCGCAGCCAATCTGTGCTGCTTTTTAGCAGATGCCTGGGGATGGCACGTCTTTGGGTCCTTTAACCCCTTCCCACCGACCGTACGCACATCTGCACACTCGGCTTTCTGGGGTAATACTGGGATGATGCCTGCAGCTGCAGGCATCATCCCGGTACCGTTGTTTAGAGCCAGCGATCGGCTATCCGAGTATAAAAACCAATGCGGCTAAAAGATGCTCGGCTGTTATACCGGAGGAGCGGGAGGGGACATCCCCCCCTCCCGCCGCCTCCCGCCGCTCCTACCGGGCCTCCCGTGCGATCGGGAAGCCCGGGGTCCAATCGGCCGCCTTCAGCGGCTGGGGGCGGGCTGGAACGAAGCTGTGGGCGGCTTCGTTCCAGCCTTCTCAATGTAAACGTGGAAGCGACGTCATGACTTCACTTCCCATTTACTCGTCTGCCAATGGCTCCGGTTTTAAAAAAATCTACAGTATTCAGAATCGCCGTTTTCGGCGATCTGAATACTGTGAATTGCAAAGGAGGGATCGGGGGTCTTTTAGACCCCCGATCCCTACATAAAGAGTACCTGTCACCACATATTACTGTCACAAGGGATGTTTACATTCCTTGTGACAGCAATAAAATAAAAAATAAAAAATGTTTTTTTAAACACAATTTACAAGTATAAAAAAAAATTTAAAAAAAAAAAAAAAAAAACACCACATTTCAAAAATAGGCTTAGTCATGAAAGGGTTAAACCACATGGTACCATGTTGTTCTATGCGTCTGCGTTTTCAAAAAAGGAGGATGGATTTTTTACCCTGACAGAAATGTAGGTACTGCAGCCAATTCAAATGAATGGGCTGCTGTGCCAATGCAAACGTGGGGTGCTGTACCACCCCCTACAGTGTCAACCTAGCCTTAGACCAGATACCATGCCAACAAATAAAATGCCTGGAGCCACCAGTTGCCTTCCCACCAAATGACCAGTAAATGAAAGTGAAACTGCAGTAGAGAAAGATAAGGTTCCCTTCCTGCTAAAGAGGGCTGTGTTGTGGAGCAGAGCTGTGTAAATCCTAGGATTGAATTCTTTTGGATTGAAGTCTTTTGACAGGTAATATTTGCATACCTCCCAACTTTCTGAGATGGGAACGAGTAACAAATTAAAAAAATGTTTTTTTTTTACCACTACTATTCCTTTATACTGGCTTTTTAAAGTGATTGTAAAGTCTTGCGTTTTTTTCCTGTAAAAATAACAAACATGTTATACTTACCTGCTCTGTTGCAGTGGATTTGCACAGAGCAGCACAGATCCTCCTCTTCTCGGGTCCCTCTTCTGTGATCCTGGCCCCTCCCTCCTGTTCAGTGCCCCCACAGCAAGCAACTTGCTATGGGGGGCACCCAAGCTGAGTCACAGCTCCGTGTGTCCATTCACACACGGAGCCCCGACCTGGCACCGCCCCCTCTCTCCCCCGTTTGGCTAGCTTGATTGACAGCAGTGGGAGCCAATGGCACCGCTGTTGTGTCTCAACCAGTCGGGAAGGAAAATCTCAGGTGGCTGAGACACTCGTGGACATTGCTGGACAGAGAGGGAACTCAGGTAAGTGTAGGGGGGGCTGAGGGGGGCTGCTGCATACAGAAGGCTTTTTATCTTAATGCATAGAATGCATTAAGATAAAAAACCTTCTGCCTTTACAGCCCCCTTAAACTTACCAAAGCATCAATTTAGAAATTGGATGAAAGGTTTAGCACTGGGAAACGCTTTTTGAAAGATAAATAGTGCATTTTATATACAACTATATAAATCAGACCAAAATGAGGGACAAATGAGGAGGAAAGAGCACTTTGTTCCAAATCAGGGACAGTCCCTCGAAATCAGGGACAGTTGGGAGCTATATATTTGTATTTAATCTGTGTATTTATATTTGCCTTGAGTTTAACTTTAATGTTTACACTGTTATTATGTTAAATCCTAAAATGGTTTAACAGTACGTACTCTCAATTGCTAGCTTGTAAAAGCAAGGAAAAAAGTCTGGTGATCAGGGCTGCTAACTGATAATGACTTCCCCACAGCTGGAGCACCAGACAAATCTAGAAACAACTGTTTATTTCCCTGTAGAAATAATAGAAGTCCTTTGACATTGCCCCCTGTGCTGTTGCCAAGCATTTTCCACATAGCTCTGCAGCAAATGGTAAGGAGGGGGTGCTGGCTAGCAGGATGGAAGAAGGTCTAGGAATGCCTGATGCTGGCTTACAGAGCACAATTTCCTCTTCAGTGACAGCACAATAGATTTTATATGATAAAACAAGAAACGCCATCAAGGCGACTAGAGACATAATTTTTCCAAATAAAAAATTGTTTAAAAAAAAAAGACTATAAATTGTCTTAGTGTTTAAAGCAATCCATTTCTCTGAACTTATTTCAAACCCAGCAAGCAATAATGATTACTGAGAAGGAAATATCACTGTTACCATATTATCAGGCTACCTATTGAACCATGCTGTGTATATCATCATAAAGCCAGGGATTGTCCTAGATCCCAAACAGCTCACTCCAGGACATACAATTTGTTTCATTAAGAATCATGCGCAGCTATTTTTATCCGTGAGTCAGCTGGCTATTCCTCCCGTGTTGTCAGGAGTACTCATTATGGACATAGATTAGAGTGCTACCAGAAGGTGAGCAATATTTTCCTGCATCTCCCTGGTCACTGTAGGTGGTTAACACAACATATACAGTGTATAACTATCTAAAGGTGTCAATGCACTTACTTTCTGCATTATATGTAATCACTGGGGAGGGGTCGGGCCTTGCATATCTTCCCTAGGCAAGCATAGAGGACCTGATTTACTTAAGTCAAAAAGGCTGTTCACTTTGCAAGGAAGTGTTCTCTTATGCCGTGTACACAAGGGCGGACTTTTCGGCATCAAAGCTCCGACGGTCTTTCCGACGGACTTTCGACGGACTTCCGACGGACTTTCGAACGACCTGACTTGCCCACACATGATCACACCAAAGTCCGGCGGATTCGTACGTGATGACGTACGACCGGACTAAAATAAGGAAGTTCATAGCCAGTAGCCAATAGCTGCCCTAGCGTTGGTTTTCGTCCATCGGACTAGCATACAGACAAGCGGATTTCTTGATAGGAACTGGGTCCGGTGGAGTTCCGGTGGAAGGATTTGAAACATGTTCCAAATCTAAAGTCCTTCAGATTTTCGACCGAAAAAGTCAGCTGCAGGTCCGATGAAGCCCACACACAGTCGGATTGTCTGACGGATTCGTTACATCAGACCAGTCTGGACGAAAAGTCCGCCCGTGTGTACACGGCATTAGTTTAGTGACTGAAGTGCAAATTCGAACTGCAAAGAATACTCACTCATGTGCAAGGAAGAAAAAAAACTTTTTTGCCTTTTTGCTTTCACATGATTGGATGATGGAAGTTCATACAGCTTCACCTCCTTCACTAAGCTAAGGGAAAATTCCTTTGCAAAGTAAACAGCCTATTTGCCTAGCCTCAGTAGTTAAAGCTTGATCACAACATCTGCAGTGACCTGTGTATTTCTGCTCTAGATAAATGCAGGTCATTGCTAAGACACGTAGAAAATAATAGCCCCGTTCTCACTACAATGCTGGTGTGATGTGCGGTGTGGTGTAAAGCAGAAAAAAATAGCATTCTTCTGCATTGTTATAGCTCCCAACTGTTCCTGATTTAGAGCAATGTCCCTCTGTCCTTCATTTCTCCTCATTTGTCTCTCATTTTGGTCTGATCTATATAGATGTATATAGAATGCACTTTTTATCTATCAAAAAGTGTTTTCCAGCGCTAAACCTCTCATCTGATTTCTAAATGGCTGCATTTTTAAATGTCAAAAGCCAATATAAAGAAATAGTAATGGTAAAAAAAAGCACTTCTCAATCTTGTTTTTTTTGTAAAATTCTCCTTTAAGGGGGCGTGGCAAGGGGTGTGTCCTATGCCTGCATACTTTTGCTGATAGGTGTCCCTCAATCTCAAAAAGTTGGGAGGTATGCACTGTGCTAAATGGCAGCGCATGTTACTGCACTGCAGTGCAATGCACCATGCTGTTGTGCGGAAACATGAATATAGTGCCACTATATGACACTTCAAATAAAGATAAACAAATAAAACAAGTATGCAGCATAAAGTGCTGTGATGGAGCCAAAAATGACTCCAGCACATGTGGAGGTTGATTTACTAAAACTGCAGTGTGCATAATCTGGTGCAGATGTGCATGGTAGCCAATCAGCTTTATAACTTCAGCTTGTTCAATTAAGCTTTGACAAAAAAAATACTGGAAGCTGATATATATTAATAAATATTGCAAAAAGGAAAGGGAACAGGCGTTTGATTTTGATGGCATTAACACCTGTTAAACAAGTCATAATAAAGTGCACTTGAGAACCAGTCAGTTGCTCACTATCTCTCTCAATGAGCCCTCTGTTTGTAGGGGTCCTAGGCTCAAATTCTACCTGAGGCACAACTACATGCATTGAGTTTGTATGTTCTTTCCTTGTTGGCATGTGTTTCCTTTCAGTGCTCCAGGTTTCTTCCCACAGTCCTCCAAACATACTAGTTGATTCATTGGCTTCCCCCTAAATTGGCCCGCTGGCAGTGGCAGGGGTAAGTATTTGCTTTCTTCTTTATTTTTTATTATTAATTACAGAGTCACTTTAAGAGGACAAGGGTTGATGTATCAGCCACATTGATTATCTTAAGATAAGGTGACCAGATTTTTAAAATGAAATCCGGGGACATATTTTTTTTTTACTAGTAATGGCAACAATCGACGACTCTTTGCCCGCCGCCGCCGCTGCCCGCCTCACAGCCTGTCAAGTCTAAAGCCCCATGCACACTCACAGATTTTCTGCTGATTTTTTCCTTCAGATTTACCAAAACCATATAATATGAGGTCAAACCTTAGGAGTTTCAATTTGTATGCAATCAGGCAGACCCTTGCACTACATGGTTTTGGTAAATCTGAAGACAAAAATAAGCAGAAAATCTGATAGTGTGTATGGGGCTTTACTCTTCGGGCTCCGGCTACTACTGGGTGGGGAGCAGAGGAAGGTCACTCCACCAGAGAAAGCAAGGAGATAAGCAGGCAGGCGGCTGGCCGGGACTTGAGCCAAGGCAGAAGAACATGCGAGTGGAGCTGAATGGGCATGTGCCCGAAACTGAAGAAATAGTCCCTCCGCTCCGACCAGCACATGATCATCAGAAAGGGGCACAGATGATGGAAAAAAATAAACCCCCATAAGCTAGTAGGAGCGGCAGAGGAGGGGGGGGTGCAATTCAGATTTTTTTTTTTTATTCTGCACGGACTGTCTTTGAAACTGCCCCAGCCCCTGTTCAAATCCAATCCGGGACAAAACTGGGGACAGACTTGGTCCGGGGACAGAAACCGGGGATGTCTGGTCACCCTATCTTAAGAAGAACCTATTTTGAGATTGTAGAAGAATATTTTTTGAGCACACGGAAGCACAAGAATATAGATTCACAAAAACAAAACAGGGTAACAGAAAGAAAATGACTTTCTCACATATTATTTCGGTGCTACATAAACACTGGAAAGGAGCGAGGCAATAAACCTGCCCGCTGTTACAGAAATATTCATGCACATTGTGGAATATTTACTTTGTGGAAAAGAAGAGCTGAAAATCAAAATTGTCAAACACAGCTCAGATGACTCCATACGGATTAATTATTTGGATACGATCACATTAGATATTGTCACATTCACTTGTAGAGGCACACCTCCTATATTTGGAGGTGCACAAAGTGTAGCAGAAATCATTAGCAAGCATGGAAATTGTATTCTCTTACAATTAGGTTATTTAACCCTTTTCCTACCAGTGTCATTTATTCATGCCACTACAGTGCATTGTAAAGCTGTAAATGAAATTCAGTGAGCAAATAATCAAGCCCACAGAGCCCACTTATAAAGCAGCCTTTACTGGCAGGAGTGGCATCTTTCCAATATGGTCACCAGACCACTATGAGCTCAGAAGTACTGAGCATTTCCTAGTTAGCTTTCAGTATCTTGAAGGCAGAAACCATCAACCTCCTTCCATTAACTACAACAGTTACATATGCCTGTGACTCTGGATCAGTCTGACCCCACATTAGACTGTATAAAGGGCAAAATAATTCCTTTAAAAAGTGAAGGGAAACATTATTTTTTTCTTTTATGTAAAAAGTTAAATTAAAAAATCTTAAGAAAACAAGAAAAAAAAATCCAAACATATACAGTAGAACACATTATACTAATGCACACAAAAAATATATACATATATAATGTATATACACAGACACACATTATATTACCAAAAGTTTTGGGACACCTACCTTTACATGAACTTTAATGGCATCCCAGTCTTAGTCCGTAGGGTTCAATATTGCGTTTGCCCTCCCTTTGCAGCTATAACTGCTTCAACTCTTCTGGGAAGGCTGTCCATAAGGTTTAGGAGAATGTCTACGGAAATGTTTGACCATTCTTCCAGAAGTGCATTTTTGAGGTCAGACACTGATGTGGAACAGAAGGCCTGGCTTGCAGTCTCCGCTCTAATTCATCCCAAAGGTGTTCTATCGGGTTGAGGTCAGGTCTCTGTGCAGGCCAGTCAGGTTCCTCCACCCCAAACTTGCTCATCCATGACTTTTTAGACCTTGTTTTTAGCACTGGTCTAAATCATTTGGTGGAGGAGGGATTATGATGTAGGGTTGTTTGGTTTTTATGATCAGCGGTTAAGCTTGGCTTAAGGGAACTCCTAAGGCTTCAGCATACCAAGACATTTTGAACATTTTCATGCTCCCAACTTTGTGGGAACATTTTGGGGATGGCCCATTTCTGTTCCAACATGACTGCACACTAGTGTACAAAGCAATGTCCATAAAGACATCTATAAGAGAGTTTGGGGTGGAGGAACTTGACTGGCCTGCGCAGAGTCCTGACCTCAACCTGATAGAATACCTTTGGGAATGAATTAGAGCAGAGACTGCGAGCCAGACCTTCTCATTCACATCAGTGCCTGACCTCACAAAACCGCTTCTGGAAGAATGATTAAACATTCTCATAGACACACTCCTAAAGAAGAGTTGAAGCTGTCATAGCTGCAAAGGGTGGGACAACTCAATATTGAACCCTACGGACTAAGACTGAGATGCCATTAAAGTTCATGTGCATGTAACGGCAGGTGTCCCAATACTTTTGGCAATATAGTGTGTGTGTGTGTGTGTGTGTGTGTGTGTGTGTGTGTGTGTGTGTGTGTGTGTGTGTGTGTGTGTGTGTGTGTGTGTGTGTGTGTGTGTGTGTGTGTGTGTGTGTGTGTGTGTATATATACACTGTATATACAAAATACACAGAACCCATACATCTAACAGAAATATATAATTTTTATTGAAAATATAACTTTGACAAACATTCTATATAAAGAGCTTCAGAAGTACAACAGGGATTCTACCTTTGTAACCTATCGGATCTTCAAAACATATTTAGTTTAGTGGGCCATCAGGAAATCTTTAAGCGGAACTGAATTTATGTTCCACTGTGCCCAAAGCTTTCCCCTCAGCCTCTTCTTCGTGTGGCCTTAAAAGAAAGTCAGATCTTGAGTCAGGATTGTGCCATTCTAAGAGTTGAAAGTCGCTTAGCTCCAGAAATAGACCTACTGATGCATCAATATGTGGGCCTTTTAATTCCAGTCAAACAAGCCAAAGGGAGCATGCACAGCCTGCTGATGCTATTGATGTGGAAGGTGCTGCTAGCTCTGAGTAGGGCTGACAACAAAGAGCGATATGATGCTGCTGCTGTGATATCTTTTTTTTTTTACATTTTTACATGTTTCTAGACTAGCCACTATAGGAAGCATACAATAAATCTGCCTTCCTTCTTAACAGCTGCTGAGATACAGCCTCATAGAGGATGCATTGCTTTCAACAAATCTGCAGACTCATAGACCCCATTTAAGCTGGGTACACACTATTCATTTTTTTGGGGTTGAACGAAAAAAAACCTTTCAGCTCTGGTCGGAGACACTGTACTAACCATGCGAGGTTCAGCGATCTCCCCTGCTGAGCTGTTGTGTTCTGACAGGGGGAAGCCCCCCCCCCCCCCCCCCCGCCAGAACACTCTGATCAGTGCTCTCTGCCATTGGCTGAGATCTCTGATCAGGAGTTGGACGGCTCCTGGCTTTCCAGCATGCACATCCGACAGACCAACATACACACGGGCCGAATGTCAGACTTTTTTTTTAACTGGCCATTGTCTCCTGACTTTTGGCCTGTGTGTACCCGGCTTTAGTAAAGAACGTGCATGTTGTAGCATTATTGTGCCTACAAACACACTTACTAAGTGCACATATTAGTCAATGAGATGCACACAACTGTATGAGATGTCAATTTTACTAATAAATGTTTACTGAGCAGCACATGTGGAATACCTGGAATATGTTGTTTTTTATTCCCTTTCATGTAGGAACAACACAACATGATGTGCACACTGATATCACTAAAAATTATTGTAAAAAAAATGAATGAAGAAGCCATCTTTCCACAAATGGTCTGATCAGGTCTGGCTGTCAGTTTTACAGGTGGGTATAAATGGAAGCTCTACATTAGTCTATAGGCAGAGGTGTAAATAGATGTGCTTCTGCTTATATCCTATTACATCCAAGTCCATTTAGAACTGAAAAAAATGAACAAATTGAAACTCTTAAGGTTTGACCTCATATTATATGGTTTTGGTAAATCTGAAGACGAAAATCTGCAAAAAATCAAATAAGAAAATCTAATAGTGTGTGTATAGGGTCTAAAAGGGACATGATTTTTTTCTATTACAATGGATGTGGTAATAGGAATAAAAGTGACACAATTTTTTTTTTAAAGAACAGTGTAAAAAATAAATAAAAAAAAGTTAAATAAATTTTTTTTTAAATGTAAACATAAACAATGTAAACAATGTAAACAAAAATGTAAACATTTTTAACTCACCCCATCCTGTTGAGCTCCCGTGCAGAAGCAAACCCATACGTGAGTAGCGCCCGCATATGAAAATGGTGTTCAAACCACACATGTGAGGTATCACCGCAATGGTTAGAGTGGGATCAATAATTCTAGCCCCAGACCTCCTCTGTAACTCAAAACATGCAACCTGTAGAATTTTTTAAATGTCACCTATGGAGATTTTTAAGGGTAAAAGTTTGTCACCATTCCACAAGCGGGCGCAATTTTGAAGCGTGACATGTTGGGTATCAATTTACTTGGCATAACATCATCTTTCACAGTATAAAAAAAAAACTGTGCTAACTTTAAAGTATTGTATCGACCGCCATTTTATTCTCTAGGGTGTTAGAAAAAATATATATAATGTTTGGGGGTATAAAGAAATTTTCTAGCAAAAAAAATGATTTTACCTTGTAAACAACAAGTTTGAAAAATAGACCTGATCCTTAAGTGGTTAAAGCGGAGTTCCGGGCACCAATTTTTTTTTCTTCCAAGCATCCTCTCACACAGCATTAAAA
Organism: Lithobates clamitans; assembly: GCA_037952925.1. Classification (NCBI taxonomy): domain Eukaryota; kingdom Metazoa; phylum Chordata; class Amphibia; order Anura; family Ranidae; genus Lithobates; species Lithobates clamitans. Next base: position 1,270,479 of record JBBGZY010000821.1, read on the forward strand.
ACACACATAAACTATATGTGTATATGCTAGTGGATAGTAATCATATTTTTTTTTTAACTTACGATTTAGCTGATCCTCTTCTGACCGTTGCCATGATGAGTGTGGGCATATGAAGCCCAATCGCAACCTCTTCCTGGGTAACTGATCGAGAGGTGCATGCTGAGTAACCAGCATGCACCTTTCGATCTTGCGCATGCGCGATACTTCTGCGCCCGTAGTGCAGAGTGTTAATCAAGTTTCCGTAACAACGGGCAGAGACGGAGGAAGGTCCCGCCCCGTTGTTATGGCAATGTATATAGATAGATAGATCCACCTCAAATAGTTTCATTTCCTGTTGGGAAATAACGCAACTTTTTTTTTACACAGTCCTGTCCACTGACTCCTGGAAAATGATGACTCACATTTCCCAGGAAGTGATGCTGAGCGCTGCGGAGCAGATTAGGAGCAACCACCTAGCAACAGAGCACTTCTGGTAAGTAAATAAATAAAATGTTTTCACTTCAAATGTTTTTCATTATTAATCAAGGACTGGGAAAATGTGAAAAAAAATTCAAAAAGCAAAGCCAACTCAATTTTTCCAGTTTATAGACCATAGGTTTAAGTAAAGCCTACTCAATATTTTCAGTTTATAGACAATAGGTTTAAGTTAGGAATACCTAATACATGTATGTATTCCTATCTTAAACCTATGGTCTATAAACTTAAAATATTGAGTAGGCTCTATATAAACCTATGGTCTAGAAACTGGAAAAATTTAGTTGGCTTTACTTAAAACAACAAAGTTGAAAATATGAAAAGTCTAATGAGTCAGACAAAATTAAGTTTGGTTGATGTTACTTAAAAAGCTGATGCAAATACCTGCCTAAATTAGAGTAGACCCAGCACAATATTTTTTACAGTGTAAGCTCATGGTTCTGGACAGTATTTACACTGAAAAAGCTAATTCAGCTATCAAAGAAAACTCAGGCATTCAGGAAGTAGCAAAATGACCTCCTGTATGCCTGTCAGCTGCATCTGTACCACTTAATGAAGAGGCGATCCATCATGTCTGCACAAGCACCTAGGAAAGCAAGAATAGAATGCACATATAACTAACAAATCTACTAATTGCCCTTTTTTCTAAATGAAAAACAAATGTGTCCATTAACTGAAACAATAGATAGAGGATCTGTCAGGTCCCACACTTACCAGACAGGTGAGTCCGCTTGGGCAGAGGGTAGGCTCCCTTACGTATCCGATTCGGGGCCCCTGATAGAGTAGACAGGAGGCCACGAATGCGGAGTGGTATGAGGGCCTGTAGTAGGGTCCTGGAGCACAATGGTCTGGCAAGCAACCGGTAGGTCTTCAGACTGGGTAGAGCAGATGCTGGGCAGGAACCGATCAGGCTGGTCACACACAGGCAGAGGTCGGCAACGGGCTGGCAGCAGCGGTACAAGAGGGTGAGGCAGAAACAAGGTCAGACAAGCCGGGGTCGGGTTCAGGCAGCAATCAAGGATAGTCCAAGGGGTAGCCGGGTCACAACGGATAAGCACAACAGGGAAACAGGAACTCAGGATGATCACGGACAAGGTACAGAGCTGTTTGATCAGGCAGCACTGGGTCAGCATAGAGGCAAGCCTTAAATAGGCCGATTGGCGCCAAAACGCCGCGCACGTGCGCGCGCCGATTCGCCAAAGCGCGCCGCGCCCCCGCACGCGCCCGAGCGCGCCCCCGACACCGGCGTGCACGCCCACCGAACCGGGTCGCGTCACAAGCAGCGCTCACAGGCGGACGCGCGCTAACGCGAACGCGCGCTAGCGCGAACGCGCGTACGCATGAACGCCCGGACGCCACCCCGCACGCCACGGTCGGCCAGCCCAGACACACCAGCGCCCCCAGGGACACGCGCCCCAGCACGGACAGGAACGCGAGCGCCAACACGCCCCGGCGCGCCCCGGCGCCCAACCAGGTAACCTCTCTGACAGTGCCCCCTCCTCAAGGGCAGACTCCGGATGCCCAGCTGGGCCATCTTTGCGGGATGAGAGGTTTTGAAGGATTGAAGGAGATCGTTAGCGTGCAAATTGTTTTCTGGTTCCCACGAATTGTCTTCGGGACCGTAGCCCCTCCACTTCACCAGATATTGTACCTGATTGCGCCTTCTTCTGCAATCAAGAATTGCTTCCACTTCAAACTCCTCTTCGCCATCAACCTTGATCGGTTTGGGTGGACCAATGCAACGACCAGGAAAGAAATTAGGCGTGACCGGTTTTAGGAGAGAAACGTGGAATACTGGATGAATTTTCAGGGAATTGGGGAGGTCCAATTCAAATGCCACATTGTTGATCTTCCTTTTGATCAAGAAAGGACCCAGGTATTTGGGACCCAGTTTCCTGGATGGACAAGCTAGCTTGAGGTTTGCGGTGGACAGCCAGACAGAATTGCCAGGTTCTAGCATAAGTTCTCCTCGTCTCTTCCTGTCGAAGATCCTCTTATAGTCTTCCTGAGCCTTGGTCATGGTTTCCTGTAGCAATTTATTGTTATTGGAGAAAAAGTTCAAGGTCTCGGAAACTGCAGGAACAGGGCATTCAGGAAATGCTCCAGGTAAGAAGGATGGGTGGAAACCATAGTTGGCATAGAACGGAGACTGATTAGTCGCTGAATGTAAAGAGTTGTTATAAGAGAACTCTGCGATGGGAAGCAGGGAGGCCCAGTCATCTTGGGAAAAAGCTGAAAAACAGCGGATGTATTGCTCCAAGGTTTGGTTTGTCCTCTCGGTTTGTCCATTGGACTGAGGGTGGTAGGCCGAGGAAAAGGACAACTCGATCTCAAGGGCACCACAAAGGGATCTCCAGAATCTGGAGGTGAACTGGACGCCTCTGTCCGAGACTATATTGGTCGGGACTCCATGTAGTCTGACGATTTCTTTGATGAAGATAGCGGCGGTCTCCATGGCTGAGGGGGTGCCCTTCATGGGGAGGAAATGGGCCATTTTAGACAACCTGTCCACTACAACAAAAATGGATGAAAAACCCTCTGATGGTGGGAGCTCCACGATGAAATCCATAGAGATCATGGCCCAAGGTCTCTCTGGGACTGGTAATGGCTTCAGTAGGCCCCATGCTCTTGACCGGCTAGTCTTATTTCTGGCACACGTATCACAAGACTCCACATATGCCTTACAATCCCTGGTAAGATGAGGCCACCAGAAGGAGCGTTGGACAAGGTCAATTGTTTTCCGTGTGCCGAAGTGACCCGCAAGTTTGTGGTCATGGCACAAGCTTAGTACCCGTGCTTTCAGCTCCTCAGGAACCACAATCCTATTCTTGAACCAGAGCAGTCCATCCTTGGCACAGGCTTCAGCAAGTGGGGGCATTCTCGAGGAAGCTCGCCTGATTTGAGAGATTATGTCTTCCTGTAGAACGAGGAAATTTCCAGAAGGGAGAATGGTGTCTGGGGACAAGGTTCTTTCAGAGTCAAGGAACATTCGGGAAAGGGCGTCGGATTTGACATTCTTGGATCCAGGTCTGTACGTGATGTGGAAAATAAATCGCGAAAAAAAAAGTGCCCATCTGGCCTGCCGGGGTTTTAATCTCTTGGCCGTTCTTAGGTACTCTAAATTCTTATGGTCTGTGTAGACCAAGATGGGATGTGCTGCTCCTTCCAGGAGATAACGCCATTCTTCCAGAGCTGCCTTAATGGCCAGAAGTTCCCGATCACCCACATCATAGTTTTTCTCGGACGGAGAGAGCTTACGTGAGAAGAATCCCACTGGATACAGGAGTGCTTTGGCACCCTGTCTCTGAGACAGTACAGCTCCGACTGCAACTTCGGAGGCATCCACCTCCAGGACGAAAGGCAAGGCAGGATTGGGATGTTTAAGAATAGTGGCTGAGGTAAACAACGCTTTGAGTTTTCCAAAGGCCTCTTGTGCTTTAGGGGTCCAGTGGAACCGGCACCCTTGTTTAATAAGTTCCGTAATGGGAGCTATGATTGAAGAAAATCCCCTGATGAACTTTCTGTAGAAATTGGCGAAGCCAATAAAACGTTGTACCCCTTTTTTGTCAGTCGGTGCAGGCCACTCCAGAATAGCGGATACTTTCTGAGGATCCATTTTAATGCCATCAGGAGAGATGATTAAACCCAAGAATTGGATGGATTGGAGCTCAAATTCGCACTTCTCAAGTTTGGCGTAGAGCCCATGCTGTCTTAGCCGGGAGAGTACAGTTCGTACATGTTTGCGGTGCTCCATCAGAGAGGCGGAGAAGACCAAGATATCATCTAGATAAACGATGACGTATAAATCCAGTAAATCATGAAAGACGTCATTAACAAAGTGCTGAAATGTTGCCGGTGCGTTGCACAGACCAAAAGGCATGACAAGGTACTCATAATGACCAAATCGGGTACGAAAAGCTGTCTTCCACTCGTCTCCTTCTCTTATACGGATCAGGTTATAGGCTCCACGGAGGTCTAGTTTAGTAAACACGGTAGCAGATCCTAACCTCTGAAACAGCTCAGGAACCAAAGGTAGCGGGTATCTGTTCTTTATGGTAATTTTGTTAAGCTCCCGGTAATCAATGCAGGGACGTAGGGAATGATCTTTTTTTTCTACGAAGAAGATGCCTGCCCCAGCTGGAGACGTGGAAGGACGAATGAACCCTTTCTTCAGGTTTTCGTCAATGTAAGTCTTCAAGGTGCCCAGCTCCTGCTCAGTTAAGGGAAAGATCCTACCAAAGGGGACTTCGGTACCCGGTAGAAGTTCTATTGGGCAGTCATAGGGTCTATGTGCTGGAAGGGTTTCTGCCCCCTTCTTACTGAACACGTCTAGGAAATCCCGGTAGGGTTCAGGAAGATCTTGGTAGAGTTTAGTTTCAGAGTCCATGCACAGACATTGGGAAGAGGTTGGTGGAATTCCCCGTAAGCAGTTTTGTCTGCAATATTCGGAGGAAAACTGAACCTTGCCCGTAGCCCAGTTGATGCTAGGATTGTGGGCCTGTAGCCAAGGTATCCCTAGGATAATTGGGAAGAGAGGAGAGGAGATGACATCTAGGCGTAATAGTTCCTGATGTTCCGGGCCAATGGTGGCCAAAAGAGGAACCGTTTCTTGGGTGACGGGTCCGGAACGGAGGGTGGAACCGTCTGCTAGAAAGACTGCCAGTCCTTGGGCTTTAGTTTGAGTGGGGATATGGTGAGTTTCAACGAAGGTCCGGTCAATGAATCCACTGCATGCCCCTGAATCAACGATGACCGGTACTGGGATGCTCCTTCCAGGTAACTGCAAGACAATGGAGAGTGTTAAATGGCTACCGGTACTAGGTAGGACAGGTGCACACAATGAGGAAGACGGTAGACACTTACGCCTCTTATTGGGGCATGCTCTTGCAAAATGACCGGGCTCTCCACAGTACAAGCACAGGTTGAGTGTGCGTCTTCGGGTCTTCTCTTCTGGGGTCAGAGAGGGACGGAGCAGTCCCAACTGCATAGGCTCCGAGCCTTCCTGGGCGGAAGCGGATGAGACCAATGGAGCTTGGTGCGGGGCACTAGGGACCCTGGGCAACATCCAGGCAAGACGTGGATGACCAACTGATCTTTCAGAGCGTCTTTCCCTGAGGCGACGGTCAATTTGGATAGATAAATTGATGAGTTCCTCTAGTGTCTGGGGAACCCCCACTCGTGCCAGCTCGTCCTTTAGAGGGTCAGATAATCCCAGCCGATATTGGTGACGCAAGGCAGCGTCATTCCACTCCGTGTCGGCACTCCAACGCCTAAACTCCACGGCGTAATCTTCAGCCGCTCTGCGACCTTGTTGGAGGGAATGCAAAGTGGCTTCAGCCGTTGCCGTTAGCTGAGGGTCCTCATACAGTTGGGACATGGCTAGGAAGAAGTCACTCACGGAATCAAGGGATTGAGCCTTTTGTTTCAGCAGATTGTGGGCCCAGGTTTGAGGTTCGCCAGTCAGCAAGGATATGATGAACCCCACTTTAGTAGCTTCCAGGGAGAATGTACGGGGTTGCAGGGCAAAATACAGTTCGCAAGCGTTGCGGAACGCTTGGAACTTGCTGCGATCTCCTGAAAACTTCTCGGGTGGAGGTACTCTGGGCTCTGGTGGAAGCATCACTACAGAGGGTGCTGAAGCCGAATTGGACGCTGCTCCTGAAGGAGAGGCTGAGAGGGCCTGGACCTGCCCTTCCAATCTGGTGTAGCCTTCTTGCAGACTTTTAACGGCTTGAGTGAGGCCCGCTAGGTGCCTGCACAGTTCATCCATGGGGGAGGCCCCCTGCCCGGACTCAGTCATGGCTGCCTGATACTGTCAGGTCCCACACTTACCAGACAGGTGAGTCCGCTTGGGCAGAGGGTAGGCTCCCTTACGTATCCGATTCGGGGCCCCTGATAGAGTAGACAGGAGGCCACGAATGCGGAGTGGTATGAGGGCCTGTAGTAGGGTCCTGGAGCACAATGGTCTGGCAAGCAACCGGTAGGTCTTCAGACTGGGTAGAGCAGATGCTGGGCAGGAACCGATCAGGCTGGTCACACACAGGCAGAGGTCGGCAACGGGCTGGCAGCAGCGGTACAAGAGGGTGAGGCAGAAACAAGGTCAGACAAGCCGGGGTCGGGTTCAGGCAGCAATCAAGGATAGTCCAAGGGGTAGCCGGGTCACAACGGATAAGCACAACAGGGAAACAGGAACTCAGGATGATCACGGACAAGGTACAGAGCTGTTTGATCAGGCAGCACTGGGTCAGCATAGAGGCAAGCCTTAAATAGGCCGATTGGCGCCAAAACGCCGCGCACGTGCGCGCGCCGATTCGCCAAAGCGCGCCGCGCCCCCGCACGCGCCCGAGCGCGCCCCCGACACCGGCGTGCACGCCCACCGAACCGGGTCGCGTCACAAGCAGCGCTCACAGGCGGACGCGCGCGAACGCGCGCTAGCGCGAACGCGCGTACGCATGAACGCCCGGACGCCACCCCGCACGCCACGGTCGGCCAGCCCAGACACACCAGCGCCCCCAGGGACACGCGCCCCAGCACGGACAGGAACGCGAGCGCCAACACGCCCCGGCGCCCAACCAGGTAACCTCTCTGACAGGATCATGTTGTCTTTTGAAGTGTATCTGGATGACATAACAAAAGACAGCATTTAACTGAAACTTGCAGGTCAGAAATCTGTTGCAGTTGCTGATTTTTTAGAAATTCATTACTTAATAAATGTATTTAATTAAAGGTAGTAGCAAGCAAGCCACGTATAGGATGACGAATTTACAAGATGTAAACCCAGCCTTACAACATGTTAATGTATTAAAAAATTAAAATTGCTCAAATACATAAAAGTTGGCAAGATCAAGTCCTAAAAACTTGCAAGCTGGAAATGACAGGCAAAGCATCGTTCAGCAATATTAGCAAGAGTTATTTGTTTCAGCTGGGTTCACACTGTGTGGTGTGGGGCACAGCAGGGAGTCTGGTGCATCCCCGTTCACAGTTTCAAGTCCAAATTAGGTACGAATTTTTGGCTGAATTCGGACCTGAAACTGAGCCAAAGATGCACAGAACTCCTGTGCAAGCCGCTCCACAGCCGCCCCGGAGATGTGTGAATTCGGCTCCATTGAAAGCCAGTCACACTCTCCTGTCATGCGAATTGGATGCAGCAAAATCCGCATTCAATTTGCAATAGTGTGAACCCAGCCTTAAATAAAACCACTGTCTTCTGCAGTATCGAACAAAAAAAATGAACAGTAAGTACAACTTTAATAACATTATAACACACACAAACACATGTAATACTAGAAACTTATCAAATGGTTTTCTAATAGAAAAAAGAAGGTAGAAGGTAAGATTTGAAAGCAATTATTTTGTAATGTTTTATATTCAGTTTGCATAGGATTATGGATTTGCTCTTTTTAATTAAATCACAACAATTAACCTGCAGCAAGCCTTTGCTACTGGGTGAGCTAGGGAAATTAAATGATATGATCATATTAAACAGTACAAGGAATTAGACCAATAACTCCTACTCCAGTCAGATGTTATATATATCCATGGATACTTGGCTGGAAAGAGACAAAAGGGTAATTTGCTAAACAACTATGCTCTATTACCTATTTTACTGCTAATATATATACAGTGGGGAAGGAAAGTATTCAGCCCCCCTTAAATTTTTCACTTTGTTATATTGCAGCCATTTGCTAAAATAATTTAAGTTCATTTTTTTCCTCATTAATGTACACACAGCACCCCATATTGACAGAAAAACACAGAATTGTTGACATTTTTGCTGATTTATTAAAAAAGAAAAACTGAAATATCACATGGTCCTAAGTATTCAGACCCTTTGCTCAGTATTTAGTAGAAGCACCCTTTTGATCTAACACAGCCATGAGTCGTTTTGGGAAAGATGCAACAAGTTTTTCACACCTGGATTTGGGGATCTTCTGCCATTCCTCCTTGCAGATCCTCTCCAGTTCTGTCAGGTTGGATGGTAAACGTTGGTGGACAGCCATTTTTAGGTCTCTCCAGAGATGCTCAATTGGGTTTAAGTCAGGGCTCTGGCTGGGCCATTCAGGAACAGTCACGGAGTGTGAAGCCACTCCTTCGTTATTTTAGCTGTGTGCTTAGGGTCATTGTCTTGTTGGAAGGTAAACCTTCGGCCCAGTCTGAGGTCCTGAGCACTTAGGAGAAGGTTTTTGTCCAGGATATCCTTGTCCTTTGCCGCATTCATCTTTCCCTTGATTGCAACCAGTCGGCCTGTCCCTGTAGCTGAAAAACACCCTGACAGCATGATGCTGCCACCACCATGCTTCACTGTTGAGACTGTATTGGACAGGTGATGAGCAGTGCCTGGTTTTCTCCACACATACCGCTTAGAATTAAGGTCAAAAAGTTCTATCTTGGTCTCATTAGACCAAAGAATCTTATTTCTCACCATCTTGGAGTCCTTCAGTTGTTTTTTAGCAAACTCCATGCGGGCTTTCATGTGTCTTGCACTGAGGAGAGGCTTCCGTCGGGCCACTCTGCCATAAAGCCCCGACTGGTGAAGGGCTGCAGTGATGGTTGACTTTCTACAACTTTTCCCATCTCCCGACTGTATCTCTGGAGCTCAGCCACAGTGATCTTTGGGTTCTTCTTTACCTCTCTCACCAAGGCTCTTCTCCCCGATAGCTCAGTTTGGCCGGACAGCCAGCTCTTGGAAGGGTTCTGGTCATCCCAAACGTCTTCCATTTAAGGATTATGGAGACCACTGTGCTCTTAGGAATCTTAAGTGCAGCAGAAATTTTTTGTAACCTTGGCCAGATCTGTGCCTTGCCACAATTCTGTCTCTGAGCTCTTCAGGTAGTTCCTTTGACCTCATGATTCTCATTTGCTCTGACATGCACTATGAGCTGTAAGGTCTTATATAGACAGGTGTGTGGCTTTCCTAATCAAGTCCAATCAGTATAATCAAACACAGCTGGACTCAAATGAAGGTGTAGAACCATCTCAAGGATGATCAGAAGAAATGGACAGCATCTGAGTTAAATATATGAGTGTCACAGCAAAGGGCCTGAATACTTAGGACCATGTGATGTTTCAGTTTTTCTTTTTTAATAAATCTGCAAAAATGTCAACAATTCTGTGTTTTTCTGTCAATATGGGGTGATGTGTGTACATTAATGAGGAAAAAAAATGAACTTAAATGATTTTAGCAAATGGCTGCAATATAACAAAGAGTGAAAAATTTAAGGGGGTCTGAATACTTTCCATCCCCACTGTATATATATATATACACTGTATCGGTGTATAACACACACTAAATTTTTTACCCTGAAAATTGGGTGCAAATAGTGTGTACGTGTTATACGCCGATACTGCAATTTGGGCTGCCTAGGAGGGAATGGGGAGGGGGGCGGGACAAACGTTATCAGTTTACATACAGTGAGAATCTCCTGTTTACTCAGCGGCCTCTGTAATAGGAAGTCCCGTCTCCTGGGCCAGCATTGGACCAGTGTTCTGTCTATCATACAAGCCGGTCCAGGAGGCGGGACTTTGTATTAAAGAGGTCGCCGAGTAAACAGGAGATTCTCGCTGTATGTAATCTCACGGTGCTTGTCCCTCCCCCCTTCCTCTCCCCTCTGAGGCAGCATTAATCTGAGGTGAGGCTGCAGATGGGCATTGATCAGGCTGAATTCATGGCAGTGGTGAGGCTGCATATGGGCATTACTCAGGCTACAGATGGGCATTGATCAAGCTGCATTGATGGGCAATTGTGAGGCTGTAAATGGGCACTGATCAGGCTGCATTGATGGCCAATTGTGAGGCTGCAGATGGGCATTGATCAAGCTGCATTGATGGGCAATTGTGAGGCTGCAGATGGGCATTGATCAAGCTGCCATGATGGGCAATTGTGAGGCTGCAGATGGCATTGATCAGGCTGCAGATGGGCAATGGTGAGGCTGCATTGATGGGCACTGACCCTTATTTTGCTTCAAAGTTATTTATTTAAAATTAGATTTTTTTTCCTGAAACTTCCCTTCTTAAATGAAGATGTATGTTATACGCCTGTGCGTGTTATATGCCGATAAATACGGTATATATATGAAAAATAAAATTCAAATTATTTTTAAATGGGAAAGAGAGTTTATTTTTGATTAATATTTTGTAATTAAAGGGAATGTTTAGTGGCTTTTTTTTTGTCATATTTAAAACTACAATAGAATGAAAACAGCCTTCTCTTTACATCCTGTTTGCAGGGTGGTAGTGAGTGCCAGCACTGGAACACAGATTAGTATTACCATTGTTATTATTATACAAGATTTACAGTATCTCACAAAAGTGAGTACACCCCTCACATTTTTGTAAATATTTTATTATATCTTTTCATATGGCAACACTGAAGAAATGACACTTTGCCACAATCTAAAGTAGTAAGTGTATAGCTTGTATAACAGTGTAAATTTGCTGTCCTCCCCAAAAAATAACTCAACACAACCATTAATGTCTAAACTGCTGGCAACAAAAGTGAGTACACCCCTAAGTGAAAATGTCCAAATTGGGCCCAATTAGCCATGTTCCCTCCCTGTCATGTGACTCGTTAGTGTTACAAGGTCTCAGGTGTGAATGGGGAGCAGGTGTGTTAAATTTGGTGTTATTGCTCTCACTCTCTCATACTGGTCACTGGAAGTTCAACATGGCACCTCATGGCAAAGAACTCTCTGATGATCTGATCTTATGTTGCTCTACATAAAGATGGCCTAGGCTATAAGAGATTGCCAAGACCCTGAAACTGAGATGCAGAATGGTGACCAAGACCATACAGCAGTATAACAGGACAGGTTCCACTCAGAACAGGCCTTGCCATGGTCCAACAATGAAGTTCAGTGCACATGCTCAGCGTCATATCCAGAGGTTGTCTTTGGAAAATAGATGTATGAGTGCAGCCAGCATTGCTTGAAGGGGTGGGGGGGTCAGCCTGTCATTGCTCAGACCATACGCCGCACACTGCATTAAATTGGTCTGCATTCTAAGGATGATGCACAAGAAAGCCCACAAACAGTTTGCTGAAGACAAGCAGACTAAGGACAGGGATTACTGGTACAATGTCCTGTAGTCTGATGAGACCTAGATAAACATATTTGGTTCAGATGGTGTCGAGCGTGTGGCGGCAACCAGGTGAGGAGTACAAAGACAAGTTGTGTCTTGCCTACAGTCAAGCATGGTGGTGGGAGTGTCATGGTCTGGGGCTGCATGAGTGCTGCTGGCACTGGGGAGCTACAGTTCATTCAGGGAACCATGAATGCCAACATGCACTGTGACATACTGAAGCAGAGCATGATCCCCCTCTCTTCGGAGACTGGGCCACAGGGCAGTATTCCAACATGATAACGACCCCAAAACATACCTCCAAGATGACCACTGCCTTTCTAAAGCAGCTGAGGTTAAAGGTGATGGACTGGCCAAGCATGTCTCTAGACCTAAACCCTGTTGAGCATCTGTGGGTCATCCTCAAATGGAAGGTGGAGGAGTGCAAGGTCTCTAACATCCACCAGCTCTGTGATGTCATCATGGAGGAGTGCAAGAAGCTCTGGTGAACTCCATGCCCAAGAGGGTTAAGGCAGTGCTGGAAAATAATGGTGGCCACACAAAATATTGACACTTTGGGACCAATTTGCACATTTTCACTTAGGAGTGTACTCACTTTTGTTGCCAGTGGTTCAGACATTAATGGCTGTGTGTTGAGTTATTTTGAGGGGACAGCAAATTTACATTGTTATACAAGATGTACACTCACTACTTTACATTTACATACTTTAAAATGTAATTTCTTCAGTGTTGTCACATGAAGAGATATAATAAAATATTTACAAAAATGTGAGGGGTGTACTAACTTTTGTGAGATACTGTGCATAGTTTATATAAAAATAGAAACTGTATTACATAAAAGAACAACAAGTGATGGGTTCAATAAAAACTATTGGCAGAGCATAATACAAATCATATTGATAATCACAGGTGTCCATATATAGGAAGAGATCAATACTTTGTGTTGTATCCCAACATGTTGTTTTTAGACTTGAGTGAACAGTTAGAGCTAAGCAAATGTTCAGGCCAAACATCACCTGTTCGCCCGTTCGGCCAACACTGAATTTGCGGGGCACTCGGCGGGATCTTCGCCCATAGTCCGCCCCACAATGCACTGTGCGCTGCACAGTGCATTCTAAGCCCTGATTGGGCAAAGCTTTGCCCAATCAGATCATAGTGAATAGCTGTGTATTAAGGAGCGCGCTGGGAAGCCATCCGCATCCAACGGATGAGTCATCAGCTGTCAATGGGCTTCCCCGCTGACAGCTGAATAAAAAAATCATTGCCGGCAATAGAAAAAATGTGAAAAAAACGGTGTGGAGGTCCCCCCAATCCATACCAGGCCCTTTTGCCATCTGAACAGGCAGATGGTGGTTAGACAACAGAGCTTTTTTTCCCCGCCTTTTTTCGGGTCCGGTGGTGGCGGCATGATTGACGATGGATCTATGTCAGGGGACATTGTTTTTTTTATTTTAATAAAGGAATTGTCAAAAACTGTGTGTGTGTTTTTATTTCTGACACTTTTTTGTTCAATGGGTAGGAGCACTATGTACCCCATAATCATTAACAGGAGGGGCCGGGATCTGGCCCCCTTGTTAAAGAGGCCTTCCGGATTCCAATAAGCCCCCAGCCTGCAGACCCCCACAACCACAACCCAGGGTTATGGGGAAGAGGCCCTTGTCCCCCATCAACAGAGCCCCCCTGCCCTAAAGAACCCCTCCCATGTTGAGGGCAAGTGGCCTGGTATGGCGCTCCCGCACGCCATTTTTTTTTAGGGTTTGGCATGGGGTTCCCTTTAAAATCCATACCAGACCCAAATGGCTTAGTATGGATTGGGGGGCCCTCGCGTCGTTTTTTTAACATTTTTGTATTGCCAGCAATGGTATTGCCTCGTCGACAATTTAAATGTAATTATTTTCATTATATATGTCAGTTTTGCTGCAGCAGATTCTATACATGGTACAGATGTGCCGGATACCCTGGGCACCTGCTGCAGCAAAACTAACATATATAAAGAAAATAATGACATTTAAATTGCCGGTAATACAATACCATTTCCGGCAATATAAAAATGTTGTTTACCTGGAGCAGTGCAGACCCAAAAGGATCAATTTCTCCTGCAGAACTAAAACCCAAAGCTGGAGGGACCCATTGCCGAGAAAACCTAAAGCCAGGGAGAGCAAGAGAGGGACCATTCTTGAGGTCTGAGACTTATGAGATAGCTAACTGCCAAGTGCCTTGGCAGTTAGCTAGTTAGCAGTATCCAGCAGCTTGTCCTCTACTCATCACTCACGATCTTAAAGGGACAGTGCATCACCTACAGACGGCGTCAATGTAAGTTGGCCAACACAGAAAATTAGTCACCAGGTATTTTTTAAACACCTTCAGGGGTACCCCTACCTCAGGAATGCATATGCTGACACACTATTGGGGTTGTATGCATAGTGTGCACAAAAGGACCCTTTAATTTCCTGAGTTAGTTTATGCCGTTACTTAAACTCTAGTTCAGGGGTGTCAAACTCAATTTCATTGAGGGCCACATCTGCATTATGGTCGCCCTCAGAGGGCTGGTTCTATCTGTAGCCCCCACCATCAGAAGTCCAGAGTCCCCCACCTTCCCTTACATCACAGTCCACCACTTTACTATGTGCTGCTGCTGAGAAGAAGCTAGGGGCAAAGCCAGGAAGCACTGCAGGGTCTGGAGGAGGACCAGAGGAGGGCTAGTGTCAGCTGCACGAGTCTGCTTAATGCTGAGACGAGTAAATGCGGAGATGAGGGGTGCCGGGGCAGCACAGAGAGGTGCAGGATCTGTAGTAGAAAGTTTGTCCTCCCTCGACTGCTGAGATGGGGGGTGGCAGAGACAAGCTACCCTGTGAATGCACTGAGAAGCACAGGATCTGGCGGAGGAGTTCTCTCATCCTCCCTGCTGCCATCTGCTTGCAGACAAGATGGGGTTGGAGATGAGGGAGGTGTCGCAGCTGCAGGAGGGGTGCAAGGGCCACATGAAATGGCCCAGAAGGCCGGATTCAGCCTGCGGGCCTTGTGTTTGACACATGTGCTCTAATTGCAGTAGGTATAGTTAAACTTAACATTGCTGCAGTTCCACTGATTGCCAGTTGATAGGTTAGTGATCTACCTTGTACAGTATCTTAAAATCTGCTTATCTGCCTGTTGCAAGATTTATAAATTATGTGCATGGCTTCAATACATACATTTAATCTACCACCAATTGTTTGGCCTATTTCCAGTGTAGTGTAGCATATTAATGCTTAAGTTACACTGGTGTGAGCAGCTTTCTACCTATAACCAGATGTGTCGATTTTCACACACGCCCGAGCAATGACAGCATGGCATTTTTAGGGGATTTTTTTTTGATGATGGCAATAATGGAATGTCAAAAAGGCCACTTTTAGTTTCTGTCAGAAGCCTTCGTGACAAGGTGACAATGCATAAAAATATTTGGGGGAAGGGGACATAAGATTGTCCCCTTATTACAGGAAATTCCTAAACAAGGACCTTCATAGCAGAATCACCTGGTCTTAATATAATAAAAGTTACAGATTTAACTACTTGCCTACCAGCCGCCATCATTATACTGCGGCAGCTTGGCACGGTCCTGCGAACCGTGTAGCTGAACGTTGGCCTATTTAAGCGGGATGGCAGGCGCACGCGCCACCGGAGGTTCCGATGCTCATGGCAATGACCACCGGCCACACGCGTTCGTGGGCACGAGAGGCAGAACATTTATGTGTGTGTGTAAACACACAAATCCCTGTTCTGTGAGGAGAGGAGAGGAGAGGCAGATCGTGAGTTCCTAATAGCTAGGAACCATGATCTGTCATCTCCTATAGTCAGTCCCATCCCCCACAGTTAGAACACACACTGAGGGAACACAGTTAACCCCTTGATCGCCCCTAGTGTTAACCCCTTCCCTGCCAGTGACATTTACACAGTAATCAGTGCATTTTTATAGCACTGATCGCTGTATAATTGCCAATGGTTTCAAAAATCTGTCAAAAGTGTCCGATGTGTCCACCATAATGTCGCAGTCCCAATAAAAATCGCAGATCGCCGCCATTACTAGTAAAAAAAAAAATTATACTAAAAATGCCATAAATCTATCCCCTATTTTGTAGACGCTATAACTTTTGCGCAAACCAATCAATAAAAGCTTATTTTTTTATTACCAAAAATATGTAGAAGAATACATATTGGCCTAAACTGAGGAAAAAAAATAGCTTTTTTAAAAAAAAAAATTGGGGATATTTATTATGGCAAAAAGTACAAAATATTAAGGTTTTTTTTCAAAATTGTCGCTTTTTTTTGTTTATAGCGCAATAAATAAAAACCGCAGAGATGATCAAATACTACCAAAAGAAAGCTCTATTTGTGGCAAAAAAAGGATGTCAATTTTGTTTGGGTACAATGTTACAGGACAGCGCAAATGTCAGTTAAAGCGACACAGTGCCGCATCGCAAACATGGCCTGGTCATTGAGCAGTTAAATCTTCCGGGGCTGAAGTGGTTAATTAAATTCAACTAAAATTTTGTTTGGAAATTTTGAATCTGAATTGTGTTCATAAAGCAATCTCTGATGAAAGTCCTCACCTCTCCCATCCCTCTTTTTCACCCCCCCCCCCCACACACACACACACACACACACATACACACACACTTAGCATAATGATTTAAAAAGTTACCGTCTGAAGTTTTTTTTTTTTTCACTAACAACTAAACCGTGTGTGTCCCAAACAGGTGTGAAAACTGATTGATCCAATGCTGCAGTCTGTGCTGCAGTCTGTGCCTCTGCTGACTGATCACTTCTTTTGTGATGTCATCACGCGGTGCAGCCTGATATGGCCCCACCATTGGACAGAAAATAGAAAGTGTTCACATCACCCAGGCAGCAACAGGGACACCCAAAGAAGGCCCCTGCAGTGAAGAAGATAGTAGACTCAGAACCCAGTTGTGACCATGTGACCATGGGTTAAGGTGAGGGGATTTTAGTTTAAATTTTAGTTTTTGACACTTTTTTGGTCAATGGGTAGGGGCACTATGTACCCCATAATCATTAACAGGGTGGGGCCGGGATCTGAGGCCCCCCTTGTTAAAGGGGGCTTCCAAATTCCAATAAGCCCCCTGCCCGCAGACCCCCACAAGCACAGCCCAGGTGATGTCCGGAGTTCAGCTTTAATAAAAACATGTTAATAAATAAGATCAAGTGAGCTATCATTTTGATGAATGTGGATATGAACTTAATATTCTCATGCTGAGATCATCACACTGCTCACTTTACTGGTATTACTGTGCTAATGTGCAGGCTGAGGTCATTAGTAAGAATGGCTCATTATTCTTAATATGGCAATTATTGCTGTCTGAGACATTTAATGACCTATTGTATTTGAAAAATAATTCAGGTTATTGCTCAACTGCTTTATCCAAAATGTTCTCAGTCTACACAAGACTTTCTCCCAAAATTATCTCTTTTAATCAGTATGACAAATTAAGCAATCACGGAATGAATTGTTGATAGAAGAACCTGCAGGCATGTAATTTTATGACCTGACCTGAAAAGCTACAGTTTCGAAACATATATTTTCACATGAACTCTTCAGTTCTGAATTTCCAACGTTGGGTGGGAAGTAGCCAACAGGGCCACCCACGCAGCAAATTTCATATAGTGTGTACCCAGCTTAAAGTGGACCTTCAACCTAAATAAAAATGATGTTCGCCCCTCAATTTTGTCCATGTGTAAATGTGCCATAGCACATTTGCGCACACATGGGTTTCCTGCTCATCCTCAAAAACAGAGCCAGTATGGAAATTCCAAAACTCAGCGTATCTGCGCATGTCCAAAACTCCTCTTTCCCCACATGTGTGTTGCAGGGTTCTGCCAGAACCTGGAAGTCGGGCAAAGCCCTTTAACACATGTGCATGTGCACCAAACTAAAAAAAGATGGTGGTGCTGGAGGAGGAGTGGAAAGCCGAGGCTCAAAGAGACTGAAGTTCCACTTTAAAGTGTATAAAGGTTTTCTCTTTTTTGAAGCCATGAATATTTCTGAGATTTGATGAAATACCTTACAGTTGAACTCAATCCACAGAAGAAATACACCCAAGAGTTTTTCTACCTGCCATAGAATTTATATTTATGTCTTTCTAGTCCTGAAATTTACACAGACCCCTTACAAAGCACAGCCTAGTGGATGATATCTCTTAAGCCTCATACACACGATCAGATTGTTGGCCAAAAAAAAACATGGAATTGTGTCTGAAGGCTGTTGGCCCAAACTAATCTTGCATACACACGGCACAAAATTGTTGGCCAACAATTATGAACGTACTGTGGTACTATATGACTTTTCAGCTCTTTAGCACCACCCTTTGGGCTCCTTCTGCTAATTTTGTGTTAGTAGAAGTTTGGTGAGTGTTCATTCGCGCTTTTCATTTATCGCTTTTCATTTCACGCTTTTCAGTTCGTTTCTGAATGGCCATTCGTCAACCAGACATGTTGTGGAATCGGAGGAGATAATGTGTTATTTATTATTGGCCTTGGAGTTATTGCTTTGACATTATTTTTTGATTGAATAATGATTTGATTTGATATATTTTCTATGTTTTTGGATGCATAGAATGCACTTTTTGGTTAAGTTCTATTGGCAGATAGAATGTCTAATTTTATTTGTTTTCTTTTTTTAATGCACAATAAAAAAAATTGTGGAGAATAATACTTGGCTATGTGTTTTACTTCGAAATGACAGTTTGGGAGTAGGCAGTTACATTTAAAAAAATACAATGTAAAATTGACAAGGTACACCAACATAGTTGTATCTTTGATCTTAAAAACTATGGAATAATGGTGTTGTGGTAACTTGCCCAAAAAAAAAAAAAACGCATAATAATATTATTCTTGATATCACTAGAAAAAAAAAGCCTATGAAAATTTGTTTGCAATAACTCCATCAGTATCACCAGCAAAGCAGCTTCAGTATTATCACATTAAAGAAGGAGAGAATGTGCGCTGCATTTCGAGATTTCATAATTTGCCGCGTCACGAATGTTAATTCTCCATTACGAGCGCTAGTTTACAAAACCGACCGCTTCTGGCTTATCCTTGCTTCCGAGCATGCGTGTTTCTACTTGTAGCTTTTTATTTTCATTCTATGTGTGATTAGGATTTTCACATATCAGTTTTCTCACATGTTGGTATATAGGTTTCTAATTTAATGTTTTGACCTCCAGTGATTCCATTCCTATGGACTTATGCTACATATGTGTCCAGCTATGTATAGATACATACAATATACAGTTGTAATTTTTTTCTCTTTTATGTGTATATTATAGTGGTTTGTACACAATCCCCCCATGAGAGTCCACTTCACATGTGGGTATTCTAGTTCTTATCATTTTGTTTTTCAGTATTTTTCATTTTTTATCACTTTTCACGTACATGTTTCTTACATGTTTCTGTGGGTACAGATAATTTTCTTCCCAGGTGTGGGATAACACATCAAATCTATTGTATTTACACACTGATCTCTAGCTATTCATCCAGTTCCTTTTTTCTTGATTATTTTTGGTCCAGGACATGTTTTCCTGGTCCTTGTCTCACATTCCCACTGCCCTTCATTTATAGCATTGTTTTTTTATTTGCACACAACAATTTTACTGGTCACTGCGCCCCATATACGTCATTACGGCACCTAGAACACATGATATTGTTGCTGGCCAGACGTACGATGCCATTTCGCATCGGCGCAGTGCGGCCCCCCTTTTAGACGCCTCCCACTAAGTCAGAAGGGATCACATCACTTCCTTCCGGTGTTCACACAGGCGCACCATGGCCCTTTGGAACGCAAGCTCTGGACGTTGGCTGGAGACGTCACGTCACTTCCTTTTAAGTGCTCTTTCGTTATCCCATCTTTTATTTCACCACTATGTCTATATAGTACAGCATGGACATTGAGAGCGTTGACATTCAATGTCCAATATGACTGATATGTGGACGCAGTATTTATGTATTTTACTAGAGGCACTGCAATAGGCCCCATAGTGAGGCGTGGAACGCACACCGAGCGGCCATTTTGCTCAGTTACCGGAAGTGACACTGTGTACATGCCGAACACATTGGGGAGCTGATTCTCATCTTTGTGGTTACACTGCCTATATAAACCTTGCTGGCTGAAGTGGGGGGACCCCCCAGACGATGTCCAAGGAGACGAAACGCATCGGGTAGGACCCCACTGCCGCCATTTTACTTATACAGCGCTCTTTTTATCCATTCCCATGTGAGTGTATTTCTTTCTTTTTAAATACATTTGGCACACATTTTTATGGATTTACACTATGTGGCCTTCCTTTTTTCCTTTCCATGCAATGTAATTACCATCCATTCTGGACATCACCCCTGAGGGACATACCGGTTCACGGATCATCCCAGGACCTCTTTTCAACTTCCACGGAACCCTATCAGCTGTTCACCACCCAAGCTTGTTTGACCCAATTGAACGTATGTTTCTTTGGGTTCAAACGTAAGCCTCCCTATTGTCGGTGGTGGTGTTCCTTTTATTCCAGATGTCACGTGCACATTGATACGTTCTATGTATGAAGTCACACATTTATTGAGGACTATCATTCCATAACATTGTATGAGTCATATATTCACTGAGGACTTCAATTCATTCACTTTTTTGATGCCCCCTCTTTTCATTTTTTGAGGTTCGCTAGTCTAAGGATTTAATGGTCTTTATGCTACATATTGTGTGGTTATTTCACTTCTCAGATTAGCGCTACACTTATTTTGTTTTCTGATTTATGCACATATCCTACTGGCCGTGTTAGCTGCTTATTCTTTTGGGCAGCGCAGAATTACTTGTTATTTTTTTTTGTGTTTGTACTTTGGACTTTTGTCCAACGGACTTGTGTACACACGCTCGGAAAATCCGACAACACACATTTGTCAGCGGAAAATTTTAAAACCTGCTAGCCAACATTTGTCTGCGGAAAATCTGACAACAATTGTCCGATGGAGCATACACATGGTCGGATTTACCGCCAACAGCCTGTCATCAAACATTTCCCGTCGGAAAGTCCGATCGTGTGTACGAGGCTTAACAGTTAAATTATCTCTAGGTAATACCATTTTTTTAGTTTTGTATAGAGAGGGGGGGTTAAAACCTTTGTTTTGCCATTTGTGTTCCCATATGGGAAAATCATCCCTCTATTTGTACTGGTGAGCAGTGTCACTGAGAAAAAAAGGAAGGGGAAATTCAAAATGTTACAGTTGTCCCCAGAACAACAGGTAGGGGGGAAATTTCCAATGGGGATATCTGTCCTGACAACAGTTGTCTAAGGAGGGAATTGCCCTACTGTGTGTCTAGAACAGGAAATAAACAACAATTTCCCCAATGGTACACAGACAGCAGCAAATAAACTTGCAGAAATGTTAACCCTTTAGTACTCTTCCCAAAGCTAAAAAATATGTTTGCGTTATACTGTACATACTGTAGCACTACCCCTTCAGGGGCCGCTAGTAACTGGTTTCCTTACTCCTGCACAGCCAGGCAACACGCGGTCCCTTGGTTATTTTTTTTTTAGGGGAAACAACTTGGGGTGAAGAGATATATGTTGATTTAAAGAACAATAACCAGGTACAACTTCCTCCCTATGTACACTATCTTGAACTGTCCTCCTTTCCTGACACTGACAGTCTCTGAAGATAAAATGCAAAAGCCCCTTAAAGTTACTGTAAAGTCTTATTTAAAAAAAAAATAACAAACATGTTATACTTACCTGCTCTGTGCAGTGGTTTTACACAGAGTGGCTGAGGCCCTCATCTTCTTGGGTCCCTCTTCTGTGCTCCCGGCTCCTACCTCCTGTTGAGTGCGCCCTCAGCAAGCAGCTTGCTGTGGGGGCACCGGAGCCAAGTCACAGCTCCCTGTGTCCATTCAGCCTGGGTTCACACTGTAGTAATGCGGGAACCAGCGTGATTCCAGTGCTGGTTCCCACATTGCATATCTCCCGCAGGCAGTTCACACTGCCCTCTGTGAACCAGTGTCAATACAATGTTAATTACACCCCCAGATCGGTTCACAGATTGCAGTGCGAACTGTGGATTCGGACAAGAATCAGATCGCAATGGGTGAGAACACCCATGCGATCTGATTCCAGTGTGGGAAAAAAAAAGTCCCTGCACCTTTTTTGTGCGAATCCAATGTGAGTTGGGCCATACGAACTGTATGGCTGAACTCACATTCCACAGACATCGCATGTGATCGGCACCGCAGTGTGGGTGCGAATCACATGAGATGCCTTGGGTTCGCTACAGTGTGAACCTGGGCTCAGACATGGAGCCATGACCTGACCCCTCTCTCTCCTGATTGGCTTACTGACTTTGATTGACAGCAGCGGGAGCCAATCATGCCACGCTGCTGTCTTAGCCAATGAGGAGGGGAGTCCTGGGCAGCTGAGACACTCCTGCAACATCGCTGGATAAAGATGGGCTTAGGTAAGTATTAGGGGTCTGAGGGGGGCTGCTGCACACAGAAGGTTTTTTTTATCTTAATGCACAGACTGCATTAAGATTAAAAAATCCTTCTGTCTTTACAATGCCTTTAAGGACTAGGAACTCTCCGTCCCTTTAGAAAGTAGCACACTGTGTTGTAAGCTGCATACAGGACTATTTCCAGCTCCACCATAGACACTGATTCCAGCTCTACTGCCTGCAGAACTACCAGCCCACCTGGCTGCTTCTCCACCAGCCCACCCAGCTGCTCCAAAGATCTCCCAGGGCAAAGGATAGGAAGGGTTAAGCACAAAGCTGTCCTCCTGAAAGGCTTGTTACATGTGGCAGTCTTTCCCTTGTGAATCCCTGGGTGTGCTGATGTACTCACACTGTCCTCCTTGCTCCTGCTGCTCTTAGGCAAGATTCCTAGACAAACCGTGACACTGTAAAGGTCTTCCTAAGCCACCGACAGACACCGGGGTGCCCCCCAGGACACTGACAGTCTCCTCAGCACTCCATCTTCCACCCAACTCCCCTGCTGGCATGGCTCATCCATATTTAAGGGCTGACTCAGCCACCCTGTTAGACCTACTCCCTGAGAATTGGCCAAGTCCCCCTTAGTATGCAGATCAACCCTCCTGGCCTCCAGCCACTAAATTCTAGATGTTTCTCCAAACTTCCAGAATCAGGGTGAGGCACCAGTGACCTGCCTTTGTGAGTCATCTAGCCTAACCTGCAGTAACCCTGACGCAATTTCAGACTCACCTTACCATGAGTCAATAAATTTGCCTGCACTATTCTAGTAGCAAACTATACACAATATACACAGAAAAATACACTTTAAAGA
Organism: Lithobates clamitans; assembly: GCA_037952925.1. Classification (NCBI taxonomy): domain Eukaryota; kingdom Metazoa; phylum Chordata; class Amphibia; order Anura; family Ranidae; genus Lithobates; species Lithobates clamitans. The sequence goes on from JBBGZY010000821.1 coordinate 1,293,355, forward strand.
ATACAATGGTGCCCTATTTTCACTTTAAACCTTCAGACTAGACAATGAAAGAGTAGCAGCAAACAGGTAAGGTAATCTCCCTTCTCACTCTGCTGTTTCCTCCCATCAGCATGTTATTTGACAGTACATTTGCATAAAGCTCACCCGATTCCTAGTTCCTAGTCCTGACCCCCTGCCCCAGTATGAGTGCTGCTTCATGGGGGAATATAAGTGGCTGATACCAAATCAAATCAGAACTTACACAAGTTGCATATAAATTATAAATATGTCTAATGATTTTCCCGCAAATACAGAACTGTGTTCATTTGTGTCTTTTATTTTTGCCTAGAATTTTTGCCTACGAGCTTTCTAATCCTAATCCCTCCACTATATATAACAATGTGAGACAAGATATCACATAAGTGGGGATTGGGCATTGCATTATGGCAGGCAAATTAGCATTTTTGGTCTCAAAGTCTGGCAAATATGAAGTGTACAGTTTGTTGATAAGAGTCTAAAAGTTTTGTATCTTTGACAACAATGTATATAACATATAACAAGCAAAATATTTTGTGTACAATGTAACAAATTTTTCTCCTACTAGCTAATATAATGATCAGTTCATTATGCTAGAGTTCAAAGCGGAGGAATGTTGCTCCACATTTTTATTAAATGTAGTACTGTAGTTAGCGTGCAAAGGGGTTTAAAAAACGTATTCACAAGTTGACTTTGACAGGGAAAAATTCTTTCAAGATTGTCCAACAAGCACAGCAATGAAATGCAATATAAGAGTGTTGAAAATATCGCTAGTTTCAACATCTATGTCCTTTCCTATTTTTCTTTTTCTTTTTATTGTCTTTTGTTTTGCCTTTGGGTAGATTCTTGTCCAAGTGAAATAATGGTTACTTAAGTATAGTTGTTTCTGTCGAACAGGTGATAAGACATATTTATATTGATCTTCAAAATATTAGAAAAGATTGTACTTCTCAAGCTTCATCAATGTTGTGATATATGGGATAAAGGCATTCCAGACTATGGGCTTTTTGAATGTAACCTGGCAACCTATTTATTAAAAATTAATATTTAAAAAAAAAAAGTTTGAATAGCAAAGCTTTTCAGTAATAACAGCCATCTTTTGCCAATGTGCATTTAGAACATGCGGAAGTGGAAGGAGGCTAGATATCTTCAAACACTGCCATCCTGAGACAGAACAACATTATGCTCTGAACATCTCTATCCTTTAGTCCCTTGTAGAAGTGACCCAATAGCTCTTTCCTTGGAGAAATTAGTGTAGCTGTAGTTTGCGCTAACCATATGATGCTGTAAACCAATTGTGACCACTATAAAGAGTACTAACTCCTAAAGGTACTAGACTGTATATCTTATACAGTTAGCTTGGGAAAATATGTAGGTATTAAAAATGGGACTTCAGAAGTTGCATGGAAATTCTGGAGTCATTTAGTATGCAAATGTTAGTTGCCTGGCTGTCATATAGGCCCTTTGGTTCAAGTGGCTTAAATCAGTGGCTCTCAACCTTGTCCTCAAGTACCCACAACAGGCCTTGTTTGCAGGTTTTCCTTTATCTTGCACAGGTGCTTTAAATCAGAGTCAATGGCTTGGTATTTTGGACAGCTATTTTATCTAGCACCCTTTCAAACTGAGTAGCTTTATAGGCGCTACAACGCTAAAAATAGCGCCTGTAAAGAGCCTCTCCTGTCTCGCCAGTGTGAAAGCCCGAGGGCTTTCACACTGGAGTGGTGCGCTTGCAGGACCTTAAAAAAACTCCTGCAAGCAGCATCTTTGGAGCGGTGAAGGAGCGGTGTACACACTGCTCCTTCACCGCTCCTGCCCATTAAACTGAATGGGCACTGCTGCAGAACCGCTGGCAAAGCGCTGGCAAAGCGATGGGGCAGCAGCGCTTTGCGGGTCATTTTAACCCTTTTTTGGCCGCAAGCGGGGGTTAAAACCACCCCGCTAGCATCCAAAAACCCCCGCAAAAACTACGGTAAAGTGCCGCTAAAAATAGCGGCGCTTTACCGCCGATAGCGCCGACGCCCCAGAAATTCCCAAAACAGGGCCTGTTGAGGGTACTTGAGGACAGGGTTGAGAACCACTGGTTTAAATCACTGACCTACAACAAGTATGCAGATAAGGAGTTCCACTGACTTTCTTGCATCCTTGTTCTACGGCAGTGACTCAGAAACTACTGGAGCCAGAGGGTGAGCATAATAGCAGCAAGTTAATTAGTATTTTCAAAATAAGATGAGCAATGGCAGTTCCTATACAGTATGTCTCCCAGGAAAAAGTTTATTTTAGGCAACTGAATATTTTACACATTATCTTACAAATTATATTTTACCCCAACATACAAAATTTATAAATGGCCACCTTTACAGTACAAATGCAATGTCTTACTGTACTTGAATCCAATGCTTGTAAGTCAGTCTGCTTCTTATAAAGCCTGCCTGTCTCCTAATCATACCTGTTAGATTTAATAAATGCAATAATAAAGGGTCCTCTCTTAAGAGAGCATCTTTGTAATAAATATATTAGAGCTTTTTTTCAAGAAATTCTACTTTGGCCCTGAAAATGATAGCCAATCAATGATCAGCAAATGACACCTTAAAGCGGAGTTCCACCCATTTTATATGTTGATATGTACTGTATGAGAATGCTTTACCAATGTAAATTTTTATTTTTTTGTAAGGAAATACTTTTTTCTTATTTCAGCCGAATGGCCGCCTAGATGATTACGCCTAGGCGATTACGCCTAGGCGATTTGCAAGGGCTCCTGGGATAGCGCTGTCATGTATCCCAGGAGTCCTTGCAAATCACCTAGTGAAGAAAGCTTGCGATGATTGACGGCAACGTCTGCCAACGCTGCTATGGCAACGTGTCAGGACTCAGGAAGAAGGAGCGCCGCACGGTGGCATTACTGCACAGGCACGAAATCGGGATGTGCATGCTGGGTAGCCAGCTGCACCGATTTCAGGAAAAAGAAGAGGGCTTCAGATGCCCACAGTAGAGATGGGCCCTGACAGCTTCCGAGATCCAGGTACTTTTATTCAATTTAAACATAATAAAAAGGACTACATCTAAAGATTGCATATAGAGTGGATCAACTTAGAGTGGAGTCTTGAAAAAAAAATGAAAATTGGGGACTGGAACTCCACTTTAAATAAAAAATAGTAGTTTAAAAAAAGCTTCTTAGCCCCTGAAACAGTATTTTAAACACAGAAATGTTAAACTGTAAAATCTGTGGTTTTTAGACCAATTCCCAATATCTTCTCAACTGGACTCCTTGTCACAATCAGTCCATCAGATCTACCAGGTCTCTTTCCAGCAGCAGGCATGTCAGTTAGGCCTGGTTTACACCTATGCATTTTTTAGTGCATTTTCAGTTTTTGCAAAAACACACTACAGTACATTTAACATAGTTTCCTATGGATGTAGTTCACAGCTGGGCATTTTATGGAAAGAGCCAGGGTCTTTTTTTCTGTTTTTTGGTTCCATTTACTTCAATGGTTTAAAGATGTGTATTGAAAAATGCAAAATGCACCTGCAATATACAAACTGCAACCTGCACAAGTGTGAATCAGGCCTTACTGACCAGCTAAATGTTGCTATGCTATGAGTAAGCGCTCTGCAAGAGCGTGAAACGCGTTAGCGGCCAAGCTGTATTGCTCCAGCGGTGTCATGTACTGATTTTATGCCATGTTTTGAATAAAGAAGATTTTATCTGCTCATCCCTGTGTGCGGCTGTCCAGATCTTTCCTGCACAAATATAATTGCCCAGCGAAATGTGTTTCTGTTTCCTTCTTTACTTTTTATTTTATTATTTAAAAAATGTAACTTTTATATTCTGCTGCAGGCTGCCAACCTCCAGCCCTCAAAGTGCAGCACCAATTCATAGTGCAGGCTGCCAACCTCTAGCTGCCACAGTGCAGCACCCCATGACAGCACACATAAGACAAGGTTGTAAAAGATGCAGGTCAAGCACTTAGCAGCCAGGAGCAATATTTCAAAAATACTTTTAAAGTAAAAAGACAGCTACAGAACCTTCGGCTTAAAGTCAATGTATAGCGGTTTTGAACATTATTTCTTTTGTTATTATGGCCAGGGCTAAAAAAAAAAAACATAGTGAAGTAAACATAAAATATTGCAAAATCAGAGGCATTTATTAGAAAGATGAACCAAGGTAAGAAGAAGCATCTCCGCATCACATCCAATTAATTATTACAGGGTATCGTTATCACAAGATTCCAGTACCCAACTGTATTACATGCCAGCCTTTCAAGAAATCCTCTGATTGTACTTATTTGTTAGTATACGGGTTTTACATGGATTATGGCCAAAACTTCTATTTAAAAGTAGTAAATTGGGAGAACTTCTTGTAATGCGGCATACACACGACCGTTTTTTCCGTCAAAATAAACTCTGACGGTTTTTCTGACAGAGTTCCGAAGGAGTTCCGCTGAAACGGACTTGCGTACATGATCACACCAAAGTCCGATCGTTTAGAACTTGGTGACGGACTAGAAAAAGGAAGTTAAATAGCCAGTAGCCAATAGCTGCCCTTGCGTCGTTTTGGTCCGTCGGAATAGCATACAGACGAACGGTTTTCCCAATAGGAATTGATTCCGTCGGAAAGATTTAAAACATGTTCTATTTCTAGGTCTGTCAGAATTTTCGAAAGAAAAAGTCAGATGAAGCGGAATATCCGATGAAATGATTCCGTCTGACCTTTTCTGCCGGAAAGTCCAGTCATGTGTACGCAGCATAAGACTGACATAACACAGTGGATTGACCAAATGAGAAAAGATATATGGAATCTTGGTGTCTTGTTGACATGTACTTATGTCAGTTCCTATTTGTTTAAAACAACACTGTTCACAAACTGGATTGTTTTTTAGAGATTCTTTTCAGGATACCTGTACTGAAAAATATGAAAGCTGCCATTTCCAACCTTTACTCTTAAAAATGCTGCTTACCTGAAATCAAACGCATATGTACACCACCTGCATTTGACCTGCAGCAATTGCCAGCAGTCTGACAGTGCTGTCACTATGTCGATCAGTGATTCAAAAAATATTGATGATCTGGCAACTAGCATTTGCAGAAGGAGGTCAGGATTGGAAACCTCCACATTTTCTAAGTGCTTTTTTCTTAAAATGTAAATCTAATAGTGGAATCAAATAGGAAATGCTTTATTTCCTAGAATAACAAGAATGCATTTGTTTTAAATAAAAGAAGAGTAACACATATTTTACTATACGGCTTAGGGTGCATCCATAATATTTTAATTGAAGGATTGCAAATTTTATTCAACAAAACTCTGATCTTTGCAATAAAATATCAAATCAAGTGGCTGCCCATAAAGGGCTGAATCATAGCAAAGGATGCTTTGGCTTAAACTACTATCATTCCTCTTAAACTCAATGTATACCTGTCACATTGCCCATTCAGAACAAGGCAACAAGTTCTCTTATAACTAGGGATGAGCTGAGTGTTTGGTCTGACTGTAAATGGCCATATTTGGACAATGATATTATCATTATCCTCACCATTTCATTAATATTACTGATGACAGTTCAGGATGCTGTAATTCCGTAAGGGGCTGTCGATGCATTTGGTTGTCAGCTTTTTTTCTTTAGGCTGGCATCAGGCATGATTGATAATGAATCTACATCAGGAGACATTTTTTTAAATAAAAGGCTTTTCCCATGATGTACATCAATCATCAACCACATCATCCAGCAATGTAGGCCCACGTCAATCATAATTCCCACTACCCATCGACCAGTCTAGAGAAAACAAATGCCACCTGTTGACACACATCTGAACCTGACAACTGTTCGCCCACTACAGACAGCTCTGGCAGATGACAGCTATATATATACAAAGGGGTGGGATCTCCCAGGTGATGTCATTGACCTTATATGCTCATTGAGGGCAAAAGATCCCAGTGCTATGGGATTATTGAAAGTGAAAGTAAAAGAAAATCCCAGAAAAGTAATAGAGGGGAAATCTTCCAATGGGGACACTAGTTTTGGTGACCTGGGGGTCCCCAAGAAATTCCCCTAATTTTCAGGGATTTCCTCTCACTTCCTGTTTGGCTATGGGACAGGAAGTGAAGGGAAATCTCCACAATGGGACACAGATGGCGAAAAAAAATCGAACAGGTGTTATAACCCGCCCTTACTCTATTCAAAATGAAAAAAAAAAGTTTTGCCTATAGTTCTACTTTAAGCATTACAAAAATAACTGTTCCCCACCAAGGTTTTTTTTTTCACGTGCATGTCCCAGAGAGCAGTGCCCAGCGTTGAATGACATTTGTTTAATAATCCATTTCATATTAACTCAGAAAACAGAATGTATTTTTTATGTTTAAACAAATACTTTTTATTGAGGTTTGACATAGTTTACACTAAGAAAAACATAACTTCACCATAGAAACCCCACCCATCCCTACCTTGAGTCGCTCAAAAATTGGGGTACCCTTACAAAAACAAAACATTTGTTAATACAAAGGTAACACTTGCAGGTGTAACTAAAGATATTGCAGACAATAAGCAAGCACTAGGCAATATATTTTTTTTTTCAAGGATAGCACAATCCTGCTAAAAAGTTACTGCACAAATAAGCAGTTGCCAACACACTTTACTGGCTCAGTAGGGTTGATTTACTAAAACTGGAGAGTTCAAAATCTGGTGCAGCTGTGCATGGTAAATTTTTCACTCTCCAGTTTTAGTAAATCAACCCTACTGAACCAGTAAAGTGTGTTGACAAGTATTTATTTGTGCAGTAACTTTCTAGCAGGATTATGCTACCCTTGAAAAAAATATATATTGCCTAGTACTTGCTTATTTTCTGCAATATCTTCAGTTACACCAACAAATGTTACCTTTGTATTAACAAATGTTTTGTTTTTGTAAGGGTAACCCAATTTTTGAGCCACTCAAGGTAGGGATGGATGGGTTGATTTTTGACTCTCCAGTTTTAGTAAATCAACCCCAGTGTGTCATTTCCTACAAATATTTTAAAAAGCTACACCAGAATTTGTTCCTTGAGCCATACTGCTATCAAATACATAGTTGCATTAGGGCGCCACTGTGGACATCATTAAGGGGTATATGGACAACATTGGACCCCCATTGCTCTGAGATAAGCTAAGTGATGGGGAGAATTTGCAGTTTTCATAGATTCTGGTGAAAAGCGTGACAAAAATCAGCGAGCTAGGTGCTATGCCTGGGGTGTCTAACCAAGCCCCCACAATTTATTAAATTTGACTGGACATCCGTGTCTGGTATATGTCATTGTCAAAATTTAGCCTGCAGTTTCCTGCCTGTGTATTCTTACCTCCTTGCTGCAGTGCTTTTTCTACCCGGATTCCTTTCACATGTGTGGTTTGACTGCGCTGACCTATGGACATTGCCTGCTATTCTGTGGGCTTTATTTTCCTTCCCCTTCATCACTTCCTGAGTCGCCTCCTAGTTTGCTTGCCTATATAAGACATTCTCATTGTAGCCCACATTGTCTGAGCAACTTCACAATTCTCTGAACACCTGTTCGCTTGCTACTTGCGTATCCTGTGCCCCACTACCTGTGTACCAACCTGGCTTCATTCATACAGTAGTCTGTGCTTGTTTGCTGCCCATCCTGACCTTGGTTTATCCTGGATTTCCTGTTGTTTCTGGTACTCTGCACACACCAGTGGTCTCTGCATCCTCAGCTGGGCGTACCTGGGGGCCGCGACCTGGTTGCAGTTTGCTGCAAGTCCATCCCCACCATCAGGGGCTCTAGTGAAGAAGCAGGCTGGGGCTTAGACTCCACAACCAGAGTTGGCGATCTACAAGGGCTCACTACCACAGACACTTGACAATGATATTCTCCCTCAATAACATGTCATTGACAGTTTTTAGCCAGTCTGAGTGGGTAGGAACAAGGGGGCTATCCACCTCTGGACAATGAGTTTGCGGTCTAGAAAAAGGCACCAAAGTACCTGTATCTGCGTGGAAGGGGTTATTAACTCTTTGTCCATGTAACCTAGCAGGCATATTTTCCAATAAGATTGCCAGGAGAGCATCCACACCTTGGACAGAAGGCATCTGGGTGTCGCCCGAATTAAAATAATTTTTGATGTGTACAATATGATCTTTGAAGCAGGTAGAGCTGAATTAGCTTTTGTGAGGGAGATAAAAAAAAATATGGGGATTGACTCTAGAATGTAGCTCCACTGATCATCTGTCCTCCTGTGTCCTCTACCTAAGTGCTGTACACAGGAGATTTCCGTTACAGTCCAACGCTGCTAAATGTACATTACAGCATAGGCCTGAAATGAGCCCCTTAGTGGAGGTAGTGCTTGCCAAACAATGAAGTAAGGGAGCAGTACTCCACTCCAGTGTTGCAGTTCTAAATTGGGCAGATAAGGCATACCTTAACTGTAGATACAGGTAAAACGACTGAGTGGGGAGGAAGTATTTAGCCTTTAAATGTAGAAAATAATTCAGGGTCATAGCAGTGAGTGTGTGGCCAGTTGCCAGGCCTTTGAACTGTCCCATGGAGGTGAGAAAAAGTTTGGTTTTTCCTGACTATTCTCCTTATCACGGCAACTACACTTTAACGGGGATAATGTGTAAAGAAATTAGGGATAATGTGTAAAGAAATTATTAGTGTGGGCTATAAATTGAACCTGAATGGGCAAAGTGACAGGTTCACTTTGATAATAATGGATATGTCAGGTAGCTGTAAGTGCTCTGCCTCATACATTGTGATTGTCAGATTTGTTATTAAATCTGTCTGTGAGCAGGCCCCAGTCAAAAGCACCAAGCATGTGCCACTGCCATGATCAGATAGGGCTCTCAACAGGTCTGTGTACTTGAATAGGTGCTGTTAGATGTGTCTCTACTAGCCATCCCTGAAGATATTTCTGCCTGGTCAAAGTCAAATGTTAAGACTAGGAGGATTTTAACAAGCCAATAAGCTCAATAAATAAACCTATAAAAAAAGGGAAAAATTAGTTTGCTGCTGAATTATTGAACAGTCGAGTCTAATAAAAAAAAAAAATCAGCATGTTTTGTTGCTGATAACAGGCCAAGCAGCCAACTGAATATTTAAAAACAAACAGTGCTATAGCAAGGGAAATTAGTGCAGTGGGAAAATGTGTAGTTCTATCCAGGACATACTGTCACTAAGCTAAATATACAGTAGGATTCTATTAAAGCAGGAGTAAACGCAAACATAAAACATTTATTAAATTGCAGCTTACCTATTCTTAGATGTGGTGGCTGTCTTAGTAAGAAGGGATAAGCCGAACCCCCCCCCCCCCCCCCGGTTCGGTTTGCGGCAGATCATGCGAAGAGACCAAAAATTTGTGCAAACACGTGAACCCCGTTAAAGTCTATGGGACTCGAATGTGCAAAATCAAAAGTGCTAATTTTAAAGGCTAATATGCAAGTTATTGTCATAAAATGTGTTTGGGGACCCGGGTCCTGCCCCAGGGGACATGGATCAATGCAAAAAAAAGTTTTAAAAACGGCCGTTTTTTCGGGAGCAGTGATTTTAATAATGCTTAAAGTGAAACAATAAAAGTGTAATATTCCTTTAAATATTGTGCCTGGGGGGTGTCTATAGTATGCCTGTAAAGTGGCGCATTTTTCCCGTGTTTAGAACGGTCCCTGCACAAAATGATATTTCTAAAAAAAGTAATTTAAAACTGCTTGCAGCTGTAATGTAATGTTGCCCCCCCCCCCCCAGCCCATTACCGGGCCCTTTGGGTCTGGTATGGATATTAAGGGGAACCCCGCACCCAAATTAAAAAAAAAGGCGTGGGACCCCCAGGCCCTATATACTCTGAACAGCAGTATACAGGCGGTCCCTGGGTTACAAACAAGATAGGGAACTGTAGGTTTGCTGTTAAGTTGAATCTGTTGGTGTGTATGTGTATAGAAAACACTTTCCCATATCCCCGTATATTGTTTTCGTTGTGATGCACATCCAAGAGTCTTTTAAAACTATTCATACTTCCTGCCGACACCACCGATTGTGGAAGAGAGTTCCACATCCTTACCGCCCTGACAGTGAAAACTCCCTACGCAGCTTAAGGTTAAACCGCTTCTCTTCCAGTCTCATCTTGTGGCCCCGTGTCTTCTTACACTCCCTGGAACTGAAAAGTTTCATACTTACGCTGGGATCATGGTTGAGATATTTGTATAGTGCTATCATATATTCTCTCAAGCATCTCTTCTCCAGGGAGAATAAATTTAGCACTTGTAGTCGTTCCTCATAATTGAGGTCCTCCAATCCCCATATTAATTTAGTTGCCCTTCTCTGGACTATCTCCAGCTCCAGCACATCCTTTCTGAGGATTGGTAACCAGAACTAGATAGAATACTCCAAAGCTTTATAAAGTGGCAGGATTATTGTTTTATCTCTGGAGTAAATTCCCTTTTTAATGCATGCCAATATTCTGCTGGCTATGCTTGCTGCAGCTTGACAACGCATGCTATTTCTCAGTCTGTCATCTAAAAGGACCCCTAGATCTTTCTCCATCCTGGAATCCTCTGGGGGTTCTCCCCCTAGTGAGTAACTTGCGTTTATATTTTTACCCCCCAGGTGCATTACCTTACATTTACCAATGTTAAACTTCATTTGCCATCTAGTGGCCCACTCCATTAATTTATTTGGGTCCTCTTGTAAAGTTTCTATATCCTGCTGTGAAGTTATTTCCCTACTTATTTTTGTGTCCTCAGCAAATACTGAGATCAAGCTATTTATCCCATCCTCTATATCAGCGGTCTCCAAACTTTGGCCCTCCAGTTGTTCAGTAACTATATTTCCCATCATGGCTAGTCATGTCTATGGATGTCAGAGTTTTACAATGCCTCATGGGACGTGTAGTTCTGCAACAGCTGGAGGGCCGTAGTTTGGAGATCTCTGCTCTATATCATTTATAAATAAATGAAACAGAAGGGTTTGTGGGGGACTGTATCAAATGCTTTTGCAAAATCCAGATACACCACATCCACCGGCCTACCCCTGTCAAGATTGCAGCTAACTTCCTCGTAGAATATTTAAAGGTTGGTTTGGCAAGAGCAATCTTTCATAAACCCATGCTGATTACTGCTAATGATACTGTTTTCATCAGCGCATTCTTGGATATGGTCCCTTATCATCCCCTCAAATAGATTACAAACTACCAATGTTAGACTGACAGGCCTATAGTTTCCAAGAATATATCTCTGCCCTTTTTTGAATATTGGTACCACGTGGGCTTTTTGCCAATCAGCTAGCACCAATCCTGTCAGTATTGGTGTCCATAAAGATTAGGAATAGCAGTCTAGCTATAACCTGACTGAGTTCTTTAAGGACTCATGGGTGTAAGCCATCTTGTTCTGGTGATTTATTTATGTTAAAAGGGTTGTAAAGGCAGAAGTTTTTTATCTTCTTGCATGCATGCATGTAGATAAAAAGCCTTCTGTGTGCAGCAGCCTCCCTCAGCCCCCTTAATACTTACCCAAGCCCCATCTCTATCCAGCGATGTCCACGAATCCCATGGCCGCCTGACTCCCGCTGCTGTCAATCAAAGTCAGTTAGCCAATTAGGAGAGAGACGGGGCGGGGCTGAACCACAGCTCCGTGCCTGAATGGACACAGGGAGCTGCAGCTCGACTCGGGTGCCCTCATAGCAAGCTGCTTGCTGTGGGGGCACGCGTCAGGAGGGAGAGGCTGGGATCAGCGAAAAGGGAACTTAGAAGAGTAAGATCCAGGCTGCCCTGTGCGAATCCTTTACACAGAGCAGGCAAGTATAACATGTGTTTTTTGTTTTTTAAAACAAGACTCCTTTCCGGACTCCGGCCTCTGTTAGCCACAAGGGTAGATCCAGTGGCATGTTACTAATAATACAGTCGTGTTCAGTATACCCTTCCTTTTCCTGTGTGAAGACTGAGGAGAAGAAAGCATTTAGTACAGCTTCTTTCTGTAAGAGAATAATTAAACAACTGCCTCCATCTTAGATTCCGCTCCATTTTACATAAAGTAGAAATGAACTTTTTGTGTGCATGTGAGCTTTGCCATAATCAGCCTAAACTAACAAGTTTGCATAGAATCACACTCTATGAGATACTGTGGTTAAGCCGAATCTGTGTCAGCAAGTCATCAGCTATTTTTTGTTATCTAGTCAGCAGCCTTACACTTGATAAGAAAGTACTGAGTGTAAGTTTGTTAAAATCCTTAGACATGTATTTTTACTGGTATATAAACTACAGTTGTATTCAATAGACAGAGATCTTATGAACACACTCAAAGCTTGTTTCCCGTGTCTCATTTGGTCTCTCACGGATCCGAGGGTCCCGGTGGTCTGCCTGCATAAACCAGGGTGGTCATCAAGGTGTATAATTCCTTTCACCTTCTCCTTGCCATCTGTATCCACCTTCCCTTGTTTGCCCTTTATGGGGCCTATGTGTTCCGATCTCGCTTTTTTACTGTTAATATGTTTAAAACACTTCTTGGAATTTTTTAGCTGCTCTGATTGCGTTCTTACACTTTTTATTGCATTACTTGAAGTGTTGGAATGCTGATAATGACCCCTCCACTTTTTACTCTTTAAAGGCCATTTTTTTGTCCTCAATATGACATTTTATGTTTTGGTTTAGCCACCCAGGTTTAACCTTTGTTCTTCTATTTTTGTTACCCATTGGAATGCACTCAGTGATACTTTCATTTAATATGTTCCTAAAGCACTCTAATTTTTCCTCCATGTTCAATGTTTCAAGGATTTGGTCCCCCTTAATATCCTGTAGCGTGAAGCGCGGTTTAGAAAAGTTGGTTCTTTTAAAATTTGTACTTCCCTCATGCCTCCCTTCCCTATGTTTTATGCTGAATGTAATAATCCTGTGGTTGCTAGTTCCCAAGTTGTCCCGTATTTCCACATCTGCAATTAGATCTGTATCATTTGTAATTAAAAGATCTAGCAATGCATCATTTCTAGTCGGGGAATCCACGAACTGGGACATGAAGTGGTCCTGTAAGACATTTAAGTAATGGTGGGCCTTTAATGAGTGGGCTGTCCCTTCCACCCAGTCTGCTAGGATTAAGTTCACCTGCTGGTGGCACTATCCTGTTCTGGGCTGTTTGCTGCAGCTCCAGTGACCACCAGCAGGTGTCTCCTAGGAGCCAGCAGGCTGTGGTAATCAGGCAAATTAGTGTTCAGCTGCCGGGGGGCTACTTAAGGCTTCTCCTCCCTTCCCCCGGCGTGTCAAGATTCTGGTCCCTTCCTTGCTGCCTGTTGTTTCCTGCTTAGCCTGTTCAAGTCTGTACCCCTCTGCCTTTCTCCTGCCTCCCACTCTGCTCGGGACCCAGTCGTGATACCCCCCCCACACACTTTGTATCCCTGCTTTCCCTGTACCTTGTATATAGTTGTACTTAGTCTTTAGTTGTGTTGGTTAATGATTTTTGGCGGTGGAGTTGGTTCTTGTGGTTGGGGTTTGATTTTGCTGTGTTCACTGTTTGCTGTGTTCACAGGTTGCTGTGTATGTTCATTGGTGTGTGTTCACTGTAAATATCACTTTAATGATATATATTTTGTTTGGTCCCAGTTCCCTTGTGTAGCTATGTGTCTGGTCTCTTTAACATAATCGTGACACCCACTATGACCAGATCTGCTATACTTGGGAACTGAGAGCAAGTTAATTGAGTTTTTTTGCCTTTGTCAAGATGCTGAGAGTGAAGGTTTTTTGTCGTGTGCAGCTTGCAGTAGGGGATAAAGATTTGAGTCGTTCACTTTGGTAGGATCAGGGCTGGATTTTCCACAAGGCCACCGAGGCCAGGCCTCGGGGCAGCAGTGGTGCAGGGGCGAGGCTGCTTCTGCGGCGATTTCTCAGCTTTTGTGGCCACCCCCCTCCCCCCACTAACATAGCAGCATGCAGGGCTGATCCCAGGCGGGGTGCAGTGAACCTGGGTGTCAGAGAGGTGGGGGCGCTGAAGCGCCAGAGTGCTCCCCTCCCTCCTCCTCTCTGTGTCCAGAGGTGGCACCCTCCAAAGTCACCGCCGCCGCTGCTGTATTTTTCGAGGCTCAAGCCCATCCCCCCTCCCTCCTCCTGTCAGAGAAGGAGAGCAGCCGCCAGAGATCGGAGCAGCTGGTCTCTGTGTGGAGAGAGACCAGCCGTGCAGTGACATCGTTGGGGGGTGGGGCAGTCCATGCCCGACGTGTTCTCCTCCTCTGTCTCGCACTCCCGCCCAAGCTTGTCTCCATCTGTTCTCCACACTGTCCTCTCCTCTCCAGCTGCTGCCCAGGTGTTTTTATGTACTTTAATGGTTTGCCCTGGGGGGGTCTCTACTAATGGAGGGGGGTTGTCCTGGGGGGGAATGAACTAATGGAGGGGGGTTTGTCCTGGGGGGGTCTGTACTAATGAAGGGGGGGTTTGTCCTGGGGGGTCTCTACTAATGGAGGGGGGGTTGTCCTGGGGGGTCTGTACTAATGGAGGGGGGTTGTTCTGGGGGGGTCTGTACTAATGGAGGGGGGGTTTGTCCGGGGGGTCTGTACTAAGGATGGGGGTTGTCCTGGGGGGGGTCTGTACTAATGAAGGGGGGGTTTGTCCTGGGGGGTCTGTACTAATGGACCCCACATTAGTCATGGGAGGTCTGTAATAATGGAGGGGGGGTTGTCCTTGGGGGATTTGTACTAATGGAGGGGGTTTGTCCTGGGGGGTCTGTACTAATGGAGGGGGGGTTTGTCCTGGGGGGGTCTGTACTAATGGAGGGGGTGTTTGTCTTGGGGGTCTGTACTAATGAAGAGGGGTTTGTCCTGGGGGGGTCTGCACTAATGAAGGGAGGGGGGTTTGTGCTGGGGGGTCTGTACTAATGGAGGGAGGTTTGTCCTGGGGGGGCTGTACTAATGGAGGGGGGTTTGTCCTTGTGGGGGTCTGTACTAATGGTGGGGGGGTTGTCCTGGTGGGGGTCTGTACTAATGGAGGGGGGGTGGTTTGTCCTGGGGGGTCTACACCCAGGAAAGTACACCCAGGGCTCCAGAGGGAGAGGGCAGTTCTGAGAGAACACCATCAGAGAGAGAACACTGCTGCCCTGCACCACCAGAGGGAAAGCCACACAGCCTGGCGCCATCCCTGGCGGAGAAAGGAATGGAGTCATTGCCAGAATACATATCTGGGTGCTACCCAGCGGAGTCGCCACGGGCAATTCAGAATGAGCTAACTCCTGATCAGAGGAACCTCTGCTGTATCGCTGGGTCAGGTGAGAGGGCTGATCGGCCATTATCTACTAACATCCATAGGAACTGCAGTCTCTGACCATCTCCTGTATTATGTCTGTAGTCTCTGACCATCTCCTGTACCACGTCTGCAGTCTCTGACGTCTCTTGTATCATGTCTACAGTCTCTGACAATCTCTTGTATCATGTCTGCAGTCTCTGACCAGCTTCTGTACCATGTCTGCAGTCTCTGACCGTCTCTTGTATCATGTCTACAGTCTCTGACGTCTCTTGTATCATGTCTTCAGCCTCTGACCATCTCCTGTACTATGATTGCAGTCTCTGACAGTCACTTGTATCATGTCTGCAGTCTCTGACCATCTCCTGTATCATGTCTGCAGTCTCTGACCATCTCCTGTATTATGTCTGAAGTCTCTGACCGTCTCTTGTATCATGTCTGCAGTCTTTGACCTTTTTATGTCTAGGGGCTCTTTCTAACAGACAGCCCTCTGTGTGTGCATCAGAGAGACTCCCCTCCAGGTCTCATTAGTGTACTCTCTTCCTGTATTTTCTTTATTGTTAAGAGATCATGGGAGGATCCCAAGGTAACGAAGATTTCTAAGAGAAGCATCTCTGTGTTTGAGTCGTTGCCATAGAAACATTTGTAAAGGGGAGGAGTTGGTAAGATGACCATGCCCATGTGGGGGCACCAGAAATATTTCTGCACCCAGGCGTCTGTGACCCTAGGATCGGCCCTGGCAGCATAGCAGGTGCGGCAGGTCCGTGCCTTCTCTAATATCACTGCACTGCCCCCTCCCCACACTGCCTGTCTTATTCACAGAAAACATGAAATGCGGCCGCTCTAGACAAAGGGCGGGACTTTTTAAGTTAAGAAGTAGGTGATTGGTTGCTAGGCAGCGGGGTGGTCCCAGCAATAAATCACTCACTTTTAACGTGAAAAGTCTCGCCCGTTGTCCAGAGCGGCCAGGCTCCATGTCTTGTGTGAATAAGGTAGGGTTCTTTGGGGAGGGGGAGTGCTGTGCTGTAAAGGAGTTTGATATTGAGAGAGGACTGTGATTGGGGGGTCAGTCTGTGATGGGGGGGTCAGTCTGTGATTTGAGGGGTCAGTCTGTGATTTGGGGGGTCAGTCTGTGATGGGGAGTCTGTGATGGGTCAGGACCAGTTTGTGATGGGGGTCAGTCTGTGATGGGGGGTCTGTGATGGGGGTCAGTCTATGATGGGGGGTCTGCTATGGGTCAGGTCAGTCTGTAATGGGGGTCTGTGATGGGGGGTCAGTCTGTGATGGGTCAGTCTGTAATAGGGGGTCTGTGATGGGAGTTTGTGATGAGGCAGGGGGGGATGTGATGTAAGGAGGGGGGGGCTAAGGACACTGATGTAAAAGGGGGTTGTGATGTAAAGAAGGGGACTGAGGACACTGATGTAAAAGGGGGTCTGTGATGTGATGTGAAGGGGGGGACTGAAGACATTGATGTAAAAGGGGGTCTGTGATGTGATGTGAAGGTGGGGACTGAAGACACTGATGTAAAAGGGGGTCTGTGATTTCTGCTCTAGCAAAACACAGGTCTCTGCAAGGGCAATATAAAACAATTGTTTTCTATGTGTCCTGTTCACACTGCAACAGTGCCACTGTGTGCTGAGCAGTGTGGTGCAAAAATGCATACTGTTTCTATGCACTCCAACTGAGCTGTGGTGCATAAAAATGAATGAAATGTATGAGCATAAAGAACTATTTACGATCATCTTTGGGTCAAGAAAGACTGAACAGTTTAGCTTTACTTGCCATTGAGTCAAAACTTTTAATACTACGAAGATATTATCTATGAGTTTACCAAAGGAAAAGTTAGAACTAAAAAATTGTAGGGAGTTTCTTACTGCTATAATCTTTAAAAGGCATTTTCTGCATTACAAAGTATTTTCAGTCTGTACAATTAAAGCCAGTTATTTTCACCCTCTGCTACAAGCTTGGTCAGAGATCATATCCCTAGTGCTAGATGAGTCACATAAAGTCAGATCTGCTGCTAAATATCATGAAGCTGTTCCTCTGTAAGGCTAGATTCACACCTATGCATTTTTAGTGCTTTTTGCATTTTTCAGATTTGCACTACAGAATGTGTCCCATAGGAAACCATGTTAAATGGACTGTAGTGCAAATCTGCAAAATGCAAAAAGCACTAAAACTGCATAGGTGTGAATCCAGCCTAACCCTTAGCAATCTCAGCTGTTACTGAGTGTTCGTTACCTACTGTAGATCAGTACCCTGCCACCAGTAACCACACTTCCTCTGTATGTAATCCATTGGAAGCTCCCCCTGCAGTACCATTGTCCATAGCAACGTCTCAGACCTCTTCCTGTACTTCTGCTACTCTTCCCTCTATTCTCCCCAGTACTGTTACTGCCTTTCCATCAGCAGTACACTCTGGTCAGCGCAATGCAACTACGTGCAGGACTTAGGGTTGCCACCTCATCCCTTTAAACCCGAACACATATGAATTACACAGGATCTATGGCTAATTTAATGCAGATAAGGCACCAAGTGTGTTTAGTTACCACCTTAATCAGCCACAGAACCTGTGTAATTTATATGTGTTCGGTTTTAAAGGGATGAGGTGGCAACCCTAGCAGGACTCCGGTATCCAAGCCCAAAAAGGAACAAAACTTTTCTTCTGCTCTTACAACACTGTCTCTATCTATGTTGCCTGCTGATGGTACCCAATCCTCCTCCATGCTGATGACTGCTGCCTTTGTGATCCAGTCCTCCTCCATGCTGATGACTGCTGCCGATGCGATCCAGTCCTCCTCCATGCTGATGACTGCTGCCGATGCGATCCAGTCCTCCTCCCTGCTGCCGCCTTCCGATGGTGTGCAGTCCTCCTCCATGCTGACGACTGCTGCTTATGTCCATGCCTCCTCCATGTTGCCACCTGCTGATGTCCATGTTGCCGCCTGCTTGCTGATGTCCATACCTTCTCCATGCTGCCGCTTGCTGATGGTGTCCATGCCTTTTCCATGCTGCTGCCTGCTGATGGTGTCCATGCCTCCTTCATGCTGCCACTTGCTGATGGTGTCCATGCCTCCTCCATGCTGCCACCTGCTGATGGTGTCCATTCCTTCTCCATGCTGCCGCCTGCTGATGGTGTCCATGCCTCCACTATGCTGCCGCCTGCTGATGGGGTCCATGCCTCCTCCATGCTGCCGCCTGTTGATAGTGTCCATGTCTCCTCCATGCTGCTGATGGTGTCCATGCCTCCCCTATGCTGCCACCTGCTGATGGTGTTAATGCCTCCCCTATGCTGCCGCCTGCTGATGGTGTCCATGCCTCCCCTATGCTGCTGCCTGTTGATGGTGTCCATGCCTCCCCTATGCTGCTGCCTGTTGATGGTGTCCATGCCTCCTCCATGTTGCCGCCTGCTGGTGTCCATGCCTCCTCCATGCTGCCGCCTGCTGATGGTGTCCATGCCTCCTCCATGCTGCTGCCTGCTGATGGTGTCCATGCTGCCTCCTGCTGATGGTGTCCATGCTGCCACCTGCTGATGGTGTCCATGCCTCCTCCATGCTGCCACCTGCTGATGGTGTCCATGCCTCCTCCATGCTGCCACCTGCTGATGGTGACCATGCCTCCTCCATGCTGCCGCATGCTGATGGTGTCCATGCCTCCTCCATACTGCCGCCTGCTGATGGTGTCCATGCCCCCTCCATGCTGATTCCGGGGCCGCTGCCCCGCTGGACTATGCTTATTACAGGGCCACTGCCCCACTGGACTCTGACTGGGTTAAATTCCCACCTGCTGATGGGTCTGAGGCTTCGGTAATCCCACCTAGCCAGTTTTGGGACCCCGGCAGCGGGGTCCACACCAAGCTTCCGAACATTGGTAGATGGGTGCCCAGTCGGCATGCAGGCCCCAGTGGTGGAGCATTATGGAGTGTCGCTCCTTAAGGGGGGAAATCTATTAGGGTTAAGGTTACCTGCTGGTGGCATTATCCTGTTCAGTGCTGTTTGCTGCAGCTCCAGTGACCACCAGCAGGTGTCTCCCAGGAGCCAGCAGGCTGTGGTAATCAGGCGAATTAGTGTTCAGCTGGGGGGGGGGTACTTAAGGCTTCTCCTCCCTTCCTCCAGCACATCATGATTCTGGTCCCTTCCTTGCTGCCTGTTCCTGCTTGGCCTAATCCAGGCTGTACCCCTCTGCCTTGCTCCTGCCTCCCTCTGCAGTCGTTCAAGTACTTATCTAATAGTTTCTTGAAACTATCTATGCCCCCCGCTGAGACCAACGCCTGTGGAAGGGAATTCCACATCCTTGCCACTCTTACAGTAAAGAACCCTCTACGTAGTTTAAGGTTAAACCTCTTTTCTTCTAATTTTAATGAGTGGCCACAAGTCTTGTTAAACGCCCTTTTGCAAAAAAGTTTTATCCCTATTGTGGGGTCACCAGTACGGTATTTGTATATTGAAATCATATCCCCTGTCAAGTGTCTCTTCTCCAGAGAGAATAAGTTCAGTGCTCGCAACCTTTCCTCATAACTAATATCTTCCAGACCCTTTATTAGCTTTGTTGCCCTTCTCTGTACTCACTCCATTTCCTGAGGACTGGTGCCCAGAGCTGGACAGCATACTCTAGGTGCGGCCGGACCAGAGTCTTGTAGATTTTATTGACTAGGCTCCTGGCATTTGTGAACATTTCCCTGAGTTTTGTACTGGTGCATATTATTTTCTCCATATGATTTCTAAGGCTTCATTTTGATTTGGTAACTCATTAACCCCAGGATTAGATGTTGATATATTATCACTAGTGCCTCCACTATTTCCCTCTGTCTTATGCTCGCTGCCGGCTATCGCTTCCTCTGAACCCCTCTCCCCCCTCCCAAAACAGAGAGAGCTGAGATAGAGAGGACTAAAGGTGGGCCAACATCCCTGTGTACATGAAACAGAGCAGGGTTCCCCCTTATGGGATTTTAAAGGACCTACTGGTGATATAACACCTACAAGCTAAAATGCGTATTGTATATAGAAATTTATTATACTATAAAGGATGTCAAAAAATACATGACATACAAATACTTGCTGCAAAAAGAGTGGCTAATACAATTACATGACATAATGACTAGATGTTGTAAGGGTCCTGAGACACCGCAATATAGAATGCAGGCTTCACACCCAATGCGTTTCAGAAATTACTTCCTTTTTCAGGGGTGTATCAAAAGATGCAGGCATTCATACTATAAATTCAAATAGTTAAAGTTTAAACAAATACAGCATATCAAGGCATAAACAAAATAGCATTTGTCTATTATGGAAACCAAGTCCAAGGACAGACTTACTTGTTAATGGTAAAAAATCGCATATTAGCCACATACATTTAGAAATGTAACCACTTGCCGCCTGCTATATATAGCAAAATGATCTTGGCAAAGGGGTTGTGTTATCTTGACTAGGGATGAGCCGAACACCCCCAGTTTGGTTCGCAGCAGAACAGGCAAAAAATTTGTTTGAACACCGTTAAAGTCTATGGGACACAAACATAAATAATCAAAACTGCTAATTTTAAAGGCTTATATGCAAGTTATTTTCATAAAAAAGTGTTTGGGGACCTGGGTCCTGCCCCAGGGGACATGTATCAATGCAGAAAAAAGTTCTAAAAAGGGCAGTTTTTTTCGAGAGCAGTGATTTAAATAATGCTTAAAGTGAAACATTCCTTTAAATTACATACCTGAGGGGTGTCTGTAGTATGCCTGTAAAGTGGAGCATGTTTCCCGTGTTTAGAACAGTCCGAGAGCAAAATTACATTTCTAAAGGAAAAAAGTCATTTAAAAGTACCCGCGGCTATAATGAATTGTCGGTCCCGGCAACACACATTAAAGTCATTAAAAAAAACGGCATGGGATTCCCCCACAGTCCATTACAAGGCCCTTTGGGTCTGATATGAATATTAAGGGGAGCCCCGAACCAAAATTTTAAGAAATTGCGTGGGGGTCCCCCCAAATTCCATACCAGGCCCTTCAGGTCTGGTATTAATATAAAGGGGAACCATGCACCAAAATTTTTTTAAAAATGGCGTGGGGGTCCCTCCAAAAATCCATACCAGACCCTTATCCGAGCACGCAACCTGGCAGGCCACAGGAAAAGAGGGGGGACGAGAGAGCGCCCCCCCTGAACCGTACCAGGCCACATGCCCTCAACATGGGGAGGGTGCTTTGGGGGAGCATCCCCCCAAAGCACCTTGTCCCCATGTTGATGGGGACAAGGGCCTCATCCCCACAACCCTTGTCTGGTGGTTGTGGGGTCTGCAGGCGGGGGCTTATCGGAATTTGGAAACCCCCTTCAACAAGGGGACCCCCAGATCCTGGCCTCCCCCCTGTGGGAAATGGTAACGGGGTACAAATGTACCCCTACCATTTGACAAAAAAGTGTGAAAATAGTAAAAATGACAATACACGGCTTGGGACAAGTCCTTTATTAAAGAATAAAAAAATAAAAGTGTCTCACGAAGTCCATTCATCTTCTTCTTCTCTCGCTCCGACGGACCGAAAAAAAAAAGAAAAAAAGCCACACGCCGCCACGGATCTGCCTCCATGGGGGGCACCAGCCATAATGACCGGCCCCTCAGGTGACAGTTCTTTTATAACTGAGGGCGGGGCCACACAATGACATCGCCGGGTTATCCCGCACCCCTCTGATGCACGCGGACATCCCTATGGCTCCCCTATAGTGTCAGAGGGGGCGGGGCCACCCGGCCATGTAACCGAGTGACCCCATCCCCTCTGACGCTACGGGGAAGCCATAGGTATGTCCCCATGCGTCAGAGGAGGGCAGGGTCACCCGGCAATGTCACTGCGTGGCCCCGCCCTCAGTGATAAAAGAATTGTCACCTGAGAGGCCGGTCATTACGGCGGGTGCCTCCCATGGAGGCAGATCGGTGGCGGCATGCGGCTTTTTTTTTCTTTTTCGGTTCGTCTGAGTGAGAGAAGAAGAAGATGAATGGGCTTCGTGGGACACTGTCAGGGTCCTTACCTCGGCAGGCGGGGCACCCGCGGTGGTGTGCGTCAGGGTGCGTTCCTGTGGACCTCGCCGTGCGGGCTCCTCGCGGCGCCGGTGTGTGTGTCCAGGATCGTTCCACTGTGCACGCCAGTGTGCGGGGGCGCGCGCGCGGGCGTTGGCGGGCGCGCGTGCCTGTGTGTGCCGGGGCGCGCGCGTGCACGTCGTTTGGCGCCAAAAGCCCCATTTAAGCCAGTGAGTTCTTGTGACCAGTGCTGCCTAATCAACAGCTAGTCGTTCCAGAGCCTGACCGTGTACCTTGTCTGTTCCTGCTATACCTGTTGACCCGGCCTTGTCCCCCGACCTCTCTCTGAACTCTGCCTGCACCGACCTTTGCTTGTCTGACCATCCGCTTGCCTGTTCCACTGTACCTCTGCCGTCTGCCTGTTGCCAAACCCGGCCTGCCTCCTGACCATCCATCTGCCTGCTCCCTGGGATCCTATCAGCCTGTCTGCAGACTTCCGGCCTGTTGTCCACACTAGCCTGCTCAGCTCAGTGAAGGTGCTCCAGCCTACTCCAGTCTTTCCAGCTATTAACCCTGTGACACCCGGACTGCAATACCAGGACAGCCATACAGGCCTTCATACCACTCCGTACTGTCGCACCCCCTGTTTACTCTACCAGGGGGCCGATAGTCGGAGGGTAAGGGAGCCTACCCTCTGCCCGAAAGGACTCGCCGGTCTGGTAAGTAGGAGCCTGATAGACACTTATTTTTTTATTTTTAAATAAAGGTCTTGTCCCAAGCCGTGTATTGTCATTTTTACTTTTTTGATACTTTTTTGTGAAATGGTAGGGGTACATTTGTACCCCGTTACCATTTCACACAGGGGGGGAGGCCGGGATCTGCAGGTCCCCTTGTTAAAGGGGGCTTCCAGATTCAGATAAGCCCCCCACCCACAGACCCCCACAACCACCGGGCAAGGGTTGTGGGGATGAGGCCCTTGTCCCCATCAACATGGGGACAAGGTGATTTGGGGGACCGCTACCCCAAAGCACCATGTTGAGGGCATGTGGCCTGGTACGGTTCGGGGGGGCGCTCTCTCGACCCCCCTCTTTTCCTGTGGCCTGCCAGGTTGCGTGCTCGGATAAGGGTCTGGTATGGATTTTTGGGGGGACCCCCACACCATTTTTTTTTAATTTTGGCACGGGGTTCCTCTTAAAATCCATACCAGACCTGAAGGGTCTGGTATGGATTTTGAGGGGGACCCCCACGCCATTTTTTAAACATTTTGGCACCAGGTTTCCCTTAATATCCAAACCAGACCTGAAGGGTCTGGTATGGAATTTGGGGGGACCCCCACGCAATTTTTTTAAAATTTTGGTTTGGGGTTCCCCTTAATATTTATACCAGACCCAAAGGGCCACCAGGGATGGCAATTAGTGCCCACAATGGATGCCAATTAGTGCCCACAATGGGCATCACTGATTGGCAGGCATTATTGTTTGGCACTGATTGGCATCCATCAGTACCATCTATTAGTGTACATCAGTGTCACCTATCAGTGCCTGTCCATGCAGCCTATCTGTGCCCATCAGTGCTGCATATCAGTGCCGCATATTAGTACCCATCATCAGTGCCCATCAGTGCCACCTCATCGGTGCCCATCAGTGCCGCCTTATCAGTGCCCATCAGTGAAGGAGAAAACTTTACTTATTTACAGAGTTTTGGAACAGAAACAAAAAAAGTTTTTTTTCAAAATTTTCTGTCTTTTTTTTATTTGTTTAGCAGAAAATAAAAATCCCAGAGGTGATCAAATGCAAGGGAATGGAATGAGACTTGCAGAGAGAAGAGAGCTTGCTCTAAAAGGAGTCACAGCAGGGGATCCTGGAGGAGAGATCCACGATCAGCAGCACTGACATATAGCAGTGACAACATCCATGGACCAGTACCCACAAAAGCTATGACACAACAGTTTTGAGGTGAGAGTTCTGAGAGACCATATTTACAGGAAGTTCTGAAGGGCAACACTACTACACTTTATTATTAAGAAACCATCTGTTGGATCCATATCATATCTCTATTTAGGACTTCTTACTACAGTTCATCCATCTTTGAGGACCTAATCTTTCCATTTATTACCCATTTGGACAATTCACTTTATATTACACTCTATTTACTGGCATTTTTGGTAGCACTTACTAGCTATGTAATTGTCATGAACAGGTGTGACCAGATTGTGTGGACTGCAAAGAGGAAACCAAAACGCATGTAAAGTGAAATAAGAATAATGTTTATTTAGGATAAGTGATATAAATAAACAAACACCCCAAATACAAATAGTGCTCAACCAACCAACAGAAACCCACAGACAACAGATAATATATACAGCCAAAGGGAAGTACCAAAATCAAAC
Source organism: Lithobates clamitans (assembly GCA_037952925.1). Lineage (NCBI taxonomy): Eukaryota > Metazoa > Chordata > Amphibia > Anura > Ranidae > Lithobates > Lithobates clamitans. The sequence continues at coordinate 1,317,936 of JBBGZY010000821.1, forward strand.
ACGTAAGGCAGGCCAGGGTCATACACATGGGATCAGCAATTGAACTAGGGCAAGATAGGAGAGGGAGATAATGGATGGGATATGGATACAAGGGGATAGGAACACAGGAGGGACAGGATCAGGATGGGATCGGATACAGGCTCAGAAGCAGGCTCAGGTTCAGGTTCAGATACAGGAGATACGGGATACAGGATAACATGTCAGGGCACAAGGAAGAAAGATACCAAGGCAAGCCTATGAGGGCTTGCCGGGTATTTATAAGGCTGTGGTAATTGACCTCATGTTACAGCTGAGCGCAGAGTGTGCTGTTTGCTCCACACTGCCAGAGTGCACCCGCTGGTGGGCACTGGTACTACGGCCCAAGGATGCAACAGTGCCACCAGCAGGAGAGACCTCTTACTACAGGTCCCAGGTGTTGGAAGACACACGCTGGTGGACACTGGTACTGCGATCCAAGAGACCGATAGCGCCACCAACAGGTAAACCCTCTCATGACAGTACCCCCCCAAAGGAGCGGCCTCCGGATGCTCCAACAAGGTGAAATTGTCCAAAGTTCATGGCCTCAAACCGAACAACAGATGAGGGCACATCAGGCTGGGCATCAGGTACATCAAACTGGACAGCGGGTACATCTGAGAAGACAGCGGGCACACCCGGGCAGACAGCGGGCACATCCGGGCAGACAGCGGGCACATCCGGGATGACAGCCTTCAGGAATACACCAAGCTGGGCAGCGGGCACTTCGAGCTGGGCAGCAGGCATGGGCACTTTGAGCTGGGCAGCGGGCACTTCGAGCTGGGCAGCGGGCACGGACACTTCAAGCTGGGAAGCTGGCACATCAGTCTGGGAAGCTGGCACATCAGGCTGGGAAGCTGGCACATCAGGCTGGAAGGCAGGCACTGAGACATCAGGCTGGAAGGCAGGTACTGGGACAATAGGCTGGAAAGCTGGCACATCAGACTGGGAAGCTGGCACAGACTGGGAGGCAATCTTCGAGACATCAGGCTGGAGGGCAGGCACTGAGACAACAGACTGGGAAGCTGGCACATCAAACTGGGAAGCTGGCACATCAGACTGGGAAGCTGGCACATCAGACTGGGAAGCTGGCACATCAGACTGGAAGGTAGGCATCGAGACATCAGGTGGAAATGCAGACACCGAGACATCAGGCTGAAAGGTAAGCTTCGAGACATCAGGCTGGAAGGCAGGCATGAAGACATCAGACTGGGAAGCGGGCACATCAGACTGAAAAGCGGACACCGAGACTTCAGGCTGAAAGGCAGGCATCAAGGCATCAGACTGGAAAGCAGGCACATTAGACTGGAGCGCGGGTACATCAGCCTGGAAGGCTGAGACATCCGGCCGGGAGGCAGGCATCGAGACATCCGGCCGGAAGGCAGGCGTCGGGACATCCGGCCGGAAGGCAGGCGTCGGGACATCCGGCCGGAAGGCAGGCGTCGGGATATCCGGCCGGAAGGCAGGCGTCGGGACATCCGGCCGGAAGGCAGGCGTCGGGACATCCGGCCGGAAGGCAGGCGTCGGGACATCCGGCCGGAAGGCAGGCGTCGGGACATCCGGCCGGAAGGCAGGCGCCGGGACATCCGGCCGGAAGGCAGGCGTCGGGACATCCGGCCGGAAGGCAGGCGTCGGGACATCCGGCCGGAAGGCAGGCGTCGGGACATCCGGCCGGAAGGCAGGCATCGGGACATCCGGCCGGAAGGCAGGCACATCAGACTGGATAGCAGGCGCATCAGACTGGAAAGCGGGCACCGAGACTTCGGGCTGGAAGGCAGACATCAGGACAGACTGGACAGCGGGCACATCAGACTGTGAGGCAAAGACATCAAGCTGGGAGACAGGCACCGAGACATCAGGTTGGAAGGCAGGCAGGCATCAGGACATCAGACTGGAAAGCTGGCACATTAGACTGGAGAGCGGGTACATCAGACTGGAAGGTGGGCACATCAGACTGGAAGGCAGAGACATCAAGCTGGAAGGCAGAGACATCCGGCTGGAAGGCAGAGACATCCGGCTGGAAGGCAGGCACCGAGGCATCAGGCTGGAAGGCAGGCACATCAGACTGGAAAGCGGGCACCAACTGGCAAGTGGGCACATCAGACTGAAAGGCAGGCATTGAGACATCAGGCTGGAAAGCGGGCACATCAGACTGGAAGGTAGATATATCAGACTGGAAGGCAGGCACCGAGCCTTCAGGCTGGAAGGCAGGCATCAAGACATCAGACTGGAAAGCGGCCACATCTGACTGGAAGGTAGGCACATCAGGCTGGAAGGCAGGCACCGCGACTTCAGACTGGAAAGCGGGTAAATCAGACTGGAAAGTGGACACATCAGACTGGAAGGTAGGCACATCAGACTGGAAGGCAGGCACCAAAACATCAGACTGGGAAGCAGGCACATCAGACTGAAAGGTAGACACATCAGGCTGGAAGGTAGACACATCAGGATGGAAAGCAGGCACTGAGACTTTGGGCTGGAAGGCAGGCATCAGGACATCAGACTGGAAAGCGGGTACATCAGACTGGAAAGTGGATGCATCAGACTGGAAGGTAGGCACATCAGACTGGAAGGCAGGCACCGAGACTTTGGGCTGGAAGGCAGGCATCAAGACATCAGACTGGGAAGCAGGCATATAAGACTGGAAGGTAGGCACATCAGGCTGGAAGGCAGGCACCGAGACTTTGGGCTGGAAGGCAGGCATTGGGACATCAGACTGGAAAGCGGGTACATCAGACTGGAAAGTGGACACATCAGACTGGAAGGCAGGCAGATCAGGCTGGAAGGCAGGCAGATCAGGCTGGAAGGCAGGCACCAAGACTTTGGGCTGGAAGGCAGGCATCAAGACATCAGATTGGAAAGCGGGCACATCAGACTGGAAGGTAGGTACCTCGGGCTAGATAGCAGGCACTGGGTTGGCAGGTTTAGGTGGGTCATCAAGTTCAACTGGCATTAACGCAGGCTGGAGCAGGTTGGTTGGTATGGAAGCAAGTTGGGTTACTGGCAGGATTGTGTGAGTGGGGAAGAACTTCCGTTTCTTCTTTGGCTTAACTGCTGGAGATCTGTAGGTGGCTGTAGGACTGTAGACAGGAGGTGAGGCATACTGAAAGGAAGGGCTGGGATATGGCAAGGAAGGGGGAACAGCGGCCAGAGGAAGTTCTTGTGGGGAACTTGCAGGTATTAGAGGAGAGGCAGGTGGGTTAAAGGCAGGATAGGTGCAGGAAGTAGAAACAGGGCATTGATACCTGGTGGGGAGCAGGGTATATTGGACTGCAGCTGAGGTTGCCAGGGGTGATGGGAGAAAGGACATCTGAGCAGGCAGGTGTTTAGTAGCAGGTCTGGTTTGTGAAGAGCTGACAGAAGCTGGGCATAACAGGTCTGACCATGCCTGAAGTACAGGTAGCATAAAAGTGGGCTCACATTCCCTCTGTCTGACCAGCGACTGCACTTCATCTATACAATCTTTCAACAACTGTTTGGGACAAACCAAATAATGCTCAAAAAAGGATGCAGAGTCATCCTCCAACAGCCATACTAAGGACGCAGCCTGGTTAATGCTGAAGGGGGGAGAAAAGTCATCATGGCCCTTTGGGATACAAGGCAGAGCCAGCTCTGTACACATTCCAATCAAAGGCTGAACATCCTCAAACAGTATACCGCCCTGATCGACCACAGAGTGAGCTAAACGGATTATTTCCAGCAGCTGATCACTGGACCACCCCTTCAATGTCTGGCGGAGATATTCAGAACTCTCTGTTGCCAGCAGAGCATAATAAACAATTATATCTGAATTCATCCCAGCAATGTGAAACAGAACCGAGATGGTTCCCCTGTGCAGCCACTTCTGGTCAGAGATGGCCTTGGTATACTGTCATGAACAGGTGTGACCAGATTGTGTGGACTGCAAAGAGGAAACCAAAACGCATGTAAAGTGAAATAAGAATAATGTTTATTTAGGATAAGTGATATAAATAAACAAACACCCCAAATACAAATAGTGCTCAACCAACCAACAGAAACCCACAGACAACAGATAATATATACAGCCAAAGGGAAGTACCAAAGTCAAACACGTAAGCCAGGCCAGGGTCATGCACAGAGGGATCAGCAACTGAACAAGGGCAGGATAGGAGAGGGTGATAATGGATGGGATATGGATACAAGGGGATAGGAACACAGGAGGGACAGGATCAGGATGGGATCGGATACAGGCTCAGGTTCAGGTTCAGGTTCAGGTTCAGGTTCAGGTTCAGGTTCAGGTTCAGGTTCAGGTTCAGGTTCAGGTTTACGGGATAACATGTCAGGGCACAGGGAGAAAGATACCAAGGCAAGCCTATGAGGGCTTGCCGGGTATTTATAAGGCTGTGGTAATTGACCTCATGTTACAGCTGAGTGCAGAGTGTGCTGTTTGCTCCACACTGCCGGAGTGCACCCACTGGTGGACACCAGTACTACGGCCCAATAATGCAACAGTGCCACCAGCAGGAGAGGCGTCTTACTACAGGTCCCAGGTGTTGGAAGACACCCGCTGGTGGACACTGGTACTGCGATCCAAGAGACCGATAGCGCCACCAACGGGTAAACCCTCTCATGACAGTAATAGCATTCACATGTGTATTAGCTGATTTTTTATGACTTTATTATTTATTAGTTTATTATAGAATGTTTATACACTTATGCAGCTATGTAAAATATTAATTTTACGCCACTATTTTTAACCACACGTTTTGTGTTACCATATTCCAAACACACTTTACCTAGAGGAAATTCTTCCCATGTTATGAGATTACTGCGCGAGATCACATTTTGATTTGTTAACTGCCTAGTAATGTCCAAACTCCTTTCCAGGTTGAGGATGCTGCGCAGTGTTACCACCTTGATTTTTAGATCCAGGATCTGGGCTTCCAGAGAAACAACTAGCTGACATCTTGCCCAGCAGCATTCACCCTCAAATGTCTCTTCAAGGAAAGCATGCATGGAGCAAGATGTGCACTGGGTCGGATCACCAATCCTGTTGGACATTTAATCCACTATTTTTATTGGGATATCAAATGGTTACTCTCAGTACTCTACACTACTCCAAGTTAGTTCTTGTGCTACAGCTACTCTAAGTTACTCCCAGCACTCCAAGTTGTTTCAAATTACTCAGTTACTGCCAATACTTCAAGTTACTTTAAGTTACTCTCAGACACTCCCAGAACACAAAGTCACTACCCTGTACCCAACTTATCAGTCTTTACTCCAAGTCACTACTCAGCACTTCAAGTAAATACCCAGTATTCCAAATCAATAACCAGTGGTTTTACATAAACTTTAAAGTGGTGGTAAAGTCTCAAGATTTTTTACCTTCATGCATTCTATGCATGAAGGTAAAAAACCTTCTGTGTGCAGCAGCCCCCCAATCAGTCCCATCTCAATCCAGTAATGTGCAGGGGAGCAGCAGCACTCCCAGGTCCCTTCCTCCTCATTTGCTGAGACAGCAGCAGGAGCCATTGACTCCTACTACTGTCAATCACAACCAGAGAGAGTGGGGGCGGGGTCGAGCCAAGCTCTGTGTGTGTGTATGGAGACACAGAGCAGTGGCTCAGAAGCAAGCCTTTTCGGGTGCCTCCATAGCAAGCTGCTTGCTGTGGTGGCACTCGGCAGGAGGTAGGGGCCAGGAGTGCCTGTGGGGGACCCAAGAAGAGGATTGGGGCTGCTCTGTGCAAAACCACTGCACAGAGAAGGTAAGTATGACAAGTTTGTTATTTAAAAAAAAAATCTGCCTTTATTATCACTTCAAAGTATAGGATAGCTGTGCTGTGTGGCAGTGTTGTGTAAGGCTGGGTTCACTGTCACCACATCCGTCTCACAGCAGGGGTCCAGTGCGTTCTGATTTCCGAATTTTGGCCTGAATCCGGACCTCAAACGGACCAAAACGCACCGGACCCTCTGCGGAGATATGTGAACCGGCTCCACAGAGAGCCGTTCAAAATCTCCGGCTATTGTGAATTGGATGCGGGAATTCGCGTCCAGTACGCATTGGTGTGAACCCAGCCTAAATGCCAAGAATGAATGGAGAGAAATTCAAATTCTTTGGCACGAAAACAGCTCCCTTATATGTATTTCATCTGTGTACTTGGCTGTCTGCCTGGAGTTTGGCTTTAACAATATGTTTCACATTACTTTAAACCTTGGCCTGTGTGGCCTTATCATACATTTGGAACTGTAGAATTTAGATTTCAGGAAGACACACAAATGTTAACCCTCATACCCTATGAGCTTTGTTTCATGTTTCTACATTTCTTTCAATATATACAGTATGCAGCACACCAGGCAAAATTTCTAAAAATATGGAAGCACTGTTACTACCTGTCTTTGGTGACAACCCTCCTCCCTGACACATTGAAAACAGAAACTGCAAAAACACTATATTGATCAGTGGCAGCTAGCTGAATGGAAAAAAATATGGTTAAGCAGGGAGTAGAACAAATACTTTACAGCCATCCAAACTGCTGTAGCAACCTCCTAGGTAGGTAGAGAGTGCATAGTTTTTGGGTTTCCCTGCTTAACAGGGGGACTGTCAGGCAAATTTAGGTGATCTCTGCCTAACAGGAAAAGGGGGTTTGGGACTTTAAATGAGGTGTGTGGAATCACACATCTCCATCCCTATCTATATGCAAGAAAAAGGGGTTTGGGATAGGGGCGGCTGGTGCTCAAAATTTTTTGGGGAAGGCGCAAACAAACTGAAAAATTAAACTGTTAGTAATGCACGACTGTAAATAGCCACTTATCAGGTGATCATGTATCATTACTGCTAGATAAAACTGTGCCCATCAATTGCAGCCTCACTGTGCCCATCAATTGCAGCCTCACTGTGCCCACCATATGCAGCCTCATTGTGCCAATCAATGCAGCCTCACTGTGTTCGTCATATGGAGCCTCACTGTGCCCATCAATTGCAGCCTCACTGTGCCCATCAATTGCAGCCTCACTGTGCCCATTAATTGCAGCCTAACTGTGCCCATCAATTGCAGCCTCACTGTGCCCGTCACAGTAGGCCAATCACATCCACATTTTAAGTAAAATAAAATAAAATCACTTAACATAGTGTGTCCTCATCAGAGTCCCCCTTTACATCTGGTGTCCCAATCAGAGTCCCCCTTTACAGCAGGTGCCCTCTTTACATCAGGTGTCCCAATCAGAGTCCCCCTTTACAACAGGTGTCCCCATCAGCATCCCCCAATACATCAGGTGTCACTATCAGAGTCCCCCTTTACAGCAGATGTCCCCCTTTACAGCAGCTGTCCCCATCAGAGTCCCCCATTACAGCAAATGTCCCCATCAGAGTGCCCCTTTACAGCAAGTGTCCCCATCAGAGCCCCCCTTTACAGCAGATGTCTTCATCAGAGTCCCTCTTTACAGCAGATGTCCCCATCAGAGACCCCCTTTACATCAGATGTCACCATCAGAGCCCCCCTTTACATCAGATGTCCCCATCAGAGCCCCCCTTTACAACAGGTGTCCCCATCAGAGTCCTCCTTTACAGCAGATGCCCCCATCAGAGCCCCCCTTTACAGCAGATGTCACCATCAGAGACCCCCTTTACATCAGATGTCCCCATCAGAGCCCCCCTTTCCAGCAGATGTCCCCATCAGAGCCCCCCTTTTTAGCAGATGTCCCCATCAGTGCCCCCCTTTACATCAGATGTCACCATCAGAGCCCCCCTTTCCAGCAGATGTCCCCATCAGAGCCCCCCTTTTTAGCAGATGTTCCCATCAGTGCCCCCCTTTACATCAGATGTCCCCATCAGAGCCCCCCTTTCCAGCAGATGTCCCCATCAGTGCCCCCCTTTACATCAGATGTCACCATCAGAGACCCCTTTACAGCAGATGTCACCATTAGAGCCCCCCTTTACAGCAGATGTAGCCATTAGAGCACCCGTTTACAGCAGATGTCCCCCCCTCTCCCTCCCTTATACTCACAGCTCTCACAGCAAGTCGCATGTCCTCCACCTTCGGACGGCTGGAATGAGTGAGAGAAACCGGAAGTGAAGGCACAGGACCTGCCAATCACACATCACAGCAGGGAACAATGATAGAGGGAGTGTTCAGGGCGCAGAGTTTAGCACCCCGAGGACTTTCTAAAGGAAGCCAATAGAGCTTCTTGTTTGCAATCATGTGATTGCAAACACGTCATACTTCCCATAGCAGCTATGTGTCTGGCGCCCTGCACACACTTAAAGGGCCATTATTTAAAAAAAAAAAAAAAAATTTTCAGTGATTGCAGCACATCATGCTTTCCATACACCTGTGTGTCCGGCATCTCACGCACACTTAAAAAGCCACTGTTTTTTTTTTTTTTTTTAATGATGAGTAGCTCTGGGGGGGCCGCCCCCCTGCGCCCCTATGGGTGGGCCGCCACTGGTTTGGGATTTTAAATGAGGTAGGTCTAGCATGCCTAAAACATGAGTCAATGTAAAAAGAAATGTTTTATGCAATACATTAAAAAACATGACAGAGCAAAATAAGTGCATGCAGTGGCGGCCAGTGGAAAAAAAATTTTTGCAGCAAATAGTATCTGTGGATCATGTTTCTCTGTCACAGCATTAGGTAATCACCTGGCTGGGCTTTTTGTCTATGCTTTTCAGTGTTTGATTGAAGACAGCATTGGCTGGCTTTCATCATTTTTCTTATATCCTCTGCACTCTTCTTTTCCTTCTGAGCAGGTATGGCTTTTTTCACTATTTCCACATTTCATTTGTATCTACCTTTCATCTTGGTGTTGGGCTCCAGTTACTGCTCAATACTTCTTAACAATATTATTTACCTTCATGCATTCACAGTCTACCTGATTTACTCACTTTTACAGTATTGAAGCCCAAATGGTTCTCTTTTTGATCACTTGTTCTCTGGGGATCATGATGTGCGTCAGGCTTTCCTGTGGGCCCCTTCCCCAGCTCCCGGAATAAACATTTTATTAAGCCACCAGTTTTCATATTCACATGGTTTAGACTTAATTGACATGTAAGTACTTACAGGGATGAGTTAATTTCTTCTCTCCTTTACACATATAGTATCCCTTGTGTTTTGGTGTAACATTGGACCATATCGTTTTATTTATGCTTTTTTACAGACAGTGGTGCACTCGCCCCTGATGATGTGGTAGGAAACCACAAAACATGCATCGGGCCAATTTTGATGTACTATTTTCTTTTTAGATGGTTTTATTTCATCCACTCCCAAGGTACCCCACCATGTTGCTTTTCAAGCGAGTCTTTATGATGGACAACTGTCTTATACCTCAATATGTCATCTCTAAGTTGCTATGATTGTTTTCATGAACATCTGGTTAATAATATGTGATTGATATGCTTGTTTACCATGCATGTACTTATTTTGCTATGTCATGTTTTTTACTGTATTGAATAAAACATGTCTTCTTACGTTGACTCATCTTTTAGCCATGCTAGACCTACGCAATTTAAAGTCCCAAACCCTCTTTTTCTCTCTCTGCCTAACATGGAACAGTGATCCATTGATAGGGTCTGCTCAGTGTGATCAGATGCTGCTCATGTTGTCTGCTTGTTTCACACTGGTCCAATAGGAAGGGACGTATTGGACAGTGCGAGGAAACCTGACAAATGGGAGCATGGATGTAGATACAGCCCTGGCCATTGGTAGAGGAAGGTGCCTCAAGGCATGCTGGGTGACTGTATTTATACCAGGAGAACACATGTGCACTGGGTCTTCGGCTGGGGAGCGGGGTCCCGGAAGAAGGGGGGGCTGCTGCCCCTCCTCTGTATAGGCTGCCATGCGGCCTCAGGTGGAATGAAGAAGAAGAATTAGAATTCGTTGAGTCGGCTGCCAGAACAAGCAATATATTTATTCTTCCATACTAATGCTGTATGGTTTAGCAGGTGGTCGACCTGAGTGCCAGGGGAGCGGAAGCTGCAACCCAGATGTCCTGCAGAGCTGACAGAGAGGGAGACATACCTAGAAGGATCTGTTCCTGGCTACTGTGAGTACATACCTAAATCTAGGGGCCTGTTCTGTGAGGGCCATCCCTGAAAGCTAGTAAAGTCAGTGGACAGGAAGCCAGCTAAAAGGGATACTGGTTAGCATCCTGAAGAATTAGAATTAGTTGAGTCGGCTGCCAGAACAAGCAATAGACTTATTCTTCCATACTAATGCTGTATGGTTTAGCAGAGGATCTGCTATTCATTTCAATAAAGTGAGGCCAAATGAGAGTAGTCCTCTTCTGTGCATAGTTAAAAGTTGAAGTATCCCACTAATCCCTTCTCCTATCCCAGTTCTACCAATAAACACAAAAAAACAAATCCCCTAAAATGGTCGTTGGATAACGAGCGGATGAGTGTGCACCTGGCCGTGAGGAAATACCCAAGCATCTGGCCACAGGATAATCAGAGGGAGGCCCAGGGAAGTCTATACTCAGCGACCCCTATAGGGGTAGTGCTACACTGCTGATTACAACATTACATTTTGTCATAAATAAGTATATGCATTAGTGTTTTTCTTCCTAAAAAGTTAATAAATCACTTTCAACATCCTTCCGAATGGGCTCACTCTTCTCTAAGATGACTTCCAGCCTTCGTTTCTTTACAGATTGTCCAAAGAGAACTATCTACCTCTGGTTTCACTATCCTGCAATAATTTTCAGTTTCATCTTTACCCCATTGTGAAAATCCCTTTGTTTACATAGCTTAAGCTAAAATGTACACCTAAAAGTAAATGTGTCATACACCCACAAAGTGGGCTTGATTTACTGAAGGAAAATAAGATGTTCACTTTGCAAGGGATTTTTCCCAGGGCTTAGGATGGCCATACATGATGCAAATTTCAATTCGCACAATACCCCCATTGACACAGACAGTGCTGGCAAGGGAATCAGCAATTGGGGGGGGGGGGGGAGCTGTCTCCGCTGGGAGAAGACAGTGATTATCGCTAGCGGCTATAGCAGCCACTAGCAATAATCGCAAGAGAATTCGGCAGGATGGTTGTACACAAGTTGATCGATCAATCAACTTGGTACATTCAGCCTGCCCATCAACGGTTTGAATCTTGGCCGGCTCAGCAGGATTTGAGCAGTGTATGACCAGCCGTAGTGAAAAACTTCCATTATCCAGTCATGTATAAGCAGTTTTTTTATTTCCCTTGCACACAATTGGGTGCAAATTGCATTTTTACCAAATTGATTGAACTCTGTGGATAATTCTCTTGCAAAGTAAACAGCCTATTTGCCAATGGCAGGAAATATTTACTGCTGTGCTTTCCCTTTAGAAAACGTATAATGCTCTGGGAAAATAGTTTAAAGGATGTACCTTGTAATGTTCATTTGTAAAACAAAGATTGAACATTAAACGTAAAAAGTAAAATAAAACTAACCCAAAATATGTGACTAGATTAATGTTAATTGTTCCTGAATAATCATTTTAAATTCTGTTTAACATATCAACATTATTTACAAGCAAACTCTTAAGGAAGTCCAGGTTTTTCCAAAATAAACTTAAAGCGATACTAAAGTCAAATATTTTGTGTAAAAATAACAAACATGTTATACTTACCTGTAGTTTTGCACAGAGCAGCCAATATCCTCCTCTTCTCGGGTCCCTCACCGACGCTCCTGGCCCCTCCCTCCTGCAGTTGCTATGGGGGCACCTGAGCCACAGCTCCCTGTGTCCATTCAGACATGGAGCCATGGCCTTGTCCTGCCCCATCTCTCTCCTTAATGGCTCGCTGACTTTGACAGCAGCGGGAGCCAATGGCACCCGCTGCTGTCTCAGCCAATGAGGAGGGAGAGTCCCGGACAGCCGAGTCTCTCATGCAACATCGCTGGATTGAGATGGGGCTCAGGTAAGTATTAGGGGGGCTGAGGGGGCTGCTACACACAGAAGAATGCATAGAATGCATTAAGATAAAAAATCTTCTGCCTTTACAACCCCTTTAAACCTGCTCCCACCCCAATTCTAACTACTCTGTGAAAGGAAGATATGTATACCTAACTATTCTGAGGGTTCTCCGGTCCAGGCTTGTGATTGGCTCCCATAGACCAGCTTCAGGGAAGAAGCGAGATCGCAGACAATGACTAAAATGTTTGGGCAGAGACATCACCCATAAGCTTAGGCAGTGCAAATTTGCACGATTCCTCCATCAACACAGACAGGGCTGACAGGGGAATCCCTCCCTCGGTCGATCAACTTGGTACATTCAGCCTGCCCATTAACAGTTCGAATCTTGGCCGGTTCCTGCTGAACTAGCCAAGATTTGAACCATGTATGACCAGTCTTACTATGGGTCATCCAATATCAGCTGTCCCCCATCTCCCCTGAAGCTGCTGGGAGCTGATAATGTGGCTGAACAGAAGCACCTTCAGGATAGGCACGTATAGACATCTTTCCTTTACATCATGGTTAGAGAAAAAGTTAGAATGGGGTGGGAGCAGATTTAAGCATAGCTAGGAAAAGCCTGGACTTCCTCTTTAAAGTTTTATAGTCAATGTACAGTATACTAAATATTACAGTTCTATGAATCTGCTTATGCTTAATAAACTTCAATGGCTCTTCATCATGGCTGAGGAAGTATAAATGTCCTATATTATTTCAAAAGCATATTGTCAAAACAAACTGAAGCGCTTCACATCCCGAGCAGATTAATTAGTGCTGATGAAAGCAGTTCACTTTGTATCCACATGAAAACTGCTGACACTGTTCACACATTCAAGATCTCAGCTACAGTTACAGTGAAATATAGATGATAACACAGAATTTGGTGAATGTAATTAGATGAGTAAGAATATATTCCAAAATACAGTTTGAAAATAGCGTGCATAAATCACGGCATTTGTGAATATGTTACTGCAGAAAAAAATTTAAGTGAATGCTAAATCATATACAAATTACAAAGGGCAAAAGGTATTATCTGAAGGTTTGACACCCTGCTAATTAGGGTAAGAATGTTTTCTACATTACCTATATTTAACAATTACAATAAACCAGGGGCGTAGATAAGGGGGGGTCAGGGGTGTTCAAACCCCCCCAGGGCCAAAATGAAATGTATGGTGTCCCTGCTCTGCAGCTGCACATGGCACCAGCAACAGGCAGCACTGCAGTCAGTGGCACACAGAGTGTAATAATGCCACTGCAGCAAGTGTAATAGATCATTAGGCATACCCGCACGCATGTTGTGGTACACTGCCAGGCTGGTCCATTGGGCTCGGGCTGAAGGCTGACAGATCTATCACCAGACAGCACAGTGGGAGCCAGTGGTGTGGGTAGTCCTGCCCACTGCACATCATGTATTCCCGTTGGCTTGCAGTGACACTCCCACCTTGGGAGAGGAACTTTGTCTGGGCCCTGGAACGCAGAGTGCTTGTAGAGTGCTGTGTAGCCACCGGCCCCCCCACATGGATGAACTGCTGCTGTCCTGTCCAGGTATGTCACTTTTTCTCTTCTGGCCTGGTCTCAGAGAGTCTCCTCAGACTTACCACTGCTCAGACTGCTGTGCTGCTGCTGGCATTCTGCTGTTCATACTAGGTAATCGTGAATCAGTGAGAGACTGTCTGTGATTCTGTGTGGCAACTGGCAAAGTATGTGATTGAAGCTGGCTGGGCTAAATTTTGCATTGCTTGTGTTACTGACAGTTAAATGAGGCTAAGCTGAGTTTTCTTTTGCTTGTGTTACTAACAGTCCAGCTTGGCACTGGCAAGCATGTTGTGGTGCTCACCGGCTTACTGATTCAGCAGTTGTCACCACAACATGTCTGCCAATGCCAGAGCCAGGCTCGACTTTCTGCTGCCCTCAGTGGCACGCCTTGGCCCTGTTTTACCCCTGGTTAATACATATGTGGTGCAGAAAACGCTGCGATGCCTGTGCATTTCCCGCACCGCTTTGTAACCACACTGTGTTTTTGATCTGCTGCAGGTGTCAATTCAAAGTTAACAACTCCCCAAAAGAAGGTCACAAACGCAGTGTTTGTCTGAACCAGATTGCTTGGTTGGTTTTCAAAAAAGGTGCCTGCACTTCTTTGGAGCGATGTGGTGCGATTCAGCCCATTCAAAATGGGCTCAAATCACACCACACAGAATTGCATGTGAATTGCACAGGAATGTGGTGCAGTTCCTGTGCGATTTACATGCAAACTATAGTGTGAAACCAGGCTTACTGTGTTGATTGCGGTGCAATCAAGGCCCATTCATTTTGAATGGGCTCAAATTGCACCAAAGTCATGCATGTACCAATTTTGGAACCACACTGCAACCGGTTCTCATGGTCGTTTTGTGAATGCAATCTGCTGCAGGCACACACACTGTGTTTTGCAACCTTTGTTTGGGGTGACATTAAGATAGCACTGACACCCACTGCAGATTGAAAGGGGGGTGTGATCTGAATGAAGTGCATGAAACGTGCGTGGATTGAGGGTTTCCCGCATTGTAGTGTACCTCCGTGTCTCTCCTAAGCAGAAGTGTGTTTTTCCTCTGCCAGTGCAGGAAGGTGTGCAATTACATACATTCTCGCACCCGTTTAGATTTGAACCTAGCCTGAAGAAACCTCAGTATATTCAGGGCTGGTAATTTTTCAGATGATTGTTTTTTATTATTATTATTCTGTGATTAATTGAAGATTAAGCTAATGTGAACACAGTGAGTGTGCTGCCTTCCACAAGATGGTGCCCTTTGTACCTGCCCAGTAAGATCGTCTATTACAGGGCACCATCAAGTGGTAGGCAGTGCATTCCCCCCTTTTTTGTTTTATCTGTAAAAGTAAAAAAAGTCAGTGAGTGCTCTATCTGACACCACATGGTGCACTTTGCACCATAATAGCCAACCTTACTGAGGAGGTGCAAAGAGCACCATCTCCTTGTAGGTAGGCAGCACACTCACTTTGCACCTATTCAGTTTGAACACTAATACTGGACAATAGCCAACCTTACTGGGTAGCGTTCATAAAATCTGGTATAAGGAAAAAAATGAAATCGGGTTCGATTTCCTAAAGGACCTGATAAAATACAATTAAGGATGTGATTGCTTTCTAGGGGCAACACATATCGTTTTTCCTTTTTGCCGACTTTATAATTTTGGTGCAATTAATTTCATTTAAAAATACTTTTACTTAGTACTTGTTGCTGACCCCCCCCCCCGAACAAAAAAATGATCTACAGCCCTGCAATGAATCCACATTAACTTGAAATGTATAAAGTGATTTAAATATTTAATGTGAAAGCAGACAGCTACAAGTGCCTGCACACTGCTGAAAATACATTTCAAAGCACCCTGGTTTGTCTGCGTTATAAGTAATGATAAGCCAAACTGCCTTGAGTTAGGGTCTTGTAAACTTCAAGGGAGTTTGGATGCTAAACGCGAACCTGAACTCCACTGAAATCAATAGGAACCTAATCTGTCAAATAAACATAACCATTTTCTGAGCTTAAAGGCAAGGGGGTGACAAAAAATGGCATGGGGATGACCGCTGCCCTGGGAAACATGTACCAATACAAACAATATTTTTAAAAACTCCATGCACCCGAAGCAGTGATTTTTACACTAACATTTACAAAGGAAAAAAAGAGTTTTAAATTACTGGCAAATTACATCTCCCCCGGCCTTCTTTTTTTTTTAAATGGCACACAGACCCCAAAGGTCCCCCAAAATACATAGCAAACCCCTAGGGGGCTGTTATGTATTGTGGTTGACCTTTGGAGAGGTCTGTGTGCTTTTTTCTTTTTTTTTTTTTTTTTTAAGGCAGAAGTTAACTCCCCTTGTTTGTTTGTACCTACAGGTGCACCTATAATAAGGCTTACCTATAGATACTGTAAATATCTCCTGAATTTGCACCGTTTAGGAGATATCTACTGTATACTGCGCCAACTACGTCATCGGCGCATGCGCTCTGAAGGACCGGCTGCTGGTGCCGTTTCTTCAGGGCCCTGTGCCGTGACCGGCAGCTCCCTTGCGGGAGTGACGTCATCACGGATCCGGCCAATCACAGCGCTGGAGCCCGCAAACACTGGGTAAGGGAGCTTTGTTCTAAGGTAAGTATTTCATGACAAGCTAGTACGGGATGCATACTAGCTCATTTTGCCTTTTTCTTACAGGTTTTTTATTTTTTTTTGGGGGGGGGGGGTGTTTACAACCTCTTTAAGAAGCCACGCAATTACGTTTAATTTGTCGGCAATTTGAACGTAATTTTTTTTATTGTAGATGTCACTTTTGCTGTAGCACATCCTACAGCAAGAATGAAAACAAAATTGCAGAGTCCGCTCAAAATGCATGCCAAACCCTTTGATTCCCCATTAATAATAAGATACCTTTTTAATGAGTGGCCACGTATCTTATTAAACTCCCTGTAGTTGCCCACCCCATTAATTTGTTAAGATCTTCTTGCAAGGTTTCCACATCCTGCAGAAAAGTTATTGCCCTGCTTAGCTTAGTATGAAAAGTACGAAACGACCTTCTTGCTATAAGGTCTTATAGCAGCACCATCTTGAATGTATAGTATTTTAGGGTTTGTCCCCCAAGTATGTTTTTGTATATTGTATGGACCCTGACCAGGTCTCTTGGGCTGCAGCACCCCTCCCCCCTCTTCATTACTCCTTATTAGTGGCCACCAGTGCATAGGAGGAATCCCTTCAGTTCTCCCACATAGAGGAGTTTATCTCCCATGGTGGAGACACAGGTTCATTCATTCTATTACTAGGGTAGGACCCACTAATTTGGGGTACTTTGTTGCAGTAAGTGGGCTTAGCACTATAAGACCATATAGTGTGACCAAACCCCCATATTTTTGAATATGTTCAGGTGTTTTTAACTAGCCTTGCAGGATAAATGTCATTTTTGTATGTGTGCGCTGTAATCTGTTTTGTACTGTTTTTGGTCTTATAGCAGCACCATTTTGAATGTAAAGCATTTTAGGGTGTGCCCCCCAAGTATGTTCTTGTATCCTTTCATTCCTAACACATTACCCAGTCCATATCAGTATAGATATCCAGCATGATATTTTTCCCAATTGAGATCTGATGTGTTTTCAAAGTGTTCCTTTAATTTTTTTTGAGCAGTGTATATATACTGTATACACACACACACACACACACACACACACACACACACACACACACACACACGCACCCTAATGCAATGGGCTCTGCAGTTCTAGGTAAACTAACCATTTATTGTTCTCTTATTTTTAAATAATTGAATTGCCTTGAAGATTCTGAAAACTGGCATAACTGCAAACAAATGATAAAGTTATTACAGTAAAATATTATCAGAATAGATGAGTAAGGAAGGTTAGATTCAAAATAACTCCCTGTTATCTGTATGCCTGCCAAAAGTAAAACTCCACACCTGCCAAATGTTTCTTGCTGTACCAAATCTCTCAAATGTTTTTTTTTTCAAACACATTAGGAACTAAAATAGTTGTATTTTGAAAATAAATGTTAACAGGGAAAATGAAATAGTTATCTGCAGTGAGAACTATTTTAAAAGCTATATTTCCAAACAAAGCTTCCTTTCGTGTACAAGGATCGGAATTTGGATTTCAGAAAATTCTTGTCCAGGGGCTTGTGTTATCATAGAGACAAAAATTGCAGGCACTGATATACTGTAAATATGTTCACAAATGCTGTAGGCATCAGAATTTAGATCCTCTCATCAGGCCTTTTGGGGGAAAGGCTATTCACAGCAAACAAAATAGCAGACACCTATCAGAAATTATACAGGACAAAGTAATATTTCACAGATGCGGATGCCAGTAGAATGCTATTATTGAAATACTCAAGAGAACCCCTTTCTTGTGATCCCACTGAATGATAGTGACTCTCTAGAGAAAAAAAAAAAACCTTTCTGAAGGGGATATTGCCTCAGCTATAAAGTATATAAATTAATTAACACCCAGATATCAAGAAGCTGTGTTGCAAGTTTGAAAATGACCTGTTAAGCTATTGCTAGACTTGCCAGGCTTCACAAGTTTGTTGCACAATTGCAGCAAGTCTGCATTGCATGACTCCAGATCAACTTTCTTTGCAAACATTCTGCAAGTCTGCTGCAAGTTCTGGTTCAGTTATGTTGTGAAATAGTCATCCCACCACAGGGGTCACTGTGGCTGAATTTTCATGCTGTAGACTTGCACAGCTCTTGTAGACTCACCAATGCAACTTTGCTTTTGCTAGAGACTTTCCACGCAAATTTGTTACAAATTGGAAAAGTGTCAAATAGAACTTGTGCTTCAAGTTCTCTGCAAGTGTACAACTTGCCAGTGAAAATGTGTGGCAAGTTAACAGACTTACATTTCATCACTGCCACAAATTTGTGGCAAGTTATCCTTGCTTTTTTGGCATGCAGTAATATACAAAAGGTTTAAACACTTGTGAAAAATGCTGTAAAATCAGAATGCATTTAAAATGGATAGAACTAATGGTTGTTTTTATAAATTACCAGCCTACAAAGAGCATAAATACACAAAAAAATCAGTATCTAGTGTGTCCACCTTTATCCTTTGCAATGACACAAATTCTCTTATGTATACAGTTTTTAAGAAACTCAGCAGGTAGCTTGTTCCAAACACCTAGGAAAACAAACTATTAAGGCTTCATGTACATGGGATGCTTTTATAAAATCTCCTGAACGATTTACCTTGACAGATAGTAACCCACGTTTAAAACATCCGTTTTGCCGCGTTTTGCCGCATTTGCTTTTAGAAGTGTTTACAAAAAGCCAAAAATTAAACATGCCTGTAAACAAGACGCGGCTAAACGCGAGTTACTGCGTTTAAGCCCCATTCACACCTGAGCGTTTTGTAGCTTGAAACCTCAAGCTACAAAACATTAGAGGGGAAAAAAATCGATTATTCTCTATGGAGATGGTTCAAATCTCCACTCCAAATTGCCTGAAGCTAGAAGCTCCAAAACGCCTGAAGCTCAAAAAGTTCTGGAACTTTTTTTTAGGCAGATCACAGGCGCTTTTCTGCTTTTTACATTGGTGTCCTTTTGACCTGTACAATATCGGGGCAAAATCATGGTAAAATCGTGCAACTTTCTGCCTGAAAATGCTTCGCTCAGGTGTGAATGGGGCCTTAGAAGCATTTGGCGCTTGAAATGCCTGTAAACTCAGCTTCTGAATGCATTTTTTTCCATTCCAAAAAATGCCTCTAAACTCAACTGCCTAGAAACGACTGTAAACAAATACATAATTACATGTGCAGAAATGCAGCCCCAAACTTGCAAGGAAACTCCACCATGCTCTACCAGGGCACTGCTCCATGAGAAGTTTATCAGGTCCCTGTGTCTTTTTGGTGTGCCCATTCTTGCCATTGTATAACATTTTTTACTTTAAACTGTCACCAGCTGACAGTTGAATATGAACAAAAAAAGGTGTATAGTCTGGTATGAATTTTAAGGCGGAACCCCATAAGGAGGTCCCCGAGTTACGAACCTCCGACTTGCGAACCACTCCTACTTACGAATGGGAGGCGGCGTGACGTTCTGCCCATGCGCGGGCACTTTTCGACGGTGGGCACATCAGAAAACAACGGAAAGCGACATCTGCGCATGTGCGGCTACTTGACAGAACAACGGAAAACATCGGAAAAGGACGTCTCTGCCGTTCTGCGCATGCGCTTACAACTTATGAACAAATCCGACTTAAGAACAAACCGGCAGTCCCTAACACGTTCTAAACTCGGGGACTGCCTGTACATAAATCAATTAAAAGGATAAGCCTCCCCCCCAATCCATGCAGCCTAGCAGGTGTCAGAGGACTAGTAGAAACTTCACCTGCCAGCATCGGCGCCTTCCTGTGTGCCTGCGCAGAAGAGCTGCGTTACGGCACGCGCTGGGTGCGCGATCCGATGGGTTCACGCTCCCAAACAAGTAGCTCTGTGGTTTGGCGCATGCGATGGGCCATAGCCACAGGCACGTGCACGCCATTGTGCGCACAGCGGAAGTCCCCTGGGCAGACCTATAAAAGTCAGCCTTGTGTATGGTATCATTGCTGGTTTGTCTTTTCAGCTCCTGTAACCTGTTCCTGAACCTGTGTACCTGTCCCTGCCTGTTTTGACCTGGATCGACCTTGACCTCGCCTGAACCTCTCCTGCGTTTGACCCTTGGCTTATCTCTTGGACTTCTCTACCTGCCTGACCACCTTTGTTTGACCCCCGGCCTGCTCCTGGACTTTGCCTCTGCCTTTTCCCAGTGTTTGATCATCAGCCTGCTTACTTCTGCCTGACTACCCGCGCTTGACCCCCGGCCTGCTTCTGGACTTTGCCTCTACCTTATCCCAGTGTTTGATCATCAGCCTGCTTACTTCTGCCTGACTACCCATGCTTGACCCCCGGCTTGTTCCTGGACGTTTGCCTTTGTGTTTGACCCTCTGCCTCCTCTTGAACCGGCTGCAGTCTTCATCTTCAGACTCTGCTTGAGCTTCTACCTAGCCAGTTCCAGCGCGGTGTCAGCTACCCTGCACGGATCATCTCTCTACCTGATGTACCTTCCAGCTGCTCTGCTACCTACTGGTGACCCGTGCTTCTTCGTGCCCAATACCCACTGTGCCACTTCCAGAGGGTATCGTGCGCCCATCTGCAAGGGGAGCCTCTCTCAGCAACTCGGCCTTGGTGAGTACCTGACAGCAGGTCAGGAAAGGGGGGGATAAGTGTGTACCCACCCTCCTGAACCATACCAGGCCAGGACTCATGCCTTTAACATGTTAATGAGAAAAAGGGCCTCTTCTTCACAACCCTGGCAAGGTGGTTGTGGGGTTGTGCAGGTGGGGGGATTATGAGAATCTGGAATTCCCTTTTAACAATAAGGATCCCCACCACTAAACCCTATGTGAATTAGTAATAGGTACATAGAACCCTTAATCATTCACAAAAAAACAAAAACAACACAAACAGATTTTAACAAGTTCTTTATTTTAAAAAAAAGTCCCAGTCCCACGATGTGCATGTATATCCACTATCAATCACATGATCCAGATATTCAAATCCAGGTCAATCACGATGAATGAAGCCCTTTAAGCTAGGGTTGTGGAGAAGTGCCCCTTGTCCTCATCAATCCGAAGTGCCTGGTATGAATTGTGGAGGAACCCCCCCCACACACACACACACACACCATTTTTTTTAAACATTGTCCCCAAACATTTGTTCACATTCATCTCTCAGCTAGAAATCTGTGGCTTACAGCTGACTATGCCAGCCGAAGATGAGTCCCTAGTTGTTAGGATTCTGACAAGTGCCGACTCTCTGACAACCAAATAGTATCCCGGAGCTGGCGCTTTCACATTTAGCAGCAGCAGTAATACCGCTGCTAAATATTTCAGTTTTAATTTTGTACATTTGTTAAATACCAAGTGGCTAGACCATAAGATAAATAACAAATGTATTTATTTGTAACTTGACTTTAAAGTGGATGTAAACCCAAAACTCACCCAGTATAAACTAATGGCACAATATTAATGTATATATACAGTACATGCAAGCCACCTGCATGTATCCCTACCTTGCAAATGTCACCCCCTTCAGCAGTAGGAGCCCCGCAAAACTCTGGAATCGGTGGGTGGGTCTCTTTGCTGGAGCTTGCTGGGCAGATTTGTGATGTCACAAGACTCTCCGCCCACCTCTACACTCTCCTACTCTTTCTGCTGGCTCTGGGAGCTGACTGCACCGTGAATATCCTCCTCAGTCACACTGATCTTCTGCTGATCACGAGGATCACGCTCCATGATAAGTGACATCCAGTCAAAACTGAGGAAAGCCACCACATGACTTTAACATGCCCAATCATGCTGAGGTTTGGAGCAGCCAATCCTGGGAGAGCTGGAGAAGAAAGCAGGAGGGATGTGAAGCTGGAATCGTAGACACTCTCTGCTCTCATGTTGGTTCATGAGATACATAAATAAGATGTCAGTGACAGCAGTGAGGGATGTGGGGACACAAACTTATCTGTGTGTCATTGTTTTATCTTGCTAAAAAAACACAAGAGGATTGCTCAGAGCTGGATTAACTCTTTGTGGCAAGACTAGGCACAGATGAACTGAAATCCTCTACTGTACCAGGTAGAAGTCTTCATTAGAAAAAAAAATTCAGGCTTACCTCCACCTTATAGTAATATCACATTTTTTGCAATATTTACCTCAAATTCAGTATTTGAATTGAAGACAATGGTATAATTTCAGTTTATACTGTATACCGTTTTGTACTGTATATGTAGAAAAACAGTTTATCTACTTCACAAAACAGATCAAATGTTTCACACTTTTTTCCATAAAGTCCTTACAGTCTCACATATGTAGGTGTAGTCATTTAGACTAAATCAGCAATAACTGAGGTTTCTCGCTTTCTGCCTATAGAATAATTGGCCTGTTTTAGATCCACCACTTGCAGAATTAACTGTAACATCTGTAATATACAGTATAATATAACACCCACAAAAGCATACTTACCTCTGTCTGTTTTTTTTTTGTGATGACATCAGCTTAACATCAGTTTGAGCTTGTCTCCGAGACAGAGGAGCATCTATACACTTCGACACATTGCCTTTCCAACACTGACCAGTGGCAACAGCGACACCCACCGGTCAGCACGGAAACACACACAACGTCAGCCATGCTGGAACAGAGGCGAACTTTTAACCTTCCTAACACGCGATTTACTAAATTTACCTAACCTGCAGTAGATTGTAAATCTACCAGCGCTACATACTCCCCCCACTACAATAGAAGTTGTCCCCAATGTCTGTCCCGACACAGTAACAGTAACTCTCAAGCCTGAGAGTAAGCATTTGAGTTTCTCATAACTGTAGATAGGCAAAGAGAGAGAGAAAGGACAGTTTAAAGACATTATGAGACTTATATCTTATAAAACATTATGTTCACAGCCACGAACAAAACCACAATATAATTGTACACAACCTCACTAACTAACTAGCTGAAAAGCTTTCCAGCTATACATATGATCCGATGATCCCTGAAAAGGAAACCTAGTTAAGCACACAATATATACATATCCTATACAACAGTAGGAGCAAAGCCTCATTAAATCCCACAATCTATACTACAAAACTTTTGGAGTCCATCCCTGCATAAGAACTCTTCTTTTTTTTTCTCTAAAAGAAATCCGGCTAGCAAAAGAAGTCCTTGGATTTAAACACAGAACAGGATCCATAGATCTTGACAACGCAGATCTCCTCACCCTGTCGCTATCTAACTAGGTAACTTCAAAGTGGTAGTGTCCATAATTACCAGTAAAACCAAGGATCTGGCAAAGTCACTGATTTTCCTTCTTTATCCACAGTGGTAATAAAATATACAGCATTGTCCTTTCCCGGTCTGCAGATTATCACCTTATCAGCACAGATGTGCCGACCATAGTTCCAATGTACAAAGCATCCGTTGAAACATTCATCCATCCGGACAGAACATCCAGTCTTTCCAAAGGGCTTAGGCACAGACAAGTATTCCCAAATAGCTTCACCGTACCAAAGCTCCCGATTAGCTTCAATCTCCCGCATGACATCCTGGGGCACATAGGTAAACTCCAAATCATACTCTGCGGCCACACGCTTGTTTAACATCCTTTGCAAGCGAGCAAGTTTTGGCAAAGATCTGTCTCTCCCCATACCAGGCGGTACACAGGAATCGAATGACTTTTTCACCATAGACCCAGCCGGTGTCTGTAGCGAACCGACAACTTTTGACAAAGTCCCAGCAACAGCACTGTGCGTCTCCACACAGGACGACGTCTTCCCAGAACTCATGGCAGTCCAATCAGGAAGGGTCATTGTGGAGGCAACATCCTTGCCTTGTGACCACAATAGCTCTTGCGACATGGTTTCAAATAAATCATCATCCCCAGGAAAGATACGACATGGATTCTATTTCCGAGTCTCTCAATTCTTCCGCTGGCAAATACTTATTTACAGTCCCCAACAGTGGCTTACCCGTCCCAGGCGTAGACTCTGGTAGCTCCGGCTCAGGTAACCTCTGGGGTAGGCCTCGACCACGGCCACGGGAAGCCTTCACATAGCCCACCTTCTTCTGAGTAGGCACCATAGGAGTAGGTGTAGTGGACTCAGGAATCAAAACAATGTCTCCTGATAAGATGGCAGCAGCAGTGTCTCTTTCTGAAACATTTTCGGTAGCAACAGGCAAAGTGGCGGCCCGTCGCTCTCTCTCTGTAGCGGTGTGTCAATCCTCCACATCGATGACAGGTCATGCCCAGTCCCTCAACATCTCCAGAAGTATACAGGACAAACCTCCCTTGCAGCTTCATTCGAACTCCAGTATCCGTGAGCAGAGTTCCAGATTGCACAGTATTCATCACAGTGCTTGCAGGGAACACTCTGGGTCCCACAACCAATTGCAACGCCGGAAAAGACATGGCCACACTCTGATCTTTTCAGTACAATCACGAGGCCTCTCCTCTCCTTTGGCGCCAAGCACGCTACATGCGTCCCACGTGGTAGCAACTAGGGTAACTCCTCCCACTTGTTCTTTCAGTCACGTAGCTCCTGGGCCTTTTTCTGGCGCCCAGCGTCTACGCACTCAAAAGCAAAGTCCTGCCGTTTAACCTTTCCTCTTCCTGAATAAACTTTTCTCTGAAAGTCCAGCTCTCTCTGTAAATTCCCAGTAAAACACTCCACTGGGTTGCAATAATTGACGGTCAACAAATTCCTGAAGACGCTCCCACATGTAGCACTAACTCTCAGTGGAGCTGCTGTTTTAAGCGGGTCTGTTACCTTCACTTTGCTTCCCTCTGTTTCACCGGCACCGAGTCTAGGGGCTCCGTTGAGTTTACTTCTGGACGACACACGCACCAAGTATACAGTATAATATAACACCCACAAAAGCATACTTACCTCTGTCGATAGGCTTTGTTTTTTTTTTTGTGATGACATCAGCTTAACATCAGTTTGGGATACAGTTGAACCATTTTAGCCCTGCTTCAAGTGGAATTTGCATTCCCATAGACTTGTATAGGCATGCAAAACCTCTATAATGTGAACAATCATCGCATACAATTGGAATGATTTCCCTTTACTTTCTGTTCTGGAACCACAACAGAGTCAATGAAATTCTCTCCAAAATAAGTAAAAATGGACAGCTGTCAATGATACAGGTTTTCCTAGAGAAGATTTCCCCTCAACTCCTGTTCTGACGGCAGCCATAAATCACTTTCTGTCCTAGTGATGGTGGTTATGAACAATATGTTGAATTATATAAAAAAAAATCTGCAAAAATTAATGCAGAATTTAAATAATTATTGACATAATTTACATGTAGCACTAACTCTCGGTGGAGCTGCTGGTTTAAGCGGGTCTGTTACCTTCACTTTGCTTCCCTCTGTTTTACTGGCACCGGGTCCAGGGGCTCCATTGAGTTTACTTCTGGACGACACACGCACCAACACTTGAGTACGTTTTCAATGCTTTATTAAACAGACAAACTTTAGGAAGTAGCAGGAAAGTGGCGGAAAAGGAAACTTTCAGGAGAAACTCAAATATATTTTTGTAGAATCTTAGCGGCAAATGTCCTGGTGAAATTCAGATAATTATGTGGAATGCGCTACCCTTGTGGGACACACTCTTTGCTCGTCTGAATAGGCCTCTCTCACCGGTCTAGCAGCCAGTACACAGCACGAATCAAAAGTCTCTGCCACAGACTTGTTTGGGGGGGTAAACCCGTATGATCCTCTGCCACAGGATGTATCAGATTTTTCTGCAGTGAAAGTCAGTCGCAGTGCCTGAACCTTTAAGCCGAACCGGCAACACTATGCTGTATAGTTACTTCTTTTGGATACGTCCTCCAACCGAGTCACCAGGCCCCTCTCCAGACCAGCACGTCGTGTGATCTCTCCAAGACGGGTCCTCCCCTGGGATCTCCTCGGTTGTCCAGCTTCGTCACACAGGACCGACAGCTTAGGACCATTCCTCGGCCGCAGTGGTAGGCTCCAGACAAGCCTCTGGACCCACTCCTGCGCCGCTGTATCGTGGGTCTCCCAATCGGAGGACCACGAGGTAGCTCCCTAACACATACCTGTCGGCCAGGAGGGCCAGCAGGTGGTTGAAAACGAACCCTAGAACATGGCGTCTGTCCCATAAATACCCTCTTCCCAGAATGCAACTCGGAGGACCACCTCCACCGAGCTTGTCTCCGAGACAGAGGAGCATCTATACACTTCGACACGTTGCCTTTCCAACACTGACCAGTGGCAACAGCGACACCCACCGGTCAGCACGGAAACACACACAACGTCAGCCAAGCTGGAACAGAGGCGAACTTTTAACCTTCCTAACACGCGATTTACTAAATTTACCTAACCCGCGGTAAATTGTAAATCTACCAGTGCTACATACAGATCTTTGGGAACACTTCACATTTAGGTAAAACAGCAGACATATTGCTAAATATTTTGTTCACATGCATACAGTGAGGGAAAAAAGTATTTGATCCCCTGCTGATTTTGTACGTTTGCCCACTGACAAAAAAATGATCAGTCTATAATTTTAATGGTAGGTTTGTTTTAACAGTGAGAGACAGAATAACAACATAAATATCCAGAAAAATGCATTTCAAAAAAGTTCTAAATTGATTTGCATTTTAATGAGTGAAATCAGTATTTGATCCCCTATCAATCAGCAAGAGTTCTGGCTCCCAGGTGTTTTCTATACAGGTAACTAACTGAGATTAGGAGCACCCTCTTAAAGGGTCTGTCCACAGAAGCAATCAATCAGATTCCAATCTTTCCACCATGACCAAGACCAAGAGCTGTCCAAGGATGTCAGTGACAAAATTGTAGACCTACACAAGACTGGAATGGGCTACAAAACAATCGCCAAGCAGCTTGGTAAGAGGGTGACAACAGTTGGTACGTTTATTTGCAAATGGAAGAAACACAAAACGCAAAAGAAACACAAAATAACTGTCAATCTCCCCTGGTCTGGGGCTCCATGCAAGATCTCACCTAATGGAGTTTCAATGATCTTGAGAACGGTGAGGAATCAGCCCAGAACTACACAGGAGAATCTTGTCAATGATCTCAAGGCAACCATAGTCACCAAGAAAACAATTGGTAGCACACTACGCTGCGAAGGACTGAAATCCTGCAGCACCCGCAAGGTCCCCCTGCTCAAGAAAGCACATGTATAGGCCCGTCTGAGACCAAAATCGAGCTCTTTGGCATCAACTCAACTCACCATGTTTGGTGGAGAAATGCTTCCTATGACCCCAAGAATACCCTCCCCACCGTCAAACATGGAGGTGGAAACATTATGCTTTGGGGGTGTTATTCTGCTAAGATGACAGGACAACTTCACCGCATCAAAGGGACGATGGACGGGGCCATGTACCATGAAATCTTGGGTGAGAACCTCCTTCCCTCAGCCAGGGCATGGAAAATGGGTCGTGGATGTGTCCAGCATGACAATAACCCAAAACACACGGCCAAGGCAACAAACGACTGGCTCAAGAAGAAGCACATTAAGGTCCTGTAGCTACCTAGCAGGTCTCCAGACCTTAATCTCATAGAGAATATGTGGAGGGAGCTGAAGGTTTGAGTTACCAAATGTCAGCCTCAAAACCTTAATGACTTGGAGAGGATCTGCAAAGAGGAGTAGTACAAAATCCCTCCTGAGATGTGTTCAAATCCAGTGGCCAAATACAAGAAACGTCTGATCTCTGTGATTGCCATCAAGGGTTTTGCCACCAAGTACAAAGTCATGTTCTGCGAAGGAGTCAAATACTTATTTCCCTCATTAATATGCATACCAATTTATAACTTTTTTGAAATGCGTTTTTCTGGATTTTTTTGTTGTTATTCTGTCTCTCACTGTTAAAATAAACCTACCATTAAAACTATAGACTGATCATTGCTTTGGCAGTGGGCAAACATACAAAATCAGCAGGGGATCAAATACTTTTTTTCCCTCACTGTATATGTTTACTCTTTTATCTACCAAGTTATGGGCCTTTCATACTTAATGAGTGGGCATAAGTTCAATTTATTAAATTCAAAGCATAACTAAGGACATTGGTGACTCACCCATGCACTCAGTTGACAGCAGAGTACAATGATTGGGTTTTGTTTTAGCCTATTAAAAAGTGTCTGTTTGGAGGGAAAAGGTGATGGTACAGCAATGTGATATGATATGCCTTTGCGATGACAATGATAATAGCTTTGTGTCAGCACAAAGGTATTGTCTTAACCACTTCCCACTCGACGGCTGGGTGGCGTGGCTCTCGTTCTGGGTGGACGTCATATGATGACCTTCCAGAACGACCACTCTAGCTCGACAATCATGGCTGATCACGATGTAAACAGGAAGAGTCGCTGATCGGCTTTTTCTCACTCACGTCTGACAGACGCGAGTAGAGGAGAGCTGATTGCTGCTCTCCTGACAGGGGGGGTCTGTGCTGATTGTTTATCAGTGCAGCCCCCCCTTGGATGCCCAACCAGGACCACCAGGATGCCGCCAGGACCACCAGGGATTGCCACCACACTGGACCACCAGGTATGCCACCCTAGACCACCAGGGAAATGCCATTTAGTGCCCAGGCAGCTGCCAACCAGTGCCCAGGCAGCTGCCAATCAGTGCCCATCCCCAATACCTGCCAGTGCAGTCAGTGGTGCCTAACAATGCCATCTATCAGTGACGCATATCAGTGCACATCAGTGCCACATATCAGTGCCCATCAGTGTCCAGCAGTGCTGCCTATCAGTGCCCAGCAGTGCCGCCCATAAGTAGAAACAAAATAAAAACTTTTTTTTTTCAAAATTTTAGGTCTTTTTTTATTTGTTTAGCAAAAAATAAAAACGCAGAGGTGATCAATACCACCATATCAAATACCACCAAAAGAAATCTCTATTTGTGGGAACAAAATGATAAAAATGTTGTTTGGGTACAGTGTAGCATGACCACGCAATTGTCATTTAAACAGCGACAGCCCTTAAAGCTGAAAATTGGCTTGGGCAGGAAGGGAGTGTAAGTGCCCTGAAGTAGTATTGAAGTAGTTAAAGCAAGCATAGTTTCATCTACACTACAGTAAATTTAAAACATCATATGACAGTTTTGTCTTGCAGTGATGTATGCCCAAATTAGAAGAATTCTTTTGCAAAATGTTTGCAAATTGCAAACAAGAAATTAGCAAATTCGCTGCAAAGCCAATTTCAACGAAATATCCATCCCTTATCACAATGCTACTCCTTATTTTATTATGTAAAGTTTCCTGTGTCAGATGTAATGCTCCCTGTGTCAGCTAGGTTCATTGTCTAGCAATCAGCTGGAGAGAGGTGATATACAGTATGTTGAAGCATAATTACTGAACCAGGTAGCTAAGTTGTTGAACCAGGAAACAAGGGTACCATCTATCTCTTTAGTGTTCAAGATGTGTGTATATGACCTTACAACACCTACATATCCTTGGCAGGTTAAAAAGTATATTTAGTTGTTTTCCTAGAGTTACACCACTTCTTCAAGATCAAGGCTTATACAATAAAATAATGGAACAGAAGAACAAAATTATTGCATGCTTTTGATAAGTATTTTTCCTTTTTTGGAAGAAAAACAACGCACAGAAGATCAAATTAAAATTTTTTTTTTACATACCATTGATTTTTACAGTTGCCTAATTCAGTTAGAACAAACGGTCTTTTTTTTTTTCAATCTGCAAACATATCTTTGTTTCCACAATTTTAAAGTTTTCTGCTCATGGCTAGATATGAATAAATCTTGCAATCCTATTTAAATCAATTTCTGCTCATATAAACTAGGTTTGTAAAATAAAATAGAGTTAAAGAAAAAGCCTAGGCATTTTTATCAAAATTCTCCTTCAATGACACTATACCAATGACAGAAAAAGCTATACGCCTATGTTAAACTTGTTGAACTGTATTGTGAGCAAAATTCACTTTTAAAATAGGAAATGTTAAATGTTAATGTACAGCCAGCCAGAGAAATGTATAGCCACATCAACTATCAAATACCATTGAAAAAATAAATTTTCATAGATCCAATATGGTATGACTATAGTTTGCATAAAGCTGCTGGTAAATTTAAAAGTTAATAGAAAGATATGTAATATCAGACTAGTTGTGACTTCTAATAAATCTTGTAAGTGGCAACTAACAGTATTCAAGTGAAAATTATTATTATAGGAATAAGCTGTATTGACCTGACAGATCAACACAAAACTGTTTGAATAAATCTATTATAGCTTATTGAAACCCAAAAAAAAAATTACATTTCAGCATACCAATCCTTATATGTGGTGGCTACATTCATTCTCTTTTTTTATTTATTTTCCTTCATTTTTGTCTTGAGATCCTGCCAGTAACATATTTCCTGCCCAAAGGTGACAAGACTCACTCACTCCAGAGTATCTAGAGAAGAGCAGCATTTTCACCCTAGGACAATATGTGTGTTGGGACTACAACATACTTCCCCCTTTTTTTCATCTACATAGCTTTCTTCAGTTCACATAAAGAGCTGAGAACAATGCTAATTGTTAAATGTCAGAAGGGAAAATGCAAAAAGTTACCTCACTGGATTTCTGCCGAGATCAACAAGTAATTTTTTTTATATAACATTTACTTCCAATGGTATATTTAACAGAGCAAAAATAAAGCAAAGAAAATAAATAAATTGTTAGGCCGCGTACACACAAGCGGACTTTTCGAACGGACTGGTCCGGCGGACAATTCGACCGTGTGCGGGCTTCATCGGACCTGCAGCGTACTTTTTCGGTCGAAAATATGACGGACTTTAGATTTGGAACATGTTTCAAATCTTTATGTCAGAACTCCGCCGGACCGAGTTCCTATCGAAAAGTCCGCTCTATGCTAGTCCAACGAACGAAAACCGACGCTAGGGCAGCTATTGGCTACTGGCTATCAACTTCCTTATTTTAGTCCAGTTGTACGTCATCACGTACGAATCAGTTGGACTTTGGTGTGATCGTGTGTAGGCAAGTCCATTCTTTGGGAAAGTCCATTGGAAGTCCGCCGAAAGTTCATCAGATAGTCCGTCGGACCAGTCCGGTCGAAAAGTCCACTCATGTGTACGCGGCATTAGAGTTTACATACAGTTTTTAACTTGATGCACAATATTTTTCTTCTTTCATCAATTCTGTTAAAGGGTAAACATTTTTATGTAATATAACTCAGATTCCACCAGTGCCCCTTTCCCAGTCCCATTATGAAGTTTTAAAGGAATAGAAGTAGGAGCTGTGAGGCCCCATTCACACCTGAGCATTTTGTAGCTTGAAGCCTAAAGCTACAAAACGCTAAAGGGGAAAAAATCCATTATTCTCAATGGAGATGGTTCACATCTCCACTCCAAGTCGCCTGAAGCTGAACGCCTGTAGCTCAAGCAAGTTCTGAACCTTTTTTGTCGCTCGAATCGGGCTGATTTGGGCATGTTTGGAGTGTTTGTATCCTCATAGAAACGAATGGAAACGCTCGATTCAAGCGTCTAGCGCGACATCGAGCGTTTCTACCGGCGTTTTGTGGCTTTTATCTGCTCAAGTGAAATAAATTTACATAAAGGAAATGACATAAACATACACAGGAAGTGCACAGATCACCATTTTTTGGTTAGCAGACATGAAGGCCAGCAATATGAAGGGGGAAGTGGATGAGACAGTATGTCTTTTAGATCAGGATAGCTTTATCAGAATGGTAAAGCAGCACCCCTGTCTCTATGATTCCAGAGATCCATGCTACAAGCTGCGAGCGAGCAAGAGGAGGGCATTGAACCAGATTGCCAGCCAAGTTTTCACTAACTGGGCAGACCTAAATGCCCATGTGAATGATGATAAAGGTAAGATAAAATCCCCTGCAAATATAACTAACCAACAAACCGACCAAAGGGAGATAATAGGATGATTGTTATTTAGTACATTATAAATAACAGAATCTTAGCACCAGAAAAACAGTACTAGCTTATGCTTATATTCCTATGCATTGCTTACAAGATCATACATATGAGAAAACAGACAATAGATGTGCAATTGCAGTTCACTATGGCCACATATGTGTACACACAAATTGCATGTGCGTAGGAATGTGGCCAGGATGAACTGGAATGGCACATCTATTGCCTCCTTCTTATATAAGTATAAGCACCTAATGCATAGGAGTATGAGTATAGTAATGTTAGCATGTCACAAATACATGATGGCACACTCTGACCCCTAGTGGATATTTATGGATACTGCACACAAAGATAAATATATATTTTTAAAAAAACACGAGACTTCTCATCAATACATCAAGCATTTTTATTAATTATTCAGTACAGCATAGTATATGGTTGTATTAACAAACAAGTAAAGATTTAAAATTATTCAATTGCCTCAAGCTTCCATGGAACCTGTCCTGCTGGAGACATAAAGTAGGACACAAATTGATCCCTGACATGTGTACCTGCTAAGGCATCTGGACGCCACTCTCACGTCACTTCCGGTGTACTTCAACCTCCGGCCACTCCCTACGCGTTACGTAGGGAGTCCCCTGATGAAGTCACGTGATGATGTCACGCGTAGGGAGTGGCCGGAGGTTGAAGTACACCGGAAGTGACGTGAGAGTGGCGTCCAGACGCCTTAGCAGCTGATTTATGCTTGTTTTTTAAACATTTCATTGTAAGAGTCCAGTTTTATTATTGAAATAAACCTTTATGCTTTAATATTCTACACTATTGGAGCTCTTTCTCTCTCCCACCTTTATTTACCTCTTCCCCCTCGTCCCCCCCCCTTGCGGAGG
This sequence comes from Lithobates clamitans, assembly GCA_037952925.1. Taxonomy (NCBI): domain Eukaryota; kingdom Metazoa; phylum Chordata; class Amphibia; order Anura; family Ranidae; genus Lithobates; species Lithobates clamitans. Next base: position 1,350,691 of record JBBGZY010000821.1, read on the forward strand.
TGACGAGGCCATATGAGGACTTGGATGTGAAGTCTAATTCAGGTGACGTACTTGGTGGAGCAGAGGACCCCCTAGTGGTGGATATCGATACAACGCGATTATTTCCTATATATTGGTATATGCTGGTACTTCAGGTGGTCGTGCATATAGTGGAACGGAGGACCCCCTGGTGGTAGAAGTTGGAATAACGGAACTGATCCCCGTTTATTACTACATGCTGATTTATCAAGATATGAAGGTGAGGGTTCTGTGAGCTCACTTTTTGGATTTATACTTCTCCCTGTCCACTGTTTCTGCTGCAACTACTTATGCATGATTTCCTTCTTTTGGACATTTTTAGATGACCTAATTAAGAGACTACCATAATCCTGAATCATATGCCCCGGGATTGATTTATTTATTTATGGATTTATCTTTTTTTGCACTTGCACTGTTGTCTTTTAATTATTGAACTAGAAACACTTCAGGTTCACCTATTCTATTTAGTGAAAAGTTTTTTTATATTTCTGCTGTAGCGTGGGATCACGTTATGGTTATAATTTACTGAGAGTGGATTGTGATACACTGAAAGGTTCTGCTGCAGGCAGCTGTCTTTGATTTATTTGACTGCACTTTAATGCACTACATGCACTTTGTGATTTAATAGTCTATTCAATAATTAAATTATATAGTTTATAGGAGTTCACATACAGCACAATTTAGTAGCGCAAAGGCTTTTTTACATTTTCATTGTTAAAAACAATATCCTTCAACACATCCCAAATAGCAGAGCAGGTGTCACGGACTATGTAATTGCTGTCGATTTTCCAACCCGAAAGGCATAGTGTAGACTTGCTAATGATTGTCCGGTTGCTAGGTACCTACAAAGAAATAAATATATATATTTGAATTAATTTTTTACACTTAAACTGCTCAAAATGAAGTGGAAGAGTATACGTGATGCCTACACTCGACATCTAAGACTGCTCATGGAATTTAGGAGTGAATCTGCGGCACTTGCTCCTAGAGAATACATGCATGCCAAAGAATTGGAGTTCCTTCAGCCATTGCTGGCTTTGGTGCGGTAAGCTATCATCTGTACGAATGTCATAAAACAAAATGTAAAGAGATAGTTGTAATAATTAATTTCTATTTTCAGTACTGAAAACTGCTGGGAGGACAGTACTTCAAATAATGATTTGGACACAGATGCAAACAGTCAGCAAGCAGGCCAAGCATCAGCCAGTGAGCAAGCAAGCCAAGTATCAGGTGATCAAGCAGGACAAGAGCCGGAGAGCCAATTGTCGACCCCAGCACGTTTGACATCTGCGACACCTGTGAGAGACGAGGAGTCCACACCACCCATTTGTGCTCGTGTACCTGCTAGAGCAACAAGAAGGAGGGCTCCTGAACCTGATTTTAAGCATGTTGGACATTATGGCCAGTATGTCTTAAAGAATGAACAGCAACAGGTTGCATGTGCAGGTTTCTGCAAGGTGTCTGGAAGGTCTGATGGAGAAGGTACCATCAGAACTCCAGGCAGACATGTTGGCAGGTACCATCCGTTACATCGCAACTTTTATTCCACCAACTACCACATATAGGTCCTCAGAAACTCCACCACCTTATGGCCCCAATGCAAATCTCCCCCCGCCCCATCTGCCAGCACCACCTCGGTTCTCATCACCACATTCTGCCACCCACCTTCCTCTACCAACAGCACCACCTTCTAATTACCTTCCTTTGCCAACACCACCACCTTCTTATTACCTTCCTCTGCCAACACCACCACCTTCTAATTGGCAGCATAATGAAAATCCCTCTACTTCCACCTGGTCACATTATGTCCATGCCATGAATGTGGTGATGTCACCTAATGAGGCAGTCAACTCCTCCCATCACCTCTAAATTTTTTTTTGGTTTTTGTTTTATGAGCTACGTTAGCTCTATTTCTTTTTTTATATTGTTGAGCTGTATATGTAAAGAAAAAATAAACAAACAGAAAAAGTTATATTTCAAAAATATTTTATATTTTAAAAAAAAGTATAGTTTTTTTTTTTTGCTTTAAAAAACCGTGTGTCTAGTGTTTATTTTATGCATATACACAAACTTTAATATTGGGTTCTTCATGTATCAGTCTTTAAAAAATTACAAAAAATAAGAAAAAATTACCTCAGTGTGATGATTAGTCGTTCCACAGGGGGTATACTGTTACAGAAATATGTGTGCATTAGTTGCAACTGACTACTGAGTAAACCCATTAACTCATCAAAGCTGTGATAAAAAAAAAAAATGTGGGGTTTATTAGTGGACATGATAAGAGAGGAACAATGTCAAACATCATGAATCCAAATAAGTTTTACTAACCTTTTTATGGACATCCTAGTGTAGTCCAAAAATGTATCCTCATGATCACGTAAGTCACTGTACATGACCCAAAATTGGCCTCTCTCTTTTCGATCAGCAATTACGGGGTGAATCCAGTATCTGCGTACCCTCTTCTTTCTCCTCTCTCTTTCATGCAGAAAATATGACGTAACAGTGGCTGCTTCCACAAAACACACCATCTCATCATCACTCATCTTTACAGAGGACAATACAAACACATGGAGCAGGAAGCACAATGATGAAACGGAAGAAGAATATTCACCCAGGAAGCAGATGAAAACATCTAAAAACATAACAAGAAATGATGAAAGAGATGATCATTTTTCCTACTGGCTAAAAAAAAAATGCCAAAGCTCAAAAACGCCGGAAAACGCTGAATGCAAACGCACAAATACGCGCGACAAAACGCTGTGCTCATGTGTGAATGCAGCCTGAAGCACATTTTTTACTGCCTGGCCTGCCTAGTGCCAGAACAATAATTGCATCTGACACTCCCGGGGGGGGGGGCGACAGTGGTAAATCGCTTTTCGGCTGCTAGCGGGGCACTGTTAACCCCCGCTAGCGCCCAAATAAAGGGTTAAAAACACCCACAATGCGTTCGTTTTCTAACATCCTGCAAGCGCACCGCCCCAGTGTGAAAGCACTCGGGCTTTCACACTGGGGCTGCAGGGGAGACGTTTTTCAATTGCTTTACAGGTGCTATTTTTAGCCCAAAAGCGCCTAAAAAACGCCCCAGTGTGAAAGTAGCCATAAAGAGCGATTGCCAACCATGAGAGTGGGCACTTGAGCATGTGATACCATATGAGTGGATTGGCACTTTTCAAATTTTTAAAAAATCTTAAAGCGGTATTACACAATTTTTTCTTTTTTTTAGGTTATATGCGTTTTGTTTGGATATGGAAGCAATTGAAGTTCACCAGAAATGATTATTTGAGAATGCACTTACAATCTTGCCTCCAGTAAGTGATTTAGAGCTGCTGATGCTATATATAGATATATATCTATAAATATATATCTATATATCTATATATCGATATATCTATATATATAGATATATATCTATATATATATAGATATATATCTATATATATATATAGATATATATACACACACCAGCCCCTTTATTATTAGGTACACCTTGCTAGTAAAGGGTTGGACTCCCTTTTGCCCTTAGAACTGCCTTAATTCTTTGTGGCATAGATTCAACAAGTTGTTGGAAACATTTCTTAGAGATTTTGTTCCATATTGACATGATAGCATGATGCGGTTGCTGCAGATTTTTCAGCTGCACATCCATGATGCAAATCTCCCTTTCCACCACATCCCAAAGGTGCCCTAATTGATTGAGATCTGGTGACTGTGGAGGCCATTTGAGTACAGTGAACTCATTGTCGTGTTCAAGAAACCAGTGGTGAGATGATTTGAGCTTTGTGACATGGTGTATTATCCTGCTGGAAGTAGCCATCAGAAGATGGGTACACTGTAGACATAAAGGGATGGACATGGTCAGCAACAATACTCAATGGTCAGCAACAATTGTTTAAATGCCACGGTAGGCCATGGCATTTAAACAATGCTCAATTGAGATAATTCCTGAAATCATCAGGGTTATTCTCCTGGATCTCACGCAGCAGAGGCATATGAGAGAATTGGTCACGCTGGAGTAACCAATTCTTGGTCCATGAACTCCTCTCCACCCTGTTCATGGACTGGGCTTGGGTCAAAGTAAGAACCCCAAAACCAAGCCCCCGCACAGCACGAACTCTACGACAAGACATAACTGCAACATGGCTTCAAAAAGGTCAGCTGGTCAGAACGAACTAACCGAATGCACTGAAGAACAGCAAGGCCTGTGAAGAGCGAGCTGAAAATCAGAAACGAGCGGACAAGAACCAGATACAAACCTACAAGCACAAACTGAACAGCAGTAAAATGATCTGAAAAAGCATGAGTCTGAAAAGCGCGAATCATCTCTCACCAAACTTCTACTAACACGAGATAATCACGAGATTAGCAGAAGGAGCCCAAAGGGTGGCGCACTGCCTATTGAACTTCCCTTTTATAGTTCCGTCGTACGCGTTGTACCTCACTGCGTTCTTGACAGTCGGAATTTGGTGTGACCGTGTGTATGCAAGACAACTTGAGCGAAATCCCGTCGGAATTCCGTCGGAAAAACCATCATAGCTTTTTCCGACGAGAATTCCAATCGTGTGTACGCGGCATTACTCTGGAGTGCCATATAGGCATATATAGCTATAGAAAGGGTAATTAAAGATAGCCCTAACATTTTTACACTAAAATTATAACGAGGCTTATAAGGCAGATATAATATTGGTAAAAATAAAACAAAGCACAAAGCATAGCAATAATGAGGAAAAGAAGAGAACAATTTCTTCACAAATTCATAATATAGACAGATAGAAAGTAACAACAACAAAGTAAGGTTATCAGTAAGCCGTATGTGAGGTTACAGTCAATAATGTGTCATATTATGGCAAAGGAAGGGCTACTGAATCAGTGACTATGCAGAGCATCCTAGTTTAGATTATTAGCATGTGTTTGAATGCTTTAAGAGTTATGCCACGTACACACGATCGCACATTCCAACAACAAAATCCATGTTTTTTTTCCGACTGATGTTGGCTCAAACTTGTCTTGCATACACATGGTCACACAAATCTTTTTGGAAATTCCGAACGTCAAGAACGCGGTGACGTACAGCACTAGAAAAAGGAAATTCAATAACAAGTGCGCCACCCTTTGGGCTCCTTCTGCTAATCTCGTGTTGGTAGAAGTTTGGTGAGAGACGATTCGCGCTTTTCAGCCTCGTGCTTTTCCCACTGTACTGCTCTTCAGTTTGTGCTTGTGGGTTCGTATCTGGTTTTCAGTGCTTGCCCCCCCCAAAGCAAACACGAAGTCCGTATAAAATATATGAAGTACTTTGCAGGTAGGGGAGCCATTGATATGCCAGAAAATGTTTAATAAACATTTTAAAAATACATTTTTTTATTTAAACTGAAATAATATTTCCTTTGATTTACTGCTTGTGATTCTTTTATCTGTCTCCTAGGTTCTCCAATGGGCTTTTTTTTGGCCATTTATAAAGCACTGTGGGAGTTATTTACTAAGGGAAAATCCACTTTGCACTACAAGTGCGCTGCAAAAGTGCACTTGAAACTGCACTTGAAACTGCACTGAAAGTGCACTTTTACTGCAAAGTGGATTTGCCTTTAGTAAATAACCCCCATTTCTGTGTAAACACCAACTTAGTCCAAAAAATTATATTGAGCATTGAAAGAAGAAGCCACACATTGTTGTTTAGAAAACATTTTACTCTGTGCACATTCACATGTGCGTTAGAAAATGGTTTTTGAACAAACCAACATATTTTAGTAAAAACATTTTTGTTTTTGACAATACAAATAGCCTTTTTTGTGTTAAAACAGGCATGTTTAAAACCATAAAACAATACAGTACTCAGGAACTGACATAGTTCAACTTTGACAAAGTGAAGGCAATATCAGACATTAGTATGTCCAAACTGTGTTGATCTTGCCTTCATCAGATGGGGTGATGTCACCACTGTGAAAGCCAAATTTTGAAGATGCACACAAATTGAGAGTTCAAAATGGGGATTTCTCTCCTGATCCCATGCCTAATGTCAACATGTGCTAGCTCCCATCATGGGGGATCAATGGACGTGTTCCGGGGGGGTGCAACCCCTTCCTCACATCTACTTTATTTGCAAGGAAGGGGGTTGCACCCCCAAAATGCGTGCCTTGATATCCCGTGATGGCAGATAGCACATGTTGACACACTGTGTGCATCTTCAAAATTTGAAGACATTATTTTTTCCCTTTCTAAAGTTGGAATATTTACCTTTTTTGTACAATTTTCACACATGGAGACATCTCTAGTATCCACTGGAGCACCTGTGTGGGACATCCTAAAAAGTTTGTTCTTGTGTCCCACACTAGTGCTCCTGCGTCCAGATGTGTAAACAGCTGCTGAATGTCCTCTCCTTACACTGAATCAAGTTTGCATTTCATTCTAGTACAAACCCATCTAGACAACAATGTCATAAACTTCTTTTAATACAAATACGCCTGAACAAATGTAGTTAACCTGGATCTGCCAAAAACATTGTATTAGTGGGCGAACGAACAATGTTTACTATGAACGATTACTGTGCCCACGAACTTGAAAGTTGCCATTTTAAACTGTACAACAGTAAAGAAAAGCACATGGAGCAGCATGCAAGTAATACTAATAATAGGAACACACGACAACTACATACTTTTTTGAAGAACTCTCTTGTTTTTTCTGTACTGATCCTGCTCCCTCAATTTCAGGTCTGACCAGCGTTTCCTCAATTGATCCTTGGATCGTCGTACCCCAAAATTCCTGTGCAGATTTTTCGCAACTTTAGCCATGATCTTGGCCTTTCTGACATTTGGGTTTGGGTAAGGTCCATGCTTCCCATCATAGTCGGCCCTCTTCAAGATGTCCACCATCTCTATATTTGAGGCCTTAAATCTCCTCTGGGATCGGGACATTCGTGGCTTTGGGCTTTCGCCATTGCTGCTCTCCTCTGCATGCACTTGCTCTTTCACCGCCATGTGCTCTTCCACTGCGCCGAAAGAGAAGGGGCGGGGAATAGACTAGAAAGAACGTCAGAGGTGGGGGCGGAGTTTCACGGATAACACGCATGAGTCATACGTACGATCTGTGAGAGGAGGAAGGAGAATCGGAAGTGCCGATCGTTAGAACGAAGGTACAATTTCAACTTGGTGCATCAGTGGCCTATACTGCTTCTAGATTGAGGCCTATATTGTGACAAGATTAGGAGAGTTTAGCCTGACATTAGGGTTTGCCTTGTGTTGTGTGTCTTGCAGAGAAAATGGATCTATTCAGTGATGAGGACTTTATCTCCATATTCATTGATATGTACAGGGAGCTGCCCTATCTGTGGCAGGTAAACCACCCCTTTTATAACAATAAAACAAAGAGGAAGGCAGCCCTGGATCAATTGCTGGAATTTGTAAAGCTGGTGATCTCCACGGCAGACATCCCCTATTTGAAGGCCCTAATTGGTGGCATGAGGAGCACTTATAATAGGGAGCGCAAGAAGGTCCAGGATTCCCAGAGACCAGGAGCTGCAGCAGATGACATTTACATGTACCCAGGCTGTGGTACTATGACAGACTGCATTTTCTGGCAGGCCAGACTGAACCCAGGCCAGCACTCTCCAGTCTTCCTTCAAGGCTTCCTTCCACCTCAGCTGAGGCTTCTGATGTCCAACCCGGGCCTTCCAGCCAGGAAGAAGTGGAGGAGCCCAGCTTGAGCCAGGTATAGCATTGTTCAACATATTTCTAGTCAAATTATTAATGATGTTAACTAGATGTTAATATTGATCAGTAAGTGTTTTACATATCAATAGACAGTAGTGGCCACAAATGATTGGGACAAGAATGAAAAATGCTGGGGTCAGAATGATAGTCTTTTCAATTTATTAACATTCAATTTGCAACAGTCATGAGCTGAAAATTGTGTGTGATTGATGAACCAAAAACTAAAACTATGTCCCTTTTTCATACACAGGAAAGTCTCAGCCAGGAGGAGGCTGTGGAAAGTGGCAGCCAGGAGGTGACGGGGGTAAGTGGCAGCCAGGAGGTGCCTGGGCCCAGTAGCCTGCCCGAAACCCAGGTCCCTCCCCTCCGCCTTCCAAAAAAAAGTCCCAGGAAGAGGAGTAACCTGACGGAGGCAGCACTTGGCCTATTTCGGAAGGCTACTGCGGCCCTCAGAACACCCCCCCAATAATCAAGAGGACTATGCCTACATGGCAGCCTGCAAAATGCAGGAAATGGAGGAGGGCCAATGCCTCTTATGTGAGGAAGTTATCTTACAAGCCCTAAATAAGGGGTTGAGGGGCGAACTCACAAGCCAAAGCCAAGTTTGTGAGTTCAACCATGGTCCTCCTCCTCCACCTCCTGCCACATCTACAACACCAGAGCCACAGCCTGGAAGCAAGGGTGGAAGGAAGCATGGAAGGAAGACAAGAAAGTGATGGCCTGGGTTCAGTCTGATCTGACAAAAGACACAGGCTTTTGTAAGGCCACAGCCTGGGGACAGATATGTCATCTGCTGCTGTTCCTGATCACTTGTAGTCCTGGACGGATTGTGCTCACTGTTATAAGGACTCCTCAGGCCACCAATTTTGACTGTGAAATAATTGATGTGTGCCCTGGGGTACAAAGGCTTCGCAAATTTTACCAGTTTCTCCAGCTTTGCCTTTCTCTTTATTTTGTTATGACCCATAATAAATGGCTATTTATTTTTCACAAATACTTGCCTATGTGTTTTACTTCAAAAAGGACAGTTTGTTTGTGAGTAGGCAGGTACATTTCAAAAATACAATGTCAAATCAACAAGGGACACCAACACCAACCTCCTTGAGGTTAAAAAATACAAGATAATAATGGTGTTGTGGTAGCTTGACACAAAACGAAAGAAAAAATTATGGAGATCACTATAAAAAAAAAAATAGGAGATCTGGATAAAAAAAAATAAAGAAAAATTCTAAACATTATCATGGAGATCTGACGAAAAAAAAATATTATTATTCATGAGATCACGAAAAATAATAAAGAAATCAGTTTGTCAGAACTCTGTGTGAATATCAGCAGCAAAACAACTTCATTATTCTAGCATTATAAAGAAGAGAGTGCGCTGCATTGAAAGATTTTAAAATTTGCAGCGTAACGAATGTGCTATCTCCATTACAAACACTAGTTTTACCAGAATGAGCGCTTCCGTACTTGATTCAGAGCATGCGTGGAATTGTGTACACATGATCGGAATTTACGAGAACGGATTTTGTTGTTGGAAAATTTGAGATCCAGATCTCAAATTTTTTTTGTCGGAAATTCCGACGGAAAATGTCCGATGGAGCCTACACAAGTGCGGCTTTTCTGCTTGATTCAGAGCATGCGTGGAATTTTGTGCGTCGGAATTGTGTACACACGGTCGGAATTTCCGTCGACGGCTTTTGTTGTCGGAAAATTTGAGATCCAGATCTCAAATTTTGTTTGTCAGAAATTCCGACGGAAAATGTCCGATGGAGCCTACACATGGTCGGAATTTCTGATAACAAGCTCCCATCGAACATTTGTTGTCGGAAGTTCCGACCGTGTGTACGCGGTATTAGAGTGTTGGCAGGAGGAAAGGGATCACCTACGAATATGAGAGTTTCTGTCTTGGATGCAAAAGTATGAAGAAGTGATTAGAGTTGATGATAGGAAAAGGTCACATGCTGATCAGAGTTTAGGCTCGATTCACACTAATGCGTTTTTTGATGCATTTTGCATTTTGCAGAAATGCAGGGAAATTTTTTAACATGGGTTCCTATAGAACATGTTCACATCAATGCAATATTTTTGTGCCTCTGCGTTTTTGGAAAGGGTCGGCCGCGTTTTTACCACGATTTTACCGCAATTTTGCCATGATTTGCATTTATTAATTTCTTTTTTTACACTGTATGTAGCTGGTTGCTAAGGAGGGGGCCGGAAAGCCGGCCGCCGCGTCCTTAACAACCGATGAGTCATCAGCTTTCAGCTGGCTTCCCGCACAATGTAAAAAAAATGCCGGCAAAAAAAAAAAATCGTGAGAAAAATCAGAGTGGGGGTCCCCCCCAGGTCCATACCAGGCCTTGGGTCTAGTGTGGATTCGGAGGGGACCCCCACACACCAAATTTTTTTTTTAAATGGCGTGGGGCCCCCAAAATACATACCCGACCCTTATCCGAGCATGCAGCCTGGCAGGTCAGGAAAGGGAGGGGACGAACTTGAACCCCTTCCTGAATCATACCAGGCCGCATGCCCTCAAAATGGGGGGATGGGTGCTTTGGAGCAGGGTGGGTTCTGCGCCCCCCACCCCAAAGCACCCTGCCCCCATGTTGATGGGGACAAGGGCCTCTTCCCGACAACCCTTGCCTGGTTGTTGTCGGGGTCTGTGGGCGGGGGGCTTATCTGAATCTGGAAGTCCCCTTTAACAAGGGGGCCCCCAGATCCCGCCCCCCCTATGTGAATGAGTATGGGGTACATTGTACCCCTACCCATTCACTAAAAAAAAACTAGTGCAGTGTTAAAAAATACAGTAGACAGTTTTTGACAAGTCTTTTATTAAAAATCTTCTTCTTCTTCTCTGCTTCTTCCTCTGGTCTTCCTACATCTTCTCCCGCATCTTCATCCTCCGGTCTTCTCCTTCTGCCCCTGCTTCCTAGAACCCATCCCCCATGTTGAGGGCATGTGGCCTGGTATGTTTCAGGAGGGGGGGCGCTCGCACGTCCCCTTACCTGACCTGCCAGGCTGCATGCTCGCATAAGGGTCTGGTATGGATTTTGGGGGGACCCCATGCCATTTTTCTTTTTTAATTTTGGTATGGGGGGTCCCTTCGAAATCCATACTAGACCCAAGGGCCTGGTATGCACCTGGGGGGGACCCCACGCAGTTTTTTCTCTCAATCTTTTGTAGCCATTCAGCGGGAATCCCACTGACAACTGATGATTCATCAGTTGTTAAGGACGTGGTGGCCGGCTTCCCGGCCCCCTCCTTAGCAACCAGTTATATACAGTGTAAAAAAAAACGCAAAAAGCAAATCGCGGCACAATCGCGGGAAAATCCCAGTAAAAACGCGTGTCCAAAAACGTGGCAAGCACTGCAAAAAGCACTGCAGAAATGCTCAAAAGCAACATGCATAGATGTGCATCGAGCCTTACACAGGAGACAGCATCTGGAAATTAGTAGGAAACTGTATGGAGGGACAAGACAGTAGAATGCTTTGAAGTTTAGCAGGCTTTACCCATGAAGTGCACAGATGTCAAGAGTAGAATAAGCCACTTTTAGTAGGAAGGCTCAAGTAGCTCATGTCATAGTTTACACAGGGCTACTAACTCTTCCCATGAGACAGCCATAGTGCTTGGCCCAAGCGCAGTCAAATAGAGTGAGTCACACTGTCCTCCATACTGGAATTACTGGGAATTTGATTGCTGCCAAAGTTGACCCGAGTACCAGGGGTGTGAAAGAAAATGTGCAGAAATGCTGCTGAGAGGGAGGAGATTAAACCAAACCAGTTGATTTGCTCTGCATAGCCAAATCACAGCTGAACTTTCAGTTGAAATCAGCTTAAAGTGGCTGTAAACCTCAGACATGAAATATGAACAATGAATATTCCTCTATAGTGTGTACTTGTCTCAATTAAGAGCACTAAGTGTAATTTCTGTCTGGTGCTTCATTCTTCTGCTATCTGCATGAGTCACTTCTGATAAGTTTTCCTGACACCAACAGAAAAATGGTGACAGGGGAGGAAGCTCCAGCTGATTGATAGGCTTAGCTCTGTTCCTTTGTGCTGTTTGAAGGGGGGGTGTTCCTTCCCTCCAATCAGCTCTCAGAGCTCTCCTACAGTGTGTAAAGCCAGCTCTCTGGCCCCCCTCTCCCACCTGTTTTTAGAGCTGAGAGATCCTGTGTACATTCTATACTTTGAATGAATCTAGGAGACAGCTGGCTGTAGATAAACAGGTGCAACTTATGTCATCAGATTTGTTGTATCTCTGTATATCACCTGAGGCCAGTCACTTCACAGGGTATATGTAAGAATTTACGACCACTTTAATGCATTCCATGTATATCAAAGCACAGGGTGTGCTAAGTCTTAGGACTCAGTTACACCTCTCCATTCTGGTGTGTTAACCCAAGCTTGTTGTGTTAAAGTTGCCTATTTATTGGACTAGAAATTGGACATGCTGGTAGGGTACAGGTTTTTCTACGTGGGCTGTGGCTGCTTTCAAAACAAAACAAACTGTTTAAATACTTCTCAAATATATTTTGTTTAATTAAACCGAATGTTCAATTGGGCTTTGAATGAATGGATAGTATATCTAAATTATTACTCCAGAGCAGCAGGATTGGAAAGCTGTGGTTAATAGGATATTGTCAACAAGAATTATTGTTTGCCTATTTTCATGTCTTTACATCAGTACAAACTAATTCCAATTATGGTTTTCCTGTATTCACTCCACATGCATATTCCACAGATATAAACTATGATGTTATATAAGTTACTGATCATAATTTCCCATAACAGATTTCATGTTCTGGTTTTCCTTTACTACCTTTTTCATTTTTGTTAATTTTGTATGTCCTTATTAACTCTTTTAAGCCGATTCTGGATCTATATCAGGGTTTATTCAAGCACAATGTTTTGGAAGCTCTCCAAGAGTTTTTGGCTTCAGAAATGCTGACAACACACTGCTAATAGAGCAATGTTCTAGTGCAGCTGACAGGATGGATACAGAGTCTGCCTTGGGAAGGGGCCACAGAAAGAGGAGCAAATGTGGACACATTAAACAAAACTCAAAAGAATGCTTGTATTCCACAGAAAGGAGTAAATATTAACCTTATGTGGATATTCACTTTACATAAAGTATAGGCATAAGGGAGACTTTAGTGGGATAGTTTGATCAATTTGAATCACTTAATTGTCAAATATTACGGACTTCAAAAACTTTAATGATCTAACTTATTGTAATTAAAAAGGATGCACTTTATTTTGTCATTTTGCAGTTTATTGTCTACATTTTTACCATGCAATAGAAGAAATTGATCAATAGCGAGTCAAATAAACACACACATAGGTTGGACTTGATGGACTTGTGTCTTTTCTCAACCTCACCTACTATGTAACTAAATAAGGCACACATCTCCCTGGTGATATAAGGCGTCTGCATAGGTGTGCACAGCTATTGCATGAGGGTGTGCACCCCAAAGCTCAAACACATATGCGCGTGTGTGCATGTGTATATATGCTGACATTGTCAGTAGACCAGTGGATGGTGTCATAAGGGTGTCATAAGGGCAGAGATTGGTGTCAGTAGGGCAGTGGACAGCGTCAGGATTTTTAATTTTAATTATTTAATTTTTTATTACTTACAATTTTATATATTTTTTTTTTTTTTACAATATTTTAGGAGAAAATAGAAAAAAGGAGATTTTATTTTTAATTTGGTGAAATATCAGGGATGTTCCACAAAACAGAATCATAGCTAGCATCTGCGTGCAGCATGTTGCTTTTTCCATTTGATCTCAGCACAGCAACCACATAGCCCTTATCTAGTCATTGACACTTCACAGGAATCCCTGCTATTGGAAAAAAATGATTTTTTTCAAAAGCTTGGATCCTTAAAAAATAAAAATAAAAAAAACATACTTTGTCACAACCCTCTCCCACCATCCACACACTGAAGTGAAACTGTCACTGGTCTACAGTGCAACATGCAAGCAACTGTCACTGCAAGTTATGTGTAGATTAGCTAAAGACTGTCATCCTTTATGGAACCACAGGCAGTGGAGGCTGGGAGAGAACCTCCCAGGGTTTCCATGAGAGGGGCCGTCTTAGTGATTTATATCCCCCTAACATTAGACAGCAGAGATTGTCCCTGTCACTTTGGTAATGTGTGTGTTTTACAAAAGAATCAGATCAGCAAGCCTGGTTACTGTATTCTAAGTTTTCTACAAGCTATTTGTATTGACAAGCCACCTTGTAAGTGTACTTGTTCTTGGTTGATATGATACAGCAGTAAAGTTACTTTTACTGTCATCTATGTGTCTATGAGTTTGATTCCTGGAGGAAAAAGGGGCAATATTAGCAGTAAGTTGACAGAAGAAAAGCTTTAGCCGACTGCTTGAATGAACTTCGTCATAACATTTCCATTACACTACCCAAATGTCATCTGAACACAGTGAAACTGACATAGATGAATTCAAACATAGCTTTAATATTTTTTTTGCGTAAAAACTGTTTTCCTCAGTGGCAACTGTTATCAGAAAATATTTTTCATTTTAAACCTAGAACTTGCATTCAGGGACAGGAATAACTGAATGTAAAAATGTTGTTAGATTTTTTTAACAGACTCCTTTCTGGTTTTATGCACTAAGGTAGGGTATAATCCAATGTGTAAGCTAGCCTAATGGTTTCATGCACTTTCTAAAAGTAATACATTGTAAGCTATACATAGTAGGCACTTATGACCTTTAGTCCAAACAAGTCCAGAGGAAATGACTCTCTATGGTGTTGTTAACAATATTATACATACTTTGCATATTTTTGCACAATATACTTTATCACAGCATGTTAGGTTGAACATTATCAGTTTACTGTACTACGTTAGACATTATTAAAAGCAGAAGAATGTAAAGTTAAAGCCGGTCATAAAAAGGCTGATAATGCTACAATTTATTGTCCTAATGCATTTCTCAGGCAAGGATTGGGCTTCTTTAGGGAAGACCTTGAAGAGTCGATGAATATAGCACATATTTTTCAAATGTTTGATAAATCTTTGTACAATCAATATGTTTCTGTAGGATTTTACTTGTGGTATACTAGTTATGGCTAATAGCAGTCTGTCACATTCAACTGGACCTACTTTCTAGTATTGACTTTTGAGTAATCATCCAGGTGGTTTTCTCAGTTCTAATGAGTGACACAAATGTATGCCAGCATTTATGGCCACACAAGTAACTCAATCGGTTTAAAACAGTCACCATGTTGTCATGTCATATGTCAAGGCAGATGTTAATTGTCTAAAGCCCCATACACATGTGTATGTTGTTTGGCCAGCTTCTGTCGGACGAGCATGCTGAAAAACCAGCAGCCGACCAGCTCCTGATCAGCGAGCCAACCGCCTCCCGAATGGCTGAAAGCGCTGATCGGAGCATTCTGGACGTGGGGCCACCCCCCTGTCAGAACACAACAGCTCAGAGGGGGAGACCACTGTACTAACGTTAGATCGTTAGTACAACGGTTTAGACCAAAGCTGATGGGTTTATTTTTTGTTCAACCCACTGGATTGAACAGAAAAAACTAATGCCCCGTACACACGGTCGGACATTGATCGGACATTCCGACAACAAAATCCATGGATTTTTTCCGACGGATGTTGGCTCAAACTTGTCTTACATACACACGGTCACACAAAGTTGTCGGAAAATTCAATCATTCTGAACGTGGTGACGTAAAACACATACGTCGGGACTATAAATGGAGCAGTAGCCAATAGCTTTCATCTCTTTATTTATTCTGAGCATGCGTTGCACTTTGTGCGTCGGATTTGTGTACACACGATCGGAAATTCCGACAACGGATTTTGTTGTCGGAAAATTTTATAGCCTGCTCTCAAACTTTGTGTGTCGGAAAATCCGATGGAAAATGTGTGATGGAGCCCACACACGGTCGGAATTTCCCACAACAAGGTCCTATCACACATTTTCCGGCGGAAAATCCAACCGTGTGTATGGGGCATTATAGTGTGTACCAGGCTTAAGAATATGACAGGGGTGTGAAAGTTTGTGAAACCACTATGTTCTATTTTCATAATTACAATACAACTAGGCCAATCCTGTCATCTTCTTTCTAAGAAGGAAGAATGTGTCCGCTTATATGACACTACTGACATGACATTGGTTGTTCCTGACACTTGAGAAGACATCTGCCATACAAACATAGCCAGCCCTCAGGTTATCTTTTACTGGTTAACTATTATATAATTGAAAACTTAAATTACAGCTCAGGGAAAGTGTAGTACAGAATCTGACATTTGGTTTCAATAATAGACATCAGGACTGAATAATAAAATTGTTATCATTTTGACATACGGAAATCAATTCCAAGTTTTAATATAATTAATGTCAACCTAATACATTTGGGGGACTAGTGAGTGTTTTTGAAACCCAAGGCTTGCAGGCTGCCAACAGTACATTTTTCTAGACATTCAGGTAGAAACACAGCTTTTCCAGCTATTTTAGAATTATTTGTGGATAGCAACTTGTTGGATGCTGGTGGTAACCATTGGATGTTTGCCCTTCATGTTACCTGGTGCATGGTTAAGTATGCAGATTGATTCCTTATGCTTATGTGTAGTGTTCACATTTTATTTAAATTGGAATTCCAGGATCAATCTAACTTAAAACTTCTCCCACCCCCCTCCTAACACCTATACTACCAGTCTGGTCACATATTCGGCTCTCCTGTGTCAGCCAGAAGCGGCTTCATGGGAGAGGAGGGAGAGCCCACAACGAATGGTCCCTGGTAAGCCTAAAGCCTTGTATACACGATCGGATTTTCCGACAGGAATTGTGTGATGACAGGCTGTTGGCGGAAAATCCGACTATTTGTACACTCCATCAGACAATTGTTGTCGGATTTTCCGTGGACAAATGTTGGATGGCAGGTATTAAAATTTTCCGCGGACAAATGTCTGTTGGCGGATTTTCCGAGCGTGTGTACACAAGTCCGTCGGACAAAAGTCCAGAGTACAAACACGCATGCTCGGAAGCAAGGACGAGCCAGAAGCGGTTGGTCTTGTAAACTAGCGTTCCAATACATTAGTACAGCAGGGGCTACAAGAAAATGGAGTCACAGGCTACTATATATAGTAAGCAAAAACGTCAGCCAATCAGTAATCCCAGAGGAAGTCATGAGATGTGTGACGAAAGCGGTAGGAGGAGCCTGATTGTCTGACGTGTGGGAAGCAGGAAGTGATCTGGAGAAGAGGCAGAGGATAGATTGAACGCTGAGAAACCGGGGCTGCAGATCCGGGATTCAGGTGACCCTATCCCCCCCTCACCACCACAGCATTACAGCACTTTAGAAGCATTTTGTTACTATTAGTTGTATGAACTTTGAGCGTTTTTAAGATTAAACATTTTTTAGATGGTATCACACTATTGTATGCCTCTATTATTCCTCCTATGTGGCATATGCGAGGAGGCTTAATTGGAAGTGACCAGGAGAAAACTGTTATCCCCTTAAAGCTGAGCTATTATCAGGAGCAGGAGGTCACCAGGGAGAAGTACCAGCACACAGCAGCCAGTATACTTATAGGAGATAGAAGGATGGTCCAGGATATCTGCTAAAAACATCTTTTGGCTTATTTTCTAAGCCCTTAAGGTGAGGGTACAACTGAAGGGGGAGGAGTGCACATTGCATGAAGACACCTTATCACTTTATATGGACTGTGTTGATTATATTTATATCATTATGGACTGTGTGTGATTCACGGAGCATGAGCACGTTACATTATGATTGGACTATTATTTTTCGAGCACTTTATATTATGATTGGATTATTTTGCAATTCACTGTTTTATGTTACACAAATCATTCAGATTTCTTTACAGTTTAGGTGGTATTGATTGTTGGTTAGGAGTAGCGTGGCACATGTTCTCTATCTAAGTCCGTCTGAATTTTGGACATAAAAAGTCCAGACGTTTTCTGACGGAAATTCCAACCGTGTGTACGGGGCTTTACTCTACACAATTTTTTTATTGTGCATTAAAAAAAGAAAACAAATACAATTAGACATGCTATCTGCCAATAGAACTTAACTAAAAAGTGCATTCTATGCACCCAAAAATATAGAAAATATACCAAATTAAATCATTATTCAACCAAGAAAATAATGTCAAAGCAATAACTCCAAGGCCAATAATAAATAACACTTTATTTCCTCCAATTGTGCAACATGTCTGGTTGACAAACGGCCGCTCAGAATCAACCTGAAAAGCATGACATGAAAAGCGCTAAATGAAAAGTGCGAATCAACACTCAACAATCAACCAAACTTCTACTAACACAAAATTAGCAGAAGGAGCCCAAAGGGTGGTGCTAAAGAGCTGAAAAACCATGTAGTACGTCAGTACGTTCTTGTTTGTTGGGCGACAATTCCTTGCCATTTGTATGCAAGACAAGTTTGGGCCCACGCCCTTCGGACAAAAGTCCACGGTTTTGTTGGCCAACAACCCGATTGTGTGTACGATTCTTAAGGGTGATGTCACCACTCAGGCATTCCAGCCCTTGTCAGAGCGCTCTCTCTAGGTAAGAATATACATCTTTCTTCCACATAGTTAGCATAGGAGTAAGAAATGGAGTGGGAGCAGTTTTAATATTAGTTAGATCCTTAGCAAAATTCTACTTTAATATATAGTTTTACATAGCACACAAGGCCAGTGCACTTTGTGTGTTTTTTGTTTTATGTATGACACCAGATTACCCTGTCTGTCACATGAACTGCCTGCCATGAAGCATGAATACTGATGATCTGAGTCTGATATACCGGCTAGTCTCCCTCAACTGTGCCTGAAGTGCTGTAGGAGTATACTATAGTAGAAGCACAGCTATATTAAACTGGACTTTTTAATAACTTTGCAAACTTGCTTCAATCAGGTCACGTCACTTGATTTATGTTTTTGACATGTCACAATATACAGAAGACACCTAATTTTGCAAAAAAAAAAAAAAAAAACTGTGCCTGTAATCATTAGAAAACTGCTTGAGATTTTTTCGAGCAACTTTGCCCTTAATGAAATGATTTCATCAGTACGCTGTGGGCAAAAGGAAACATTTTCTTGGTTTCCTCTCCCCAGTAATTATTCAGACCATACAGTGTAACTTTGTAGCACATCACAAGGATAAATAGCTGTAGCAGGCAGCTGTCAGACATTCTTAACCACTTCAGCCCCGGAAGAATTTACCCCCTTCCTGACCAGAGCACTTTTTGCGAATCGTGCGGTCATGTGACGTGGCTCCCAAACAAAATTGATGTCCTTCTTTTCCCACAAATAGAGCTTTCTTTTGGTAGTATTTGATCGCCTTTGCGGTTTTTATTTTTTGCGATATAAACAAAAAAAAAGAGCGACAATTTTGAAAAAAACGCATTATTTTTTACTTTTTGCTATAATAAATATCCCCCAATATATAAAAAAAACATTTTTTTTCCTCAGTTTAAGCCAATACGTATTCTTCTACATATTTTTGGTAAAAAAAAAAATCGCAATAAGCGATTATTGATCGGTTTGCGCAAAAGTTATAGCGTTTACAAAATAGGGGATAGTTTTATGGCATTTTTATTAATAATTTTTTTTTCTTAAATGGCGGCGATCAACGATTTTTATCGCGACTGCGACATTATGGAGGGCACATCGGACATTTTTGACACATTTTTGGGACCATTGTCATTTATACAGCAATCAGTGCTATACAAATGCACTGATTCCTGTGTAAATGACACTGGCAGTGAAGGGGTTAACCACTAGGTGGCAGTGTAGGGGCTAAGTGTGTCCTAGGGGCGTGTTTCTAACTGTGGGGAGCATGGCTGTGTGTGACACGTCACTGATCTCTGCTCCGATGATAGGGAGCAGAGATCGAGTGACACTGTCACTAGGCAGAACGAGGAGATGCTTGTTTACATTAGCATCTCCCCGTTCTTCCTCCCCGTGAGGCGATCGCGGGTATCCCCATGGCGATAGAGTCCGCTCGACCCGCGACCCGACTAACGGAGCCCACTGGCCACCTCTTAAAGGGGAACATACAGGTACATGATTCTGCCTGTACGAGCCCTTCTGCCGCAGTATATCTGCGTGAGGCGGTCGGCAAGCGGTTAAGCACAGCCGAGAACTGCACAGGCACTGTGATTTACATGATTGACTGGTCCCAGTCCAGGAAACAGATCCTGACCCTAGATAGTGCCTGAACAAAGTTGGCACTGTCCTGGAAAAACAGATAAAGGTATTGTCAGGAAGAGTACTGTGTGCTCTGTGAGAAGTGGTATATACCTACAGATGTTACACTTATGCCGTGTACACACGAGAGGAATTTTCGACAGAAAGAGTCCGATGGGAGCTTTTCATCATATACAGTGGGGACAGAAAGTATTCAGACCCCCTTAAATTTTTCACTCTTTGTTATATTGCAGTCATTTGCTAAAATCATGGTCCAAAGTATTCAGACCCTTTGCTCAGTATTTAGTAGAAGCACCCTTTTGATCTAATACAGCCATGAGTCTTTTTGGGAAAGATGCGACAAGTTTTTCACACCTGGATTTGGGGATTCTCTGCCATTCCTCCTTGCCGATCCTCTCCAGTTCTGTCAGGTTGGATGGTAAACATTGGTGGACAGCCATTTTTAGGTCTCTCCAGAGATGCTCAATTGGGTTTAAGTCAGGGCTCTGGCTGGGCTATTCAAGAACAGTCACTGAGTTGTTTTGAAGCCACTCCTTCATTGTTTTAGCTGTGTGCTTAGGGTCATTGTCTTGTTGGAAGGTAAACCTTCGACCCAGTCTGAGGTCCTGAGCACTCTGGAGAAGGTTTTCATCCAGGATATCCTTGTACTTGGCCGCATTCATCTTTCCATCAATTTCAACCAGTTGTCCTGTCCCTGCAGCTGAAAAACACCCCCACAGCATGATGCTGCCACCACCATGCTTCACTGTTGGGATTGTATTGGACAGGTGATGAGCAGTGCCTGGTTTTCTCCACACATAATGCTTAGAATTAAGGCCAAAAAGTTCTATCGTGGTATCATCACACCAGAGAATCTTATTTCTCACCATCATGGAGTACTTCATGTGTTTTTTAGCAAACTCCATGTGGGCTTTCATGTGTCTTGCACTGAGCAGAGGCTTCTGTCGGGCCACTCTGCCATAAAGCCCCGACTGGAGGAGGGCTGCAGTGATGGTTGACTTTGTACAACTTTCTCCCATCTCCCGACTGCATCTCTGGAGCTCAGCCACAGTGATCTTTGGGTTCTTCTTTACCTCTCTCACCAAGGCTCTTCTCCCCCGATAGCTCAGTTTGGCCGGACGGCCAGCTCTAGGAAGGGTTCTGGTCGTTAAAAACATCTTCCATTTAAGGATTATGGAGGCCACTGTGCTCTTAGGAACCTTAAGTGCAGCAGACTTTTTTTGTAATCTTGGCCAGATCTGTGCCTTGCCACAATTCTGTCTCTGATCTCTTCAGGCAGTTTCTTTGACCTCATGATTCTCATTTGCTCTGACATGCACTGTGAGCTGTAAGGTCTTATATAGACAGGTGTGTGGTTTTCCTAATCAAGTCCAATCAGTATAATCAAACACAGCTGGACTCAAATGAAGGTGTAGAACCATCTCAAGGATGATCAGAAGAAATGGACAGCACCTGAGTTAAATATATGAGTGTCACAGCAAAGGGTCTGAATACTTAGGACCATGTGATATTTCAGTTTTTCTTTTTTAATAAATGTGCAAAAATGTCAACAATTCTGTGTTTTTATGTCAATATGGGGTGCTGTGTGTACATTAATGAGGAAAAAAATGAACTTAAATGATTTTAGCAAATGGCTGCAATATAATAAAGAGTGAAAAATGTAAGGGGGTCTGTATACTTTCCATCCCCACTGTATTCTGATCTTGTGTATGCCCCATCGGACTTTTTCTGTCGAAAATTCAGACGGACTTAGATAGAAAACATGTTCTATATTTTTCCGCCAAAACAAATTACTATCGGAAAAACCGCTCGTCTGTATGCTGTTCCGACGCACCAAAAACGACGCATGCTCTGAAGCAAGTAGGAGACGGAAGCTATTGGCTACTGGTTATTGAACTTCTGTTTTCCAGTCCCGACGTATGTGTTGTACGTCACCGCGTTCTGGACGGTCGGAATTTGGTGTGACCCTGTGTATCCAAGACAACTTGAGTGGAATTCCGTCGGAACTCCATCGTAAAAACCTTAAGAGAGTTTATTCTGATGGCAAAACCGGTCGTGTGTACAGGACACTACACAGTAGTTAGCATGATGAATTTAAAAGGAAAAACTATATCTGATGCTAAGTCTGTTCCAGACTACGGACATGTTTTTACATGGGACGTAATTCATCCTCAAAGATCACACCAGAGTCTCTAAAGTTGGGTTTCAGTCAGTTTCCAACAGCTTACAGCACCTGGTGTTTGTTTACATTAGAAGGCTGCCAAGTATTACTTTTATTAAACTGAATAGGTTGCTTTAGAGCTCACATATATTTTAACGTAATAGTCCATAGTTACATAGTAGGTGAGGTTAAAAAAAAAGTCCATCAAGTCTAACTTATGTGTGTGATTATATGTCAGTATTACATTGTATATCCCTGTATGTTGCGGTCGTTCAGGTGCTTATCTAATAGTTTTTGTAAACTATCGATGCCCCCCGCTGAGACCACCGCCTGTGGAAGGGAATTCCGCATCCTTGCCACTCTAATGCCCCGTACACACGGTCGGATTTTCTGACGGAAAATGTGTGATAGGACCTCGTTGTCGGAAATTCCGACTGTGTGTAGGCTCCATCACACATTTTCCAACGGTTTTTCCGACACACAAAGTTTGAGAGCAGGCTATAAAATTTTCCGACAACAAAATCCGTTGTCGGAATTTCTGATCGTGTGTACACAAATCCGACGCACAAAGTGCCACGCATGCTCAGAATAAATAAAGAGATGAAAGCTATTGGCCACTGCCCCATTTATAGTTCCGACGTACGTGTTTTACGTCACCGTGTTCAGAATGATCGGATTTTCCGACAACTTTGTGTGACTGTGTGTATGCAAGACAAGTTTGAGCCAACATCCATCAGAAAAAATCCATGGATTTTGTTGCTGCAATGTCCGATCAATGTCCGACCGTGTGTACGGGGCATTACAGTAAAGAACCCTATAGGCAGTTTAAGGTTACACCTCTTTTCTTCTAATTTTAGTGAATGGCCACGTGTCTTTTTAAACTAAAAAAAAACTAAAAAAAAGTTTTGTCCCTATTGTGGGGTCACCAGTGTGCTATTTGTAAATTGAAATCATATACCCTCTCAAGCGTCTCTTCTTCAGAGAGAATATGTTCAGTGTTTGCAACCTTTCTTCATAACTAATATTCTCCAGACACTTTATTAGCTTTGTTGCCCTTCTTTGTACTCGCTCCATTTCCTGTACGTCCTTCCTGAGGACTGATGAATGTTGTAATGGTTGTTTTTTTTTTTCTTTACCTGCTCTGTGCAATGGTTTTGCACAGAGTAGCCCTGATCCTCCTCTTCTGGGGTTCCCTGCTTCTTTGTGTGCCACTATAGGAAGCTGTTTCAGGGAGTAGTTTCAGTATCTGTCCAAATGTTTGTTTCATACATGTACTTTATATTACCTTGATATTATGTGTATAAATAATGTACATTTTCTGTTTCATTACACATTTCCTAAGTTAGCCAATCAAAGGTATCACTTAACATTAGAATTCTGAGCAGCTTCTTAAGCAAAGTTTCTGTTACATAGTATACATTCTTTTATAAAACCACAGCACTGGCAGCCGTCACTGAGTTACACCCTTGATTGCTTCTTTCTTGAAAATGTTATTATTATGCAGAGAAATGTCAAAATGAGTGATCAGCAGTTTGCTAGAGTCTAAGTTCACATAGGGTCTCGTGTCTCAACATGTAAATAGTGGTAGGATTAGTTAGTATTTTCCTACAGTCGCCAATCAAAATCAAACTTTGATATTACAGCTCTTATTTTTCATGGCAAACTTGGATTTTATTGGTGGCCATGGTTGTAGGATAGTATTGACAATACTAAGTGCCCACAGGTCAATATATGAAGCCGATAATGTATTGTTTTTTCTAGTGAAACTAGCTTTATAGTGGATATAAAAAGTCTACACACCCCTGTTAAAATGTCAGGTTTCTGTGATGTAAAAAAAATGAGACAAAGATAAATAATTTCAGAACTTTGTCCACCTTCTATGTGACCTACAAACTGTACAACTCAGTTGAACAACAAACTGAAATATTTTAGGTGGAGAGAAGTAAAAATAAAAATTTTTTAAAATATAATATGATCGTATAAGTGTGCACACCCTTAAACTAATACTTTGTTGAAGAGCCTTTTGATTTTATTATAGCACTCGTTTTTTTTGGGTATGAGTCTATCGGCATGGCACATCTTGACTTATATTTGCCCACTCTTCTTTGCAAAAACATTCAGAATCTGTCAGACTGTGAGGGCATCTTCTGTGCACAGCCCTCTTCAGATCACCCCACAAATTTTCATGTGCTGCCACCACCATGGTTCACTGTGGGTATGGTGTTCTTTTGGTGAAGTGCAGTGTTGTTTTTGTCTTGTTTTTGATTCATATCTTTTGGAATCATGGCCAAAAAGTTCAACCTTGGTTTCATCAAACCATAACACATTTTCTCACATGCTTTTGGGAGACTTCAGATGTGTTTTTGCAAAATTTTGCTGGGCTTGGATGTTTTTCTTGGTAAGAAAAGGCTTCCGTCTTGCCACTCCACCCCATAGCTCAGACATATGAAGAATACGGGAGATTGTCACATGTACCACACAGCCAGTACTTGCCAGATATTCCCACAGCTCCTTTATTGTTGCTGTAGGCCTCTTGGCACCATCCCTGACCTGACCCTGTTTTCTTCTCATCTTTTCATTAATTTTGGAGGGACGTCCAATTCTTGGTAATGTCACTGTTGTGCCATATTTTCTCCACTTGATGATGACTATCTGCACTGTGTTCCATGGTATATCTAATACCTTGGAAATACTTTTGTACCCTTCTCCTGACTGATACCTTTTAACAATGAGATCCCTCTGATGCTTTGGAAGCTCTCTGCAGACCATGGCTTTTGCTATAAGATGGGACTAAGAAAATGTCAGGAAAGACCTACTAGAACAGCTGAACTTTATTTCTGGTTAATCAGAGGCACTTTAAATGACTTTAGGTGTGTACTGACTGCTATTTAACATGTTTGAATGCAATTGCTTAATTCTGAACACAGCTATATTCCCAGTTATAAGAGGGTGTGCACACGTATGCAACCACATTATTTTATTTTTTTATCTTTACCCCCCCCCCCAACCCAAATGATTTCAGTTTGCTTTTTAATTGAGTTGTACAGTTTATAGGTCACATTAAAGGTGGAAAAGTTCTTAAAATGATTTATTTTTGTCTCATTTTTGGGGCTGTTGTCTAAAATAAATACACTTTAACTTTTATTTCAAGATAAAACTTTTCTCCCATTTTTATTGTGGCCTAATTTAGCTGCATACATACTGTCCAGCACTGAACGATATTTGTGACTATGGTCTCTCACATAATAAACTCTAATTTTTATTGCAAGATAAAACTTGACTTGCCTCTTTCTATTTGCTGCCTATTTAATTGCTCATGTACTGTCCTACGCTAGCCAATTTCCTCCATAATAAAACCTGGTCTTATTTTGGTAAAAATTGGAAATGCATGGATAGGAGGGGGTTCGGGAAATGTGGTGTTGTAGTTCTGATGTGTTTTGCATGCTCTGTTTTGACATTTTATCTATCTTTTAAGATAAAGCAGTGTGATACTATGCAAAAAGAAGCCTACAAACTATGAACGAATGAGTGACTTGTATAGCACAACCTATGCGAACTGAATCACCTCAAGGCACTTTTTGCAGCTGATGTCCATCTGCGGTATGGCATGGTCCTTTACCCTGTGGGGTCCCGGCATGCTTACAAACACATACACATACACATATTTTTGGCCATTTTTTTTCAATAGGATCTAATTAACCTACCAGCATGTCTTTTGGAGTGTGGGAGGAAACTGGAGTACCCGGAGAAAACCTGCACAGGCACAGGGAGAACAAACAAACTCCAGGCACATGGTGTCGTGGTCAGGATTTGAACCAGCGACCCTACTGCTGCTAGGTGAAAGTGTTAACCACTGCACCACTGTGCTGCCCCTATACTATTAGCCTGTTGTACCACTAGCAAATTTGTAGAAAGTTGAGAATTTTAGCTTCATTTTTTAGATGTGTTGTGTCTGCTACTTCCACTGTTTGATTTAGGCCTAATACAGCTGAATGCAAACTTAGGTGTCACAGCCAAGGCTATTTTAACAAAGCCTAGCAGGCTAGTAGCAGAAAACTGCAAGAGTGAGGAGGATACAGGGCCAGCCACCTTCCACAAGGACAGAGAGCAGCAGTGACTGGTCTTAATACAGGAATCTCCTGCGCAGAGGCTAAGTTTTAAATTGGATCACTGCACAGATCTCAAAAATAAAAATAAAAACGCTGCGCTGCAGAGCAAAAAAGGTCAAAGGTAAAAGCTGCACACAAAATACACCAATATCTGTGTATACCATGAAAAATAAAAAATAAAAAATAACTGCACAGATCTGGAAGATTTACAAAAATCACTTAGGTAAGAACACATATGTCTCTTATATTTAGACAATATTTGCTTATCTCAGGGTTGAGAAGAAAAACAAAACAAGCTTTCAGAAAACTAGGCTTCTTTTTCAGGTATATAGCTTAAAAAGCAACTGTAGCTCAAAAAGCAAAGTGTTCAGAGAGCTCTCTTTCTGCATCCATTCTGTACATGCCTAAAGTGTATTTAGCTCGTAAAAATTAACCTCTCTTATTTCCTCCATTTTGATCTCTTAAATATTCCATTCAAAGTGTTTTGTTTTATCTGTTCAAAAATTCTAAACTGTCCTGTGTCCAGTGCTCAAATCCTGTGTTATCTCAAGCAGAGAAATAAGCTTTCCCAAATGGCACCCTAAGCAGAGAAAATGGATTGCACAGAGGCACTCCTTCCACTATATTCCTGGGTGAGAGAGAGACATCACTCCCAAGATCCATTTTATCACATTTGTTTCCTTCCCCAGAAGGGGCACCCAGGCAAAAAATTGGAGCCTCAGACCTATAGAAGTGACAATAATCATCACATAATGTTCAAAGATAGTAAAAATGTAGTTCTGCTCCCTAATGAACCTGCAACATTATTTGGAACATATGACAAGTTGAGGAAGAAGACCCAACTGATTAACCTGATCCAACTTAACATTCCCCTGGGTGGGTCTCAAGACGGGGATCAGCAGAGCACGTGGAACAGAGAAAGTGAGAGTCTAGTCCAGCAAAGGAAATAAGTCTTGTTTGTGACAGTAGTCCACCCTGCTGAAAGAAATTGTATGGGTTGCGATCTTCGCTCGTTCCCACTGCATGCATGAGAGTTCTGGGAGGGATATGATGTAGGGTATGCTTAAGGGTGAGTTCTAACCCTGTTGATAACTGAAGTAAGTTTCAGGTAGGTGGGTCACTGCACAAGCTTTGTCACCATCTAAAGTTCCAAGAGAGAGTTAGACCCAATACACACTATACAACTTTTGTTGTCTGATTTCCTTTAGATTTACCAAAACCATGTAGTGCAAGGGCCTGCCTGATTGCATACAAATTGAAACTCTTAAGGTTTGACCTCATATTATATGGTTTTGGTAAATCTGAAGGAAAAAAATCTACAGAAAAATTGTTTAGTGTGTGTCCAGCATTAAACATTTGGTCCTATGGGAAAGATAGAGCCCCATCCAGCCAGAGGTGAAAATAATAAAATTAGGAAATTGGCTGTGAAGAGCTTCAAAAACATCTCAGGACACAAAGCTGTTGAATGTTGCAAGGTTTAGGGTGCTTTGCAGTGGTGCATGGGGTATCCACACCTTTATGTAGCACCACACTGTATAGTCTTCCCTAAGGGAGTCTATGCACCTGTAGGGTGCAATGAAATAGGTCTGGAAGAATAGAGATCTCAGATCCATCAAAGTCGGTTTGTTCTTTATTCCAGCCTTGTCGTATTAGTTAGTGTCGATAGTGAAAAAGTGTACCCTGCATAAAACATCCCTTGGTGCTCTGTAGACTATATGGATGTTAGTGTTGATCCGATGCCTTCTGTCAGCAGGGGCAGCCCATCCATTAGGGACCCCAGTGGCGCTGCCCCCCCCCCCCCATCCATGCATCCGGCCCCTTGTAGGATGCCAGATGCATGGATTCCAATGGCGGGGATGTTTTTTGAAGCACCTGATTAGACCCAGAGGCTCTAATAGGCTTCAAAATAGGGTGGACCCTGGGCGCAGAGAATGTGATCCGAGCCCACCCAGGTGTGTTACAATAGCGAATGAATATTCGCTATTGTAACACTGATCCCCCTGGCCAATCAGGAAGCGGGTCTTGAGACCCATCACCTGATTGACTCAAATGGCAGGAGATCCTATTGGATGGCTAGGAGGAGGGGAGGAGCCCCCTAGATGTGGTAAGTGCCAGACCAACTGGCAGACAGTGAGATGGGGGGAGACTGTTTGCCACTCCCCCCAAATAAAACACCAGCCGCCACTGTCTGTCAGGCTTTAGGGCAGTGATGGGGAGTCTGTCTAGGACAGAGGTCAAGATTCCAATGGCAGTGTCCCACAGATCAATCCTCGATGTGGCTTCAGGGATGCCCCTAAGTTTAATATTGTTTCTACAGCTGTGGTTATCCAGGTCATCTAGATGTAGTTACCTGACATTAACCAGTTTGGCTTTAGAGCATTTTTTTTTTATTTTTTGCATACATGTAAAAATCTTAATTTTTGGCAATATAACTACTTAAAACGCAAGAAAAGCATACATTTTCTAAAAGCAGAGGCTCTGTAGGATAAAAAGGTGATAGATGCAAATTTTTATACCACATGATATTTGCGCAACTGTTTATTAACCACTCAAGGACAGAGCCTCATTTTGAGATTTGGTGTTTACAAGTTTAAAACAGGTTTAAAACAGAAACTAGAAAATTACTTAGGACCCCCAAACATTATATATATTTTTTTCTAACACCCTAGAGAATAAAATGGTGGTCGTGGCAATACTTTCTGTCATACTGTATTTGAGCAGTGGTCTTACAAGCACACTTTTTTTGGAAGAAATACACTTTTTAATTAAAAAATAAGATGCCAGCGCCGGGGACCGAAGACAGCGGGTGAGACCGACTGGGGTGAGCACACCGCTGGATACTGGGACAGGTGAGTGGCTGTTTTTTAAGTCAGCAGCTACAGTTTTTATAGCTTCTGCCTTTTATTTTTTAATAGGTGACTGAAACTCCTCTTTAATGCATTCTATGCATTAATCTAAAACACCTTCTGTGCTGAATGTGTCCCCCGGCCCCCCTCCCTCTTATACTTTCCTGAGCTCAATCTTGATCCGGCGATGCCATTGCCAAGCTACACCCCCCTTATTCATTTTACGTGTATACATTGAACTTATTTGTTTTAATCACGTGCCAGATTTAAAAAACTATGTACTGAATGTATGTGGCATAAAAAAAAATCATGCCTTTTGATCATATCACCATCATATCTGCACCTCTGACAGCCCTGCAATAAAGCATGGCCTATAAATGTCTGAGTCTGCATATCATTAATTCAGTGCACTGACCCCTTTTTGCTGATAAACAGATCCTGCCACATGAATTCTTGAGATTCAGTGAATGTGGAAAACTTAAAGAAGAACTTAAAGGGTAACTCCACTATCGTGGGAAAAAAATAGCAAATAAAAAAATAAATAATATGCATATACAATTGTGACAAAAGTTATATTGTAAATGAATGTTAATAAAATTTACCTTTCCTTTTCAATCTGTAGCTCTGTAATTTTCTGTAAATGTGATGTAATATGGCTATTGCATCGAATGTACCAAGTTGATCGATCCATTAACTTGGGTACAACCAGCGTACCAGATTCTCACGCAATTATTGCTAGTGGCTGCTATAGCCGCTAGCAATACACATTGTCTTCTCCTGACGGAGATGGCCAAATCAAAGTTAGATCAAAATGACAGGGCCAATTCAAATTTCGGCAAATTCAACAGGAAACTTATGAAATTACATCCGCATTTGACCAACTTTAGTAATTGGTAAATAAAAAATGGTCTCACCAGACTTATTTTTACACCCCTTATGGGGAAAACAGGTAAATGAAATTCCCTAAACACGCTCACTAAGTGGAAACAGGTTAATGAAATAAAACCAATCTGAAGACCACAGGGATGGAATTATATAATGTGATATTTGGGGGTCAGGACTACTAGCCTTTTGTCTAGTCGTTTGTAAAACAAATAGTCTTTATTTCTCCAAGAGGGGCAAACAAAACAGCTTATCTTAAGCAAAACCAACAAAACAGTGGTGCACTTTGGTACAACACAAAGCTTTGGCTCATCAGCAGCATAAATTTGTCTCACAACAGGGTTTTGAAATTCCCGCCTGCTCCAGAGGTACAAAAAGGGTCACAGAAGTCTAGAAGTGTCTCATCAGCCCTCTCTTTCTGACCACTTCCTGACCTTTTAGAGCTCTCTAACAGGTGGGTTAATCCTTTCAGATCCCCCTTAAATGGACCACAACCCAAATAATGGTGACATCTATCGACCATTCAGGACCCTTTCCTGGCATCCTATAAAATAAATACACAATGGCAATGTAATTAAAACGAATATGAATCATTGATAACCAATTCCAACTACTTAAAAAGGTATTTACCTGTCTATAGGTGCATAAAAAAGATTAAATAAAGTGCTTTTCGCTTCATAAAATCATTTTTTAACCATAGTATATAAAAAAAGCCTACATATTATGTCCCAGTTCCCCTCTTTAATTAACAATAATGAATAATGTAGGTTCCAGCCCCGCACTCAACCATTAATTTTCTTTTTATCATGAAATGAAAAGGAATTTATATTGCCCTTATGTATATTCCAAAAACGTTTAGTCTCATTAGATTGTGTAGTCACAACAGGGCTTTGACCTGCACAATAATGTTCAACTATCCTGACTCCTAACGGTCTCCTTGTGCAATCAGCATATTTCAGTTTGCATTCTAAACTAGTAATAAGATAAATTACATTCTTTGAATTACAATGTAATATTGGTGACAAATGAAAAAAAACATTTTTGTTTTTGTATGCATTTTACAATACCGACATGTATATCATCCTTAAAATATTTGTGAAGGAGGCAAGATTTGGACAATAGGGCTAAAAGGTGAGGTCAGAGTCCAAGATTACACCTTGTAGTTTGGTATGAGGAAAAGAGTGGATAGATATGCTACTGATCTAAATGAAAACGTCAGAGGGAAGGGGAAGTATAAATATGAGCTCTGTTTTTGAAAGATTGAGCCTTAGGAAGTGATTTAACATCCATACTAATAATAAGGTTCAACTTAACAAAGGAGGGGGTATAGGTAAAGAGTAAAAGAGGTTCAAGGATAGACCTTTGAGGGACCCCTATGTAAAGAGGAAGAGAAAAGGAGGAGGTAGAGTTGTAGGTGACACTGAAGGAGTGCTTAGAAATGTAGGAGAGTCTTGTAAGCCAAGTGAATTGATTTTTTTTTTAGCAGGAGCCAAAGGTTAACTTTGTCAAATGTCTAAGATAACTGAGTAATGGCCTGTGGTTTAAGCCTTTAGTAAGTCCTTATTAAGTTTTTTAAGGGCATATTCTGTAGAGTGTTTTGGACAAAAGCCAGATAGTAAAGGTTGGAGAAGGTTGTTTTCATTCAGGTGGCAGTTCAGACTTCTAGAGGTTTGGAGGTAACTGGGAGCAAGAAGATGTGTTGTTCAGACTGATGAGGTCCAGTGAGGGCTTTTTAGGTATGGTGGTGACCAGTGAATATTTTAGAGGGAATAAGAAATGTAGTAATTGCGCAGGTGAAGAGTGGTGATAAATAATCAAAAAAACAGCTGGCAATCACATAACAGAACACTTTGTGTAAAACAGAAAGAACAAAATATTGCCGTGCTAATAACTTGTGAAGAATACAATAACTAAATAATGGTGATTAGTCCATAAAGTGTCCAAACATGAAGAAATCCTTGAAATCGTGTCTCTTGGGGTGATAGATAACAGAAACACCCGAAGTGCACCTTCCACCATGAAAATAAAAAATGTGCCCTTACCGGATAGCTAGACTCCACGTTATAGGAGCCTAGTAAGACATAGATTCACACATCATTGAAAATCCATCCATTGGAAACAAACAAAAATGGCGTTGAAGTCAGCCTCGCTGGTTTCTCCCTCTCCAT
Source organism: Lithobates clamitans (assembly GCA_037952925.1). Classification (NCBI taxonomy): domain Eukaryota; kingdom Metazoa; phylum Chordata; class Amphibia; order Anura; family Ranidae; genus Lithobates; species Lithobates clamitans. Next base: position 1,382,793 of record JBBGZY010000821.1, read on the forward strand.
TAAGCATCTTGTATGCTCATGCACTTGATAATAGGGGGAGACCTACATAAGGTCATTTGTCACCAGGTAAGCCGGACAGGTCAGATGGAACAGATGGCTGCCCTTGAAGTAAGAGATACCCCCATGGAGGTCCACCTCAGAGAGGGCCATAGATAAAAACATCACAGATAGTCTGACCTGGATCAATGTGTATGGTTTCAGGCTCAAATGGCTTTTTTCTTGGCATGGATGAACCAATATCAGCCTCTGAAAGATTCCCTACTTAGAGGGTTTTCCCTTTCAGGTCTGTTTCTCTCTCTTAAGGCTGAGACACAGAGCTGATAATAAAAAAGCTTTGTAATAAAAACATCTTTGCCATTTTGAAGCTTCCCTCCAACCACTTTGCATATTATTTTCTATATACTGTGATTCTATACTTGCCAAATATGCTGCAGAAATCTCCCTCCACTGAGTCTGGCTGCATTCATTTTAACTGTGGGCAGTTGAAGCTGTTGCCTGTTCACTTCCTGGATTTACACAGAGGCACACCTCCAGCTCTGCAGCCCTGTAACACTCATTGGCCCTCTTATGACTCATCCCCCCTCTCTTCCTGGCAAACTCACAAGAGTGAGAGAGAGAGCTGTGCATGATGTCATAAGCCTAGGCTAATGACCAGACAAGAAACGGGAAGTGGGCTGTATAAGATATTTACTGGCAGAAAAAAATATATTTTTACCTTCCAAAGTTAAAACACCAAGGGCAGAAGATTTAATAGAAGGAAAGTTGAAAAAAATGACTGAAGTTTCGCTTTAAGGAAAGAAATCACCATTGAGAAAAGGAAAGGTAGAGAGGCCATATTATAGGGTGGAGAGGATAGTAATTAGGCTGGGAAGAAAAGATCTGAAATAAAAGCTTACCCGCAGTCTGTCAGGACCACATGTAGATATTTTCCCTCATCCTAGTCAAAAAAACCATGACAGTTTTGTCAAAATAGAAAATTCATTACAACATATATGTCAAGCATGCCCATGCTCACTTGCCTCACTTCCAAGTGCACTTTTCACTTGTAGTTTGCACTTGTAGTGCAAAGAGGATTTGCATTTCGTAAATAACCTCCATGTTTTGGTTTTTGTGTGCATGAGAGCGGGAGCCAGAGAGGAGGAGTAAGGAGACAGCCTCTCTATTAAACAGAGAGACTGAAGAGTTGTTTTTGGTTGACATACAGGTGCAATTATTAAAGGGATAAGCGAGTTGCCTTTTGTTGGGAGGTGAGCATTTAATTCACCTGGCGATGGGAGATCACTAAAGTACTTGTTTTAGACACAGTGGTGCTGAAGAGTTTCTGGAGAAGTTATTTTTTTATTTATAGTTATATATATCTTTTGGACGCAATTCGTTGTTTATGGACTTTTTTGGCTTGCACGTGCACTTTAAGATATTATAATTTAAAGTATTAGTGTGGTGTGCTGTACTTTATTGTTGTATTAATGAGGAGGCATTGATGGGCACTGATGAGGCTGTACTGATATGCGGCACTGATGGGCACTAATAGCCGGCACTGACAGGCTGCAATGATAGGCAGCACTGACAGGCAGCACTGATGGGCACTGACAGGCAGCACTGATGGGCACTTACATGCAGCACTGATCATTAGGACACTGATGATCAGTGCCCTGATGATCAGTGTAGATGTCCCAAGTGTGGATTGCTACTCACCGGTCCTCCCCTCCTCACGCACTGTCAGTGTGAGGAGAGAACTGCTGATAACCTGCAAATCCTGTTTACACTGTAATCAACTGATTGGACACAGCTGGTCACATGGTAAAGAGCCGCTGTGATTGTCTCTTTACCCCTATCTGTGATCAGCTGTGTCCTAAGGACACAGCAGTCACAGATCACAGCTGATGTGCACCACAGGGGGTGCACGGGAAGGGCGATCACAGGGAAACGTCAATAGACACCCTCTCGGAACTGTGCGACTGCGCTGTAGCCGTCATTCAGCTATAGCATGGTCTTAAAAGTGGTTAAAGCAGTGTTTCTCAATTTTATTTCAGTCAGGGCACCCTTGGAAAGTATTTTACTGAGGCACCCCAGTTTAAGGCCTGGTTTACATTACTTTGCATCAGAAATGTGCACATAATTACATGCCTTCCTGACACATAGACAAACATGCTGCTCTATAGCAGACGCGCAGGGTGGTATTGATTCTTTCATACACTGGCAAGTGCAGTGCAGTGTGATTTTAAAAAAAGGGTCGGGGACTTCTTTCCCTGTGTTTCTGCAGGTAGGGCAGCCCAGTGAAATGAATGGGTTGTCCTACATGCAGCCACACATATGTGAACCAAGGACTCGTTCACACATGAGGTTGGAGGAAGATAAAACCACGTGGTTGAGCCATTGAACTCCCCCAACTGCTCCCCCTTTATCGGCTGCACTGCATCTGCCCCTCAGCCTCATGACTACCTCAGGTGACACCCTGGTTGACAAAGGCTGGTCTATAGTATGTATGAGCTGTTACCTGGTAAAGCAATTCATTCAGTTTAAAATTAAAATGCAAAGCAAAACATTTGTGAAAAAAAAAAAAAATAGACATCGCAAGAGTGCCAATTCCCCCTGTCAAGAAAATAAGAAAATAATGTATTTAATTTGTGCTGTGGTTAATAGCTATACAACACATTAAAATTTATTCTTTTTTATTTTTAAGATAATCCAGCTGCTTTTGTTGCTGTCTGTTATCAAATCATAAACTTTGCCAATTTTTCTTGCTTTTGTTTCTGAAGTTAGTAACAATAGTTTCACTTCAGAAACACATTAGAAGACGGATTTTGTACATGGCCATCTTATTATGTTCATGATACACCATTCTTCTGGTGTATATCACTCTAACCATTATAAAAGTATGTGCTATATACTTTATTTTTTCATTCTGCTGTGCTGCTTCACTTTGCCACTGTGCTACTATTTTCTGCTAATGATGCTCTAATCCAGGGATATGCAATTAGCGGACCTCCAGCTGTTGCAAAACTACAAGTCCCATCGTGCCTCTGCCTCTGGGTGGCATGCTTGTGGCTGTCAGAGTCTTGCTATGCCTCATGGGTAGTTCTGCAACAGCTGGAGGTCCGCTAAATGCATATCCCTGCTCTAATCATAATGTACTCCAATCAAATTTGCTGGAAATGGTTGCAGTTCAGTTTTCCTGATTTATATTAAATCTAGGTCTTGATTTTCCAGGGCAGCTTTGACTTTGATTGATAAGGTTTGATGGGGTTGCCCTTTCTATTACCTGCCATGAGTACTTGTGACGATGAAGGAGGCGGGCCAGCTTCTCAGCATCAATCAGAGCCCTGAGCCGCCGAACAGATCTGCAGCTGAGGGAGATGGGGAGGGATCTGACGGTGTACTGCATGTGATAGTTCCCTCCCCGTGCCCCTGCATGATCCCCAGCAGCAGACATTCACTCTCCTCCTCCAGGCCTCCAGTACACACTGCTGCATACCCGCCACACAGGGACAGTGGCTCCAGAGGTTACATCCAGCAGGGATATCATCTGTAAGCAGTATCACCAGTAAAATCCTGCAAAAAGAAAGCACAGGCCCACTAAAGACTTGGCACCATAATCACCTACAGCTCCTATCAGAAGCAGTTTGTGTGCCTCAACAACTGGATCCACTACCTACTCAAAACACCTCCCAAAAAACACACCCAGTAACCAGGTCTCGATCTTTGTCATTGAACACAGGGGAAGAGGACAGTGAAGAAGAAGAGATGGGCATGGACTGACTGTGGCCATCTACTCTGTCAGAGACTGCCACTCCACCTCTTAATAGAGAGATGGATGCTGAACCCTCAGGCCCGAGGCTCCAGAATTTATACCTCAGAGCCAATCCCTGCCAAGTCAAGAATTTCCTCCAATCCCCCCCAATCCCCCCCCCAACTGCAGAGGACACAGAAGCTCCGCAATTACTTATGGAACCAGAGGAAGAGCCAGTACTATCAGAACCACCGGAGCCCAAAGAACAAAGAGAAAAGTGAACAATTCGGCCCCCTAAAAGACTGACTTATGATACCTTAGGTGAAAGTTCTGAGGGATTTATTTTCACCTCTCAAAGAACTCACGACACGCTAACCCTTCCCACTACAGGTTCAGTGGAGGGTGACTCCAACTCACCCCCTAAAGTTATGGACACCATATGGCAATGGACTATATCCCTCCTTTGGGGATCAAAAGTTCTTTGGTGGGGGAAGTGTGTAGCCAACTGTCTCCACCTCTCCCCCCCTCACACACACACACACACACACACTATCTCCACTTGCCCTCCCCCCCCTGCAGCCACGAGAGAGAGCTGAGCGGCTGTCAGTATGTGTACCAGATGTGCTATGACAGGCGAGAATGTGCAGCTGCGGGCTCTGTGAAATTCTCCACTCGCTGCCTGCTCCCCCTCTCTCCTGGCAAGCAGTGGCAAGGGACCAATCAACAGGATGGAGGAGGACTTATGGGAGTTGTCTCCAAGGGTCCCTGTGCAATTGAAACTAACAGTGAGTAAAATACAGGCCATCCCCCCGGCCCGACTTTAAGTGTGGAGGGACAGAGCCACTGCCAGGATACAGACCTTGCGGTGCTGCTTATCGAAAGTCACCAAGGGCAAAACAGAGTGAACTGATACCCAATCAGAGGGATCACTGCTGTTGTATTGCTGGATTTGGTGAGAGGGCCCTGTGGCCAATACTTACAATTTCTGCTTGAGACTGAACCATCGGGAACTATCTAATCAGGCACCATATAGCTTTAATGTGGACTGCCTTAAGGCGTGCCAACGGTTAGCCGGCTGAAGTGTCAGGACTAAGGACTGCCCTTAACAGTTGCGACCCTGGAGCCCATGCCCCTTTGTTTAGCTAAAGAGGTACCTCCTAGGAGACACTGTACCAATCCCTTAGAGTGCACTCTAAACCAGTGTAGCATCAGTACAACTTATTTTGCAGTTAATGTTTATCTACATTGTTGGTTGTGGATCTGTTAATTCACATGTTGATCCCAGTTTAGTGGTATAGAACCAAATATTTTGCTTCTTTGGTAATTAGTTATTACTCTGTCAAGCAGACTGTGTCCGACTTTACATGCTCTGTACCCACTTATATGCAAACTGCCATTTATTGTAACCCATATTATATATAATAGATTAAGTGCATTTACCACTTAACGGGTGTGTGTCTATTTCCTGGTAGTAAACCGCAACTATGCTGAAGGTATTTATTCTTGTGTAATTATACATGCTTGCAGTGACTTTGATTCAACCAGGTGTGTCACAGGGGCTGAGGTTGTTCTTGTAGTTGAGGCGCAGAACAAGGTGCAGAACAAAGAACCTAAACATCACCAAGCGCCTCCTTCAATAGGAAAAACACTGGTTAAAGTGGACTTTGCATTATGATCACAGTTTTAAAAAATGTAATTACAGTATTTCAGCTTGGCACCATGACATACCACAGTTCCTAGGACAACTGTTGAGTTTGTTATGCTGCCATAACATATTTAAGGGTAATATCGGACAGAATACTCATAAAACATCACATACCACAGTCATCAGTGTGTAACCAGAGCTGGGAAAGAAGAAGATTGCTGACATAACATGAACAGCATTCTAGGAAGAATGCATGAGTAGTTTTGTGGCAATGCCAAGATGAATAACAATATGCAATGGACAGGATTGGGCTATTTACACCAGAATCATAAAGCCAGTAATAGTTAAAGACCTTCTAACTTACTTTACATAGCTGAAAGTGCAAAGCAAAAAAAAAGTGTTGGACTAAATGCCCAGTGTGCATGGGGCTCTAGTGTTTAGCTGTGGGTAGTGGGCACAACTGTATATAGCTTTATCATTTTTTATCACCTTCCATATTAATGTTATTCTTTTCATGGAATTTAATAAAATATAACAAAGTGGCAGTTTTATATGAACTGATATGTGTTTTTTTCAACAGCGGATCCATTTCCATCTGACAGCCCCATAGAGAACAGCGGGGCTGTGTCCACGAATATATGGACTATGGACAAAGCCTGTGTGAAACGAGCCTAACTGAGACTATAGGTATTTATGGAGTTTAGCTTGTGCTCGAATGATCTTGTTTTCAACTAATACTTTTTTAAATTATAAAATAGTGAATGAATGCTTGTACTGGCCAAACATGCACAGAGACGAGTCCTCTACAACTATCCTTATCATGGAGATTAAACAGCGATCAACTAAAGTTTTAATATGAGTCTCAGATTTGCTGCTACCATGCTTTATGCGGGTCTGCGGGTTGGAAACTTGCAATCCAGGCAAATTTATGTGCAAATTCACCCAGTGAGAATTTTTTAACACCATAATGCATTGCATGGTATGAACTATGACCAGCAGGCTAAAGTGGGCCATACCCCAACCTCACCCCCCCCCCAACACTCCAGTCAGCACTCTCAGCCATTGCCAGAGTACATAGTATACAGCCGCAGTATGCATGGGCCGAATGTCGCCGGTTTCTATTGAACCAGCAGATGCCACCCGACATTTGGCCCATGTGTACTAGGCATTAGGAACTGGGATTTTCCATTATATGCTGAGAACTGGACAGATCATGCTGAGCTAGCTTAAAAAATTATTGTCGTTAGCCATGATACCTGCTCCTCAAAACATCGAAAAGGTAAGAACTTTTTTTTCCTTTTTTTCAAGTATTCTGTGTGAATAGGGAAACATAACAAACATATAGTGGGAGTTTCCCAAATTTGTCTGCAAAAGAGGAACACAAAACCCTTCCGTGCTAAATAAAAAAACACCCCAATGTAAAAGTGTAGAAAACAATAATAATCAGCAGCTATATATACAGTGCCTTGCAAAAGTATTCACCCCCCTTGGCTTTTTACCTATTAGTTCAATGTTTTTTTAATCAGAATTATATGTGATGGATCAGAACACAATAGTCTAAGTTGGTGAAGTAAAATTAGAAAAATATATACAAAAAAACAATTTTTCAGAAATCAAAAACTGATAATTGGCATGTGCGTATGTATTCAACCCCTTTGTTATGAAGCCCATATAAAGCTCTGGTGCAACCAATTACCTTCAGAAGTCACATATTTAGTGAAATGATGTCCACCTGTGTGCAATCTAAGTGTCACATGATCTGTCATTACATATACACACCTTTTTGAAAGGTCCCAGAGGCTGCAACACCTAAGCAAGAGGTACCACTAACCAAACACTGCCATGAAGACCAAGGAACTCTCCAAACAAGTAAGGGTCAATGAAGTTGAGAAGTCAGGGTTAGGTTATAAAAAATATCCAAATCTTTGATGATCCCTAGGAGCACCATCAAATCTATCTTAACCAAATGGAAAGAACATGGCACAACAGCAAACCTGCCAAGAGACGGCCGAACACCAAAACTGGGCAAGGAGGGCATTAATCAGAGAGGCAGCACAGAGACCTAAGGTAACCCTGGAGGAGCTGCAGAGTTCCACAGCAGAGACTGGAGTATCTGTACATAGCACAACAATAAGCCGTTCGCTCCATATGGCAGAGTGGTCAGAAGAAAGCCATTACTTTCAGCAAAAAACAAAATGGCACGTTTTGAGTTTGCGAAAAGGCATGTGGAAGACTCCCAAAATGTATGGAGGAAGGTGCTCTGGTCTGATGAGACTAAAATTGAATTTTTTGGCCATCAAAGAAAAGGCTATGTCTGGCTATGTCTGGCGCAAACCCAACACATCACATCACCCAAAGAACACCATCCATCAGCATCATGCTGTGGGGATGTTTTTCAGCAGTCAGGACTGGGAAACTGGTCAGAGTTGAGGGAAAGATGGATGGTGCTAAATACAGGGATATTCTTGAGCAAAACCTGTACCACTCTGTGTGTGATTTGAGGCCAGGACGGAGGTTTACCTTCCAGCAGGACAATGACCCCAAACACACTGCTAAAGCAACACTTGAGTCATTTAAGGGGAAACATGTAAATGTGTTGGAATGGCCTAGTCAAAGCCCAGACCTCAATATAATAGAAAATCTGTGGTCAGACTTAAAGATTGCTGTTCACAAGTGCAAACCATCCTACTTGAAGGAGCTGGAACAGTTTTGCAAGAAGGAATGCACAAAAATCCCAGTGGTAAGATGTGGCAAGCTCATAGAGACTTATCCAAAGCAACTTGGAGCTGTGATAGCTGCAAAAGGTGGCTCTAGAAAGTATTGACGTTAGGGGGGTGAATAGTTATAGGGCGTACACACGGTCAGACTTTGTTCGGACATCCTGACAACAAAATCCATGGATTTTTTCCGACGGATGTTGGCTCAAACTTGTCTTGCATACACACGGTCACACAAAGTTGTCGGAAAATCCGATCATTCTGAACGCGGTGACGTAAAACACATACGTCGGGACTATAAACGGGTCAGTGGCCAATAGCTTTCATCTCTTTATTTATTCTGAGCATGCGTGGCACTTTGTCCGTCGGATTTGTGTACACACGATCGGAATTTCCGACAACGGATTTTGTCGGAAAATTTTATCTCCTGCTCTCCAACTTTGTGTGTCGGAAAATCCGCTGGAAAATGTCCGATGGAGCCCACACACGGTCAGAATTTCCGACAACACGCTCCGATCTGACATTTTCCATCAGAAAATCCGACCGTGTGTACGGGGCAATAGGCACATTGACTTTTTATGTTATTTTGTCCTATTTGTTGTTTGCTTCACAATAAAAAAAAAAATATTCAAAGTTGTGGGCATGTTCAGTAAATTAAATGATGCAAAATCCTCAAACAATCCATGTTAATTCCAGGTTGTGAGGCAACAAAACACGAAAAATGCCAAGGGGGGTGAATACTTTTGCAAGCCACTGTAAATCAAACCTTCCAGGCCCTATCTGGCACTCCCACAATAAGTGCTCAGACTGTCTACCACTGCTGACCATGAAGTGTTCCCTTATCTGCATCAACCACCATCCCCACAGACCATCTTTACTGATATCACCTGCCGTCCAGGTCCTCGTACCCATGCTACTCTGAGCATCAGACACTTCTTTCCACAGTCAGGTGTGTTTGGACCAGAGCCCCAAGAAAAGCCCTCTTATCACTTTGGCTTCCACCAAGGTACATGACAATAGTAATCCTTCTATTTTAAAGTGATTTTTTATTAAAGTGAACTGTCAGCCATTTTTAATATTTAAAACTACAAGTGCTGCCAGCTAATACCTTTATTAATCAGAAAAGCTTTTATTTTGGGACTCTGTCCAGTTTCATTTTGTTACTGGGGCCTTACTTTTCTGATATCTGGATTGTTCAGGTGTAACTCCCAGTCCATGGAGAGTTTATCAGTGGCCATTAAGAGCACTTTTACTAGACAGGGACAGTTGAGCAGGGCTTATGCCAGATGACAAGGAAGTCACACCTCTAGCAACAAAGTGAAAAATCAGTAAATCAGAGAGGCCCACAGTGGAGGGATTTCTCTATATTAAAGCACAGGGGTGGCTTTTAAGCTGACCATTTCTGGTTAAAAAAATGCAGATACATGGCTCCTGCATTAGAAAAACATTTGTGCTCATATCTCTTGAGGCCTTCCCCCTTTTCAACTGTAGTCTCTCTTAGACACTTTGACATTCTTTAGTTTTGGGTGTGTTGGATACCAATATTCCCCACCATGTGCCTTGGGTCTGTCTTTCAACTCCTACTTCCTGGCTGTGTCCCAGAGTAAGTCATCAGATGAGAGAACCTCATGGTGTAGCAGAGTATACATGCGACCTGATAACGTTTTAAAAACAATAAAAAACAGTTTTAAAAGTGTGGAGAAGGCTTAAAACCTCTGTAAAGTGTTTCAGGTGGATTTTCCCTAATTTCTTGTACCATAGACGGCATAGAAAGTGAAGAGGAATCACCCAACCAGGTTACAGATAGCAATAAAGAAATAAGAAAAGATCTAAACCTTCCCCATTCTAAAAAATTACATAATTGCTTTTCATGTCATTGTTAGAGAAACACCCATGAGTTCCTGCCTGATTACCAAACAGCAAATGAGAAGAAATTAATCCAATGGGGTCACACACAACAATAAAATCCTGATGGTGGTTTTAATACCTCTATATTTTAATACAAACTAAAAAAATACCTCAAATGGGCTTTCCTGTTTATGGGATCCACATTTTTACAACAGAGTTGCTTTAAGAAGCCATTTTAAATCTCACTGCTGGTAATTTTACATGCAAATACATAGTACGGTAGATATAATAAAGATTATACATTAATAAAATAAATAATAAAAAAAGAGTAGCCAAGAGAGTAGCCAAGAGAGAAACCAATTCAAACTTTCCAAAAATACACCAACCTTTTTTTTTTGACTGGCTCAGTTTTAAGACTTTATTTTAAAAACAGAAAGATTAAAGTGCCAGTTAAGTCTTTATATTCAATTTGTACCTACAGGTAAGCCTATAATAAGGCTTACCTATAGGTACAGTGAATATCTCCTAAACTTGCACTGTTCAGGAGATATTCACACTGCATGCAGCCGATGATGTCACCGACTAATGCACTTTGAAGAGACAGCATACAGTTGCCGTCCCTTCAGAGTTCTGTGTAACAGCCATGACTCCCGCATACATGCACGGGAGTGACGTAATTGCGACTCGGCTAATTAGACTACCGGAGCATGCAAACCTGGAAGGAAAACAGAGTGAAGATGGAAGCCCTGTCCGTGGTGACAGCGTGCCACTAGAGGGCTTTGTTCTAAAACAAGCATTTCATAATGTGCTAGTATGTGATGCATAGTAGCACATTATGTCATTGTCTTGCAGGTTTTATTTATTTTAAAGGCTGCAGTTTACTACCGCTTTAAGTGGTTAATAGTAAATACTAGATAGCAGATGGATATTTTAACTTGGAAAAAGATACATATCCTCTCTAGGTTTTAGATTATTTAGCTAGTATAGATAGCTAGTATACAGTGACTTGAAAAAGTAATCATACCCCTTAACATTTTCTACATTTTGTCATGTTACAACCGAAAACTTAAATTTTATTGGGATTTTATGTGATAGACCAACACAAAGTGGCACATAATTGTGAAGTGGAAGGAAAATGATAAATGGTTTTCAATTTTTTTTACAAATAAATATGTGAAAAGTGTGGCGTGCATTTGTATTCAGCCCCACTGAGTCAATACTTTGTAGAACCACCTTTTGATGCAATTACAGCTGCAAGTCTTTTAGGGGATATCTCTACCAGCTTTGCACATCTAAAGAGTGAGATTTTTACCCATTCTTCTTCTCAAAATATCTCAAGCTCTGTCAGATTGGATGGAGAGCATCTGAACAGCAATTTTCAAGTCTTGCCACAGATTCTCAATTGGATTTAGGTCTGGAATTTGACTGGGCCATTCTAACACATGAATATACATTGATCTAAACTAGGGATGAGCTTCGAGTTCGAATCGAACTCATGTTCGACTCGAACATGGCTGTTCGCCAGTTCGCCGAACAGCGAACAATTTGGGGTGTTCGCGGCAAATTCGAATGCCGCGTAACACCCTTTAAAAGTCTATGGGAGAAATCAAAAGTGATAATTTTAAAGGCTTATATGCATTGTATTGTCATAAAAAGTGTTTGGGGACCTGGTTCCTGCCCCAGGGGACATGGATCAATGCAAAAAAAAAGTTTTAAAAACGGCCGTTTTTTCGGGAGCAGTGATTTTAATAATGCTTAAAGTGAAACAATAAAAGTGTAATATCCCTTTAAATTTCGTACCAGGGGGGTGTCTATAGTATTCCTGTAAAGGGGCGCATGTTTCCTCTGTTTAGAACAGTCTGACAGCAAAATGACATTTCAAAGGAAAAAAAAGTCATTTAAAGCTACTCGCGGCTATTAATGCATTGCCGGTTCGACAATACACAGAAGTTCATTAATAAAAACGGCATGGGAATTCCCCACAGGGGAACCCCAAACCAAAATTTAAAAAAAAAATGACGTGGGGGGTCACCCTAAATTCCATACCAGGCCCTTCAGGTCTGGTATGGATATTAAGGGGAACCCCGGCCAAAATTAAAAAAAAAAAATGCGTGGGGTACCCCTCAAAATCTATACCAGACCCTTCAGGTCTGGTATGGATTTTAAGGGGAAACCCGCGCCAAAATTTTAAAAAATGGCGTGGGTATCCCCAAAAATTCATACCAGAACCTTATCAGAGCACGCAACCTGGCAGGCTGCAGGAAAAAGGGGGGGACGAGAGAGCGCCCCCCCCTCCTGAATGGTACCAGGCCACATGCCCTCAACATTGGGAGGGTGCTTTGGGGGTAGCCCCCCAAAACACCTTGTCCCCATGTTGATGGGGACAAGGGCCTCATCCCCACAACCCTTGCCTGGTGGTTGTGGGGGTCTGCGGTCGGGGGGCTTATCGGAATCTGGAAGCCCCCTTTAACAAGGGGACCCCCAGATCCCGGCCCTCCCCCCTGTGTGAAATGGTAGGGGGTACAAAAGTACCCCCTGCCATTTCACTAAAAAAATGTCAAAAATGTTAAAAATGACAAGAGACAGTTTTTGACAATTCCTTTATTTAAATGCTTCTTCTTTCTTCTATCTTCTATCTTCTTTCTTCTGTCTTCTATCTTCCTTCGGTTTCTTCCTCCATCTTCTTCTTCTTCTGGTTCTTGTTCTTCTGGTTCTTCTTGTTCTTCTGGTTCTTCATCCGGTCTTCTCGTCCGGCATCGTCCTCAGCGGCGCCTTCTTCACTTCATCTTCTTTCCTCGGGCCGCTCCGCATCCACGATTGGACGGGAGGCTCCCGCTGTGGGACGCTTCTCCTCTTCTGACAGTTCTTAAATAACAGAGGGCGCCCCCGCCCCACCCCCCTCTGATGCACGGGTGAACCCGCCCCCCTCTGACACACAGGGGCTTCCCTGTGGCATTCCCTGTGACGTCAGGGGGGGGCGGGGTCACCCGCCCTCCGTTATTTAAGAACCGTCAGAAGAGGAGAAGCGTCACACAGCGGGAGCCTCCCGTCCAATCGTGGATGCGGAGCGGCCCGAGGAAAGAAGATGAAGTGAAGAAGGCGCCACTGAGGAAGATGCCAGACGAGAAGACCGGATGGAGAACCAGAAGAACAAGAAGAACCAGAAGAACAAGAACCAGAAGATGAAGGAAGAAACCGAAGGTCACGGGGAATGTCACGGGGAATGCCACAGGGAAGTCCCCGTGCGTCAGAGTGGGGCATGGTCACCCGTGCGTCAGAGGGCGGCGGGGTATCTTCTAATGGCTGACACTGCTATTTGTAAACATTTAAAAACGTATCCTGAAATCACTTTCAGAAGATCTAAATCACTTAAGGACAAACTTGTCCATAGTCACTATGAATCAAAGGCAGGAACTCAGAATAAATCAAAGGAAACTACACCTTGCAATAAATGCAATTTTTGTAGATACATTTTTAAAGCGGTAGAAATCACTCTTCCCAATGGGCGTCTTTTTAGACCGCAATTTTTGGCTACTTGCCAATTGATAGGAGTGGTATACATTATGCTATGTAGTTGTGGGGCATACTATGTAGGTAAAACAAAAAGACCTTTTTTCCATCGAATCGAGACCAATGTTTCTTTGGTATCCAAAAAAGAATGGAAACCCTGATTAGCCGTCATATTGGCTTATTTTATGGCTTTGATTGCTCACAGATGCATTTTTTGCATTGGAATATATTCCCTTAAATGAAAGAGGGGGCAATAATGATAAAATACTCTTACAACGCGAAGCTCGCTGGATTCATTGTCTGTCAGCTCTAAAACGCCCTGGCTTGAATGATGCACTAAGTTATAAACCTTTCTTATAGAAAGATACAGTGTATCGCAATGCCCTGACTTTTAAAAAAACTACATGTTTGAATAATAATGTATACTGAATTTCTCAAACTGCTTGGCTCTTCATATATTTTTAAAATAAACAAAAAGTGTTATCCATATGCGATTATGTATACTCTTGTACTATGATCAATTGTATTTAGTTATGTACTGAAGCATTAAAATCAATTCTTATACCGGTATTTAGTGTTCAATCTAACCGTCTAACTATAAATATTTTTCAAAATGAAAACTTTTTGGTTGAAGGCAATCCAGAAGAACGACCTGATTGTATGGCATTTGTTAACTACACGGACGCCCCGGGCACCGATCCCTCTTTATTTGATCATGTTTGGATTTGGACCGGAGCCCGCTAGGATTTAGTGCATTGTTGCTATCATTAGGTGAGCTATCTTTCCAGCTAGGCCTACCGGCCTTGTCTTCCTTCTGTGCAAACTGCCATAACTGCTGTGCTGTTCTGAGTGTTTACACTCAGCGGTGCTTGCTATGTATTGGCAGCCCACATCTAAGATGGCAGACCGATGATCGCGCATGTGCGGTGTGCGGTCTCCGCGTCTTGGATTACGCATGCGCACTAGCACCCTGGAAATGACGTCTGCATTCCGGAAGTGATGTCAGATGCTTCCGGAACGGGGGGTTATGAATGTGGCTTTGGCCGCCATTCTCTGTCAGAGGATCCTGTATGAGAGAGAGGTTATCATCTCTCTTTTCTCTCTGCATTCTCAATATAATACTGCCGGCAGGTAAGCCAAATACTTAGTCCACTTTCCTTGATGTAGTAAACTACCAACTATGGACAAACTTTGATTACTTGTTGAAAACTACCATTTTTGTTTGGCTTGTTTTTCCAGGCAAGCCAGTCTTTATACCACTTCCATTTGGGACAATCAAACTCCTGGGGGTTTACTGGTGGAGTAATTTCCATTATAGAGCTGGGTCTCGCTCCTCTATATTCATACCCAGCAAATTTGTCTCTGCTTTCAGGCCATTATATAAGCTTGAATGATAATTTTTCAATCCTATTGATCCTATCAACACTGATTCAGGTAATTCTTATTTACTATTCTTAAGAATATATATTTTTTCTCTATGTTGGGCCAAATTGGACCCAGCACAGAGATGGTATGATTATATGGTAATAAATCATAAAAATATTATTTGCCATATACGCACTTCATTTAGAGATATATGTGTTTCCCTTTTTTTAGGATTCAGTAATTATCTGCACATTGCCCCCCTGTGGTTATCATGCTTATGACATGGAGTCATCTGCTGGAATTATTCAATAATCAAAACGCCTAGGCGTCATACTGTGTAAAGTTTGCATACTTGGTAGGTCCTTTAATGCTTCAATAAATAATGATTGACTGTAAAAACTTTCCTTTTTGAAATATTTAATTATAATTATAAGTGTGTATTTTTGTGCACCTTTATTGATAAATTATAAATTCACGAATTCTGTAGTAAATAATCCCAATTTTGTTGTTGCTTTAATTTTTTAGTAATAATTTCATACAGCACTTTAGAACTCCTGAAGAAGCTCACTAGAAGCGAAACATGTAGAGCGGTAGTGTCTGTACAAATATATGATTTGAACTTGACATGCAAATAAGGGATTTTTTATGAAAATATTTTTGACATTAATAAAATATTTTTTATGATTAGTAAACACTATATTTTTCATTTATTGACACCTTAAAAGTCCCACAGTTGGCTGTTTTTTTCATGTATTAAAGAAAAATTATTTTCCCCATGGGGCTTTAAAACAGCAATGCACATAATGAAAGGAAGTTCTTAATGGATGTATAAAATTTTTTATCCAATATCATGGTTTGAAGTACAGTATAGAGAATCATCTGGTACAGTAACACACATCTTATTCCCCATTGCAGTAACAAACACATATTAATACACATAGTTAGGTTACATAATGTTACATAAATAGCAAGCCCCGACGCGTTTTGACCTGTATATGGTCTCTTCAGGGGGACAGTTGGATCTAAAAAAGAATTACATAAATTAAATTCAAATAGATAAATATATATATTGTGCATCACTTGGATTAAACCAAGATAATGAGTCTTTACCGCTAAGTGGTGGAATGGGTGTTCTCTAGTCCAGGATATGTGCTGAGGGCCAATGGAAACACCGGAGGGCTCGGGGGGCCACCCTCACCCTCCCAGGAGAGCCAGCCTCAGGGGGCTTACAAGGAGCCACACTTAGCGCACCCCCCGGGAGGGGGGGGGGGAGGGGAGATGAGGGGGAGGAGCCCACACCTGCAACAGAAACCCAAGAATAGCCATGTATTAGTTAGAGGAAGTTTAATAATTAACTTGGTAATGTACTGAGTGTTTCCAATTTGTCTATGTGGAGACTGGCGTTGGATAGGATTTTTACTATGTAAATATATTGAGATGTTAATTCCATCCCATAAATGTAATCGACAAAATTTAAAAAAAAAAAAAACACAACGATGGCCTAAATGGAGAGGAGTGCATTATGTGGTGGAGGATAGTGTGAATGAGGTGGTGCATGATGTGGTAACATGACATGGTGCTTACTTGGTGCCTACTGTGTGAAAACAAAAATGAAAAGTAAACTAAAAAGTAAAAAAAGTCTAAAATTAGGTGAAAAGCCAATCAAAATGTGAAAATGTGTATGTAGGGTGGTGGAAAGTGCTGTGTGGAATAAAGGTGAAATAACAAGAAGTTTACCTTATCAGTTGTATAAATCGTGTAGGCTGGAGGTAATGCTGGACTTGTTGAAAGGTTCAATGTGATAAGCTTGGTGGCGATCATGCAAAAATAGGGGCTCTAGTGTAGAAAGAACCTGGCAGCAGTAGCATTCATCCTGGCCTGCAAGAGATCATGATCTGATTGTCAGGCCTCCAGTCTCCCTTTATATCCAAATTCAGGCAAATGGGATAATCATGTGCAGGTGCAAACCCCCCACCCACACCGCCCACAAGAAAAAAAAAAAAAACACCCGGAAGGATTGGCGCTGGAACCGCTGATGGAGCGGCCCCTGTGTGGCTCCCTCGGCGTCCCGGAAGGCCAACAGGCCCCGACCACTGTCGTCATCTCCGCCGCAATGTGCGTGACGTCATGACGTTGTGCGCAAGCCGGGCCCTTACAGGCATGCGCACTCCGCCAAACGTCCGGCGATGAACACGGGACACCGCTGGCAGGATAGAGCTCACCTTAACTGCAGCGATGAGCAAAAAAGGGGACACGCAAAAGAATTCGCATGCCCCCCCCTTTTCCTGCCGGGAAGCCGCGAGGGGTCAGACTCATCCCAAGAAGGGAGAGGGGGCACCACCAACACCCGCCAGTCCAAAAAACGGCCCTCAAAACAAAAACAAATTACTAGGGATGGTGTCAGTAGGACATGAATGATTGACTTTATGGGATCACCAACATAGCACACAGCGAATGTTGATGGTCTGGTATGTTTTTTGTTTATTTTTACATTTTTTACATTTTTTATTTTTTATATAGGCTGTGTGTTGGTTCCAGGTCCCCACGTTCCTGCATCGAATGTCAATATGAGATAGGTAGAATATAAATAGAGTTTGTCAGCAATTGCCATATAAGGCAATTGAATATCATGCAGTGTGGGGGTCTAGGTTAGATTCCCCCTCATGCATGGGGTTGTTAAAAATTGACCGAGTGGGAACAATTGATTAACAATGTGCAGGATACGTGAAGAGAAGGAAACACACAGCCCATGTCTTATCTCTAATGTGTCAAGGTGGGGAGGGGTGTTTAACCACCCAAAATTGAAATATGAAAAAGGAAGACACATATAAAAAGAGACAAGAAAGGCTGCACACCCCGAAATTAGATTAAAGAAAAATTATTTTCCCCATGGGGCTTTAAAACAGCAATGCACATAATGAAAGGAAGTTCTTAATGGATGTATAAAAAGTTTTATCCAATATCATGGTTTGAAGTACAGTATAGAGAATCATCTGGTACAGTAACACACATCTTATTCCCCATTGCAGTAACAAACACATATTAATACACATAGTTAGGTTACATAATGTTACATAAATAGCAAGCCCCGACGCGTTTCGACCTGTATATGGTCTCATCAGGGGGACAGTTGGATCTAAAAAAGAATTACATAAATTAAATTCAAATAGATAAATATATATATTGTGCATCACTTGGATTAAACCAAGATAATGAGTCTTTACCGCTAAGTGGTGGAATGGGTGTTCTCTAGTCCAGGATATGTGCTGAGGGCCAATGGAAACACCGGAGGGCTCGGGGGGCCACCCTCACCCTCCCAGGAGAGCCAGCCTCAGGGGGCTTACAAGGAGCCACACTTAGCGCACCCCCCGGGAGGGGGGGGGGAGCCCACACCTGCAACAGAAACCCAAGAATAGCCATGTATTAGTTAGAGGAAGTTTAATAATTAACTTGGTAATGTACTGAGTGTTTCCAATTTGTCTATGTGGAGACTGGCGTTGGATAGGATTTTTACTATGTAAATATATTGAGATGTTAATTCCATCCCATAAATGTAATCGACAAAATTTAATGATCGTGTGATCCAACAATGCAGTGGTATGGTAGGTCTATTATAATGTATAGGTAAATAAGAAGGATGAAATGGGTGAAAAAGAGGGGGAAGGGTGAGTGCGTAAAAAAAAAAAAAAAAAAACACAACGATGGCCTAAATGGAGAGGAGTGCATTATGTGGTGGAGGATAGTGTGAATGAGGTGGTGCATGATGTGGTAACATGACATGGTGCTTACTTGGTGCCTAC
The DNA here is from genome assembly GCA_037952925.1 of Lithobates clamitans. Classification (NCBI taxonomy): domain Eukaryota; kingdom Metazoa; phylum Chordata; class Amphibia; order Anura; family Ranidae; genus Lithobates; species Lithobates clamitans. The sequence continues at coordinate 1,401,408 of JBBGZY010000821.1, forward strand.
TGTGTGAAAACAAAAATGAAAAGTAAACTAAAAAGTAAAAAAAGTCTAAAATTAGGTGAAAAGCCAATCAAAATGTGAAAATGTGTATGTAGGGTGGTGGAAAGTGCTGTGTGGAATAAAGGTGAAATAACAAGAAGTTTACCTTATCAGTTGTATAAATCGTGTAGGCTGGAGGTAATGCTGGACTTGTTGAAAGGTTCAATGTGATAAGCTTGGTGGCGATCATGCAAAAATAGGGGCTCTAGTGTAGAAAGAACCTGGCAGCAGTAGCATTCATCCTGGCCTGCAAGAGATCATGATCTGATTGTCAGGCCTCCAGTCTCCCTTTATATCCAAATTCAGGCAAATGGGATAATCATGTGCAGGTGCAAACCCCCCACCCACACCGCCCACAAGAAAAAAAAAAAAAAAACACCCGGAAGGATTGGCGCTGGAACCGCTGATGGAGCGGCCCCTGTGTGGCTCCCTCGGCGTCCCGGAAGGCCAACAGGCCCCGACCACTGTCGTCATCTCTGCCGCAATGTGCGTGACGTCATGACGTTGTGCGCAAGCCGGGCCCTTACAGGCATGCGCACTCCGCCAAACGTCCGGCGATGAACACGGGACGCCGCCGGCAGGATAGAGCTCACCTTAACTGCAGCGATGAGCAAAAAAGGGGGCACGCAAAAGAATTCGCATGCCCCCCCCCTTTTCCTGCCGGGAAGCCGCGAGGGGTCAGACTCATCCCAAGAAGGGAGAGGGGGCACCACCAACACCCGCCAGTCCAAAAAACAGCCCTCAAAACAAAAACAAATTACTAGGGATGGTGTCAGTAGGACATGAATGATTGACTTTATGGGATCACCAACATAGCACACAGCGAATGTTGATGGTCTGGTATGTTTTTTGTTTATTTTTACATTTTTTACATTTTTTATTTTTTACATAGGCTGTGTGTTGGTTCCAGGTCCCCACGTTCCTGCATCGAATGTCAGTATGAGATAGGTAGAATATAAATAGAGTTTGTCAGCAATTGCCATATAAGGCAATTGAATATCATGCAGTGTGGGGGTCTAGGTTAGATTCCCCCTCATGCATGGGGTTGTTAAAAATTGACCGAGTGGGAACAATTGATTAACAATGTGCAGGATACGTGAAGAGAAGGAAACACACAGCCCATGTCTTATCTCTAATGTGTCAAGGTGGGGAGGGGTGTTTAACCACCCAAAATTGAAATATGAAAAAGGAAGACACATATAAAAAGAGACAAGAAAGGCTGCACACCCCGAAATTAGATTAAAGAAAAATTATTTTCCCCATGGGGCTTTAAAACAGCAATGCACATAATGAAAGGAAGTTCTTAATGGATGTATAAAAAGTTTTATCCAATATCATGGTTTGAAGTACAGTATAGAGAATCATCTGGTACAGTAACACACATCTTATTCCCCATTGCAGTAACAAACACATATTAATACACATAGTTAGGTTACATAAATAGCAAGCCCCGACGCGTTTCGACCTGTATATGGTCTCTTCAGGGGGACAGTTGGATCTAAAAAAGAATTACATAAATTAAATTCAAATAGATAAATATATATATTGTGCATCACTTGGATTAAACCAAGATAATGAGTCTTTACCGCTAAGTGGTGGAATGGGTGTTCTCTAGTCCAGGATATGTGCTGAGGGCCAATGGAAACACCGGAGGGCTCGGGGGCCACCCTCACCCTCCCAGGAGAGCCAGGCTCAGGGGGCTTACAAGGAGCCACACTTAGCGCACCCCCCGGAAGGGGGGGGGAGGGGAGATGAGGGGGAGGAGCCCACACCTGCAACAGAAACCCAAGAATAGCCATGTATTAGTTAGAGGAAGTTTAATAATTAACTTGGTAATGTACTGAGTGTTTCCAATTTTCATGTATTGTTCATAAAATATGGGATGTGGTGTCCTCTCTGACCAGGCAACCCTCTATATTTTTGCTGTATTTAGCGCTATCCATCTTCCCATCAACTCTGATCAGCTTTCTGATTTTGATTAGATCTCCCTGCTGAAGAAAAGCCTCCCCACAACATGAGGCTGCCACCACCATGTTACACGGTGGGGATAGTGTGTTCAGGGTGATGTGTCGTGTTAGTTTCCTCCACACATAGTGTTTTGATTTTTGACCAAAAAGTTCAATTACAGTCTTGTCTGACCAAAGCACCTTCTTTCACATGTTTGCTGTGTCCCCAACAAGGCTACTCGCAAACTGCAAACAGGACTTCTTATGGCTTTCCTTCAACAATGGCTTTCTTCTTGCCACTCTTCCATAAAGGCCAGCTTTGAGTGCATGACTAACCTGTCCTGTGGACAGATTCTCCCAACTAAGCTGTGAATCTCTGCACCTCCTCCAGAGTTACCACGGGCCTCTTAGCTGCTTCTCTGATGAATGCTCTCCTTGCCCGTCCTGTCAGTTTAGGTGGATGGCCATGTCTTGGTAGGTTTGCAGTTCTGTCATACTCTTTCCATTTTTAGATGATGGTTTGAACAGTGCTCCCTGAGATGTTCAAAACTTGGGATTTTTTTATAACCTAACCCTGATTTAAATATCTCCACAACATTATCCCTGACCTGCCTGGTGTGTTTCTTGGCCATCATGATGCTGTTCTCTAAAAAACCTCTGAGGGCTTCAAAGAACAGTAGTATTTATACTGAGATTAAATTGCACACAGGTGGACTCTATTTACTAATTAGGTGACTTCTGAACGCAATTGGTTCAACTAGATTTTAGTTAGGGGTATCAGTGTAAAGGGGGCTGAACACAAATGCACGCCACACTTTTCACATATTTATTTGTAAAAAAATTTCAAAGCCATTTATCATTTTCCTTCCACTTCACAATTATGCGCCACTTTGTGTTGATCTATCACATAAAATTCCAATAAAATACATTTTTGTTTTTGGTTGTAACATGACCAAATGTGGTATGAGTATGAATACTTTTTCAAGGCACTGTATTTAGCAGAACATCAGGAAAAAAATGAGGTGAATTTAATTTCATATTATGTAACTTTATTTATCACACAGTATAACACATCATACAGACAGATTTCAGACTGATAACTGTTTATAAAGGGTGCAATCAACCAACAGATTTCTGAGAAGCCAAGCGGTAAGGCTTTACAGGCCATACATGGCTCAATAATAGCAGGTGATTTCAGCATTGCTTGTAATGACTGAGCAATTATGGAGATGTGAAGTTAAATAGAGTGTGAAAACAAGTGCCTCCAAGCATCAGTCTAAAGCAATGTGTTGGCAAACCTTTGTGCAGCCAGATGCTAATTGTTCCCTTTAGTTTGATAAAAAATGATTTGAGACTTTCATCATATATCATACACTTATGGGCTAAGTCATGGGGAAGATTTCAGCAGGTCCAATTGCCACAATGCCCTGAGGTAGAATGCATTGTCTGCTGCTCTTGGTGAGATACCTGTTCACGTGTGTGTGTGTGTGTGTGTGTGTGTGTGTGTGTGTGTGTGTGTGACAGCACAATCTGGTAGCCCTCGTGGTAATCTGTGTGTTGTCTTTATTGCAGGTAAGATGTGGGTAAACCTTGCTGAGTTCTCAGCTGCTGCCTCTTTGGTAGTGATAAAAAGACACTCAGCAAGATTGATATTTGGATATGTGTAGAAGCATGCTGGGTATCGAAGGTGGTCACACTTCAAGTTGTTTCTTTTAAAAAAGTTTACTGAAGTTGTTTCTTTAAAAAAGCTTATTGAAATTCATAGTTCATAGGTAAGAGTGGAGCCAATGCATTTTGGGGGAAGTGCCTCGCCCTTCATCAGGGCTTTGATGATGTGTGTGGTTAGAATTATCCTGGAACAAGCCAACAGTTGACAGCACCTAAAAGGCTCCTGTCATGTTTGACCTACAGTTCCATGATAATCCTAACCACACCTACCATCAAAGCCCTGACGAAGGGGGAGGCACTTCCCCCGAACGTGATGGCTCTACTCGTACCTGTAAACTGTGACTTTCAATAAGCTTTTTTTTAAAAAAAAAAAACAACTTCAAGTGTGACTACCTTCCATACCTATCTACACCTATCCAAATATATGTTTGCCTATGGATGCCACTAAGAACCTGCCTTTCCCTGAACTAGTCCTGTACCACTGGAACCCATTGTGATTTTTCAACATGTAGGGAAAAATCAGTGATAACTACTGTGTTTGATGATTTTAATTGCTAGTCACTTAAAGTTCTAAATAATTTAACTATGACAAGTGATGCCAGCCTATTTCATTTATTTCCTTAATAATTAAAAAAATTTAAAAACATTTTTGTCCCTGGTCTTTGTAATATATGGGCTTATAGGTTATACCAAGTACAACTCTATATTTACAGTACTACAGTTACCACAATTGCTAAATTCTTTGGCAAAACGTAGAAAAGAAGTTAGATCAGCATCACCACAAGGCATAAACCCTGATATTTATAACTTTCCGTTAAAAACAGAAAAGCTGGTATACAATCAACACTGCAATGGATAACACATTTCAACCACACTGGTCTTTGTCAAATAGAGATAAGGAACCACTTATTTCCTAATGCTGCAAAGTAAATCAGTATGGAACTGAAAGTAGTGCTTGAGCTATGCTTGACTTCCTGGATGAACCAGCAAAAAAGCTTTTTAACACTATTTGCCTAGAAGAAATGCACATGCTTTATTTTATGAACTTCCAAAACATGTAAAAAATCACACAGGTAGAGATGAGTGAACATTTAAATCTTCTCCCACTTTTAATTTACATGCATATACTGGGTTGGATCTTGGTCTTTCTAGACCAGTTCAGTCATCTTTAGTGCAAAAAGGACCATAAAGTGCACAATTGTGGGGCAGGCAAGTCAAGCTTAATAAAAAAAATGAAAAAAATAAAAAACAGTGGTCTGCATTAACTGGAAGAAAAACTGCAAGAGACCACATTATGTCTACTAAGGTTGGCATATGTAAACCCAAAAATAGGTGACAACACTTTGATATTTAAAGCGGGGTTCCACTCAAATTTTTAAATTAATCTTACCCCCTTCAATTAACTGCATAGATGTTGAAATGCCGCACGAAATTTTTTTTTTATCGCTGTAATTGCCTTTATATTGTACTTTATTGTGGCACTTCCTGTCTCTCCTCCCATGGGAGTAGGCGTGTTTATTGCCTTTCCCCGGCGCCGCACTGTCTCCTGGGAGCTTAGTGTCAGGCTTCCCAAGATTCAGTGCGGAAACAATGATCATGCATGTGAACAAGCTGTGAATAATCAGCATTCACCGCACCCAGGAAATCAATGCTTGTGGGCTTCACATGCCCACAAGAAAGATGGAAACAGCCAGCATCACAATTTTTAAGTTATTCTTCAGTACGAAAACAGGCAGAGGCGGAAATATTACACCCAAACTGTGAGTATTATTTTGGGGTTAGCAAAGTGTCTCAATGACCTAAAAACAAAAAAAAAAGATTGGTCGCCGTACTCCCGCTTTAACATTATAGTAACAACTGCAACTTACAACTTATTAGAATGGGTACAGAAACATTTTATAAAGTGTTCCCCTGAAAAATTACAAGAGGAAGTGTACCCATTAGGAACAGTTTGGGGCCTCACTTCCTTAAAATTTTTAAACTGAAAGAGGGCCCCAAAGAAAATTGGAAGGTTTCATGTAGCCCCCCCCCCCCCCCCAAAAAAAAACAACTTTTTACATGCCTGCCCTACAGACACTAATTAGCATGGTTAACATATTTTTGGTTACTTTGCAGGGCTGATACAAAGATTTTTGACACCCTAGGCAAAACCTAATTTTGCTGCAAACCCCCCCCCCCCCCCCCGCCCCGACTCTACCCCATTTGCCTTGTCCATATATCAGTGGACATATTAATAACCCCCAGCATTGAGGTCAGTGGACGCATTAGTAACCCCCAGCATTGATGTCAGTGAACGCAATAAAACTCCCAAACCCCCAGCATTGATGTCAGTGGACGCAATAAAAACCCCAGCATTGATGTCACCGGATGCAATAAAACCCCCCAGCATTCATGTCAGTGGACGCAATTAAGACCCCCAGCATTGGGTTAAAATGTCACTGCCATGAGGACAATGCAAGGTGGGGAATGAGGGGGGTAACTCACTGCCACTGACTTCTCTCATCCCCCACCTGCATCGGTGGACAGAGCAATGTTAACCCCTTCCTCACTCCCAGCCTGCTGCAGCCTGAAGATCTGCAGCTGGAGAAGGGGGGAAAAATCCTCCCTCCAGCAGCCATTCCAGCCTGTACTGTGCTGTTTGGAATGACAAGAAGTCCTCTTTCCTTCTCGGGCTATCCCTAACTCGCACAGCCAAGGAGGCACCAGTCGGGGCGCCTCTGGCGCCCTCTACTGATGTGCGCTCTAGGTGGCCGCCTACCTTGCCTATGTGTAGCGCCGGCCCTGCCCTTCCTCACTCCCAGACTGCTGCAGTCCTATTTCCCTGGTGGTTTGGCAATTAGCTTACCTCAGCACGCACTTGCTCCTGGTCGGCTAACATCTCCCTCTGAGTGCTGGTGGGTGGCCGGGCAGACAGGCAGGCGGGCGGCAGCCGGCAGGGGTTCAGACATGTGACCGGGTGGGTGAGCGGCAGGAGGCTCAGACATGTGAACGGGCGGCATGGGGGTTCAGGAGGGCAGTTCAGTTAATGTTGCAAGTTGGATTTTTATGGCCAGTTATTTAGGGTATCTTAAGCAAAAAAATACCTTTATAGTAGGGTTAGAATTTCTTTCATGTTGGTATTGCTTTGTGTCTGTTAGGGAGATTATTTCCTCTTTGTTTGTCCTGGTGACCATTGTTATGGGGATGGGAAATTCAAAATTCTGTTAGTATCAGAACAGCAATAGAGTGAAAATCGTGGAAGATCCTTGTTCTGATGACAACTGCCATTTCCTCTTGCTTCCTGTTGTGGCAAGAGTACAGGAAGTGAGGGAAATCTACCTAGGACCCTGGTGTCCAACACATGGCCCATGGGCTGCATGAAGCCCATCAGACAGTGTGGAGCCCACTGAGTGTCAGGCACCAAGTAAACAAAAGCTTCTGATCCCCAACACAACCCCATGTAAAAACTAGCAAGTGTTTTTAAAGCTTTAACTGACTATACAGCACCACCTCTATTTTTTTTAATAAGAATAATACATGAAAGTACACAGACACAGAGATCCATACTGTTTCAGTCACTATTCTCCAGCAGGGTAGTTATGTTATATCATGGCTCCATTTATAAAAAAGCTTCTTATTTAAAAATAAATGGAATATTTAAAATAAGACAGAAATAGCAACCATAGATAATTAATAGTTTTCCCTGTTGTAGGACAGTTATTTAGAAAAATTGGAAATTGTAATTTATGTTAATTAACTCTATCTGCAATAGAGATGTAATACTATCTCAGGTATTTTAGGAGTTACAAGAGACATTCTATCAATGTCATCCCTCACTGAGTGTCCTGGAGGACTATTGGACAAATGCTGTACACGTTTAAAAAATAGCAAATATGAGTTTCTGTACAATGACTGTGCTTTAAAAAATTGATTTGTGCTTTAAGGGGCCATTCACACCTGCATGGCGCATTAGCGCATTCGTGTTGATGTTATGTATGCATCAATGTGTAGTGCGTTAAGGCAGCTCATTCAAAATGAATGTGCTCCCAACTCATCATTATCCACCACAAGATGACACACATGTAGCTTTTCTTTATGTACCCACTGTCTTGCTGTAATTTAAGTACAATTTATATTGTGCTGCCCTTTGAACATGTTGAAAGCCACACTTGAGACCCTGTGTATTTACCAGGTTGACCACCGCTGTTTAAACAAATTGTTACAGTTTAGTATTATGTTTGTGCCATATGTCCGTAGGTCTATGGTCAGCCTAAGTCATAATTTAGGCATCAAAATTTGCAGTTGATATTGAATGTTGTTTTAAAGCAAATAACCTATTATTGTGTATGCTTTGCATTACATTCACATCATGTTACAATAAATACAGACCAAAGAGTTAAATTTTAGCCTCCTACAGGAAATGTGGCTCAGTTTGTGAAGGTTGCATGCTTATCTAGCATACATGCTTGTGTAAGGAAAATATTAATAAGACGGGCCAAACACAAACAGTGAAATACATAGTAAGTGAGTTAGGAGTGTTCTTCTCCCTGTTCTATGCTGTGTCTGACACAGCACAGACCAGTTCACAAGGAGCTATATGCTCATTCCCCCTCTTCTTCCCACTCAGCTGGATGCAAGAGGGGGGTGTTAACCCTATAGCTCTGCTCGTGCAGTGTAATCAATGCACGAGCAGAGAGAAAAATGTAAGCTATCTGCAGACAGCTTATTTATTTGCAAAGGATTATTGGGCTCTTATGAGGCAGATCATGGTGTAGAGGAATAAAGGTATAAGTAAGATTTATGCTACAAAGCCTAAAGCAGGCCATAGGTGGTGCGAATTTATTTTGTGCAACCACGGGTTGCAGGAAAGAAATTCCCTTAATTCCCCCATCGACACAGATAGTGCTTATAGGGAAATCCCCCCTTCCAAGATATTGTGTTCTCCCAGTGGGGGGAAAGCTACCCCCACCGGGAGAATACAGTGATTATTGCTAGTGGCTATAACAGCCACTAGCAATAATCACAAGTAAAATCTGGAAGGCTGGTTGTACCCAAGTTAATTGATCGATCATCTTGATACATTCAGTCTGCCCATGCACGTTTCAAATCAGCAGGAACTGGCTGAGATTGAAACAGTCTTTGGCTGGCATAAGTGTTTTATTCTACTGCATTTTCTATATCAGAATTTTTATTCAGTGACCTCACTGAATGACTGTTGAGATAAAATAGGATAAGCTTAGATTATGTTTAGTCTATTATGGGTCTAAGCAGAGCCAAAGGAATTGTTTTCAGTAAATTAGTTTATTTTTCTCTTAGTTCAGTAAGGCTGGGTTCACACTGGTCCGACAAACGCTCCGACATTGGGAGCTTATGTCGCATGACGTGTGAAATGTAATGTTTCCCTATGGGAGCCGTCCTAACTGGTCCGACACAAGTCGTTCCGACTTTAGAAATGCTCCCTGTACTACTTTGGTCCGACTTTGATCCTACTTCAGCCTATTGACTATCATTGAAGTCGGATCAAAGTCGGATTGCCGTCTCGCATGATCCGACTTCGGCACGCGACTTGTGCTCAGATGATCTTGAGGGGGAACTCCGCGCCAAATTTTAAATAAAAATCCGGCATGGGTTCCCCCCCAGGAGCATACCAGGCCCTTAGGTCTGGTATGGACCTTGAGGGGAACCCCCTACGCCGAAAAAACGGCGTGGGGGGTCCCCCCCAATCCATACCAGACCCTTATCCGAGCACGCAGCCCGGCCGGACAGGAATGGGGGTGGGGACGAGCTGGCGGCCCCCCCCCTCCTGGACCGTACCAGGCCGCATGCCCTCAACATGGGGGGGTGCTTTGGGGCATGGGGGGCGCAGTGTGGCCCCCCACCCCAAAGCACCTTGTCCCCATGTTGATGAGGACAAGGGCCTCTTCCCGACAACCCTGGCCGTTGGTTGTCGGGGTCTGCGGGCGGGGGGCTTATCGGAATCCGGGAGCCCCCTTTAATAAGGGGGCCCCCAGATCCCGGCCCCCCACCCTATGTGAATTGAGTATGGGGTACATGGTACCCCTACTCATTCACCTAGGGAAAAAGTGTCAATTTAAAAAAAAAACACTACACAGATTTTTAAAGTATTTTATTAGACAGCTCCGGGGGTCTTCTTCCGACTTCGGGGGTCTCTCCGGTTCTTCTCCGCGCTCTCCGGATCTTCTGCCGGGCTCCTCCGCTCTCTTCTGCTCTTTTGCCGCTCTTTTGCTAAAGCGGAGGAGCCTGGTCTTCAATCTTCTGCCTTCTGCCTTCTGCCCTCTTCTCCTGATGTTGACACGACGCTCTCTGGGGCTAGAATGCTCTCTGAGCGCTCCCCTCTGACTTATATAGGCGGTGACCCCGCCCCCTTAAGCCGTCACAGTCCCTGGGCATGCTGGGACTGTGACGTTTTAGGGGGCGTGGTCATCACCCGATGACCACGCCCCCTTATGCCGTCATAGTCCCAGCATGCCCAGGGACTGTGACGGCTTAAGGGGGCGGGGTCACCGCCTATATAAGTCAGAGCAGAGCGCACAGAGAGCATTCTAGCCCCAGAGAGCGTCGTGTCAACATCAGGAGAAGAGAAGAGGGCAGAAGACCGAAGACTGAAGACCGGACTCCTCTGCTTAAGCAAAAGAGCGGCAAAAGAGCAGAAGAGAGCGGAGGAGCCCGGCAGAAGACCCGGAGAGCGCGGAGAAGAACCGGAGAGACCCCCGAAGTCGGAAGAAGACCCCCGGAGCTGTCTAATAAAATACTTTAAAAATCTGTGTAGTGTTTTTTTTTTTAAATTGACACTTTTTCCCTAGGTGAATGAGTAGGGGTACCATGTACCCCATACTCAATTCACATAGGGTGGGGGGCCGGGATCTGGGGGCCCCCTTATTAAAGGGGGCTCCCGGATTCCGATAAGCCCCTCGCCCGCAGACCCCGACAACCAACGGCCAGGGTTGTCGGGAAGAGGCCCTTGTCCTCATCAACATGGGGACAAGGTGCTTTGGGGTGGGGGGGCCGCAGCGCGCCCCCCTCCCCCAAGGCAACAACCCCCCATGTTGAGGGCATGCGGCCTGGTACGGCTCAGGAGGGGGGGGGCGCTCGCCCGTCCCCACCCCCATTCCTGTCCGGCCGGGCTGCGTGCTCGGATAAGGGTCTGGTATGGATTGGGGGGGACCCCCCCACGCCGTTTTTTCGGCGTAGGGGGTTCCCCTCAAGGTCCATACCAGACCCAAGGGCCTGGTATGCTCTTGGAGGGGGAACCCATGCCGGATTTTTACTTAAAATTTGGCGCGGAGTTCCCCCTAAAGATTCATACCAAACACAGTGCCGGGCATTGGCGGGGATCCAAGTCGGATCCCCGTTCATTGAAAGTCGGACACATGCCGGCTTCATGTCGCAGGGCAAAGTCGGATCCAAAGTAGGACGGCTGTCGTGTCGCACCAGTGTGAACCCAGCCTAAAGCTTTACCCACTTCAGTCTTCCAATTACAGTATGTGCACATTTTTGGGAGGTTCAAGGTGAAAACACCAGTGGTGGGCCGTCCATTAGGGGCACAGGGGCGCCAGACGCATTGATTTCAATGTGGGGTTTTTTATTTTTCGAAGCACGTAATTAGAGCCGGAGGCTCACTAAAGCGGCTTTTGAAAAAATATATATTTTTAAATAAATTTCAACTTTAAAGCATTTCTGTAGCCAAACATTTTTTTAAGGTTTTGGATAGAGTGAAAGAGGTTCTAATCCTTCCCCACTATAACTATAAAAAAAAAGTTTGGATACAGAAGATACTAAAGTAATACATATATTTTAGCAATATTTTTTTTTTCTGCAATCTAAAGACACTTTTCTAGCTTGACCAGTGTTGCTGTTTGATCAATGATCTGCATATAAAAATTGCCTAAATGCATTATAACAATTCTATTTTTACAATGCATTTTTAAACAAAGCATGCAAACTGTTAGGAGGATTCATTTCTACAGGTGACACTGTCAGCACTCCTGCAATATGGGTCTGGTCATATCAGCGGAGGGTGGAAGCATTGCACATACCAAGTACACCAAAAGGTGCTTTGATGGAATTTTGCTGTGCTTACCTAGCTAGCCCAAGGTCAACAACACTATGGTGGAGATTTACTAAAATTAGAGCACTCACAATCTGTTGCAGCTATGCATGGTAGCCAATCAGCTTCTAACCTCAGTTTATTCAATGAAGCTTTGGCAATATAAACTGGAAGCTGATTGGTTTCTCTGCAAAAGTGAGCCTAATTTTGCACTCTCCGGCTTTAGTAAATAAACTCCTATAAATCACAATGTGGATCATTGTGTAAAACTGTTATTATATACAAGTTAAATTCTGTACAAACAGTATTCTTCCTGAAATAAAAGAAGATATCAACGTATTTAAAATGGGTTTTCTTCTTTTAGGCCCCACAAATTTTCCACTGCAGTTTATTTTTGTAGCACCTCTTTGAGGCAGTCTGTACTTCAGTTTTAAGATAAACTAGCCCTGAATTCTCTGAATAAATCAGAAAGGCAGGCTAATATCTTGTGGCAGGTCTACAGCTCACACTGAACAGTTAAAAATAATTCCTTTGCTTACATAAAAAGGACCAGACCAGCAGTAATCCAAATAATACATTCTTGCTTTATGCATACAAGGCATGGTATGCAGAATCTCCCACATATTATCTGCCATTGTTTGGACAGTGCACAAGAAGAAGAATGAAATCCTACTGGCATTCATTAATATATTGCATCGTTTTGTTTACTTTGTCATTATTTCTACAACATACTTGTAAATTTTATAGCTTACAATTTATTGTGACTACTCACTGGGAACAGGAACCATCCAAAATACTGTTGTTACTCTTGTTCCCACTAACCTAAATGATAACATTTTTTTATAGGCAACAATCTATCAACTAAAACGCTGACATTTTGCTCACCAGTAATGCCTCAACTGTTGACAATGATAAATCCATCATCAGCTCCTCAGCTTTAGACCTGGTTCACAATGATGCATAGAGTTGGGCCAAACACCGCCCGGATTGGTTCGCGCCAGAACTCTCGAACATCGCAAAAGTTCATACCTGAACTCCGAACCCTATTAATGTCTCAGATGGAGTCCTGAAAACTTTTAAACAGCTTTTTTTGAAATATGGTTTGGATATATATAACCCCTTATGAATGGCCTCAAAAATAATTTTTTCACACCTGACCCGTTAGCCCTCCCCCATTTTTTGCAATTTTGCAGCTACATAGCAGCCACAGGCCTCTTCAGCGTCGGGAGGGCTTTTCAGGGCCGCATTAGCCTCCTTAATGAGGCCCAGTGCTGCCTCCTCCACGTTACTCCCCTTCCTGGCCCTTTTTGTTGGAAGGTGGAGGGGAGGCACCTGGGATTGGGTGAGGCTCCTACTGGGCCCGGCCACCTCCTGGCTGCCACTTACCCTGCCACCTCCTGGCTGACACTTAGCCCTGCCTCCTCCTGTGTGCCACATTCCAGAGCCTCGTCCTGGCTGAGGTCTTCCTGTGTATGAAAAATGGACATAGTTTTAGTTTTTAGTTCATCAATCACACATAATTTTCAGCTCATGACTGTTGCAAATTAAAATGTTAATAAATAGAAAAGACTATCATTCTGAGCCCAGCATTTTTCATTCTTGTCACAATCATTTTTGGCCCCTGCTGTCTATTGATATGTCAAACACTTTTTTGTTAGATCATTTATTTGTTAGCAATAATAACATCTAGTTAACAACAATAATTTTGGGACAATAAATATGTTAAAAAAATACTATACCTGGCTCCAGCTGGGCTCCTCCACTTCTTCCAGGATGGAAGGCCCAGGTTGGTCTTTGGAAGCCTCAGCTGGGGTTGAGGGAAGGGTTGAGGGAAGGCAGGATGGAAGTGTAGAAAGTGATTTCCTGACTTCCATCTGGTCTTCCAGAAACCGCATCCTGTTGTAGTACCACAGACTGGGTGCATACACAACTTCTGCTGCTGCTCCTGATCTCATGGAAGCCTGGACCTTATTAAGCTCCTTCCTATGCATGCTTCTCAAGCTACCAATTTTCCTCTCCACAAACTTGATGTCTGCGTTGAGGACCTGCGTCTTCACAAATTGCAGCAGTTTCTCCAGCGATGCCTTTCTAGCTGGTTTATTGCAATATAACAGGTTTTTAATCTCCCACAAATTTCCCATATCCCTGTATTTGTCAATGAAATGGCCCATGATATCAGGGTCTTTGAATTGTTTCATATTTGCTGCAAGACAAAATACAAGACAAAAACACTAATATCAGGCTAAACTCTCCTAATCTTATCCCAATATAGGCCTCAATCTTGAATCAGTATAGGCCACTGATGTCTCAAGTTAAAATGTTACCTTTGTTAGAATGTTCGGCGCTTCCGGTCCTCCTTCCTACGCACACAGAACGTAGGTACAACACACACGTGTTTATATACATTGCGCACGCGTGAAACTCTGCCCACGTCACCCACCCCTGACGTTCTTTCTAGAATATTCCCCGTCCCTTTTCTTTCGGCGCAGTGGGAGATGAACATGGCGGAGACACAGCAGGTGCGTAATAGCAGTAACGAGGAGGAGGAAAGCCTGGAGCCGGAAACGTCTCGATCCCAGAGGAGAAGATTTAAGGTCTCAAATATGGCCTTTGTAGAGATGGTGGACATCTTGAAGAGGGCCCACTATGACGGGAAGTGTGGACCGTACCTAAACCCAAATGTGAGAAAGGCCAAGATCATGACTAAAGTTGTGAAGAGTCTGCACAGGAATTTTGGGGTACGACGATCCAAGGAGCAATTGAGGAAACGCTGGTCAAACTTTAAATTGAGGGAGCAGGATCAGTACAGAAGGTTTAAGATAGTGCTTCTAAAAAGTAAGTAGTTGTCGTGTGTTCTGATTAGTATTATTACTTGCATGCTGCGCCATGTGCTTTTCTTTACTGTTGTACAGTTTTTCAGGCTAGTGGGCACAGTAATCGTTCGTAGTAAACATTGTTTGTTCACCAACTAAATACGTTTTAGGCAGATACAGGGTTAACTACATTTGGTTATGCTAATTTGTATTAAAAGAAGTTTAGGACATTGTTGTCTAGATGTGTTTGTAACTAGAATGAATAGCTGTTTACACATCTGGACTCAGAAGCACTAGTGTGGGACACAAGACCAAACTTTTTTGGGTGTCCCATGTGTGAAACTTGTCCAAAAAAGGTACGTATTGCAGCTTTGTTAAGAGAATAAATGTCTTCAACTCGGAACTCTGCCAAAACAGACAAATTGTACCCCCACTTCCAAACAATGTTTCACATTCATATTTTTGGCCACAAATGTGTGTGCTAAGTATAACTTTTGTTTCATTCTCATAGGGGAGAAAAGACTCGGGACGTCGACAACAGGAACCCCCCACCTCCTGAAGAAGGGGAACAGAGGACACAACCTCAGGATGTGGAGGTAGTAGAGGTGGTGGAAATTGTCACCACAACAGGTAAGTGTCTGACACCACAGATTCAGGTAATAGATGTATACCTGCATATTTATAATACATGGTGTGTATTTTTTCTTTTAGGTGATGTGCATGTTGTGGAAGAACAATCTACTCATTTCACGACTGACAGTGCACAAAGGCTAATCCAGGAGATAATGTTTTGTAGTCGGGATTTAGACCTCATCAAGGAAAAAAACAAGGAGATTGAACAAAGAACGAAGAACATGATTGATGTACTAGGGAGAATCTAAATTTTTTAAAAAATGACAACTTCTAAGAAAATTTAAATAACCTTTTTATACATTTTAAAAGCCAAATTTGGAAGATGCACACGGTGTGTAAACATGTGCTATCTGCCATCAGGGGATATCAATGTACGCATTTTGTGGGTGCAACCCCTTCCTCCCAACTCTAATAGGTGGGAAGAAGGGGTTGCACCCCCAAAACACATCCTTTTATCCCCCATGATGGGAGATAGCACATGTTGACATTGGGCATGGGATCAGGAGGGAAATCCCCATTTTTACTCCCAATTTGTGTGCATCTTCTAAATTTGGCTTTTACAGGGGGACATCACCCCATCTGATGAAGGCAATATCAAGACATTTTTGACACTATAATGTCTGATATTGCCTTCAGTTTTTCAATGTTGAACTTTGTAAGTTCCTGAGTTGTGTGTGTTATGCTTTGAAACATGCCTGTTTATGTACCAAAATAATATTTTCAAGGTAAAAATGTATAAAACAAAGATGTTATTTTTTTAACAAAAAAGGTTTTACAAAGCACATGTGAATGTGCACGGAGTAAAAGGTTTGATACTCAACAATGTGTGGCTTCTTCTTTCAATGCTCAATACCAGTTTTTATATTAAGTTGGTGTTTACAGTGACAATAGGTGTTATTTAATAATGGAAAAACCACTTGGCACTACAAGTGCACTAGGAGAACCTAGGAGGCAGATAAAAGAAACCCAAGCAGTAAATCAAATTCAAGATTTTATCACATCATTTTTTTTTTATTTTGCAAATATTTGAAAATTTGCTGGCACAGCAATGGCCCCCCTACCCATAAAATATTCCACATATTTTTGACGCACTTCACGGGCGCTTTGGGGGGGCAAGCCAGGACGGCCAGCTTCCAGGGCCGTCATTGTTGGTTCATGAAGTCCGGCCTCAGGCCCAACTGAGGCTACATAATTAGTAGCACGTGGTTAAGTTTGTACTCCGCCATATTTATAGCCGTTAGAAATAGGTGGAACCAGCTGGCCATTATCCCAAAGGTGTTCTCCACGACTCTTCGGGCTCTGGCCAGCCAGAAATTAAAAACCCTCTTCTCCGGGGTGAGGGACCTCTGGGGGAATGGCCTCATCATGTGATCACCCAGACCAAATGCTTCATCAGCAATAAAAACAAACGGGAGTCCTTCCACATTCTCTTCCGCAGGTGGCAATCCCAAGCCACCACTCTGGAGACATGTGTAGAACTCCGTCTGGGCAAAGACTCCACCAAAGACTTCACCATCCGACATCCGACCAATCTTCCCCACGTCCACATAGAGAAAAAATCGTATGTCGCTTACACCACTGCCATCAACATGATACTATTGAAACCCTTATGATTAAAATAGTATGACCCCGAATGGGGTGGTGGGACGATGTGGATGTGCTTCCCATCATTTGCATCTCCACAGTTGGGAAAGTCCCAATGGTCGGCAAAGTGGGATGCCCCAGTCTGCCATTCCTGTGGTTTTGAAGAAAACTGTGGAGTCAAAACAGAAAAAAAAAATAGTACTTTTGCACATAATTATTGCAAGCAGATTAGACACAAACATTCTTGGCCAACATCAGTATAACATTTAGTTTAAGGAGTATTTAAAGACAAAAATATAAGGTCCACTTATCAGATTCCTCCCTCCTCTGATGGCCCCTTGGAAAAAGTTTAGGGGGGCTATAAATGAGTTTAAGTACAAAAATAACATTTGGACACATTTTAGGGGGTGTTTAGGGTAAAGCAGTACTATGGAGCTGACAAAATACATTGTTAAGTGACTAGGCTAGGTGTATATGGGCCCAGGATAGCATGCTGGGGAGGTTAGTGAAGGCAAATATGCATGAAGGATAAAAAAGGAGCACTAAAAACTTCTAGCATTTATGAGGATAAAGAGGACATTCACAGCATATTACAATCATGGTAATTAGGGAATGATGAAAGAAATACAATACATTAGCATACATTAAATACATAGAATGTGATGTTAAAGGAGAGAACTTACCCTAATATAGTCCTTCTGCAGGACCTGAATGATAGTAGAACAGGTCTCTGGAATAATGATCCCCAGAGCCTGGGGGGAGATGCCTGTCGAGAACTTGAGCTCCTGTAGACTTCTCCCTGTCGCCAAGTACCGCAACGTGGTGACGAGCCTCTTCTCCGGAGTAGTGGCTTGCCGCATGCTGGTGTCCTGCTTTGTAATATAAGGGGACAGCAAAGCCAACAGATGGTGAAAAACAGGGTCCGTCATCCGGAGAAAATTCCTGAAATCATCAGGGTTATTTTCCTGGATCTCACGCAGCAAAGGCATATGAGAGAATTGGAGTAACCAATTCTTGGTCCATGAACTCCTCCCCACCCTGTTCATGGGCTGGACTTGGGTCAAAGTAATAACCCCAACACCAAGCACCCGCATAGCACAAACTCTACGACAAGCACATACCCGCAACATGACTTCAAAAAGGTCAGCTGGTCAGAATGCACTGAAGAACAGCAAGGCCTGTGAAGAGCGAGCTGAAAATCAGAAACGAGTGGACAAGAACGCACTGAAAAACAGATATGAACTGACTACATGCACTAAAAACCAGATACAAACCCACAAGCACAAACTGAAGAGTAGTAACAGACTGAAAAGCATGAAAGATGAAAAGCGTGAATCGTCTCTCACCAAATTTCTACTAACACAAGATAAACACGAGATTAGCAGAAGGAGCCCAAAGGGTGGCGCAGTGGCTATTGAACTTCCTTTTTCTAGTGCCGTCGTACGTGTTGTACGTCACCGCGTTCTTGATGGCCGGAATTTGGTGTGACCACGTGTATGCAAGACAAGCTTGAGCGGAATCCCGTCGGAAAAGCCATCATACCTTTTACAAGACCAAAATCCCAATCTTGTGTACGTGGCATGAGATAGCTGATTTGTAAGTCACAACCCTTAAGTGGTTGTAAATGTAGAAAATGTTTTTAACCCTAATGCATTCTCTGCATTAACCTGAAGAGGCAGATCACAGTGGAGAGCAATAAAGGTACATTTAAGAGGAATAAGTGTTTATCCTACCCCATTTCTCTATGTCAGGTATGTCAGGCATTGTATCAGTACCCTTACTAAATGACCTCTGAGATAAAATTAAAGGATAAGCTAGCTAAGAAGAGCCAAATGAAATCATTCAGTATTCTTTTCATTTTTCTTTTAGTTCAGTAAAGCTATATCCACTTCAGTCTTCCAATTATGTGCACATTATTGGAGGTTCAAGGTGAAAACTGGTTTACTTGACTAAGTGAAATATGTACTCCTTTAGTATATCACCCCATAGAAATGCATATAGATAAGGAAGCAATAAAACATAAAATGATAACACTAACCTAACTGATAACATTTTGTTCCTTAAAAAATAAAAACCTAAGCATACATTCTAGGACTGGAACGTCAAAGGTCCTCTTGTCAGTTTTACCAATGATAATATACTAACCACTATTGAATGGCTGCTGTGTTGCCTTACATGTCATTATTTTGCTTTAATTACGTCAATTCCTTATGCAGAGATTGAGGAAAGGTTACACGTTTGTGAGTTTATGTCATGCCAAAACGATTGAACAGAATGTGAAAGCACTAGAACTTCAATCAAGTGTTTATTTCTTTTGTGGCTGAGTTAAGAGAAAGCCTCCTCATATCAGGAGCATGGAAAACGTCACTTCTGCCCCCCCCCCCCCCCCCCCCCCCGCCCCATGCTAAGACAAAGGAACATGCACAACATGGTTTCATTGAGAACTTATAATGCCATATTTAACATACAATGGTGAAAGTTATTCTTTTCTACCTCTTGAGGTTGAGCCCCTTTCCCTCCCTGACCTTTGCTCCCTTCCTGATCCCTATTTCTCTGTCTATTTATCTTCTACAAATCAACAACACCTAACGTCCCCTCCCTTTATTGTTTGAATAGGCCATTACCTGGACTCTAAACTCTTCCTGGCCCCGACACTAGAATATTCCTCTCCTTTTACTAAAAACAAAAAGAATGTTCTCCTTGAATCTCTAATTTCACATGAATAGGTCAGTGTTTGGTCAGTACATGGTCATAGTTGGCACAAATACACAAGTAATTTTTGGTAGTAATGAGTCCACTTTAACCACTTCAGCCCCAGAAGGTTTTACCCCTTTCCTGACCAGAGGACTTTTTACAATTTGGCATTGCGTCGCTTTAACTGACAAATGCGCAGTCATGCAATGCTGTACCCAAATGAAATCTGTGTCCTTTTTTCCCACAAATAGAGCTTTCATTTGGTGGTATTCGATCACCTCTGCGTTTTTTATTTTTTGCGATATAAACAGAAAAAGAGCGACAATTTTGAAAAAAAAACAATATTTTTAACTTTTTTCTATAATAAATATCCCCAATTTTTTTTTTTAAACTAATTTGTCAGTTTAGGCCAATATATATTTTTCTACATATTTTTGGTAAAAAAAAAAAAAAATGCAATAAGTGTATACTGATTGGTTTGCGCAAAAGTTATAGCGTCTGAAAACTATGGGAAAGATTTATGGCATTTTTTTACTAGTAATGACGGTGATCTGCGATTTTTAGCGGTACTGCGACATTGCGACAGACAGATCAGACACTTTTGACACATTTTTGGGACCATTGACATTTATTCAGCGATCAGTACTATAAATATGCACTGATTACTGTGTAAATGTCATTGGCAGGGAAGGGGTTAACACTAGGGGGGCAATCAAGGGGTTAAATGTGTTCCCTCAGTGTGTTCTAACTGTAGGGGGAAAGAACTGACTAGAGGAAGAGACAGATCATTGTTCCTACCTAGTAGGAACACACAATCTCTCTCTCCTCACAGAACAGGGATTAGTGTGTTTACACACATACGTCCCTGTTCTGGCTCTCGTGCCCATGATCACACGTGGCCGGTCGTCATCGTGACCACTAGCCACGCGCATTGGTTCTCCCGCAGGGCAGAGGGTGCACATGCCTACTATCCCTGTTTAAAGGGCCGACATACAGCTACGATGGCTCTCGGGAACGTGCCGACCTGCCCCAGTATGATGATGGTGGCTGGTCGGCAAGTGGTTAAACTTTTTTTTTTAGTTATTTATTTATTTATTCTGTTGCTTTTTATTATGCTTATCACTTTTATTGCTGTCACAAGGAATGTAAACATCCTTGTGACAGTAATAGGCATGTGACAGGTCCTCTTTATGGCGACATCTGGGGTCTATAAGACCCCAAATCTCTCCTTTGCACTTAAAAGCACTCAAAACAAGATTGTGTTTTTGAAAGCTTTTGATTTTCAATACTGGCGCCAATAGTTTCCAAGTAAACCGAAAGTGATGTCATGTCATTACTTCCAGTTTACTATAATGAACAGCCAATCAAAGCCGATCCCAGATTTGTTCTGTTGTCCGCCAACTGGTCGCTCAGGTCTCCCGGTGGGATGGGAGAGCTGGAGAGAGCCACGAGAGAGCCGCGGAAGGTGCTTGTAATAGTAGCCTAGGGGCTGGTGAGCGATTGCTATTAAAAGAGAGCCGACCACTGGCTCTAAAAAATGGTACTGGATGATGCCTGCAACTGATGCAGGCATCATCCCAGTATAACCACCGAAAGGGAAGTGGTTAAAAGTGATAGAAGTACATTTTTCTAAAGTTAGTCTTAAAGGGAAACTATAATCGTCAGGTATGAGGTTCATGTATTGTATACGTTTTTTGTTTTACATCTGTATGTTTACCATATGTATAAAACTTTGTTTTACAAAAAAATTATAAAGGACTCCTAGACCACTACGGGTTTGTTAATGTGACAGCACAAATGTAATCATCTCATTTTATACAAACTCGATATCACTGAAATCTATGACTGAGCCCTCTAATAACTGGAGGAGTCACTGAGACTTCATTGACACCTGAGTGTAGCGTCTTTGAGCTTTTTTTTCCGTAGCTTTTTGTACGTTTTTATGTGTGATTTTGCCATGTTTTTTATGAGTGACTTGTGCGTTTTTATACAGAGTTTTTGAGCTTTGGCGTTTTTTTTATTTACCAATAGCGAAAACTATTATCTGTTGCATCATTTGTTGCTAGGTATCAGTATTTTCTATTACAGTAGCTTTTATTTTTTTTTTTTATTATCATTTATTTTATTTTTATTTTTTTCGTTAGGGTAAAGGGTTAGAGTTAGGGTTGAGTTAGGGTTAGGTTGGGGTTAGGATTAGGGGTTAGGGTTATTTATTAATTATTTTATATTTTGGTTAGGGTGTTAATACTTCTACTAATAATAATAATAATAAATGAATACACAAATGTAACAAATACACAAATAAATAAAAAATAATCATAAATAAATAAATGCAATTAATGAATACTAAGTAATAATAAATAATTAAACCCTAACCCTATACAAAAAATAATAATAATAATAATAATAATAACTAAACATTCTAACCCTAACACAAAATAAATAAATAAATAATACTAATAATAATTATTATTATATATTTTTTGTTTGGGCGTTTTATTATTATTAATAATAACAACAATAATAATAATAATACATTTAATATTTTTAAGGTTATGGGTTAATTATTTTTTAAGGATTATTAAATATTATTTTATTTCATTTATTTGTGATGATTTTTAGTTATTTGTGTACTTATTTTACATTTATTGGTTCATATATTACTTTTTTTTTTTTTTTCCGTTTGGGCATAAAATCAAGCAAAAGTGCACATTAAAAGGCGCGAATGCACACAAAGCCGAATGATGCATTTCCATAAATTTGTATAGAAATAACAATGCACCAAAATGCTAATATCTGCCCTATTTGAGCTACAAAAAAGGTTCTAGAACTTTCTTGAGCTTCAGGCATTTGGCTTCAGGCAGATGTGAATCACCAGCATAGAATATAATTGATTTTTTTCTCCTCCGACATTTTGGAGCTTCGAGCTTCAAGCTACAATACACTGAAGTGTGGATCAGGCCTAAGATCGCTCATTCAGCTCTGTGTGTAAATTTGATCTAGAAGTTACTAATCTCTATAAAAAGGATGTTTTATAAGGGACTATCTGCACAGGGATGACCATGAGTGAGTCATTAGGAGTCTGAAGTTTCATAAGCTGGTTCAAATACCAAAGATGTCATAGTTCATATTTACCTGACCAAAAACATAACCGTATATTTTCTAAAATAAAATTCCCTTTTAGTCCAAACCATATTGCCAATGCATTCCCTTTACACATCCTAAACCCTGCATTTTTCTCTAAATTTAGAATCCTGTAACTTTTATGGAGAAATGGAGACTGAGTTTTTGACTCCATAATTTATTTTGATCCTTTTTTTCCCCCACCAGGATATCTTTAGCTTTTGCAGGAACAACATATCTGATTCACCCATATATTAGAAGCATGCAGGTCTAAACATACTAACTGTGCATAAAAAAAAAATGTTGATTTGCATATCCTTCCTGTCTAATGCTTTCCGTTTATAAAAGGCCAGAAAATCACTAGCTGAATACGGTGTAGTAAAGATCTTGTGGTTAAAGTTGTACAAGAAATGTTGCAACGTCCTGTGTGTTAGCTGTGAACTTCCAGTGCTGGATGTTGTAAGAAAAGGAAATGTTAGTCAGGCATGTCACTATATGTATCGGTAAATACCCAAGTACATAGCTTGGGCACAGGTTCACATTAACCACTTCAGCCCCGGAAGGATTTACTCCCTTAATGACCAGGCCATTTTTGTGATACGGCACTGCGTTACTATAACTGAAATTGACGTCGTTGGTGGTATTTGATCACCTCTGCGGTTTTTATTTTTTGCGCTATAAACAAAAAAGAGGCCGCCAATTTTGAAAAAATATATATATATTTTTTACTTTCTGCTATAATACATGTCCAAAAAAAATATATAAAAAAATTAAATGTATTCATCCGTTTAGGCCAATATGTATTCTTCTACATATTTTTGGTTAAAAAAAAAATCCCAATAAGCGTATATTGATTGGTTTGTGCAAAAGTTATGGCGTCTACAAAATAGGGGATAGATTTATGGCATTTTTTTTTTTTTTTACTAGTAATGGTGGTGATTAAGGATTTTTAGCGGGACTGCGACATTGCAGCAGACAGATCGGAAACCTAACTGCCATTTTTGACACTTTTTTGGGAACCAGTCACATTATTACAGTGATAGGTGCTAAAAATATGCACTGTAATTATACTAATGACACTGGCAGAGAAGGGGTTAACATCAGGGGCGATCAAGGTGTTAAATGTGTTCCCCGTTTGTGTTTTCTAACTATATGGGGGACTGGGGGACTGGGAGACTGGGGAAACACACAGATCCATCTTCCTGCTTAGCAGGAAGACAGATCTCAGTGTCTTCCCCTGACAGAACAGAGATCTGCCTCGTTTACTTCGGCAGATCCCCGTTCTGTCTCTGCAGGGAATGATCGCGAACAGCTGGCGGACATGGAGTCTGCCGGACCTGCTGATTGGCTCCCCCGCTTGCCAATCGGAGCACGCGCATGCCCTCAAAAGCTACTGCACGAATCGCCGTACCGGTACCGGATTATGGGGCATGTAGTGCCCTTAGGAGTGCTGCCCAATGGGGCTTGAAGTGCAGTCCCCACCAACCCCTGCATGAGAAAGGAGGAGAACTCAAGACTTTTCTCTGGCAATTTACCAGAGACAGGAGAGAACAGTGCGGGGCAAGAGAATCCAAGGACCTGCTGCAACACTCTGTACCTACATCAGAGAGACAGACTGAGCCACTGGAAAGCATTTGCTGTGCTGAGGGCCGAGTTGTACAGGGCTGTGACCTGTGTGGTGAGGGACTGAGCCACTACCAAGATACAGTCTTTGCTGTGCTGAGGACTAGAGTTGCCCCAATCAACCCTCAAACGAGGAGACATCTGACTAGGGGGACCACTGCTATTGTAATGCTGGGTCTGGTGAGAGGGTCTTGCGGCCACAACCTGTTTGCTGCTAAAAGAGACAGAGTACCTGGGCTAGCAGCCTATACTACTGCATGCAAACTTAACTTGACTTAGACATTAGCTGGCTAAATATCTAGGGCGTAGAACTTTCTTTATATAAACTGCCGTACAAGGACTCTTGTTATTGCCCATGGAAGTAGGGGCAGTAGATCTGGGTTATAGTTGAACACCCCTGGAGTGCACTCTAGCAGTATAGTGTGAATAGTGAAATATACTTTCCACAAGACTGCAAGGAACATTTTGCCAAATTATTCATATTGCTACGAGCCAATCTCTCTATTTTGTATAGAACTGATGCGTAATGTTACTGGCTTACAGTCAACCAACAGGATGTAACCTTGCGCAATTTAGGTCAGACCACAAAAAGAGTGTGCTGACCAATGCGATGTGTATGCAACATCTGCACATGAAAGTATACTGATACATAACTCTGCCTTTTGGCAGAGATACATTCCTGAATAAAAGCGTCTATATTTTCCTAGCTACAAAAGAAATATTTTTTATTTGAGACATTTTCTCGCATGTTTTCTTCTTTTTTATTTCCAATGCTTTGAGAATTGTATTTCATTTTTATTTATACAAGAAAGCAATAAAAACAGAGACATTTTTCTAGAGTAACATGCTATACACAATGCATCCCTTTATTACCCTGAAATACATTTTAAGATAAAAATTATTGATCGCAATAAAAAAAGGCAATGTTCACCAAGTCTCTGTAAATAACTAGCAAGGCTACGCAAAATCATTCAAAGTGAACACTTTTATTAGGGAAATAATGTGACTTTACTATCTGCCTACTGATTAGATGCGCCCAGTGTCGAAACTGAATCTAATTAGTTTGCTTTACAGACATTGTGTGTGAATCATTAGTAGCCATTCACTAGCATGCATGTTAATTGGTTTACATTCACCTTTTCACTTTTATGTTTAATTAGGGCAGGTAGACAGACACTTATTAGGACTTCTATTGACTGAAGATTCTACTTTACAATTTAATTTAACTGATATCTTATTTCAAATACTGATCTAGCAGCTAAGTATCTAGCATCCGTATGCAGTCCGGGATTAAAACCCAATAGGATTACTATGTAAATAAAATCTGTATGTTCTCCAGGCATCACCACCCACCCAAAAAAAAAGGTTCTCTTTTTAGAAGAGGAGATTAAGGGGGGATATGATCAACATGTATAAATACATAAGTGGTCCATATAGTGGTGTAGAGTTATTCACTTTCAGGTCATTGCAGAGGACAAGGGGCACTCTTTTTACATTTTGAAAAAAAAAAAAGATGTAACCAGGGGCGGACTGATAACTCATGGGGTCCCCGGGCAATAGGAGATTATGGGGCCCCCAGGCAATCAGAGATTATGGGGCCACACAGTATACACACACACAGTATACAATCGCACAGTATACACATACATGTACACACAGGATACACAGACAGATGTAAAAAAAGCACAGATTTATACATACTGTCCCTGGTTTTACTGAGGCTGACAACCCTGATGGGGCCCCCTAGTGGCCCAGGGCCCTTGGGCAGTGCCTGAGTGGCTCAATGGTCAGTCCGCCCCTGGATGTAACCTTCACATATGGAAAAGTTTCTTAACAGTAAGAGCTGAAGAGCTGTACAAATGTGGAATAAACTCCCTCAAGAACTAGCTCTAGCCAGCTCAGTATATTGTTTAAAAAAAAAAAAAAAAAACTTTGGATGCATTCCTAAATGCACAAATTGTATCCAGAAAATAACTTTTAGGCAATAACACCAGTGGTAGTTGATCCAGTGAACATCCTCTGGCCTCCTGGGGCATCATTATTAAAAAATGTTGCCACTGTAGCAAATTGGATCATGCTTGTTGTTTGTTTTTTTCCTTCCTCTGGATCAAATATGGATAGAGGATAGTGTATATGGAGGTTTTCTAATTTTTTAATCTTATTGGTTGAACTAGATGGACTAGTGTTTATGGACTATGTAAGTGCTGCGGAATTGCGTGCTTTCCAAGCAATCTTGTTTTTGGCGAGTTACTGCCAACGTCAGGATGGCTAATGATATAATACAAAATCAGCACAAAGTTTTCAGCACATGGCTCCCAGAGAGAGGGCGAGCAGTGAGAGATGATGTAATCTCTCTGTGCTGCCCGTGGCTGCACAGTGAGGGTGGAACAGAGGTTAAGCAGGGCAGGCGGTGAGATATGTCATCTCTCTGCTCACTCGCCAGCCCACTCGCTCGCTTGCCCGCCAACCCGCCACACTCGTGGTCCGGCTGCAGAGAGGCCACGGCCCAGTGGTTGGGGACCCCCCCGGTCTATATGCTCCCTGCAGCTGAACTTTCCTCATTACTGACTTACAATGCAGTGTTCAACACTGTTTCTGCATGGAAGATAGAGGCAAGGCTTTGCTTCCCCCTTTTGCTTCCCCCTTTTGAAGCTGCCCCCCTGATCACTAGGAATCTTATGACTAGTGAGGGAAGACTTCAGGAGAGGTGCAGAAAGCAAAGATCCACAAAATGGATTAAACATAAACCAGAGACTCTGGCACTACAGGTCCTCAGGTACAACTTTCTCTTCAGCATGAAGATTAATCATCAACGCAGTAATGACAACACCAAATCTCACTGTAAATCACATGAGACTAGCTGTAGGAGAGAGTAGTGCCTTAGATGATCGCACCCGCAGATAATACTGCTATAGGGTTGTATGTAGAGGAGTGCCTAGATGCAGTCATATGGCAGAAAGTGCACTGCTAATTTTCAGAAGCAATCCAAGACAAAGGGGTAGATTTACTAAAACTGGAGCACTCAGAATCTGGTGCAGCTGTGCATGGTAGCCAATCAGCTTCTAACGTCAGCTTGTTCAGTGAAGTAATTACACAGCCATTGTCGGCTGTGTCTTCTGCAGAGCTTCTGCCACTGTAGACCGGATCGGCTTCAAAAAAGGCATGTATACTGATTTCTCCTTTACAGGGCTAGAGAGGTTAGTGTTCGTAGATGTCTGTAGATTTAGAGATTTTAATGTTAGGGTAGACTTTCCCTTTAAGACAGTACATTTTAACTCTTTGAGTTTAAAGTGTATTTACTTGTTAAGAATAGGTAAATAATTTTATATCCATAGCTTGGCAGCAGTTCTGCTTTAAGGTGGAGTTTGGAAAGGCAAAGAGAAAGAGGTTCTTAAAGCGGTCTTCCGGCCTCTCCCTCCAAAAATGAAAAGTGAGCAGCTACACATACTCTAGCTGCTGACTTTTAATATTAGGACACTTACCTGGCCTAGAATCCAGTGATGTCGGCACGGCAGCTGATGTCTCCATCGGCTGTTGGGTGCTGCCGCCGCCATTGCCAGTAAGGGAACCCAGCAGTGAAGCGAAGTGAGCTGCGCTCTCTTACTGGCCCCGCAGCAGGGGAAGGAGGGGGCCGAACTTGTGACGCAACTCGCCGTGGTGTCAAAAACAGGTACCCGCTCCCCCCGAAATGGTGTCAAATGTGGCACCGAGGGGGGAAGAATCAGATAAGCGGAAGTTCCACTTTTGGGTGGATCTCCGCTTTAAATACATACTGGTACACTTCTAGTTGGCGTTCTTGGTTTTTATCATTTATTTTGTGGATTTAGATACCCATATAAAAGAAATTGTGCACATATCCTGACAACTTTTAAAACATTTAGTTTCAATACATCTTCTGGGCTCATGAATTTAGAATGTACATGTATCACTTTTTTTATTCACTAAGAAGCGTGAAAAAATATTGTCTTGATATACATTTCCTGTGAGCATTTTACCTCTACAGTATATCTACACTCATCACTTCTTGGTGTTTAGTTGCCTGCTATTTATGACTAGAGCTCAGCTTACTAAAGGGTGGATAGGAAATGCAATAAATGTGTTGTCCTCTTTTGTAATGGGTAATTTTCAAGTGAGGTCATCCAGGGTTCACAATTCTGTATCGTTTAAAGAAATATGATATTAAGAACATACATAATCCAATTAAATAGCAACACTTAACGTAAATAAAAAAAATGCTTATCTTTAAAATCTCCTTTCAATATAGCTTATTGAAATTAAACTATTAAATTGCTCTCATTTATGGACAGTGTAAATTAGATAATAACCAAATCTTTGTTATTGAAATCCACTACAGAAGGCCCGGACCAGGACACAAAAATAGGCCCGGGCATTTTAGACTGAGCAGCCTATGACATATTTACCGGCCTCTTCCCCACTCTCCATCCTGGCGGATCCCTTGCAGCAGCTGGCAGGAGATAGGGGAACCCGGCAGAGCTGTGGGGGGGATGAGTGGGGCCAAGAAAGAGCATGGGGGGGCCACAGAGCACGGGGTGCCAGAGAGCACTGGGGGGATCAGAGAGCACTAGGGGGCCGAAGAGCACTAGGGGGGCCAGAGAGCACTAGGGGGGCCAGAGAGCACTAGGGGGGACTATAGAGCACAGGGGAGCAAAGAACACATGGGGGCCAGTGAACACGGGGGGGACTTTGAGAGCACAGGGCAGTCTGGAGATCTGAGAGCACTGGGGGGGTGCCTGAGGGTGTCTGAATACATAAGAGGAGATCAGAGAGCACAGGAGGGGGCAGCAGAAGAAAGCTGGATAGAAGGACCAGCAGAGGTTGCTGCATTTAGAAGAATCAATGTGAGAATTTACCTCCTGCAGCCTGCCTGCGGGAGGGAGAGGAGGAGAAGTGGGCTTTCAGAGGCTGTTGGAGTAAAATGGACAGATTGATTCTCCTAAATGCAGCCACCCGCTGCTCTTCCTATCCAGGTGTATGGGGCCGCTCTCACTTTCTCTTTGGTCTGGCGTGTCCTCCAGCTCCCCCCTCTTCATGGTCACAGGTCAGCTGACCTGTAGTTTCTGCCCCCCGAGCCCCAACGGCTGAATTGAACTGGCAGCCAGCTGCGGAGAGTCCCAACTGCCTTGGGCCCCAGAAGGGCAAACGGCCCCAGCCCACCAGGTTCTCTATGGCCAGTCCGGACCTGCACTACAGAATAAGCCAGGGCTTTGATAATGAAAACTAAGATACTTATATTTGTATAACAAGCAGAGCTGAGTAAACCTTAGTACATACATAAGCTTGAAAGACCAGTGCTGACTTAAGGGCAGGGTAGCTGGGGTGATTATCTTTGGCTCCTATGAGGAAAAGACCCAACATTAAAAGGTTCCTTTTAAATAAAAAATTGAGTTAAAAAAAAGCTTCCCTTAGGAGCCCATTAAAGTGAGTTGCAGCAGATAGTGGGCCCTTTAATGCAGAACATTCTGCACCTAGCACGTGTCATATGCAGCCAATTGTGGTTGTGTGAGCTACTGTCTGAAGGTGGTCACAAAAGGCTAACACTTTTCCCTGGGTGCAGTGGGAGTGGCAAGAGGCACCAATTCTCTACTTAGGTAAGTAACCCTGTCCTGAATACCACTTCTAGGTTAGTCTTCTTACTGTCACCAGTGATGGGGGCATGGAGCAGCCTCCCACTGAGTGATGCTGGGGGCCTGGAGCAGTCTTCACATTGGCACCAACTCTGGGGGCCTGGGCAATCTTCCCACTGTCACCAATGTTGGAAGCCAGATGAAGTCTTCCCACTAACACCAATGCTGGGGACCTAGGGCAGTCTTACTACTAACAACAATGCTAGGACATTCTTCCTCCCTCTAACCAAAGATGCTGGAGCATTCTTTCCACCACTGACATCTACTCTGGGTTGTTATTTCCTCTGACTGTCCATCAAGAAAAGGTAATCACCTCTCCCCCCTCCTCCTCTCACTTACCACCAACTCTGTGGCATTTTTTTACCCTATAACCACCAATGTTGTGGCATTATTCTTATTTATTATGCTGCACTCTATACACTAAGTTGATGTTGCATCACTTTATTACATAGTCGTGAGCACTGCACTTTTTATGATATATGAATGTTACATAGTCCTAAGCCTTGCATTCTATGTGCTATTTTGTATGTTACATAGCTCTGAACCCTGCACTCTTTTCATTATGCTGTACATTTAATATTCACGACCCCCGCACTCTATATTTGATTTTGTACTTGGTACATAGTCCAAATCTGATGTATTCTTAAATTGGTGCTGTACACTGCATACTTCTGACCAAAGAGTTTTCCTTTGTTCATATTTATCTCCTATCTCTCTTTGTCATCAAAATAATTTTTATTATACTGGATTTATATAAACGCCAACAGTTTATGCGGCGCTTTACAATATAAAAAGGAGACAATACAGTTATAATACAATAAAATATAAGAGGATTAAGAGGGCCCTACTCAGAAGAGCTTACAATCTAATAGGGTGGGGCAGGTGGTACAAAAGGTAGTAACTGTGGGGAATGAGCTGATGGAAGTGGTAGAAGATTAGTTGGAGACGTGCTTTCCTGAAGAGATGTATATAGAAGGGGGAGTTGGGACTTTAAATGAAGCACCCAAAAGGTGCCTCCGTCCCGATATTGAATCGAAACCAAAAAGGGAGTTGAGACTTTAAATGAAGCAATTGGATAGTGGAGGTATATATACAATATAAAGAATTTATTAAATAACATATAAAACACATAATTCATCTTATGTATGTACAAGGAGCATGCACAGGGCCTGAACATGATGTATAAGATAGTACATGCATAACGACAAATGATCGAGATAGTAGACATATTATTATCAAAGGCAGTAATCCCTGTGCTGGTACATGCATTAACCTGGTATATGTACATGCATCAAAAAGTATATAAACAAGTATATAAACAACATCATGGAGTAGAATAATTGTTACAACATGATGTTGTTTATATACTTTTTGATGCATGTACATATACCAGGTTAATGCATGTACCAGCACCGGGATTACTGCCTTTGATATTAATATGTCTACTATCTCGATCATTTGTCGTTATGCATGTACTATCTTATACATCATGTTCAGGCCCTGTGCACGCTCCTTGTACATATATAAGATGAATTATGTGTTTTATATGTTATTTAATAAATTCTTTATATTGTATATATACCTCCACTATCCAATTGCTTCATTTAAAGTCCCAACTCCCTCATAGAAGGAAGGGAATTCCACATCCTTGCCGCTCTTACAGTAAAGAACCCTCTACGTAGTTTAAGGTTAAACCTATTTTCTTCTAATTTTAATGAGTGGCCACAAGTCTTGTTAAACTCTCTTCTGCGAAAAAGTTTTATTTCTATTGTGGGGTCACCAGTACGGTATTTGTACCGTATATACTCGAGTATAAGTCGTCCCGAGTATAAGTCGAGGCCCCTAATTTACCACAAAAAACTGGGAAAAACTTATTGACCCGAGTATAAGAGGAGGGTGAGAAATGCAGAGGGTCAATAATGCCCATCTGCAGCTGCATGCCTCCCTGTGTCCTGTGCAGCCTACCTGTACCCTGTGCATGTGTCCTGTACATGTATGTGTGTCCTGTACATGTATGTGAGTCCTGTACATGTATGTGTGTCCCGTACATGTGTGTCCTGTACATGTGTGTCCTGTACATGTGTGTCCTGTACATGTGTGTCCTGTGTCCCTGTGTCCTGTGTGCATGTGTCCTGTGTGTATGTGCAGCCTACCTGTGTCCTGTGTAGCCTCCCTGTGGTGATCTCCTTCCTCCCTGTGGTGATCTCCATCCTCAGACGGCGGCCGGCGTGTGATGATACTGTTTGGCGGCCATTCCACAGTTCAAAAGCCGCGCCTCCTCCTCGTCTGTGATAGGCTGACCGCTGACTGCCTATCACGGACATTCTCTCATTCTCATACCACGGACTAGGATGAGAGAATGTCCGTGATAGGCTGTACACTGACAGCTGTTCAGCCTATCACAGAAGAGCAGGAGGCGTGGCTTTTGAAAGCTGGAATAGCCTCCGAGCATTATCATCACACGCCGGCCGCCGTCTGCCTGCATGACACGCTGATCATGCAGACAGACGGCGGGGACTCGAGTATAAGTCGAAGGGAAACTTTCAGCCCAAAAAAAAGGGCTGAAAAATTCGACTTATACTCGAGTATATACGATATATATAGAAATCATATCCCCTCTCAAGTGTCTCTTCTCCAGAGAGAATAAGTTCAGTGCTCACAACCTTTCCTCATAACTAAGATCCTTCAGACCCTTTATTAGCTTTGTTGCCCTTCTTTGTACTCGCTCCATTTCCAGTACATCTTTCCTGAGGACTGGTGCCCAGAACTGGACAGCATACTCTAGGTGCGGCCGGACCAGAGTCTTGTAGAGTTAGAGAATTATCGTTTTATCTCTGGAGTTGATCCCCTTTTTAATGCATGCCAATATTCTGTTTGCTTTGTTAGCAGCAGCTTGGCATTACATGCCTTTGCTGAGCATATCATCTACTAGGACCCCCAGGTCCTTTTCCATCCTAGATTCCCCCAGAGGTTCTCCCCCAGTGTATAGATTGCATTCATATTTTTGCCACCCAAATGCATTATTTTACATTTTTCTACATTGAACCTCATTTGCCATGTAGTTGCCCACCCCATTAATTTGTTCAGATCTTTTTGCAAGGTTTCCACATCCTGCAGAGAAGTTATTGCCCTGCTTAGCTTAGTATTGTCTGCAAATACAAAGATTGAACTGTTTATCCCATCCTCCAGGTCATGTATGAACAAATTAAATAGGATTGGTTCCAGCACTGAACCCTGGGGAACCCCACTACCCACACCTGACCATTCCGAGTACTCCCCATTTATCACCACCCTCTGAACTCGCCCTTGTAGCCAGTTTTCAATCCGTGTACTCACCCTATGGTCCATGCCAATGGACCTTATTTTGTACAGTAAACATTTATGGGGAACTGTGTCAAATGCTTTTGCAAAATCCAGATATACCACGTCTACTGGCTTTTATCTAAATGGCAACTCACCTCCTCATAGAAGGTTAGTATATTTAGTAGTAGTAGGTTTGGCAAGAATGATTCTTCATGAATCCATGCTGATTACTGCTAAGGATACCGTTCCCATTACTAAAATCTTGTATATAGTCCCTTATCATCCCCTCCAAGAGTTTACATACTATTGATGTTAGGCTAACTGGTCTGTAATTCCCAGGGATGTATTTTGGGTCCTTTTTAAATATTGGTGCTACATTGGCTTTTCTCCAATCAGCTGGTACCATTCCAGTCAATAGACTGTCTGTAAGAATTAGGAACAACGGTCTGGCAATCACTTGACTGAGTTCCCTAAGTACCCTTGGATGCAAGCCATCTGGTCCCGGTGATTTATTAATGTTAAGTTTCTCAAGTCTAATTTTAATTCTGTCCTCTGTTAACCATGTAGGTGCTTCCTGTATTGTGTCATGAGGCTAAACAATGCAGTTTTGGTCACTGAAGTCCCCGATTCACTCGTGAAGACTGAGGAGAAGAATAAATTCAATACCTTCGCCGGGGACCCCCACAGAAAGGGGCAATGGAGAGGAGGAGACAGATTTGTAGGTGACAATGAAGGAGCGCTGTGATAGATAGGCAGAGAACCAGGATAGAGAAGAATCTCGGAGGCCAAGGGAATGTATTTTATTGAGAAGGAGCAGGTGGTCAACAGTATCAAAGGTCGCAGAAAGGTCAAGTAGTAGGAGTATGGAGTACTGGCTGTTGGTTTTAGCAGTTAGTATATCGATAGTGAGTTTTAGTTATTCCGTTTCCGTGGAGTGCTGCGAGCGAAAGCCAGACTGTAAGGGGTCAAGAAGTTTATTTTCACTGAGGTAGGAGCTAAGACAGTTGCAGACTAAGCTTTCTAGAAGTTTAGAGGTGAATGGGAGAAATGAGATGGGTATTAAGTTGTTTAGGTTGGTGGGGTCCAGTGAGGGCTTTTTAAGTATGGGAGTGATCTGTGCATGTTTTAGGGGGGAGGGGAAGGTGCCACTAGAGAGGGAGAGATTGAAGAAGAGGGTGACCGTAGTATTTGTGAGGGAACAGGATCCAATGGACAATTGGTTAGGTGGGCATCTGAGAAAAGTTTTGTAACCTCTTCAGTAGTAGCCAATTCAAAAGAGGAGAGTGGTGAATATACTGTTAGGCAAGGTATGTTGGGTGGGGAAGATGTACACACAGTGGAGGTGTCCTCACAAATTGCATCAATCTTGTCTTTGAAGTGATTGGCAATCTCTTGGGCAGTGAGTGAGTTAGTGGGTAGAGGGGGTGGAGGACGTAGCAGAGAGTTAAAGGTTGAGAAGACCTAGGGACTAGATGACAAATTATTAATAAGAGAGACAAAGTAGGCTTGTTTGGCAGCATGGAGGCAGGAATTGTATTTTAGAAGGGCAAATTTATATAGGGTGAAGTCTTGCAGGCATTTGGTTTTACGCCACAGTCGTTCAAGAGCACGACAATGTCTCTTGAGATTTCTAGATTTCTCAAGAAATGTTGTCAGTTTGCCAGGGTTGTAACGGTCGGGGCCTGATTCTGCGTGTGGTTAGAGGAGCAAGTGCATCTAGTGATGATGAGAGTGAACTGTTGTAGACAGAGGTGGCCAGGTCAGGACAGGACAGGGAGAGATTATGTCATATAGGTGGTCAGTAGCAGAATGGAGAAGAGAAGGGTTAAAGTGGCGAAGGTTCCTACAAGTAATTGTTTGCTGCTTGGAGGGATGGGTGGTTGGAGGCAAGGATACAGTGAAACTAATGAGGATTTGATCAGAGAGAGGAAAGGGGGTGTTTGTGAGGTTGCCAGGGTTTCAGAGATGGGAGAATAAAAATTAATTCAAATTAATAAAAATTGTATATAGTACTTTTCTTTTTTTTTCATTGCATACCTTATTTTAGAACCGTTGACGTCATCGGCAAATCATTGCTAGTGGAGGGGGCTGCACATAGCCTCCTGAAAAAACACACCATGAGAAGCATGCAGTAAGCAATGAAAATCAGCCTTTTCAGTGTTTTAAGGAGTGTTATGTGCGTAGAAGAACTGCAGCACACAACCCATTTAGGGCCATGCCCACTGTTCAATATATTACGGCCACAAACACTAGTCTTTTCTCTCTGCTATAGTTACTGAGCTATGGAGGAGAAATTAAAGATTTATCACTATTTAAAGTATAGAGAAAGTCGCCAACTCACTAGTGGTCCAAATGGTATAAATACAATTGCTTGATTTTGCTCTAAAATTGTGTTTATTAACAATCGCCATAAAAACACTATTCTTTGGTCTGTACCCTACCTTAATCAGTGGTCAGGGAGGGGATCCCCCGACACTGATTTCAGGACCGGAAGTTGGAGTAAAGGGAGGAGGTGAGGTGCCGAAGTTCAACACATTTTTTAGGTTCATACCTATCAAGAAAGTTGTGGACTCCTTGGTGCTTTTTGCATACAACAATGCTGCTTCCAGATTTCAACAGCACTGGTTCAGCTATTTGCAGAGCGGCTGAACAGCACTGTCGGCTCAGGATAGAAATTCAACAGATGTGAGAAAGGCATGTAAATACCTTACACAAAACCATGAGCATACTGTTAATATATATATATATATATATATATATATATATATATATATATAATTAGAATTAACCATTTTATTAATTTTCATTTTTTATAAAAGAAAATAAGAAAAAACAAAAGTAAGAAACAGTGGACTATACAAAGAGCTGTCAACAGGCAGCAATAAAGCAAACATAAATTGAGGATACTCGAATAATACAACCATCACAGTAATAGCAGACTCACAGTTAAGCATCATAAAGGTATATCGGGGTTTTTAATAACGAAACTATATAAACACCTTCAGAAAGATCCACCCCAGAGTTATCTCCAGTGAGAAATAGAAACATACGGCAAAAAAAAATAGCATTCGCTTTAGTATCGTAACCAGTTATTTACAGAGGGCCCTGGTAGGCATGCAACCAAAAGGATAAAAAGAAAAGAGATGTGTGCAGAAGAAAAGAGCGCAGAGAAAAAGAAAGTTCCAGGCTCCCCATTACCAAGGACAAAAGACAAAGATTAAGTGGCTAGGAAACAGGAAAAGGAGGGGTAAAAGTACTATCAAGAGGGGGGGTCCTCCCGCAGGTGCCAGAGCTCCCATATCACCCTGTGACTTTCCATTTTGTCAGAAAGACCTGCCGTTAGAGATTCCATAAATTCCACGTCCTTGATCCTAGCATGGAGTTCCACCGAAGTAGGTGGGGTTTGTTTTTTCCAATGAAGCGCCACCAAAAAAACACCTGGCTGCCATGAGGATATGGCGCACTAGCTTCTTGGCTAGCTTAGGCAACCTGGGAGGAAGTAGACCTAATAAAAAAGTTTTAGGGAGGAAAGGAAAATCTAAGTTGAACAAGTATTGGAAATCTTGAACTGTCCACTAGTATGGCTCTATGAGCGAACAGTGCCAATAAACATGTAGCCGTGTGCCACGACTGCTATGGCCAAGATCTGAGATTGTGGGATGAATGGCCCAGAGGCGTGAGGGAGTCAGGTACCAAAAATAAATATACATATATTATAGGAGACTCGCAAAGGATAGAATATTGTTCTTAGCTGGAGAACCAGTTTAAACACACCCTCTTAAAACAACTGTGCTGCAAACTGATGCACATTTGTTGAATGTATATGGAACATTTCTAAAGATTAGTACAAGGTATGGTTTGAAAAATAAATAAATAACAATAATAATAAATAGCCATACAAAGTACTGTATATACAATGTAAAATTGTATAGAAAGAAATTAATAAAATACTTGGCTCTAACCATCAAAGAAAATATAGAAACATATTGCAACTCACATACAGTAGAATGAATAGGGGTGAAAAGTTATGGTCAGGAGTCCACTATGCCTTGCTGCTGCAACATCTCAGAAGGGACCCAGCAAAAATGACAAATTATAAAGTTGGTATAGTGTAATATGTTGCACAGACTTTTTTTTTAAAAAAAGGCTAGTATTGCACTCACAATAACAAAAAGCACATACAAGCTTGTACTCAGTGCGTTTCAGTGCTCAGACCCTTCCTCCCTTGGCCTGTGCTTGGTGGTCTGCATCATAAATAAACTCTACTGAAGCACTTTGTTTGTATCCCATCCCACACGGGTTACTGTCTCCACTGTTGGCTGCTTGCGCTCCAGGTACTGTATCTATTAAAGGTATGGTTTTGGAGATTAATCAGCTTCATTTGGGGGCAGATTGGTCTAAGACCCCATACACACTATTAGATTTTCTGCTGATTTTTGTCTTCAGATTTACCAAAACCATGTAGTGCAAGGGCCTGCCTGATTGCATACAAATTTAACCACTTAAGGACCAGCCTCGTTTTGGAATTTAGGTGTTTACATGTTTAAAACTGTTTTTTTATTTTGCTAGAAAATTACTTAGAACCCCCAAATATTATATATTGTTTTTTTTTTCTAACACCCTAGAGAATAAAATGGCAGTCATTGCAATATTTTTTTTCACACAGTATTTGCGCAGCGGTCTTACAAGCGCACTTTTTTCGGAAAAAATACACTTTTTTGAATAAAAAAATAAGACAACAGTAAAGTTAGCCCAATATTTTTTTATATTGTGAAAGATAATGTTACGCTGAATAAATTGATACCCAACATGTCACGCTTCAAAATTGCACGCGCTCGTGGAATGGTATCAAACTTTTACCCTCAAAAATCTCCATAGGCGACGTTTAAAAAATTCTACAGGTTGCATTTTTTGCGTTACAGAGGAGGTCTAGGGCTAGAATTATTGCTCTCGCTCTAACCATCGCAGCGATACCTCACATGTGTGGTTTGACCACCGTTTTCATTTTCACTCACGTATGCGTTCGCTTCTGAGCACAAGCTCGTCGGGACGGGGCGTTTTTAAAAATAAATAAATAAATAAATATTTTTCTTATTTATTTTACAAGAATTTATTTATTTTTACACTGTTTTAAAAAAAATTGTGTTACTTTTATTCCTCTTACAATGAATGTAAACATTCCTTGTAATAGAAAAAAGCATGACAGGTCAAAAAGACCTCAGATCTCATATTTACAATAAAATGCAATAAAAAAAAAAAAAGTCACTTAAAAAAATGACATTGAAAAAATGTGCCTTTAAGACGTATGGGCGGAAGTGATGTTTTGACGTCGCTTCCTCCCTGCAGTGTCATGGAGATGAGTGGGCGCCATCTTCCCCTCACTCGTCTCCATGCACAGCTAGGGAACAGACACGATCGCCTCCACTGCTGCCCACGGCTCCGGTAAGTGGCGGAGGGCACCGGATCGCGGTGGGAGGGGGGGCCCTCTCCAGCCACCGATAAAAGTGATCTTGCAGCGAATCCGCCGCAGAGACCACTTTTAGCTTGTAGCCGACCGCCGGCCGAAAACGGGAATACCGGGGGTTATGGCAGCTAGCTGTTGCCATAACAACGATATCCGTCCTCAAAAAAGGGACGTACATCAGTGTACGGCGGTCAGCAAGTGGTTAAACCCTAATGCCCCGTACACACGAGCGGAATTTCCGTCAAAAAAAGTGTGATGGGAGCTTTTGGTCGGATATTCCAACCGTGTGTATGCTCCATCCAACTTTTTCTGTCTGAATTTCCGCCAGCAAAAGATTGAGAGCTGGTTCTCTATTTTTCCAACGGAAAAAGTTCTTGGTGGAAATTCCGTTCGTCTGTATGCAATTCCGACGCACAAAAAACCATGCATGCTCGGCAACAATTCGACACATGCTCGGAAGCATTGAACTTCATTTTCTCGGCTCATCGTGGTGTAGAGAGCGGGCTGAAATCCGCTCTCTGCTGACGTCACAGAGTCTGTCCAGGCTTGGGCGTCATCATGACAATAGAGTCAGGATCCGCCCACATACCTGAAGCAGCACCTGGCTCAGCCTCTCAGTGCCCCCTCCACGGCCCAGCGCTCCAATGAGCGCGGGGGGGGGGGGGCAGAGCAGAGAGACGCTGACTGACAGTCAGAACGATGCAGCAGCCACCTAGGTAAGTATGATACAAAAATAAAAATAAATCCCCTGCATCTCTTTTAAGCCTTGTACACACTAGAAGTTTCTTTTTTGTTCAACCCAGCAGGGCTAACCTAAAAAACAAAAAACTGACAGCTCAGGAGGAGCCGCTGTATTAACTATCCGACATTAGTACAACGACCTCCCTTGCTGTTCTGTTGTGTTCTGACACACCGGTCACTGCCCCAGTCGTCTTCCAGGACAGCCCTTGAAATGATGAACAAATACTCACCAAATGTTTAGGGGGGGGGACCACTTCTTGGAGGGCTTTCCTCCCAAATGCTTGATCTTGATCATCTAAGATGTCCAATCGATAGTGTCGAATGAACGTAGACATGCTTGACCACGTGGCGGCCTTACATATCTGCTCTGGGGTAGAACCAGCTTTTTCCGCCCAGGACGTGGCTAACGCACTTGTGGAGTGTGCATTCAAGCCTTGTGGAGGGTCCAAGTGTAAAGTTTTGTACCCTTCTGAGATGGCTATCTTTATCCATCTAGCTATTGTCCCTTTAGAAGCTTGTTTACCTTTCCGATTTCCTGAGAAGAGGATAAACAGGGCCTCTGATGTTCTGAAGCTCTTGGTAGCTTCCAAATAGCCTATGTATTAGTCCTTTTTCCATTTACCATTCTAAGACAAATGCAAAAAATATTTTTTTTTCTAACACTCTGTGGCCTGTGTCTACGTGCGCACTGCCGGGGTGTTGGAACAATTTTTTGCCTATTACCTCCGGGAGCTGCGATGCTTTCTCGGCGCCCCTCCCCTGTCCCCCCTACCAGATTCATTATTGGGTTTGAGGATGTTGGCGGGGCTGTTCCACCTGGCATCGGCGCCACGCTACCGCTTGTGCAGTCGATGCCTTTGCGCCATCTGCTTATACAGGCAGGTGTCACTCTTGACTGACGGTGGGTTGGACTTCTGGGGTTCAGTGAGCGGCTTCAGCACTGACTCTGGCGCCCGTCCTAAATATCATGCCTTGCGTGCAGTCTGCACCTGTTACTACTAGTTTTCACTCCCACTGGGCAGGGTCCACTCATTATGTAGGGAGCATTTAAACATACTTCTTTCATTCACAGTCAGTCCTCTGACTGATACACATCTTGTGCAGTCTGCACCAGATATCGCTGGCCTTTACTCCTATATCAGCAACACTAGGTAACTACCACTATTATTATGACATTTATTTCATATGTGGTTTCAATCCCAGGACTTTACCAATTTCTAGGGACCTACGCTGTCTTGATATCAGTTCATACTCATGCTATTTGGGCTCCTTTCTTTGATTAGCTTACTTCTTTATATTTTCAGCACCATTTGGTATTCATATTTTTATTGATCCACAGAATGGAGCCCATTTCTCCTACTGTTCCAGATACTCTGGGTCACACCTACATTTATGCGCCCTGTGTTCCTGTTGGACCCTACTACCACGGCTTCCAGTCCAGGCATTCCTTCTGGCCCTAGCACTCCGGCGGTGTGTTTGTTTCACACTAAGCAGATATGCGAGTCCTACAGGGATGACTATCCTATCCTCCCTGTATGTATATTTATTCTTAGCCAGTTTTTGTTTATGAATGGTTGATTTTGATATACTTACCTCTCTTTATATAAATGTATCATGCATCCACCCCTGATGATTGGATAGATCCCATGAAACGCGTCGGGCTTAACCTAGATGCAATGCATACATACCTACATGGTTTTTGGATCCAGGCAATATCATGGATTATAACTGTTATATTATAGTGATTTTTACAGACTCGGCTTTTGTCTGGTTCCGCCCACTCCCTAAGCACTAAATCTGTCATATATTTTGTGCACAGGGAATACCTTGGGTTTCTTTTTATTTAACCCTTGGTACATTTTGTCATGCCTTGAGAGTGTGTTTTTTTCTTTCTTCATCTCTAAGGTCTCATAGATTGCCCCCACTAGTTCATCCACTTCCTCCTGGGAAAGTTTGAACCTTGTGGGTACTCCTGAATCCTCCTGGCCTTCCTCCTGTCCTGAATCTGATTGGGAGGAATCCAGGTCAGTGTTTTTAAGGGAATTCTCTCTTCTCTCTAAAGGCTCTCCTGAACCTGAAGCTACTGGAGTAGGGGAAGTGGGCACCTGATCAGGCTGGGTACTGGCCGTGCCTGGAACTTATGTATCTGAGATACATTTTTTGAATGACTGAAAAGTAGATTGCATTTCAGCCTTGAAGGAGCAGAGGAATTTTTAAAAAGGGGAATCCTCCTCGCTCTTTAACACGGCTGTGATGCAAGTGGGACACAAAGTTTTTGTGTAGCTAGATGAGAGCCTTGCACTACAAGAAGCACATTTCTTCTTGCCTGTCTTGCTCTGACCTGAATGATTCTTTTTGAGAGGGTGACAAGAAGGAGAGAGGGGGTTTGTTTAACAAAAACCTCATCTAGTCCTGGCCTCCTCCCAGTGTGCTAAGGTGCCCAACAGAGCTAATAAGGTGGTTCCCCCAGGGTCTTCTAGCTCCCCTTGTAATGAGCAATACACAGGAAAAAAGGTTCTGGCCAGGCCAGCCTACCTGTGATGAGCCGAAGTTTGACTCACCCGGAGCGTGGGATGCCTCCATGGTGCTCCGTTGCCGTTGGCGTCTAAAGCCCATACCGTTGCGCCTTTTATCTATGCCGGCTCAGCCCTTCCCTTTGCTCTCTGGCCGGAGGCCTGAACCACAACCTCTGGCGAGAAGTGATGACATCATATGCGCCAGAAGTGAGGCCCGGCATTTTTTCAGGTCACGGCATCCTACAGCGAGGAGAGCGAGCTCTCTCACTGCCGACGCTCCGCCATCACTGCCCACTCCCTTGCCGGGCACCGGAGAGAGGGGGGATGGGGAACTCCATACCAATGCGGAGGGAACCCATGGCCTGCGGAGATGTAAGAAGGTGAGGGGGTATTTAGCTGCTGGACAGCCCTTAATGATGGATACTCTCCAACTCCATATACCCTTTGAAGGACGGTTAGTCCAGGCAACATGTCTCCTCCGACTGACGAAACACAAAAAACTGACCAGATGCCTGAGGGACCACCTTTTAAAGAGCTGGAGGCAATGTGTTTCCTGTCTGGGGGAGGAGCTCCATCTCTCAAGGGCTGTCCTTGAAGACGACTGGGGGAAATTTAACTGAAATAAAAAAGCTGTTATACTTACCTGCTCTGTGCAAGTGTATAGCACAGAGTAACCCCAAACCTCCTCTTCTGGGGTCCTCCGTCTGCACTGTCCGCTCCTAATCTTCTTTGTACACAACCATAGGAAACAGATTCCTATGGGGACGCACGTGCAGGCATGCTCCCAAAGACAAACACAGCATGCCTCAGCCCAGCCTATCGCTCTTCTCAAAGAAAGTTACAAATTACTCTATATAAAGTATAAAGCTTTTTTCTGGTACTCAATGCTTCCATGTGACTTGTGCAAACCCTTAAAAAAAAGGAAAAATATGGCAAGGCAGCAGCTTGGACACCCCATCCCTTCAATTAACTGGCATAGCCTGTCCAGTCAAACACCAATTGACCACAAGTGCATTCTTTCTTGTGAAGTGATCCGCTTTTACCACCTGCACTAGTTTACTGCTAAAGTATTAAAGTTGTAGCTGGACCCCCAGACATCAGGCCTGGGCTCCTGCCTAAGGCGCCTTGCAGATTATCCAGTTTTAACTCCTGACACTACTTCTGTGAATGGATTTCTGATCATAAGTAACAAACGTACCATATTTGCTGGCGTATAAGGTGACTGGGCGTATAAGACGACCCCCTAATTCTCCAGTTAAAACATTGGTTTTGGGCTATACTCGCCGTATAAGGCTACCCCCTCCGACTAGTCTGTCAGCCCGCTGGATGTGCGATAATGACCTATGTACAGTAGCTTTGGCAACATACAGTATACCGCACTGAGCCAATCACGGCGAGCAATGTATTCTATTAATGAATACAAAGCCTGCGCGGATTGGCAGAGTTTGTAACATCATCAGCCTGCGCCTCTCTGACTCTCAAAGCCAATCCGAGCAGGCTTTGTTATCATTAATAGAATACATCGCTCGCCATGATTGGCTCAGCACGGTATATTGTATGTAGCTGAAGCTACATACAGTAATACCGCACCTCCAGCGGACTGACAGATTGGCCAGCTTTGCCAGCTTGGCCCAAACTAACTAAAAGTGCACATTTTATACTGGCGTATAAGACAACCCCTGATTTTTCAGGGATGTTTTTAAGTATAAAAAGTTGTCTTATACGCCGGAAAATACGGTATGTGAAAAACCATGTTTAGTGAATGTTCTCTGATGGCTGAAGGAACCAGTAACAAGATATTTACATGATATTT
Source organism: Lithobates clamitans (assembly GCA_037952925.1). Taxonomy (NCBI): domain Eukaryota; kingdom Metazoa; phylum Chordata; class Amphibia; order Anura; family Ranidae; genus Lithobates; species Lithobates clamitans. Next base: position 1,445,057 of record JBBGZY010000821.1, read on the forward strand.
CCTGCCCCCACCAATAAGAAATCAGCAAAGGGTGTTGCCCAGAGATTCAAAAACAATGTATGGACAGACTGATCGATCAACTTGAGAACAACTAGCCTGTTGGATTTTACCTGTGATTTTTGCTAGTGGCTGAAACAGCCACTAGCAGTAATCACTGTGTTGTCCCGGTGGGGACGGCTTCCCCTGCTCCCCCACCGGGAGAACACAATGGCTCCGCGGGAGGGATTCCCCCGTCGATGGGGAAATCTAACAATTTTCTTTCCTGCCTTAGATGGACCGAAAATTGCTCCTTCAAATTTCTTTCCTGCAACTACGCCAGCAACAATTGTAAGAGAATCCTGCATGCTGGTTGTACCCAAGTTGATTGATCGATCAACTTGGTACTCAGCCTACTCATTAACGGTTCGAATCTCGGCCGATTTCTGCTGAACCGGCAAGGATTCGAACCGCGACCCTTTTCACATATGAATATTTAGGTGCACTTTGGGTGCATCGATTGAAAAAAGCCCTGCTTACAGCTAAGGATGATCTCTGGCGTGTTCGCACACTCCACGTGCAGAGCCCACCAGGAAGTTGGCATGGCGCTGCGCTAATTGCAGGCAGTGAGACATTTTCCCGATGTGCCGCTGCAGAGATCGGGAAACGTCTCACTGCCTGTGATTAGCGCAGCGTCGTGGGCTTCCTGGTGGGCTCTGCACGTGGGCTGTGCAAACACGCCGGGGCTCATCCTTACTTACAGCACACACAGAGCTCAATGGTAATGCAGCTGAATGTGCCTAAAGCAAGCAATGCATCAAAAATATGCAGATGCAAACAAAACATAAGAGATAGAATAAGGAAACTTGTGATTCTACTTGCCAATAAACTTATACTGTATAATAATTTAGGGGTTGACCTTACCTGCCTTATGTGGCACAATGGAATTGAGGGGTGCCAGGCTAGTTCCATTTGAGTGCAATAAGATTGGGATATCAGGCGTCCAATCATAGCAGAGGATGGGAAGAGAGGATGGGAGAAGACATCGAGGAGCTGTCCCAAGGAGACAGGGTAAGTGCAGACAGCGGGCTGGCAGGGGGTACTCTGGCAGCATTTGATATGGCACAGTGGCTGCGTTTGATGGGGCACAGTGGGAGCATTTGATATGGTACAGTGGCTGAGTCTGATGGGCACAGTGGCTGCGTTTGATGGCACGGTGGCGGCAATTAATGGACACAGTGGCTGCGTTTGATGGTACAGTGGCGGCAATTGACGGGCACAGTGGCTGCATTTGATAGCACAGTGGCGGAAATTGATGGGCACAGTGGCTGCGTTTGATGGTACAGTGGCGGCAATTGATGGGCACAGTGGCTCCGTTTTTGATGGCACAGTGGTTGCGATTGATGGTACAGTGAGGTTGCAATTGATGGTACAGTGAGGTCGATGGGTTTTTTTTCAGAATTTTTCAGTTTGTTTGGGCCCCCCCAAAAATTTTGAGCACCAGCCGCCACTGGCGATAGGTAATGCACATGTGCTAACAGAGGGATAGGCAGTCTAAGGCAATGGTCTTCAAACTACGGCCCCCAGTTGTTCTGGAACTACAATTCCCATCATGCCTAGTCATGTCTGTGGATGTCAGAGTTTTACAATGCCTCATGGGATGTGTAGTTCCGCACAAATTAATTTTCAGTAGCAAAAGGAAACTGTGGAAAGTGGCATGAGCATAGGCTTGAATCGGTCCACCAGAGGCCTGGATGGTCCCATGATGGGACCCTACTTCCTACAAATACAGTGCTACTACCATGGGCTGTAATTAACAGCTCGCTAGGTTGGCCTGTCCAGCCAGCTCTATGAGGTTCACCTGAACTGTCTGATGTTAAGGTGCCAGCCCTGAGCTAAATAAACCTGCCTAAAATTGTCTACATCTTTATATTAAGAAGCCTTTTCTCCTCCTAATGGATTTTCCAGCTGCAGTAGGCATTCATATAAAATCCCTGCTGGTACAGGATTTGGGACTAATCTGAGATATGAAGGTGTTGAACTGATGTCATCTGAAGGTACAGCAATTGAGGCTGATCTGAGGTTTATGGTCTTCACTAGCATGTCACTATACTAATGCTTGTACACTGACACTTGGGACTTAGTTACACTGCCCCCCAACCAACACCCCTAAAAGCAGCACTAAACGCTACAAAATACCTCCAACTGTGCTCACTGTGTGCTCCCAGCACAGAGACTGACCGTCTCCCAATCATGTGACCTCTGTGACAGCCAATCACAGCGGTCATATGACCTTTCTGCCCATTGGGAATACAAGCCAAGTTAAACGGATGCCAGTATGGGCAGAAAGGGGATTAATGTCACTTTAAAGGGGAACTTTAAGCCAAAGTTAAAATTGATAAATAGGCAGGAATTTGAATGCAGAAGAGACCTGCTTTGTCTCCTCTGCATTAAAGTTACTTACTTGCCTGTCTGCCCTTGTCACCCTTTGGCAAGGGTGAATCTGAATGAACTCCCACACAAGCACTGAAGTGACGTCATCACTGTCTGGCCGATAAAAGTGGCCAGCGATCAGGACAGGAAAGCCGGCTGCCTAAAGATATCAGCAGCCAGCAGGGAGCTCAGGGACACCGCAATGCTGGAGCTGAGTATATTTTCACTTTAACCACTTAAGGACCGGAAGATTTTCCCTCTTAATGACCAGGCGATTTTTTGCGATACTGCGTCGCTTTAACTGATAATTGCGCGATCGTGCAACGCTGTACCCCAACAAAATTGATGCCCTTTTTTCCCCACAAATAGACCTTTCTTTTGGTGGTATTTGATCACCTCGGCGGTTTTTATTTTTTGCGCTATAAACAAAAAAGTGTGACAATTTTGAAAAAAAAAAACAATATTTTTTACTTTTTTGCTATAATAAATATCCAAAAAAAACAAAACAAATTTCTTCATCAGTTTCGGCCAATATGTTATCTTCTGCATATTTTTAGTAAAAAAAAAAAAATCGCAATAAGCGTAAATTGGTTTGCGCAAAAGTTATAGCCGGCCGCTTGATCGCTGATCGGAGTGTTCTGTGGGGGAGATCGCTGTACTACCGTTGGATCATTAGTACAGTGGCTCCGTCTGGAGCTGACAATTTTTAAACCCGCTGTGCTGAACGGAAAGAAAACGAATAGTGTTGACTAAGGATGAGCTCCGGCGTGTTCGCATGGCGCACGTGTCGAGCCCGCCAGTAAGTCGGCACGGGGCAGCGCTAATCACAAGCAGTGAGACATTTCCCGATGTGCGGCTGCAGAGATCGGGAAATGTCTCACTGCCTGTGATTAGCGCTGCGCCGTGCCGACTTCCTGGCGGGCTCGGCATGTGCGCCATGCGAACACGCCGGAGCTCATCCTTAGTGTTGACCTGGCTTTATGCTTACCAGAGTCCTCACTCAATCCAGTGCATGGGGCCGATCATGGATGCAGGCAGCGCGGCTCGGGATCAAGCCTGTACAAGTGCCCCCGTAGCAAGCAGCCTGCTCTGGGGGAACACAAGAGGAAGAGGAGCAGCCAGGAGTGGCGGCTGGGCACCCCAGGAGAGGGGGATCAGGGCCGCTCTGTGCAATCCTATTGCATAGAGCAGGTAAGTATAACATGTTTATTATTTAAAAAATAAAACTATATATATAATTTCTCAAAACTGAAATCCATCATTTCTGATTTATTTACAAATCATATTCTTTACTTTACTTTCGCTTACTATTTCAGCGAAAGAGCTTACAATTGTCAAAGTCACGTACCGGTCCAGTATAGTAGATGCACCTTAAAAAAAAATCTGTAAAATGCAGCTCTGGTAAACACACAGCAAGAATTCCAGCCTAGCTCCAGAGTGCTCTTCTTTTAGAAACAGAATGCTCTTCTATTCCAGGGTGTGTGGTATTTTTAAAAGTAGCAGTGTAATACACAAACCACTGATGATGTCAGCTTGTTATTGACTTTCCAAGTCTGAATGACTGAGCAAAGGAGAGGGGGTGGGGTGAAATCAATCTATTGCAGGCTGTGTGACCAGCCAAGCGAAAATGAGCTTCAAGGTTGTGGAGGGGGATGGGAAGACACTGAGCCTGCATGTTAAAGAGGCTTCTCATAGCATCAGCTCTGTTTTGCAGGAGCAAATGCTCCACAGAGGCCTGTACAGCTGAAGAAAAGAACGAAGGAAGAAAAGCATTGGGTCTTGTGCTCAGAGCATCCAAGAAAACACAGCCACACACTTCACACAGCAGGAAAAATGGCCGTCAGCTGACTCAGGAAATCAAACACACTTTAACCCCTTTGTTGCCAGAAATAATACAATAAGGTTTAATCGGCCGTGAATTAGACATTAACACATGTATTCCTCTTGTGTACAGGTGAAACAAAGCTGTGTTGTTGTATAGATTTGAACACAGACACATTGTTGTCTATGGGACAAGACACACAGCCGTGTAAAGATCCATAATGCAGCGTTATCCATTATGCAAGCGGATCCGACTGCTCAGTGGGGGGTCTCTCCGCTGATCCCCGCTGAACAGGTGGATGACAGGTCCGTGTCTGCTCCACTATGCAGAGCGGACATAGACTGCTGTTCTCTATGGAGCGGTCAGATTAGAGTTGCCACCTCATCCCTTTAAACCCGAACACCTTTGAATTACACAGGTTCTGAGGCTAATTAAATGCAGATAAGGCACCAAGTGAGTTTAATTACCATCTTAATCAGCCACAGAACCTGTGTAATTAATATGTGTTCGGGTTTAAAGGGATGAGGTGGCAACCCTAGGTCAGATGGACACGAGCTGCTTGTCCAGTTCTATCCATCTGCCGTCCGGGTGGCAAACGTATCCCCATCTGTTTGTTTTTAGCAAACCGGATCAGATGCCGGCGGGTGATAGCGGACAGATGGCCACTGTCATCCACCGCCTCATAAAGAACAATGGGTGGCCCGATCCTGAAGAACGGACAGGTGGCCCATGAATGGTTTGCTGGTGTGAAAGGGGTCTAAGGTCTCATTCACATGGAAGTACCTACCCATACACCCATGTGAAGAATCGTCTTCTTCCTGCACAGGATGCACATTGCAGCTGTGGGCAGGCAGCCTGTCTGTTTTTCAGGGGGACCTCAATGAATGGTCCATGCATTCCTTTGGACAGTTGGGTGTAAATGGACTGGTTTCTGTTTACACCCGCCTACCTCCAGATCTGATTAGGCCCGCTGAAAAAAAAAAATGGAAGAGGATTGTGAGTCTCCGCCTGGAGCCACATCACGTGGGTTCCTACTCCAGTGCTACATGGCTGGTGTGTGTATCGCTGTGTGAGCGGAGCCCCCGATCTCAGTGAGACTACTGACTATCCCCGTATGGACTGGGAAGTCATTCGTCCCTTCACGTGAACTGTATCTCCAGTGCAGTGTGGCCGGTGTTTCTCCTACCTGTGAGCTGGGCGATCTACTTTTGGTGATACCGCTGATCAGTAGGAAATAGTAGAATAAAGTACAAGTAAACTCACTGTTTTGCTTCCGTTACCTTTTTTTTGTAGACCGTATGTTTTAGCATGCGCCTTTTAATGCAGTGCGCCTTATGTATGGGTCAAGTACAGAAATAGTCCCCGTAATTGAGACTGCGCCTTATAATCTGGTGCGCCTTATGGTGCGGAAAATATGGTACATACCTTTTTTTGAAGCCAATCCGACCTGATCCCAGGCTGAGCTGTCAATTGCGGCTTTGCTGTGGAGGCAGGTGCAGAGGATATGTCCGACAACGGAAGCCCCATAGTAAGTCTATGGGTGACGTCACACCCCATTCATTTTACAGCCGTTGTCGGCTGAGTCCTCTACAGGGCTTCTGCCCTGGTTTCTTCTTTACAGGGCTAGATAGGTTAGTGTAAGATCATGGATGTCTGTAGATGCAGGGATTTTAGTGTTAGGCTGGACTTACACTTTATGAACTTACCTGTGGCTAATTCAGGAAAGCATCTGGACTAGTGTTGGTAATATTGTCTGCCCATGTGTGGCAAATTCAGGTAGTACTTGTTTGAATGTTTGTTTTTCCTGGGTGCATATTGCTCTAAACCTTAGTACTACACTATTCACCATCCAGTCACAGCAGCATTCAGCTTCACATTGAGTTTTACAAGCTGTTGGCAGTGGGACTGGATGGTGCGCCTTTGTCTTCTGCCTGCCCCAAAACTTTGGATCTCATGCATCTGGGGGCTAAAAGTTTAGTGCACACAAGGCCTACAGCTGCTCCCAGATTTGAAAGTCAAATGGCCGGTGTTCTGCCGAATAAGTTCCGCCCGGCGGATAAGTTCCTCACTGTACTGCGCATGCGCAGTACGATCCGGCGGAAATAGCCGAAGTGGAACAGCTGAAAATCAGCTGTACACGGCGCCTGGAAGAGGGCCCCTCGCGGGCTCGCTTCGCTCGCCACGCTTCGGGCACGGCCTCGCTGCGCTCGGCACTTTTAGATTCCCCCTCCAGGTCCACTTGGATGGTGGGGAAGGAATCTGGACCCAGAGCGCAGGCGCCGTGTACAGCCGATTGTGGATTTTGAGCTTCGGCTATCTCCGCCGGCTGACAGCAGTTGGTACTGCGCAGGCGCTGCGCCTGCGCAGTACAGGGGAGGAACTTATCCGCCGAGGGAACTTTCTCGGCAAGACACCGGCCAGACCTTCCTGCTTCAGAGTACTCCTAATGCCGCGTACACACGAGCAGACTTTACGGCAGACTTGGTCTGGCGTACCGGATTTCGTCAGACAATTCGATCGTGTGTGGGCTCCAGCGGACTTTGTTTTCTCAAAAGTTGGACAGACTTAGATTTGAAACATGTTTTAAATCAATCCGTCGAACTCGAGTCCGGTCGAATAATCCGCTCGTCTGTATGTTAGTTCGACGGACAAAAAGCCACGCTAGGGCAGCTATTGGCTACTGGCTATGAACTTCCTTATTTTAATCTGGTCGTACGTCATCACGTACGAATTCGATGGACTTTGGTGGATTATGTGTAGGCAAGTCCGTTCATTCAGAAAGTCCGTCGTAAAGTCCGTCGAAAAGTCCGCCGGGCAAAGTCTGCCGTAAAGTCCGCTCGTATGTACGCGGCATAAGCTTCATTTGGACAGCTGCTGAAACCCGTACCAAGTGCAGGCTGCCTTTGTTTTGTCACCTACTTTATATCTACCCTGAGCTGCATGCAGGCAGTCTACAGACGTGGTAGGGTTGCCACCTGTCCGGGATTCATCCAGACAGTCTGGGTTTTGAAATCATATGTCCAGGTTTCAGTCCATCTAAAACCCAGACACAATATTCAAACAGGAATGTGGCTCAGGACAGAACTTGACAGAAGGGTGAGGGGGCACTGTGTGCCACATTATTATTCTCTTGGGAGTTCCCAAAGGTGTCCCAGGTCTGCTACAGTCCTATAGTGTGTACTAATGAAAAACAATTTAAAAATTACTGTGCAGTGCTAAAATGTTCGGGTTTGCCTTGTAGAAAAACTGGCAACCCTAAGGTGCGGATGTAGATGCAGTGACTGCACAGACATTGCCGCATGTCAAAATCTAACATCCATGCAGGAGTGGCTGCATGGCCCCGAACGCAAACAATGCAGCCGTTGTGCCTGCATCCATTTCTGTAGGCTGCTTGCACACACAGCTCAGGGTGGATGCAGACAACAAAGCAAAGGCAGCCTGCATGCTGTATGGTTGCCATTGCTTGTCTGAACTTGGCCATAACATGTTATATCATGGTCACTCATTTTATTCGGTAGTAATACATTTTTCTAATAATAATTCACTATTAATAAAGTCCCTAGACAACTAGCGTGTTGGGACATGCATCTGAATTCAGACCTCTCTCGGGCGCCTCAATCAGAATGTGCTCCCACAACCACAAATATATATCTGACTCTGCCGAATGTTTGTGGATCAGAATGAAATGGAAAGAGAGAGAGAGCTGGCATCATCTGCTTATTACAGGAGCATAATAATCACTAAGACAGGCTTTATAACCTGCTCAATTGATTGTTCCCACCAAGAAAAAAGAGTTTTGAGTGGAAGTAGTGGAAATAATAGGACACCAATGGTATTGGTATCTTATCAAACAAATCACAAAATCAATTAGAGTCTGTACTCCAAGTACATTAAAGAATATTATGTCAGCAACCAGTACGTACAAACATTAATACCTTGTAATTGACTTTCAAGTAAAGATAATTCTAACAATAATAATTAATACATCTTCCTGACATTAGATTATATGAAAGGTCAACAAAGCATAGAACAATATGTACTAAAATAATACAACAATACTAAATACATTGTTAGCATTTGGCTGTTTGGAAAATGTATACCCTCAAAATTCCAGGTAGAGACCAGAGAGCGTTTTGTATTCTATTAATTGTTTAATTGATTTGTTTTTAACAGATCAAGCAATCCTTCTTGACTTAATTGCCATCCTTACTCATTTAAAACACTTTTTTTCACAGACAAATAATAATGGCTCTTTAATGTAATGCAGAAACAGAACAACATTATTGTTTATTGGTAAAGAGACATTAATAAATATATGTCTCTTATTTAAGAGTATACTGATCAATGACAGTATGTTGTTGCATGAACAGGACATCCTTTCTGCTCAATAAGCCTGGATAGGCCATATGAATTTATGTCTACCAAATGGAATTCCCAGTTAAAAGTGGTAAAATTGGTCCATCATCAAGGGGCACCCCAGGGACGTGGAGGGGAACTCTTGTTTCCAGAGAACACCTTCTGCAGAAAGAATGGGGGGTTACTGATAAAAGGGGGAAATCTTTATATCAGTGCCCCCTTATATCATTGTATTCACTCCCCCTTGCATCAGTGACCCCCCTCAGACTTGCCCGGCGGCGCTGTCACTGATCTCCTCTCAGGTGCACTGTGCAGGGCTCAGTTAGACGGCTCCAGGTTAGTGGCTCTGATTTTATCCTATAGTCTCCTCTTCACAGTCCACACACATCTGACTTCTCCCATGACCCCCATCCTGGCAGCACTCCCACTCTTAACTCCTCTCCAGACTCCCCCTCAGAGACTGCAGACATGATATAAGACAAGAGATGGTCAGAGGTTATGGACATGGTACAAGAGATGGTTAGAGACTGAGGATATGATACAAGTTATGTTTAGAGACTGAGGACAGAATATAAGAGATGGCTATAGACTGAGGATATGATACAAGAGATGGCTAGAGACTGAGGACAGGATATAAGAGATGGGTAGAGACTGAGAACATGATACAAGAGATGGTCAGATGCTGCGGACATGATACAAGAGATGGTCAGAGGCTGCAGACATGATACAGGAAGTGTCAGAGGCTGCGGGCATGGTACAGGAGATGAAAAAAATAATAGGGAGTGAGTACAGCGCTCTCTGATCCTCAGAGAGTTTTTTGCCATGAGGTGCCATGTTGAACTTCCAGTGACCAGTATGAGAGAGTGAGAGCGATAACACCAAATTTAACACACCTGCTCCCCATTCACACCTGAGACCTTGTAACACTAACGAGTCACATGACACCGGGAAGGGAAATGGCTAATTGGGCCCAATTTGGACATTTTCATTTTGGGGTGTACTCACTTCAGTCCATCACCTTTACCCTCAGCTTCTTTAGCAAGGCAGTGGTCATCTTGGAGGTGTGTTTGGGGTCATTCTCATGTTGGAAATCCTGCCCTGCGGCCCAGTCACTGAAAGGGAGGGGATCATGCTCTGCTTCAGTATGTCACAGTACATGTTGGCATTCATGGTTCCCTCAATGATCTGTAGCTCCCCAGTGCCGGCAGCACTCATGCGGCCCCAGACCATGACACTCCCACCACCATGCTTGACTGTAGGCAAGACACACTTATCTTTGTACTCCTCACCTGGTTGCCCCAACATATGCTTGACACCATCTGAACCAAATAAGTTTATCTTGGTCTCCCAAAGACAACCTCTGGATATGACACTGAGCACATGCACTCAACTTCTTTGGTTGACCATGGCAAGGCCTGTTCTGAGTGGATCCTGTCCTGTTATACCGCTGTATGGTTTCGGCCACCATGTTGCAGCTCAGTTTCTGGGTCTTGGCAATATTCTTATAGCCAAGGCCATCTTTTTTGTAGAGCAACAATTCTTTTTTTCAGATCCTCAGAGAGTTCTTTGCCATGAGGTGCCATGTTAACCTTCCAGTGACCAGTATGAGAGAGTGAGAGCGATAACACCAAATTTAACACACCTGCTCCCCATTCACACCTGAGACCTTGTAACACTAACGAGTCACATGACACCGGGAAGGGAAATGGCTAATTGGGCCCAATTTGGACATTTTCATTTTGGGGTGTACTCACTTCTGTTGCCAGTGGTTTAAATATTAATGGCTGTGTGTTGAGTTATTTTGAGGGGACAGCACATTTACACTGTTATACAAGCTGTACACTCGTTACTTTACTTTGTAGCAAAGTGTAATTTCTTCAGTGTTGGCACATGAAAAGATATAATAAAATATTTACAAAAATGTGAGGGGTGTACTCACTTTTGTGAGATACTGTACATGCAACGTACTGCATGGCATGTGTGTTGTGGTGCACTGGCGTGCCTTTATGCATTGGCAGCTAACGTACAACGCACTGGGGCTCCATTTGTTATGTTTAGTACAAAACATTGAACCGTGTGTAGACATGCACTATAGTAACAAGAGTTAACAAAAGGCAATAGTCCTAAAGGGCCCTAAATGCTGGCCTATCATTCTGGTCTCATGGCATTAATAGTCGTGATGATCTTTAAAAAGAAATGTTGACACCCAGAAGAGTTTGCAATATGGTAGCTTCCTTCACAGAGCCAACACATTCTTTAACTTCTGGTTGGAGCAGTTACAGAAAAAGAAAATGACTAACCAGACAATAATTTGGATGATGATCCCTTGAGGTAATTTTGACATGAAATGATGCGTTTGATTGTAATGGTTAGGGAGTAGCCCTTTTTTTTTTCCTCTGCTTCATTTTTGCCATGTATGGATAGGTGTCTCAATGTTATGCATAACTATTGATTTGTTTATTTTGCTTTATTTTCACCTTTTTTTATTGATATCACATCCAGATATAATTGAGGTTTGTGGGGTGCTGAGGAAGCGGGGTTTCCCACGAAATGCGTTGACCCTGTCACATTGACCATATCAACATTACAACTGAGAAGTATGGCTGATAGGTTGATGTTGAAGTTAGAAACAGATAAAAATGACGGCAAAGTAAAAAAAAAATGACTGAGTAGTCCATCAAGTCTGTCAATTTTTAATTCTTTTTTGCTTTTTGTTTTTGTTTTTTTTATTTTTTTGTTAACTATTTTGTCTGAGTATAGATCTAGGTTTGTCCCAAGCAAGTTATGACCTCTTATGTTATTGTTTTTAATGTATAATCATGTTTTTACCACTGTGTGATACTGGAAAAATATCCAAGCTTCCACTATCCAACATACCATAACCATACTTAACCCGCATCTTCATTTCGAATATATGCACGCTAAGTTGCAACTTACAGTACGCCAATTTATAGCAAAATGGTCCTCCTGGTTAGCAGATCCTAGGTGCGTGTTTGAAATGTCATAAGGTTGTTGAAGGTACCTGAACAATTTCTTTCTCTCATAACAACAGAAAGACCCTAAAATAGATACTTAGATGTCATGAAGAGCCATAGCACATGCTTAGGCCCCTTTCACACGATCGGACCGTTCAGTTCCGCCTGTCAGTTTTGACGGCGGACCTGAACAGGTGCTCCATGTTAGCCTATGGAGCGATGGATGTCAGCGAAGACATGTCCGCTGACATCCGACATGGTCCGATCCGCAAAAAGCAGACGGATGGCCCTACGTCCAGATCCGTCGCTGGCGGATCGGGTGAGATCTGATGAAAACGGACATGCTGTCCGTTTTCATCCGATCCCTCCATAGGCAGCAGTGGCGCCTGACAAGCCCCCCCCGCTCAGTGAGCAGAGAGGGACGTGTCATCCGCCGGCTCAGCGGAGATCAACGGAGAGATTACATAGATCACATTGAAAGACTTGTTAAGCACTCTTTCAACCTCAGGTTGTACTGGTTACATAAGTTCTTCTGTAATTTTTGTATGTTTTTTGACTTTTGTAAACATCAAAAAGTTGAAGTATTAAAAAAATAAATTAAAAAAATCATGTTTTTAATATGCTATTGTAATAAAAATTGCTTATGTACTATGCACTTTTGGAGGCATATAACATCCCAGAAATTCTTTTATTATATATTACAAAACAGAAAATAAGAAAAAGTTATAAAAAAAAAAAGCAGAATTAAAAGTGAAAATTACTTAGCACAATTTGCCAGGTCTTTGGTTCGGTGCAGAGTAAGGTAAATCTCACACATTAGAGTTACTGGCTCTCACAAATGTGACTTTGCACTCCATCATAGCTTTAAAGGTAATCCAAAGCTCCAGGTGCCAATTTCAGCCAACTTTTCAGGTTCCTAGGGAGGGAGTTTACAAACATAACACAACCAATCAAATGGTTTGAGGGTTGTGCTGAAGGGACTGAAGAGTATTTTCTGATACTCAGCAGACACACCCTTGATGTAATTTATTTTAGTTATATTTAAATGTGCAGATGAGAAGGTTTTATGATCCAACAACCAACAGTTTTAAATGCTCAATTAACCTTCTGCTCCTTATTATATGCTGTAAAATAAGCATGTTTGGTGTCTAACCAATTGTTATTATCTTTTACATTAGTACAATCACATTTTATGAATGTAACTTTAATTATTTTATGTATTACAGGTTCTGATATAGCACTGTCAATTTACGCAGAGCTTTACACTTTTATTTTGTACATTCACACCAGCTCCTCCCATTAAGGAGCTTACAATCTAAGGTCCCTAACTCACAATCATACATGCATATACTAGGGCCAATTTACCTACCAGTATGTCTTTGGAGTGTGGGAGGTAGCTGGAGTACCCGGAGGAAACATGTCACGTAGGTTTGTACAGGGAAAACATGCAAACTGCGGGTAGGTAGTGCCATGATTGAGTTTCGAACCAACAACCCTAGTGCTGCTAGGCAGAGTGCTGCCACTGTTCTGCTTGCTGCTATTGTGGCATACGAACCAAAGTTGGGCTTTGGTAGTTGAAAAAAACCAGACCAGATTGTGTACTCCTTTCAACTTCTCTGTCACACTGTTTATGACATGCAACTTTTTAACAAGGCATAATTAGGCCTCATGCACGCTGGGCCTTTAGCTGCAGCTGGAGGGCCCATGTGCACTATCCAGCCCTGTTGCCGACAGCCTGTTAAACTCTATCCGTGGTACTATAGTTTAGGGCAGTATGTCTGGAATGTAAACTGCATTCATCCCTGGTAGGTGCCAACTGTTTTATCCAAGTGTTAGCTTATGACAAAGAACCTAAGCAGAGATACACCTCAGGACAGTCTTCAATCCTCTATTGCTATTGAGGATAGGTACACAATGCCCACTTTGCATACCTAAAAGGGAAATCCCTGTAGTAAGGTCAGTTATACAAAATGTTACTTGAGCTTTAAAATAAATGAGGAGATGTTACATGTTTGCATAACACATAAAATATTGCATGAAAGCAAATACTTTATTTAGTTTATAGTGCAGAAAATCAGCTCATACAGTCCATACTGAGGCATGTAAGCAAGTGAGTATGCAATAGCTTGTGTTTACTGAGTTTATGATTGTTATGACTATTTATTGAACTTTTTAATGTTAACCACATTCCACGGAAATAGTGATTTCTCAAGTTTTATTACTCTTCTGCTTCTTTGGAAGACAGTATAAAGAGGAGAATCCTTGTACTGGATGTGGTCAGGGAACAATTTCTATCTAATAACTGAACACCAAGGCAGGATTTCTGTATAGATAAAATAGGTCATGGCCTAGGATGCACCGTGTTGTCAGGGATGCCCCCCAATACCTGCAAATCATGCATTTCACAGTAACACAATTCTTCTATAGCACAGTGGCAAAGTGGTGAGCACTTATGCCAAGCAGCACTAGGGTTGTTGGTTTAAATCCCAAATATTCTGCTACCTGCGTAGAGTTTGCATGTTCTCCCTGTGCCTGCCTGGGTTTCCTCCTGGTGCTCCAGTTTCCTCCCACACTCCAAAGACATGCTGGTAGGTTAATTGGCTCCTGTCTAAATTGGCCCTAGTATGTGTATGTATGAATGTGAGTTAGGGGCCTTAGATTGTAAGCTCCTTGAGAACAGGGGCTGATTTGAACATACAATTCAAAGCATGCATTTAAAGCGCTGTGTAAATTGTCAGCCCTATATGAGTTCACATATATGCGGCTGCGGTTTGCAGTCTGGAGCGTTTCTTTTCACCAGTTCGGGTGCAAATTTTTCCCTGAATTCGCATCTGAACTGGACCCAAAAACGTACAGGACCCTTTTTAAAACCGCACTGCGGCCACCCTGCACATGTGTGAAGCGGCTCAATTGAAAGCTGGTCACATTCATGTGCGAATTGGATGAGGTTAAAAACACATCCAATTCACATTTATACAGTATGTGAACCCAGCCTTAGTACCTGCAATAAATAACAAAATGTTCTGGACTACTGTCCTTATTGACAGTGTGACTTACTCTTTTTTTGCTGCTCTTCCTGCACAATTTGTCTGTAGGGCAACAACCTTCTAATTGTCGGTTCTAGATGTAATGGTGCGGAGTGTGCAAACTTTCTTTTTCAGCCTATTTAGCTCACTGGGTGGTGCAAGTATTAGTTTTTCAATAGTACAGACTCAGCAGAAGCTATGATGGTGAAACACAAGTGAGTGAAGTGTTCATATTCTTTCATTGTAATGCTTATACAATCTACAGTGCTGACCCTTTATGTCAAGATCACATCCTCAATATCCATTCATATAAACTCAAGAGCGGTAAAGCACATCTTTTTTGAGAACTAGGAAAGCGAATTACATTTAAAAAAACTATGCTTGTGACTTTATACTTTTCTGGAAGATGTGTGGTCACTTTCTCATTCATTTCTGAAAATAATGTATAACATTCAGAGGATGCACAATCACATTTGGGTGCCCAATGATTCACAAATCTTAAACCTGAGTTAAACATACCGTACCTTTCCTTTAATGGTCCCTATCCCAGGCTGGCCATCTTCTTCTGGGTGCCAATCATTGGCTATCTTCATTGGCTGGTGCGGGATGACATAAAACCTACGACTAATGTCACCCTGGCTTATATTATTAATGAAGACTGTGAAATGGTGGTGTGGAAGTGGAGGAAAAAAAAGGGAAGAAAAGGGAAGTTTAGTTTATTTTCTTCCTATTCTTCTCCACTTCCACACCATCATTTCACAGTGTTCATTAATATGCACCACACACATCTGCATTGATTCCATTTGTGACCAATGATGCATATAAATCTATGCTTGGCTTTGTTTTCCCAACCTCTATGGTCAAGCCCCGGTGTTCGGGGCAAAACATGTCGGGGAGGAATGTTTGGGGTGGCACTGGCTAAGGCCACACTCATTTACATATTCATGCACTGGGTTGGTGAGTGGTGTTCTTTGGTTACTCTGTTGAAAGTAGAGTAGGCACGAGCAACGCATTTTTTGTCTAGCTTAGAAGATCAGCTAATCTGCATAATAGCAGCCTTCCCAGCTTTAGAAACTGGGACACGTTTCTTAGTAGTTTATATTTAGAGATCTAATCTGTCCTACCGTAAGACACTATAGCTTTTGTTTAGACTGGAGTTCTGTAAATAAGGTCACAGAAGAAAAATAGGTGACTGTGACATCAGCTACACCAAGGATCAGGTATCCTGGTGGTACATCGTTGACTATAATGCTCTATGCACCCTTGGCACAGCTTGATTTCTGCAAACTCTTTGCGATTGCAGGAGAATGTTTGTTTATTTTGGAAACACGCTGTATCCTTGTAACCTACCCAATGAAAGCTTCTGTACATCATACATTTACAGAATGGCATAGAAATACAACTTTCTGATCATGCGATTGTCCCCCTGCTTTCCCTAGAAGTGTTTCCCCCATGATCGTGTGATTAACAGTTAACAATTTTGCCCTTGGTGAAATTTCACTAAATTACAAACTCTCAATTTCTCTTTCATTCAGATGCCTAGGTGAAATTTGTTTGGAAAAAAAAAAGTCCCCTTTATCTTAGCAGGTTATTTGTTGTTGTTTTGAAGCGTGTATTTTGGGGAGTTTTATTTATGTTATGTGTATTTTTTTCAATGTACGATTGTTATCTATTTTTTGTTTTTTTTCTTTTTTAAACTTTTTCTTTTTTTTGTGTAGAAAAAAAAATAATTTATGAGACCAATTAATGTTTTTCTGCCACACATGTAGTGCAAACACTTGGAATGTTTAGCGGATGATTGTCCATAAACAGGAAAGTCACACCTCCCAGTTTGTTCTTGGACAATCAATATCTAATCCATGATGATTGAATTAGGGTGTCTAAGCTATCGAAGTGGATATAAGTGTTGGGGTATCCTCCTGACACTGATCAAAACTGAAGACATGACTTGGAGGAGCTCCAAAACATCAACATTACAGAACAAGTCCAGTTGGATGTGATTACTACTACTCGATATACTGTGACCTGGATAAATGAGAACCTTCACAGACATAAGTAACAGGATCAGTTACCCAAAGCCTGGGATCCCTGCAGTTCAGGATTTCTTCACTTCCTACGTCTCATGTGGTGACTCTTCTACTGCTAAAAGTTGCATGCCATGTTTCTAGAATGAGAGCACTTAGTTTACCTCTACACATGTGATAATTATTGCCTGATCTGATCAATAATGGTTGCATCAGAAATTGTCATATGAAAACCACTACTAACCAATATCTGGGTGTAAAATCCATATTCCAGAATGAATTTTCTGAAACAGTTGGTGTTGCTCCTCATCATAAGGGTAGACATTATGCACGCTTATTTATTGGATGCATGCGTGCTGAGGCATAAACATGCATTAATCTTCCAAAAGCTGCTTACAAACATTGGATGATGGGCACAATCTGTTTGCCAGTCATTTTACAAACCTACAAGTTCACATGCAAGTTAAAGTGGTAATAAAAAACAAACAAAAAAAACCCACACATAATATATTGGAGCTTGTCAGTTCTTAAAGCGGAGGTCCGCCCTCCGCTGACAAAAATTAAAAGCCAGCAGCTACATATACTGCAGCTGCTGGCTTTTAATAATAGGACACTTACTTGTCCTGGAGTCCAGCGATGTCGGCACCGCAGCTGATGTTTCCATCAGCTGTCGGATGCTGCCGGCGCCGCCATTGCACTACTGCACATGCGCAAGTCTCTGCTCCTCTCTCCTACTGGCCCGGCGACAGGGGGAAGAGGAGGGAGCCAAGCAGTGACGTCAATATCCGCAGCTGTGGCCCAGAAGTGGGAACAGGATACCTGTCAAAGACAAGTATCCTGTCCCCCCTCCCCCCGAAAGGAGCCAAATGTGGCACCGGAGGGGGGGAGGAAACAAATGAGCGGAAGTTCCACTTTTGAGTGGAACTCCACTTTAAATGTGGTGGCTGCATTTGTTTGTTTGTTTTCTTTTCTTTATTTTCACCTGGTGATCCTAGTCAGTAAAACACTTTGGGGTTGATTTACTAATACTGGAGAGTGCAAAATCTCTCCAACTGTCTGCTCTCCCCTCCAGCACTCACTTGAGCGCTGGGCTGTGAAGGGGGCAGGAGGTGCTGGCTCAGGCTCTCAGTGGATCACCAAGAGGCTGAGCCAGATGCCGCTCCAGGAATCTGGATGGATCCTGACCATATGGTCTGGATTTTTCCCGAGCCTGGACTGGCTGAGTGATGTCAAACCCTAAACTGCAGTATTTTTATTTTACTCTGAAATAGAAACTGGCAGAGGTGGCACAGATAGTCCTGAAACAGGTTTATCTGCTTAGTTAATGTGATGCACGCCACCCTTGATAGTTTCCTTCATTATCCACTTGCTGACTGCCTCACGTATGAGTACGGTGGCAGAGTGGCTCTCCTGTACTAAATCACATACCTAGTATGTGAGCCAGAACTTCTGGGTAGGGGGCATGCACGCCAGCTATGCTGTGATTAGACACAGCACAGCACCGATCAGCGGGTGCCGGCCAATGGATGTCTTCCGGCTCCCACAGATCGGCGAGTAAGAAGACAGGAAAGATCTGCCTATGTAAACAAGACAGAGCTCTGTCCCGTCAGCGCTGTGTCATTTTTTGTTTCCCTGTAAGGCAGGGAATGAAAATTGTAACATTCCTTAGTGAAAGCAGCTCACAGTACACACATAAACACAGGTTAGGCACACATTTAACCCTTTGATTGCCCTAGATGTTCAACCCCTTCCCAGCCAGTGTCATTAGTACAGTGCATATTTTTAGCACTGGTCCCTTGCCCTCACAAGCTGTCAAAATGTCCGCCACAATATTGCAGTCCCGCTATAAAGTCGCTGATCGCCACCATTAGTAGTATAAAAAAAAAAAAATTACAGCATATATTCTATAGTTTGTAGACACTGCAACATTCACGTAAACCAATCAATTTATGCTTATTGGGATTTTTTTCCCAAAGACATGTAACAGAATACATTTATGAAGAAATGAGATGTTTTACTTTTTTTATTGAGTATGTTTTATAGCAGAAAGTAAAAAACGTTTTTTGTTTTTTTTTCAAAATGTATGCTTTTTTTTAATTTAAAGCGCAACGCAAAAAATAAAAAACCCAGAGGTGATTAATTACCACCAAAAGAAAGTGCTATTTGTGGGGGGAAAAAATGATACAAACGTTGTTTATGTTTAGCGTTGCATTACTGCTCAATTGTCAGTTAAAGTAACGCAGTGCGGCATCGCAAAAAATAGCCTAGTCTTGAAAGAGGTAAATCTTCCGGAGGTTAAGTGGTTGCAATGTCACAGGAAGTTTAGTTAATTCCCCAGAATGTCTGCCCTATAAACTTTACAGGGTTAGCTTATCTTTACCAAAAGAACTGCCTGTGCAGATAAGGGGTATCTGTATATATAAAAAAAAAAAAAACTGTGCAGCTCTGACTAAAGAATAATGCCCTTGCTAGCTTTATTTACCTCCTGAAGCCTGACTGGAATACTTGTTAGTGCTCACCTCCACCATCACAGGAGTGAGCTTGCAAACACTGAGTCCAGAGCTACTGCATCAGGAGATAGAGAGCATGTGAGGAGGTTTAAATCAGAAAAAAAAGCTCACTCCTGTGATGGTGGTGGTGAGCAGTAACGACTAGGCCTCACTTAGCAATGTCCTGGGAGTATGCCAGTCAGGCTTCTGGAGATATGTAGATAGCCTACACCTATAGCAAGGGCAATATTCAACTTTAGTCAGAGCTGCACAGTTTGTTCTTATCTACAGACACCCCTTATCTGCATAGGCAGTTTTTTTTTTTGTAAAGGTGAACAACTAACCCTTTGAGCATACCTCACAAATTTGAGATAGGAACGAGGTACACGTATTAGCAAAAGTGTGTAGGTATAGTCACGCCTCCCTTATAGAAGAATTGAACAAAAAAAAAAATATTGGTTAAACTCACAAGTGCTTTTTTTTTAACCACTGCTATTTATTTATACTGTTTGACATGACCACAAAATGATATTATTCACAAGATGTAGTTGAATGGCTGGATCATACTCATTTTAGATAAAGTACTTGTAACGAGCCCCTGCTCACTCGGTTCCACTCTCCCGACACTCCTCTGTGGCTATTGAATCAGATTGCAGATTGCAACTTCTGATGGTTCGGTCATCCGATGCTCCGGGATTCGAACTACAGTTCTGTGCCGTTGTAATCCTGTTGTGATAGCTCAGAACAAACATCAGGCAGGCTGTATGCAAGTTCAAACAGGAATCTCACTTTTTATTGATGCACACAACACACTTTTATACACAGCAGTTTGAACACCCCGCCCCCCAACAACCACTTTCCTATTGGTCAATTGTAAAGTACACTCGAGTCTTCACTCAGGTCCTCTTGTTCATGCAAATGAGGACTTGAAACAGGGTCAGCAGGAACTGGTCCGATAGCTTGGTTAGGAGGATTGATATGTGTAATGACACAGAGAAGCCCCAGGGGGTAATTAAAGTACATAAACAAACAGTGAAACACAGAACAATGCCTTTCTTCCAGACCATGGAGCCGTCTGGAGGGGGTTAGCCTGAAAACAGGGCAGAAGATCCCCCCCACTGTGTAGTACAATCAAAGGAGAAATACTTCAGTATTCCAAGCTTCATGACAATACTCCCCCCTGGAAAACAGTCCAACAGCCACAGTGGGACCCTGAACGGGTGAACTCGAGGATGTTGGAAAAGTAGTCTTAAGGTTCCAACAGTATAAATCGGTCACACTGTAATATGGCAAATACAATTTCCCAGAGTCTGTGTCTCTTGGGAGGATATGGACCTGAATCCAAAGTAACACCACCTCAAGGGTCCTCAGGCATACAGCTCACAAAGAGCACTGTTCCCCCAAATGCCAGGGCCCACGATCGGTCGGCAAGAGGCTAGCATTCAGTCTCCTCCAAAAGCCTCTGTCCTGGCTAGGTCTGTGACATTTCTCCCTTGTCGGCAGATGACTAACACAGGAGGAGACCCCAGACGGATTTACTCTGAAGTTAGTCCATAGTTCCAGTCCCCTAATGCCTGTATCCACACAGTACCCCAAACAAATTGTTCCAAACAGAGCATTACTTACCCAGCTAACCTCTGCCTCTCTCAGAGAACATGCCCGCCACTGGGGACAGGCCTGGACTGGCCCTTCTCCCTGGAGTCCTTTCAGCCGCTGGAGAGAAGACAGGGTGACTGGGCTCACTCCATCCTGCTGTTGGGGATCTGGGCCGACTATCCAGCATCCCTGGGGTATACAAGTGAGGACTGAAGTCCCATCCACTTTTAGTAGGTGAAAATCCCACAGTGCTTGCAAAGCATGGCTGACATCCTCCTGTCTCAGTGTCGCACCATTTTCTGGGATTGTGTCAGTGGAGACCAAAGTCCCATCCACTATCACAGGAACTCCCTCTTCTGTTAGTTGAGGGCAGAGGCCAGCAGCACTCTGCCCTGTTGCCAGCACTTCTGCTGGGGATTCCACATCCTCCGCTCTGAATAACCGTTGGGGCAGGAGGCTGGCTTCCTCCACTCCCAAACTGTGTAACTGCCATTGGGGAGGTGAGCCAGCTGCTTCCTTTTCCATTCCCTCATCTGGCTGTTGGGACAATATGTCTGTGGTACTGTTTCCCAGGTGCACGGATCTTTGCTGGGGAGGAAAGACCGCTTCCTCCACCCTGGCCAACTGTTGGGGAGGCACGACGAACACCTCCTCTCCCTTCTCCCCCTGTATCCTGATCTGCTGCTGGGAAGTGACCACCTCCTTCTCACCCTGAGCCTCTGGAACTGCCACAGATGTAGGGCAGAGGTCTTGGAACCTCTGTCCAGTGACCAGCGCTTCAGCTGGGGAAGTTCCTTGTGACTCCACAGATACTGCTGTTGGCGCTGGGCAGAGCACAGTGACGTTTGGCCCTAATAACAGCTCTTCTGCTGGAGGCTCACCAGGTTGTTCTTCCTCAGCAGAAAAGTCTATCAAATCCCCTATCTCTGCAACTGGTGTATGGGGATAAATGTTCACCCTCTCCTGTCCGTGGAACCCAGAAGATGCTATCAGTGATGGGCAGAGGTTAGCAGAGCTCTGCCCTGTTGTCAGAACTTCAGCTTTGGGGATAGCGATCTCCAGATTTTCCACTGCCGATTCTCTGACATTCTGCTGGACAGGCACATTCATCCATCCAAGATCATCCAATGCAGAAACAGGTTCATCAAGGTCAGTCAGCACTTGCTCCATCCGCCATAAGACCTCCACGTCCATAGCTGCAGGGGCAGGTTGGCAAAGCACACTGTTACTCTGCCACATTGTCGACTCTTCAGCCAGGATTTCAGAGTTGTCAACTGGTATTTCCGGATAGTCCCAGGCAAAGGGAGCCCAACCCTGCTGCTGAGCAGAGTCTAGCCGCTGTCTGTAGGTGATCTCCAGCTCCCATTCCTGAATGGCCAGAAACTCCAAATCTTCCTGTGCCCAGTGCACTTCGGAGACATTCAGTCTTCACTCTCTATTTCCTTCAAACGCCACTCTCAACCACTCCCAAAGTCAGGGTCCCTGGACAGCCTCCAGTACAATAATCCCAGGCCATCATAGTCAAAGCCTTCCGTGGGGCTGTCATCCGCTGTCCATGGGCACACTTGGGCTACATACCACTGGAGGGCTTTGTAGCTCTCGTTCAACCGCATTTCTGCCCGGATCAGCCTGCTTAACTCAGCTGTCCACTCCTGGTTCGGTTGTTCCCCCAATAACAGCATTCGTGCTTCATACTGCGACCAGTACCTTACATGGATGGAGGGGAGAACTTTTCCCTGGTGTCGCTGCTCACGGGCTAGCGCTTCCTTCCAGAGTTCGCAGCGGATAGAATGAAACCATTCCAGCAGGACCTGCTCTGATACTGGTCCTCTGTGCTGTATCTGCATCTCTCGCAACCTCCTTCTGAATTCCTCTTCCATGACGACGTATCTGTACCTCTCCTCTCCTACTATTCGGATCTTAGATCCAGGTGATGGTTTGGATGTGTTCACAGCAAGGAAGCACGATCCCCCTGGTCCCTCTACGGCTCTCCAGTAAGTCTTTCAGCGTGGCTCTCCTGCAGGCTGCATAGCTGGTCATTCACTGTGGTGGTTTGGAGTGTCCCAGTAACTGGAGAGCAAATCCCACGGCTGCCAACCAATGTAATGAGCCCCTGCTCGCTCAGTTCCACTCTCCCGACACTCCTCTGTGGCTATTGAATCAGATTGCAGATCGCAACGTCTGATGTTTCGGTCACCCGATGCTCCGGGATTCGAACTACAGCTATGTGCCGTTCTAATCCAGTTGTGATAGCTCAGAACAAACATCAGGCAGG
Organism: Lithobates clamitans; assembly: GCA_037952925.1. Taxonomy (NCBI): domain Eukaryota; kingdom Metazoa; phylum Chordata; class Amphibia; order Anura; family Ranidae; genus Lithobates; species Lithobates clamitans. The sequence goes on from JBBGZY010000821.1 coordinate 1,468,029, forward strand.
CTGTATGTAAGTTCAAACAGGAATCTCACTTTTTATTGATGCACACAACACACTTTTATACACAGCAGTTTGAACACCCCGCCCCCAACAACCACTTTCCTATTGATCAATTGTAAAGTACACTCGAGTCTTCACTCAGGTCCTCTTGTCCATGCAAATGAGGACTTGAAACAGGGTCAGCAGGGATTGGTCCGATATTTTGATTAGGAGGATTGATATGTGTAATGATACAGAGAAGCCCCAGGGGGTAATTAAAGTACATAAACAAACAGTCAAACACAGAACAATGCCTTCCTTCCAGACCATGGAGCCGTCTGGAGGGGGTTAGCCTTAAATCAGGGCAGAAGATCCCCCCACTGTGTAAGAGAATCAAAGAAGAAATACTTCAGTATTCCAAGCTTCATGACAGGACTCAAATTTGCTCCTTCTAAGAAACTCAATAAATTTGCCACTTTCATAGACATACATGGATTCATACGTTAACTTCATGTGCAAAGACATTTTATTGCTAACCCCTCAGGACCACCAAATAGAGGAATGAGGGGTGATGGCGTGGTTCATTCTGGCCTTTCTAACACCTTTCTCTTCAACCCTCGAAAGTTCCACAACACCTTCAAGTAAAGTCTTTTGTGAGTTTTGAGGGATTTAGACTCATTGCCTAAGAGAAGAGTACATGACAATCCCAATATTAAAGTGGGCCTCAAGTCTTTGTGTGAACGCAAGGACTTGATTATACATCCGGCGGATAAAGGCGGAGGTCTAGTTATTTTGGATAAAAGTGACTATTATGTAGAAATGTCTAGAATACTTAACGATTCAGACACATATGGACCACTCTTTAAGGAATCCAAAAGTTCAAAAGGGTATTGGTTGAACTGTTTAACAGGGGGTTCCAACTGGGGATTCTTGATAAGGAGAGAGATTATCTAGTACCTTTGGCCCCCCGTATACCCATAATGTATTATCTCCCCAAAGTCCATAAGAATGCTACCCAACCCCCCCGGCCGACCTATTGTCAGTGGTATTGACTCCGTGACATCCCTCATAGGACGTTATATTGATTTTCATTTACAACCATTAGTGAAGTCAATTCCTTCCTATCTTAAAGACACTGGAGATACCATCCGCTTGTTGGAGGGATTAGATAACCGTGACGATTATTTGTTGGTCATGGCATATGTTGCAGCGCTCTATACCTGTATACCACACAAGTTAGGTTTGGCAGCTGTGGAATATTATTTGTCCCGAAACAATTGAATTCCCATTGCACAGCAGAGGTACATCATGGAATTATTCCAATTTGCAGCGAAGCATAATTACTTCTGGTTCAGCGATCAGTACTTTTTACAACGGAAGGGTGTAGTGATGGGGGCTAAGTTCGCCCCCAGCTTAGCTAATCTTTTTATGGCTCTATGGGAGGAGGATGTCGTCTATGCCCTGAATTGGCTCTTTGGGCTAGGTATAAATAGACAACATCCACCTCCTACTGAAAGGTGATGAGGAATCTTTGCACGACTTCATGGCCACCCTCATTGATAACGAGAGAGGTATCACGTTAAGCTTTGAGACCAGTTCCACTACAATACATTTTCTTGACCTGGAAATCTCCATTATTGACCATCAGTTAGTCACTAAGTCTTTTGCACACCTACCTAACGTAATGGTTACATTCCAGTCGATAGCGGTCATCACAACTCATGGCTGAAATCTGTCACGCGTAGTCAACTACTGCGTATTAGACGGAATTGTACTAATTGATCAGATTTCCATCAGCAGGCCCAAACTCTCAAATCTAGATTTGTCAAAAAGGGTTATCATCCGACAACTATAGATGAGGAGATTAATAGGGTATCTTCAGTGGATAGGTGCACATTGACCATCAAACAACCTAAACATGCACCTGATACCAAGTTTAAATGGTCCTTTATAACCAAATTCTCTGTACAACATAAAAAAATTAAAAATATTTTTAATCGTTACTGGAAGGTACTCAAAAACGATCATCTGCTGGGCCCTGTTCTCCCGTATTGAGCTGGTGTCGTATATAGGGGAGCTCCATCTTTAAGAAGTCAGATTGCCCCAAATGTGATAGACTGCCCAACTAGACCTTCCTTTTTTCACAATCTTAAGGGATATTACCCTTGCCGCAAGTGCAATGGTTGTGTACATGATACATGTGGGAGGAGGAAGTCAGAGACTTTTGAGTCCACAACCACCTCTGTAACTTATCAGATGAAGCAATTTACCACCTGCTACATTGTTTATCTTATTACCTGCTCATGCAAAAAGCAATATGTAGGACAGACCATCAGATCTTTTTCAGTTAGGGTAAATGAGCACATTGCCAGTATTAAAAAAGGTTGTATTAAACACAGCGTATCCAGACATTATCTTCACCATCATAATAAAAATTTATTAGGCAGATCATTGATAAATTCATCCCTCATTGAAGAGGGGAATCTCGGCTGAGAGGTGTTTCACAATTAGAGACCTTCTGGATACAGCAGCTCAGATCTTATTCTCCCCATGGGATGAATATTGACTGGGATGTTACCAACAAAGGAGAAATGGCGCAAGGTACCAGCCAAAAATGAAAGACAATTAAGATAATATCAAAATTGTAGTGTCCAAAATGATGGTATGTGACCGTAGTATAGGCGTATATGGGAGAATGATGGTAATATTGAAAACACATATACGCTAAGAATGTGAAGTCCCAAAATGATGAAAAGTTCAAATGGAGATGATACTGGGCACCAGCGGCTGCTCCCTTGGGAGTAGAAGCAAAAACTCTGGAAGGCAATGTGGAGATAAAACAAGGTGCGCCAATCTAAGTGCAGTATCCAATACAGCTTTATTAAATAAATATAAAAATCAACGGCCAAATGGCTACTTACAAAAATTCAGTAGGGATAAGGCATGTAATAACATGTAGATAGCCCATAGGCAAAACCGCGGCGGCTCTCAGTGCAGGATCCCAAGATGGTGCAAAGCGCTGGGGAGGATGTAAGAAGGCTGTCCGTGGTGTGTAAAAAAAAAATAGTAAAAAATTATAAATCAAAAATATTAATAAATAAAAAATATAAAATATGAAATAAAAAACAAGAGGTGGAAAACAAAAATGAAAGTGGAGATTATATGAAGAACAAAAAATGAAGCTGATATGAGGGAGGGGAAATATACAAGGAATAATGATGTTAACTGAATTAGTACTCAGAGGGTTAACATGGAAGCTGAACATGGATTATAAAAAGACCTACAAAAAAGGGTAGAACTGTATAAGTGAATAGGCTGATAGACTAATGGACTATGCATAAAGAATGGTATAATAGAGAAGTAGTGAAGATGGTACGCACACATGACATGCGCAAATAGGTATGTCTGTATGGATAAAGAGACTAATGAACTAAGGAGCTATATATAAATCATTAAGGAAGAGAAAAGATGAGAACCCTTGTGGAAGAAAAAGGATGAGAACAGTATGGGAGATGAAATAAAAAAAGAAGAGGGGAGAACTGTAGAACATACAAAGACATAGTAGTTAACTGTCAAACAAAATATGTACAATATACATCTAAAAACAGTACATAAATCAAAAAATAAGAAGAAACCATATTATAGAGGCTGTGTCAAAAAAGAAAAAGGAAATTATATTACTGTGTTGATCTCTATTTCTTCGTTGAGGCCATTGGGTGTCATACTGTTTAACGTATATATATATCCAGAAAGTTTCTTGCCTACATAGACGTTGAAATCTTTCGGCTGGAGTGAAATGATCTGATATGGATTCAATGATCCACACATTGAGATCAGAAATATTTTGTTGATGATGAGTGGTGAAGTGGTGGGCAGGACTATATAAAGGATTGTTGGCTTGAACAACTTGTCTATGCTCTCCAAACCTCGCACGTAGAGTCCTGATCGTTCTAACAACATATAATAGCCCACAAGGGCAGGTTATGCAACATATCACATAGGTCGTGGACCAATTAAAAAAGGATTTAAGAGTATAGTTGTTTCCATTGGCTATAAAAGTTTTTCTACCATGTGTAACATGGGCACAGGTAAGGCATAGCGCTTTGCTGACACCAGGGTTCCTCCACTCCCCCCCATGGTAAAGCCCCTACCAGCAGAGGACTACACACCACGGACAGCCTTCTTACATCCTCCCCAGCGCTTTGCACCATCTTGGGATCCTGCACTGAGAGCCGCCGCGGTTTTGCCTATGGGCTATCTACATGTTATTACATGCCTTATCCCTACTGAATTTTTGTGAGTAGCCATTTGGCCGTTCATTTTTATATTTATTTAAAGAGGGAGTCCACCTAAAAAAAAATATTAAAAGCCAGCAGCTACAAATACTGCAGCTGCTGACTTTTAATAAATGGCCACTTACCTGTCCCAGGGTCCAGCGATGTTGGCAGCCGACGCCGATCACTCGCTCGACTCTCGGCAGGTGCCGCCGCCATCCTAGGTGAGGGAATCAGGAAGTGATGCGTTGCGGCTTCACTTCCCAGTTCCCTACTGCGCATGCGCGAGTCGCACTGCGCGTCATAACTGGTCCCCGCTATCTCCTGGGACCTGTGTGTTTCCCAGGAGACAGCGCGGAGGGACAGGAAGAGGCATAGACTCCCGTGGGAGTCTATGCCGGAAGTGGGTGCAAATACCTGTCTTAGACAGGTATCTGCACCCCCCTGAAAGGTGCCAAATGTGACACCGGAGGGGGGGAGGGTTCCAAAAAGTGGGAGTTCCATTTTTGTGTGGAACTCTGCTTTATTAAAGCTGTATTGGATACTGCACTTAGATTGGCGCACCTTGTTTTATCTCCACATTGACTGGGATATTAATGCCTTTATTAATAAAGCATAGCGCTTGTCTTCTTGTCTTTATTTTTCTTTTTGCCGTTTTCTTTTCCTGGTTCATGCTATATATTGTTATACTTTAGACGTTTGTTTATCTTTTATTGGTATCTCAGCATGACATAATAGTTGTATACCATAAATGATTGTGTCAACATTATTTTAGAGATTATGGTAATTTGCCATGCAATCTGATTGATTATTAATATCCATTTTTGACAATAATCATGTTAGGAATTATGTTACACGCTATGTTTTATCTTATTATATAGATTAACATTTGAGGGGGCCAGATGATTTCTATGTGTTTTTTACACTCATCTAAGTATTATTAGTGAGTCACATTCATATTGGCTTTTTTTTTGCTATGGGGCACAGCAGTGGCTAATTGCGCTTTATGGCCCCTCCATTGCACTCTATATATTTCTTTATCTCCAGCTGTCATCATAATATGAAGGCTCTGATGAGTAATGACACTTGTCATGTAATTTCGTATCAATAGTTGTGTGGCTGGATTCAGTACTAGCTGTGTTAGCCTAGTTAAATCGAGGCTTGACGCACACACAGCATATTACAGTCACGTGACGTCACCAAACTCCCTTGATTGGTGAGTGTAAGCGAGTCGAGGAGTGCAAGCTGGCCCATGGCTACTGCTTAGCCTGGAGGTGTGCATGCCAGTGGGCTGACGCTTATGGGACTTGGAATGCACACTGATGACGCGACTGATGCTGGACTCTCATGATTGGTTAGACTGACTGGAAGGAGTTACAGCAAACAGCTGTTTCGGTTTGTTATAATTAGCCATGCGATATTGTTTGTAATCTAGGGAATAAGTATATATATATAGCATGGTATATGTTAGCAGGCTCATGCCCCAGTTGAAGTACCTTTGTATGAAACATATTCAAAGGTTGGCCAAATGGTTAGAAGGGTAGGGCATAATATCGTTAATAGGTAACATCATCCTTTACATGAATAATGCAAAATAGAATTGAAAGGGGGGACAACAGGGACCTCTCCAATTGGGCAGGACCCAATTGGAGAGGTCCCTGTTGTCCCCCCTTTCAATTCTATTTTGTATGAAACATGTCGGGTACATAGTCTGCTTAGCTCTACATACCACACTTGTTTTTATTATTTTTTGTGATCATCACTCTACGCATCTTGAGTGATGTCTGTACTTTTTTTTATATTATTACATTTTATACTTTGGATTCATCTGCACTATGTGGAGGCCTCATTTTTTCTTTATATGATCCACATCTTTTCCTGACGGGAGGAGTACTACATTTATCAGGAACGTCACGGTGAAACTCCGGTTTCTTGGACCATTCGTTGCCTGATTGAGGCAGGTGTGATTTTTTTCCTGACTGTCGTCCATGCTTGTTTGACCCATTGCCGCTGGCATGTGTGTCCACAGTTTAGGGTAAGAGTATCCATCCCTTCCCCCTGGTGTTGGCAACACAATCCTGGGTGTTGTGTGATAATACCACTCTGTATGGTCCAGCCATTCAACTACATCTTGTGAATAAGATAATTTTGTGGTCATGTCAAAGAGATTGAACGTGATATATCTATTACGATGAACTCTATGTCGCTATACTGACTCTCTAGTATAAATGCCGGTACCTACATTCTTAGCTTTTTTGAGGTTTTGCATTTCTTTATATATGTTAAACCTTTTATCTGCTGTGGGTTTATATACCTTTTTTATCACTATGAACTCTTCATGTTTTTTCATGATTATTTCCAACATTCCTAAGGTTACTAATTGAGTACTTATTTGATTCACTGCACTTTATATTTTAAATTTTACTCCTTTGATGCAAATCTAGAGTTCACTTATTTCTTGGCAGCTTATAAACATTGGTAGCACAGTTTTTTTCTTCGCTAATATTTATTTATACTGGCTTTTGAAATTTACAAATGCAGATTTAGAAATTGGATGAAAAGTTTAGCACTGGAAAACACTTTTTAAAAGATGAGTGTATTTTATATACAACTATATAGATCAGACCAAAATGAGGGACACATGAGGAGGAAAGAGAGGGGCTTTGTTCTAAATGAGGGACAGTCCCTCAAAATCAGGGAGAGTTAGTAGATATGCTTTAAGTACAGAGCAGCAAGTGGGAGGTCATTCTGGGTAAGTCAGGATAAGCTGGGGATGGACTGAGTGCAGGAGGATGCAGGGGTTAGAAAACCTCAGATGACTGTGTAAGCTTATCTTTAATGTATGAATTTGGTGGAACAAAAATAAATGCAACTTTTTCCCTGTTTAACCGTGATAAATGCTTCAGCACCAAATGTCTCACTCTCTGTTATTAAACTGTTGATATGACACTGCTCTCTGTATGTGTATAATAGTGCAGTATATAGTATCCTATGATTTCTCTGTGTATAGTAGTGCAGTATATAGTATCCTATGCTCTCTCTGTGTATAGTAGGGCAGTATATAGTATCTTATGCTCTGTGTATAGTTGCAGAGTGTAAAGTATTCTGTGCTCTGTGTATAGTAGTGCAGTGAATAGTATTCTATACTGTGTGTATAGTAGTGCAGTGTATAGTATTCTATACTGTGTGTATAGTAGTGCAGTGTATAGTATTCTATACTGTGTGTATAGTAGTGCAGTGTATAGTATTCTATACTGTGTGTATAGTAGTGCAGTGTATAGTATTCTATGCTCTGTGCATAGTATTATATGTGTAGCACCCCCTAGCTAGTGTGCTAGATGTAAACAGGTTTAGTTGTTAGTATAAGAAAATTTGCCTTGGTTGAGGGCCAGGTCTGGGTTGTGAATCTGGGTCAGGGTTCAGTGACTCAGGGGCTGGATGACTTATCTGGCAGCTCTCTCTGACATTTCCCCCTGGTCTGGACGTTGGTAGAAACGTCCAGAGTTGGAGGGTGGGAGTAAGGAGGGGCTACCATGCATATTTATGAGGCCTCGGCCAATCCCCAGCAATGGGCCGGCAGGGGGCAGAGCTTACCTCATAAATCCAATCTGTTCTTCAAGTATAGGGGCTGTGAGTCTCTGCCTGTAATGGGCCTTTGCTACAAAATTACTATAGGCTGACATAGCTGGGTTCTGCAGGCAAGTGTGTGCTGGAGGAAGAAATGGAGTTGTATATAGACTAGGGTGAAAATGCTCCAATGCCTAATCTGATACCTGTGTCCTTGGGGGGGCGGTCAGCCTCACAGATTATCGGTGCAGTGGTTGGGGGGAGTTACAAGCACCAATCTCCCTGTATAGCTTTCAATAAAGCAAATGACAGCTGCTTCTCCTCCCCTCCCTCCTGCGACTGTTAGCTGCCTTATTGAAAGCTGGAAAAAAGTTGTAGAAATTGCGCCAACTCTTATAAAGCAGCCAACACAGCAATTTGACCGTTGCAAGTAAAAATGAAGATAAAAAGTGTGGCGCTAGTGGATAATGATGTGGAGAATACTAGTCAAGTAGTGGTAATCGTTAGAAAACCAGATAACAATTACAGTGTGAGTTTATGAAACCAAAAGCAATCATATGTTGTCGGGGGACATCCAAAAAGGTGTATAAAGAGTAAATGAGATAAGGATAGGAGGGGTTGGGTATGTGGAGAAGTGAAATGCTCGATAACAACCTGTAGGGTGGTTTAAGAAGCAATCATATATACACAACCATATATCAAAGTGGCATTATAGAAGCATGGATAAGTAGTGACATATAGTATCTTAATATGCTAAATAAACAGCTCCACGCAAAAGGGCTTGGTTCATTGGGGTTAGAACCCAAAGGAGGGGGCGTGTAAGGTGGCTAGGAAGCAAACATGCATACACAACCGTGATTACAAAGTGACATTGCACAAAGGTAAATAGGTAAGTAATAATCCAAGGTATCTAGATAAGCCAAGTGTACAGCTCCACGCAAAAAAGAGAGAAACCGTTCATAGGGATTAAAACCAAAAAGGGGAGGCATCAAAATCCTTATGTGGGGATATATAGAAAATTGGAGGACAGATGGAGCACTCTTAAATGAGTCCCACAAGAATTTGGACGTAAGCCGTCTTCCTATAGGGTGATTATGGATCCGTAAGTGCGGGAAGGTTCTTGGCTCATGTGGATGGTCCCAACATCGGGAAAGGGAAGACAACAAAATGCCCTTACCGGATCTGGTGGACTCGCAGGCCGTTGGCGGCGAGTCAATCAGGCTAGTACCGTCAAGCGGTGTGGAGTGGAGATCTCTGTGAAGATTGGTGCGAGGTCTCGTCGGACGTTCTCGGATGGTGTGCCAGGATGGGATCCACGGCTCCCAGGATTTGGTTGCGGTCGCCAAATGACCGTTTCCTCAAACGCCGACCACGTGAGCCAGTGAGCAAAGAAAGGAAAAAGAAAAAAGCCTCCACATAGTGTGAATCCTTACTGGTAAAAAGCGTTGCAGCACTTTTATTAGGGAGTATACTTCCAAAAAATTTTACAAATGAGGGCGGTAAAAACTCGGTTCAAAGTAAAACTTGCATCAAATAGCATAAAAGTAACATAAAATAGCGCAGTGGGTAGTGGTGGGGTATAAACATAAGAACCCGACGCGTTTCGCCTCCATAGGCTTCTGCTGGGGTATGAATAAGCCCCCCACCTAACTGCGCTTTATATATAGTGACAAAAATGAGGTGCAACAGCTGATTAGCGCTGTTGCACGAGATGACTTCCGGGTTCGGCAGCATCACTGGTGACACAACGTCACATGGTGTTTCTGTGGCCAATCAGAACGACAGAAGATGGTCAAAGACCAAGCCTCACTCCTGGTATCCAATCGGCAGAGCAGCTATCCCATTCGTCCTCGCGGTCACGTGCCGGTCACATGACGTACTAGCCGAGGGGATTACGTTAGGACGCTCTCTGTCTGCGTACCAAAGGGGGCAGGAAGTGAGGGCTTGTCAGATCGCGCCGTGGACCGCAAACATAACGGCGAACCATGGGGATTACTGTCTTGTTTGAACATGTATTCAGCGGTCTAATAGTGTGGGCTTGATCCCGGAAGTCCTCACAGACTATCCTCATAGATAGTCATCAGACAATGAAAAGTAAAATTACCAACAATAAATAGTTCTGCATATTGTGCAATAATTGGCAAAAAAAGTTCTTCATATCTAGACAGGTAATGGAAACTAATAACTGTACAACATATCATTCGAGTAGTGGCAATACATAAATAAAGAAGGAATAAATGGAAATAGATAAGAAAACTAGACAAAAAACCCCGAAAGTATACAAATGGGTCATATAGCAGAGGCCAATGTAAAATGATATAAGTGAGATCATAAGTGATAGTGATATCTGAGTGTGGATCAGGTAACAAACATCATAAACGAAAACATCTAGGAGAAAAAGCATCAAAATGCAATTAAAGAGGTAGTGTATGTAAAAAATAGGATGTACTCCCTATTCAAAGTGGGGGTACAATTCAATAAAAGAATACTAGTGTATTAAATGAGGTCGGAGAGAGCAGTATGGACTCAGACCAATGTCAATCTGCGTATGAAATCCACGAGGATGCTTTCGTGAAAGTATATATTCTGTTTGGGAAGTGGACTTCCAAAAAAATTTTTTCTTTGCAAATAAGGACGGTAAAAACTCGGCTCAGAGTAAAAATTCACATCAAACAGCATAAGAATGGTATACAATAGTGCAGTGAATAATGGTAAAAAGTAATTACAGGAACTCAGTATAAGGATACGAACATAAAGGGGAGTTTAATGGAGAAAACTCAGGATCTTAAACAGATTAGGTGAGATAATGTCCCCTATTAAAAATAGGGATGGTGAATATGAAAAGAAATTTATTGGTCTGCGTGGGGACATCAACGCCTAGGACTGATTTATGAAGGCGTTGATGTCCCACTCGACGTTGAGCCCGTGTGGCACATAGCACTTCAAGAGGTGTATCCAAAAAGTCTCAAGTTTGGAGACTCCCCTGGTGCTAGGTTCACCCCTCCAATGTGGAACAAACTTGTCGATGATTTGGAACTTCGTTCCAGATGGATTTTGGTTGTGATGGTGTAAGTAGTGTTTAGGGACACTATGATTGGTGCGCCCTTTTAGTATGGCTGTGATATGCTCGTTCACTCGTATAGAAAAATTGCGGATGGTTCGACCAATATACTGCTTGCCACAAGGGCAGGTGATAAGGTAAACTATGAACTTTGTGGTGCAGGTTGCAAATTGCTTCATCTTGTATTCCCTTCCAGTTGTAGATGACCTGAAAGTTTCGATTTTGCGGGATTTGTAGACATTGAGTGTGCATACTGTACATTTTCTACAGGGGTAGAAGCCTTTAAAGTCATGGAAGAAAGATGGCGTCTTCGGAGGGTCTACTACCCCTGGTGCGATTCTACCCCCTATCGATGGTGCACCTTTATAGATTACTCCGGCCTGGTTGGGGAGCAATGGGCCCAATATTCGGTCATTCTTAAGTATTTTCCAATGTCTTGAGATAATACTTTTTATTTGTTTATGTTGGATGGAGTAATTAGTAAGGAAGGCCCATCTGTGTCTATCGTCCAAAGGTTTTTTGGGCTGTTCTACTAATAGAGATGAACGATCGATATAGGCTACTTTCTGGATCTCCTGATCGATAAGTTCTCCATCATAACCCTTTTCTTCAAATCTGGATTTAATGATCTTTGCTTGTGTGTAATAGTCTGGCAGAAGGGAGCAGTTACGTCTGATTCTCATCAGTTGGCTTCGAGGGACTGATTTCAGCCATGCTGTATGGTGACAGCTGTCAATCGGGATGTAACCGTTACGGTCGGTGACTTTGAAGAAAGTTTTCGTCTCCAATCGACCGTTGACAGCTGTGATTTCCAGATCTAAGAAGTGTATTGCAGAGGTACTCGCTTCGTATGACAAATGGATGCCCACCTCGTTCTCATTGAGAGTGGACATAAAGTGGTTCAGGGATTCCATGGAGCCTCTCCATAGGAGGAGGATGTCGTCGATGTACCTGGCCCACAGGGCAAGCTGTGGGGGTTGCAGGACACCGACGACATCCTCCTCCCATTTGGCCATGAAAATGTTGGCCAAACTGGGGGCAAACTTTGCCCCCATGGCTACCCCCTTTGTCTGCAGATAGTAATGATTGTCATACCAGAAGTAATTTGACTTCGTGGCAAAGTGTAGCAGATCCATGATGAACCTCTTTTGGGTCAAAGGGATATTTGTGTCCCTTGATAAAAAAAATTTAACCGCTCCTAGGCCTAGTTCGTGAGGGATAATAGTGTAAAGGGACGTAACGTCCGCGGTTACTAGTATAAGATCGTTACTATAGGTAACCCGTTGTAATTTATTGATGGTATCTCGGGTATCCTTCAGAAAAGATGGTATCATTTTCACTATGGGCTGTAAATAGTGATCAATGTATTTCCCTATGCGGGAAGTTACGGAATTAATTCCGCTAATGATTGGGCGGCCAGGAGGTTGGGTGATACTTTTGTGCACCTTGGGCAAATAGTACATAATGGGGATGCGTGGGACCGCTGGGACCAAGAAATTTTTTTCCTTTTTTGTCCAGTATGCCTAGTTGGAAACCAGTATCGATCAAATCCACTAATCTTCTTTTAAAGCCCATAGTAGGATTAGATGCAAGGGGCAGATAAGTTTCTGTATCACTTAGGATTCTGGTCATCTCAGCTTGGTAGTCTTTGTTGTCAAGGACAACAATTCCTCCACCCTTGTCCGCCGGGCGGATGACAAGATCCTTGCGTTCACAGAGGGTTTGTAAACCTACTTTGATGTTAGGATCGGTGTAGTATTTCTTCTTTGGAAGTCCATCCAAGTCTTCCAATACTAGGTCGCGAAACACTTTGATGGAAGAAGCTATAGGTACTGGGGGGTTAAATAGAGATGGGTTGGATAACCCAGAGTGAACTGAGCGGGAGTTTGTAAGAAGGTTTGAAGGCCTACTTGGATTAGATGCGATGTATCTTTGCACATTGAGTTTACGCACATATTTGTGGACGTCTATAAATGTGGAAAATTTACTTTGTTTAAAACGCTAAGTTCCGCTGGAGAGAAGTCAGCTTTGCTAAGATTAAAAATGCCATCATCCTTTAGACCCGTTTTCTCTTTATTGGTACGCCTCCCCCCTCGGGTGCCGCGTTTTGTTCTGAATTTCGTGTGGGGTAATCTTGTTCTCTGTGAAAACCCCCCGGGTGCAAAGGTTTTGGTCTAGCTTGGTTATAGTTGAAAGGTGATCTCTCAGAGTAATCCCTGTCCCCATAATCATATCGATATTGGGAGTTTCGATAATCCGTAGGACGTTCGTCTCTAAGGGGTGAGAATCTATTACTGGTGTTAATGGGGGTTCTTTGCGGATAAGGATGGTAGTAATGATGTTCATTCTGGTTCAAATTGCGTCTTTGGGGAGAAGAATCTTATCTATAATCATCATAATGGACCGAACGATCCCTGTTGCCCCTACCCTTCCCCCTGTTATTACGACCTCTATTTCCAGACGTAGAGGGGGGACCATTATATTGGGATGTAGAAGCAGGGGGGGGATAGGAGGGACGTCTATTGTTCCCACTGGGGGGAGGTGGGGGAACCAGGGGGATATGTGGAACCCTAGGTTCATCCAAACCTCCCATCTCCATGGGGTGACTTGAACTAGCGGGTGGGTCTTTAACTTGGCTGGTGGTTTGCCAACTAAAAACATTGCCATTTTTATAATCACTAAGGTCTCTGCTATATTTCTTCTGTTTTTTTGTTTTTTGTTCGTGTTCTTCCTTTTCTAGATGATTCTTTAGGTTGGTAGAAAGGTTGGTATACTCTATAGTAGATTTATGTGAGAGGAGTTTGTCTCTAATTTCCTTGATTTCTCTATCGATAACAGTTCTTCTAGTACGTTTTCTATCTACAAGAAACCCCAGGAGGGATATCCCTGCTTCATTAAAATAGTGATACCATGACTCAATGTCCAGGTCACCTTGTTGTGGGTGGATTGTCCACCTCAGGCCTCTTGGGACCATGCGTTCTTTGGTGTACTGTTCCAAGAAGGCAATGTCCCATTCTAGGTGTAGATCAGAGACCATCAGGTTTTTTAGCCTAAGGAAAAGGCCACTTATCTCTGAATCTGTGTTAAGAGCTGTGAACACTCCTTCTGTGTTAAAAGTGCGACTAGTCCGATAGTCAAACACATCCATGTTGGAATGAATGACAAGATGTGTAGAGAGGCTGCAATAATACTGTCAAAAACAGAAACGTGGAAAAAAGTTGTAGAAATTGCGCCAACTCTTATAAAGCAGCCAACACAGCAATTTGACCGTTGCAAGTAAAAATGAAGATAAAAAGTGTGGCGCTAGTGGATAATGATGTGGAGAATACTAGTCAAGTAGTGGTAATCGTTAGAAAACCAGATAACAATTACAGTGTGAGTTTATGAAACCAAAAGCAATCATATGTTGTCGGGGGACATCCAAAAAGGTGTATAAAGAGTAAATGAGATAAGGATAGGAGGGGTTGGGTATGTGGAGAAGTGAAATGCTCGATAACAACCTGTAGGGTGGTTTAAGAAGCAATCATATATACACAACCATATATCAAAGTGGCATTATAGAAGCATGGATAAGTAGTGACATATAGTATCTTAATATGCTAAATAAACAGCTCCACGCAAAAGGGCTTGGTTCAGTGGGGTTAGAACCCAAAGGAGGGGGCGTGTAAGGTGGCTAGGAAGCAAACATGCATACACAACCGTGATTACAAAGTGACATTGCACAAAGGTAAATAGGTAAGTAATAATCCAAGGTATCTAGATAAGCCAAGTGTACAGCTCCACGCAAAAAAGAGAGAAACCGTTCATAGGGATTAAAACCAAAAAGGGGAGGCATCAAAATCCTTATGTGGGGATATATAGAAAATTGGAGGACAGATGGAGCACTCTTAAATGAGTCCCACAAGAATTTGGACGTAAGCCGTCTTCCTATAGGGTGATTATGGATCCGTAAGTGCGGGAAGGTATACAGGGAAATTGGTGCTCCCCAGGTCCTCCTCTGGCTCCCCCCTCATCCCTGATCTGTCAGGATGGAGAGTGGAGAAAGGAGCTGGTAAATATGTCATTTACCAACTCCTTCCTTTTCTAAATGCACAGTCAGTGATCACCGACTCTGTCTTTTCACAGCTGAGCATTGTGAACTGTTTATGATGCTTCAGTTTATGAATGGAGAGAGGAGCCGCTGTCTCCTGTCCATTCATCTTCAGTGCAGATAAGGCTGCTGAGAAAGGGACTGGGGAATCTGTATCCTTAGTCCTTTCCCTGTCTCAAAAGGAAGGAGATGTCAGGGGTCTGTTTAGACCCCTGATACCTCACCAAATCCACCCCCAACAGGGCTGATAAAAAAAAAGAAAGAATTGTAATAAACAAATATAAATAAAATAAATAATGGTTAAATTGGAAAAATAATAATAATTTAAAAAAAAACACTGTCAAAATCTACTCCCCCCCCCCCCCAAAAAAAAGAGAAATAGGCATTGTAAAAAAAATAAAGCAAACTATAAATTGTAAAAAATATTAAAAAAATAAATAAAATAAAAAACTACTGACAGTCCATGCCTCATTAGTGCCACCTATCAGTGCTGCATATTAGTACCTCCTCATCAGTGCCAACCAATCAGTGCCCTTCAGTGCTGCTTCATCAGTGCCGCCTCATCAGTGCCACCTCATCAGTGCTGCATATTAGTGCCACCCTCATATGACATTAAAAAAAGTATTGGTAATCGATATTGGTGAGTACTTGAAAAAAGATAACCAGTACTTGTACTCGGTCTTAAAAAAGTGGTATCGGTGCAACCCTAATATAGACTGTATATAGGAAGAATGTCCCTGAAGTTTTGCTGAAGTCAAACGGGCATCCAATAACCTCCCATCCCTAGCCAAGTTATTACCATCAATAAACAAAACCAAAAAAAAAACAAAGCCACGGACTGTTCTCTGACTCTGGAGTTCCTGTAGAAATTCGGTGTGCCTGGCTGTGCAGGGTGGAGGATCCCAGTTTACTTGTGGCTCCTAAGGGGTTGCGCTATTCTATGCTCTGTGTATAGTAGTGCAGTGTAAAGGATTCTATGCTCTCTCTGTGTTTCATGTTCTATGCTCTTTATGTGTGTGTCGCGTTCTATGCCCTCTGTTTATAGCAGTGTCTAGTATCCTAGGCTCTCTAGCAGTAAACAATATCCTATGTTGATTGTGCATAGCTGTGTACAGTGTGTAGTGCTCCATGATGTATATAGTATTCTATGCTCTTTGTGTGTATAGCAGTGTGTAGTATCCTATGCTCCGTGTGTGTATAGCAGCGTGTAGTATCCTATGCTCTGGGTATAGCAGTGTGTAGTATCCTATGCTCTGTGTATAGCGGTGAGTGCTGCTCTATGTGTGTGTATAGCAGAGTTTAGTATCCTATGCTCCGTGTGTGTATAGCAGCGTGTAGTATCCTATGCTCTGTGTATAGCAGTGTGTAGTATCTTATGCTCTCTCTCTCTGTGTAAAGCAGTATGTAATATCCTATGCTCTATGTATCGTGGCGAGTACTGCTCTATGTGTGTATAGTACTGTGTAGAATCCTATGTGCTTAATGCTGTGTGTACTATCCTATGCTCCGTGTGTGTAAAGCAGCATGTAGTATCCTATACTCTTTGTGTGTATAGCAGTGTGTGTAGAGCCCTGTCTATGTGTGTATAGCAGTGTGTAGAGCCCTGTCTATGTGTGTATAGCAGTGTGTAGTATCCTATGCTCTCTCTGTGTATATGGCAGTGTGTAGAGCCCTGTCTACATGTGTATAGCAGTGTGTAGCATTCTATGCTCTCTCTGTGTATATGGCAGTGTATAGAGCCCTGTCTATGTGTGTATAGCAGTGTGTAGTATCCTATGCTCTCTGTGTGTATAGCAGTGTGTTGAGCCCTGTCTATGTGTGTATAGCAGTGTGTAAAGACCCATGTTTTTTCTAGCTGTGTACAGTGTGTTGTGCTCTCTAGGTGTATATAGCAGTGTGTAGTGCTCTGTCTACGTGTGTAAAGCAGTGTGTAGAGCTCTGTCTATGTGTGTATAGCAAAGCTGTCTTTAATATTGATTGGACCCTGGGCAAACATCCCCCCTCCCCCCACTCCAGCACACATTATGGCTCACTGATTATTTGATAGCGGTTACAGCACATGGCTACTGCTTGTTGATTGGTTGCTAGAGTTTACTGTACATCCTTACCACTCACTAATTGGTTGCTAGAGGTTACTGTACATTATTACTGCTCACTAATTAGTTGCTAGAGGTTACTGCATATGCTTAAAGGTCAATTGTTCCGCGCTTAGGAAAAAAGGGAACTGCAGCCCCCCCAGCAAAGAATATCACCTCAGTGAAATTCAGAAAAAAGAGAGATCCTATTATGGGGGAATTGGCGCTGTTCGAAAGTGTTCACCAAATCAATAAATAAATAAAATAAAATGCGAATCAATAAAAAATAGAAATAAAATTAGATACTCCAAATAATATGAACCCAAACACGCTGATGTGCTATAAAGTGCAAAGTAAGAGGTTAGTGCACATCATTACTGCTCCCTGATTGGGTGCTAACGGTTATAGCACACCATCTCCTCACTGCCTGCACACCATGGACTGGGAAGGTGAGGGGACCCATCAATAGACAGAACACTCCTAGGGATCCTAGGACTCTTGGGATCAGTGGCAATGCTGGGGGAAGGAGTGTGTGATTAGTGGCAATGCTGATTAGTTAGAAGGTAGTACACTGTGGCAAATTCTGAATTGTGTACAGCAAAGCTGGACATCTTTGACAAGTATATAATGGGGATTCTACACTGACCACCAATGTAATTGGAAATTTACAATGACCACCAACGTGAGGGAGAATTTACAATTACCACCAATGGGAGGGTGGATTTACATTGACCACCAATGTGAGGGGGAATATGCACTGACCACCATGTAATGGGGGATTTTACACCACCCACCAATATAAAGAGGGATTTCTACCCTGGCACTAATGTATTAGGAGCATTTACACCAACTATCAGTGTAAGGGGGAATATACAATGTCCTCCGTGTAAGGGGCAATTAACACTGACAACCATTGTTGAGGAGATTTATACTGACCACCAATGTAAGGTGACACTTCTATAACAACCACCATGTTAGGGGGCTTTACACTGCCCACTATTGTAAGGGCAATTTTGCACTTACCACCAATGTAAAGGGAGATTTACATTAACAACCAATAAAGAGGGATTTCTACACTGGCCACCAATGTGAGGGGGCATTTACACTCACCACCAATTTAAAGGTGGCTTCTACATGGACAACTAATGCAAGGCAGGATTCAACCACAAATGCAAGTTTGGATTTTTTTTACCGATTACCAATATAAAGAGGCGTTTGTACACTGGCCACCAATGTAATGGGGATTTACACTGACCACTAATGTAATAGGAGCATTTACAGTAACCACCAAAATAAGGCCGGATTTACACTGACCGCCAATGTAAGAGGGACCTTTACACTGGCCATTAGCGTGAATGAAAGGATTGTACACCAAGCACCAATGTAATTAAAAGAGGTTTACACTGACCACCAATGTGACTGACACATTTGTGTGTGTCGGGAACGCATGCAAAATCTCTTTTGTTACACCATAGAAACATGCTGCCCTTTAGCAGATACATAGCAGTGCCATTAATTGTTAATGACACCCTCACGCATCTGCTGAGGTGTGCGCATTTTCATGCACCAAAATTTACGGTGCTGTGGCACCATGTTTTGAAAAAGAGTTCCACCTCCAATTTACTTACCTTTGCAGAACAGGCTGATGTTAGGCTTAATGACCACAGTTGAAGGCAGGACTTTCAAGCATGCCCTTTTACCTCCTTCAGGAGAGGTGATGATGGATATGACCTCAGGGGGGCATGATGTACATATGAATGCCGCATCTATTTACATATCAATGCAGCTGGTCTGCAGCTATTCACATAATAATGCAGCTGCTATTTACGTACCAATGCAGGTTATTTACATGTAAACACAGGGTCTGCAGGTGAGTCATCTGTACGTGGCAATAGGGCAGAGCTGGGCAGCATTAGTAGCAGAACTTCACACTGAGATATCGGGACGCAGCACAGGACTAAAACTTCCTGGGACAAGGAAATTTAAACTGGTATAGTTGGCATGTATGAGGCAGCTGCTTTGGGCACCACAATGATGGGGTCCAGGGCAGCTGCCCCTTTTGCCCTGTCTTAAAGACGGCCCTGGTGTATAGTCCTCTCTCTATGTGTATATAGCAGTTTGTAGTGCTCTCTCTATGTGTATATAGCAGTTTGCAGTGCTCTGTCTATGGGGTCAATTCACTAAGAGTTAAATAACGACCAATAAAATGCAGTGAAATGCATGCAGTAACAATTGTGCAAGTGTTTAATTCACTAAGAATTTTGAGTCAAATACTGAATTAGGTATTTGTTCGATTTAGCGATTTACCGGCCGCCACATCCTTAACAACCGATCAGCTGGTAGCGGGTTCGCCGCTGACAGCTGAATGTAAAACAAAAAAGCAGACAATTAAAAGTGAGTAAAAATGTTGAAAAAAAAACAGCGTGGGGTCCCCCCCCAATGCACACCAGGCCCTTTGAGTCTGGTATGGATTTTAAGGGGAACTCCACACTCATTCCACGTATGTGAATGAGTATCGGGTACATAGTACCTCTACCCATTGACAAAAAAAAGTGTCAAAAAGTAATAAACACACACACAGTTTTTTAAAAACTCCTTTATTAAAAAAATTAAAAAGTGTCCCCCAATGTAAATCCATCATCAATCACGCTGCCCACTGCACCCAAAAAAGAAAAAGACGCCCCCGCCGTCAATTAAGAGTGACTGCCTACTGCAGGGTCCACCACATGACGTTTATATAGGTAAGGGACGGGGCCACCTGGCTATGTCACCTGGTGGTCCTGCTCCCTTGTGTTATCACAGACCAGTGCATGCTGAGTTGGTGACATCACAAGGTGTGGAACCATCAAGTGACATAGCCAAGTGGCCACGCCCCTTACCTATATAAGAAACGTCAGACGGCGGAGCCAGCAGTAGGCAGTCAGCCTTCATTGACGGCAGGAGCGTCTGTTTTTTCTTTCTTTTTTTGGGTCCAGTGGGTGGCGTGATTGACGATGGATTTACATTGGGGAGACTATTTTTTTAAATAAAGGAATAGTCAAAATCTGTGTGTGTTTTAATTACTTTGTGACACTTTTTTGGTGAATAGGTAGAGGTACTATGTACCCGATACTCATTCACATGAGGGGGAGCTGGGATCTTGGGGCCCCTTCCTTAACCACTTGCCGACCGGCTCACTCCGATATACGTCGGCAAAGTTGTTCATTCCCTCGAATTGCCATATGGGTACATCTGTACCTTTTAAGGACGAAAGCATACGCGCGCGCTGCACAGCGGGGGACACGATGTGTGGACGAGATCGCCGCTGGCCATGCACGATCGCATGCACGAGAGCAGGAACAGAGATTTGTGTGTGTAAACACACAAATCCCTGTTCTGCCAGGAGAGAAGAGACATATCGTTTGTTCCTACTAAGTAGGAAAAACTAAATGTCTCTTCCTCTAGTCAGTCCCCTCCCCCCACAGTTAGAACACACCCAGGGAACACACACTTAACCCCTTGATCACCCCCTAGTGTTAACCCCTTCCCTGCCAGTGACATTTTCACAGTAAATGTAAATTTTTTATAGTACTGATTGCTGTATAAATGTCGATGGTCCCAAAAATGTGTCAAAAGTGTCTGACCTGTCCGCTGCAATGTTGCAGTACCACTAAAAATTGCAGATCACCGACATTACTAGTAAAACAAAAAAAAAAAAAAAAAAAATAATTATAATAAAAATGCCATAAATCTTTAACATAGTTTGTAGACGCTGTAACTTTTGCACAAACCAATCAATATACGCTTATTGCAATTTTTTTACCAAAAATATGTAGAAGAATGTATATTTTGGCCAAAACTAAGGAAGAAATTTGTTTTTCAAAACATGTTTGGGGATTATAATTATATCAAAAATTAAAAAATATTTTTTTTTTTCAAAATTGTCGCTTTGTTTGTTTATAGCGCAAAGAATAAAAACCACAGAGTTGATCAAATACCACCAAAAGAAAGCTCTATTTGTGGGGAAAAAAAGGACGTCAATGTTGTTTGGGTACAGCGTAGCACGACCACGCAATTGTCAGTTAAAGCGACACAGTGCCTTAACGCAAAAAATGGTCTGGTCATTAAGCAGCCAAATCTTCCGGTCTGTAAGTGGCTCGCTCCAAAGCATTCCCCCCCATGCTGAGGGCATGTGGCTTGGTAGGGTTCAGGGGGGGGCGCTCGCCCCCCTTTCTTGAACTGCCGGGCTTCATGCATAGATAGGGGGCCCCAACCACGACACCATCTGCCTGGAGTTTGCATGTTCTCCCTGTGCCTGCGTGGGTTTCCTCCGGGTACTCCGGTTTCCTCTCACACTCTAAGGACACGCTGGTAGGTTAATTGGATCCTGTCTAAAAAATTGGCCCTAGTATATGTATGAATGTGAGTTACGGACCTTAGGTTGTGAGCTCCTTGAGGGTAGGGACTGATGGGAATGTACAATGTATATGTAAAGTGCTGAGTAAATTGACGGCACTATTTAAGTACCTGAAATAAATAAAATAAATAATAAAAGGGTCTGGTATAGATTTTGCAGGGTACTCAACGCCATTTTGTTTACATTTTGGCATGGTTCCCCTTAAAATCCATACCAGACCCTAAGGGCCTGGTATGCATGGGGGTGGGGGCACACTTTTTTTCCACATTTTTAATTGGTGGCTTTTTTTTGTTTTACATTCAGCTGTCCGCGGGGAACCCACGGACAGCTGATGAGTCATCGGTTGTTAAGAACGCGGCGGCCGGCTTCCCGACCCGCTCCTTATCAAAAAGCTATTTGTCAAAAAACAGCGTGTGATACTGCCAGCTAAACCCTGGTGGTAATCATCGCATGCTTTTTTACTCTCTGGTCCGTTTGTGAATTGGACTTAAGAGCTTTTTATGTGATGTTTACCAGCACATTTTTTTTTAGGTGAATATCGCATAATTGTTATTTTTTTGTGTGTGAATTTGACTTAATTTACCGTGGTGTATGCTATGTGTGTATGGCTGTGTACAGTGTGTAGTGGTGTGTATAGTGTTGTATGCTGTGTGTATAGCAGTGTGTAGTGGTGTGTGCTCTCTATGTGTATAGCAGTGTGTAGTGCTGTGTACAGTGTGTGTGTAGTGTTGTATGCTGTGTGTATAGAGTGTGTGTATAGCAGTGCGTGTAGTGCTGTGTGTGTATAGCAAGCGTACAGTGTTGTATGCTGAGTGTGTAGTGCTGTGTACAGTGTGTGTATAGCAGTTTGTACAGTGTTGTATGCTGTGTGTAGTGCTATGTATAACAGTGTAGTGTTGTATGCTGTGTGTGTAGAGTATTTGTGTATAGTAGTGCTGTATATAGTGTTGTATGCAGTGTGTATATAGTGTTGTAGGCAGTGTGTATATAGTATACGTTGTGTGTAGTGGTGTATAGTGTTGTGGTGGTCACCGGGCCCGGTGTTGTAAGCAGTGTGTATATTGTGTTGTAGGCAGTGTGTATAGTGTGGTGTATAGTGTTGTAGGCAGTGTGTATAGTGTGGTAGGCAGTGTGTATAGTGTGGTGTATAGTGTTGTAGGCAGTGTGTATAGTGTGGTGTATAGTGTTGTAGGCAGTGTGTATAGTGTGGTGTATAGTGTTGTAGGCAGTGTGTATAGTTTTGTAAGCAGTGTGTATTGTGTGGTATATAGTGTTGTAGGCACTGTGTATAGTGTGGTGTATAGTGTTGTAGGCACTGTGTATAGTGTGGTGAATAGTGTTGTAGGCAGTGTGTTGTATAGTGTTGTAGGCAGTGTGTATATAGTGTTGTATGCTGTGTGTAGTGGTGTATAGTGTTTCTAAGCAGTGTGTATAGTGTATTGTATAGTGTTGTAGGCAGTGCGTATAGTGTGGTATATAGTGTTGTAGACACTGTGTATAGTGTGGTGCATAGTGTTGAAGGCACTGTGTATAGTGTGGTGCATAGTGTTGTAGGCACTGTGTATAGTGTGGTGCATAGTGTTGTAGGCACTGTGTATAGTGTGGTGCATAGTGTTGTAGGCAGGGTGTATAGTGTGGTGTATAGTGTTGTAGGCAGTGTGTATATTGTGGCGTTTAGTGTTGTAGGCAGTGTGTATAGTGTGGTGTATAGTGTTGTAGATGGTATGTATATAGTGTTGTACGCTGTGTGTAGTGGTGTATAGTGTTGTGGTGGTCACCGGTTCCGGTGTTGTAAGCAGTGTATAGTGGTGTATAGTGTTGTAAGCAGTGTGTATAGTCTGGTATATAGTGTTGTAGGCACTGTGTATATATAGTGTTGTAAGCTGTGTGTAGGTGTATAGTATTGTAAGCAGTGTGTATATATTGG
Source organism: Lithobates clamitans (assembly GCA_037952925.1). Lineage (NCBI taxonomy): Eukaryota > Metazoa > Chordata > Amphibia > Anura > Ranidae > Lithobates > Lithobates clamitans. The sequence goes on from JBBGZY010000821.1 coordinate 1,491,395, forward strand.
TGTATAGTGTTGTAGGCAGTGTGTATATATAGTGTTGTACGCTGTGTGTAGTGGTGTATAGTGTGGTGTATAGTGCTGTAGACCGTGTGTATAGTGTGGTGTGTATAGTGTTGTAGACCGTGTGTATAGTGTGGTGTGTATAGTGTTGTAGACTGTGTCCGTGTGTATAGTGTGGTTTGTATAGTGTTGTAGACCGTGTGTATATTGTCGTGTGTAGTGTTGTAGGCAGTGTGTATAGTGTGGTGTGTAGTGTTGTAGACAGTGTGTATAGTGTGGTGTGTAGTGTTGTAGACAGTGTGTATAGTGTGGTGTGTAGTGTTGTAGACAGTGTGTATAGTGTCGTGTGTAGTGTTGTAGACAGTGTGTATAGTGTCGTGTGTAGCGTTGTAGACAGTGTGTATAGTGTCGTGTGTAGTGTTGTAGACAGTGTGCATAGTGTCGTGTTTAGCGTTGTAGACAGTGTGTATAGTGTCGTGTGTAGCGTTGTAGACAGTGTGGTGTGTAGTGTTGTAGACAGTGTGCAGTGTTGTAGACAGTGTGTGTAGCATTGTAGACAGTGTGGTGTGTAGTGTTGTAGACAGTGTGGCCCCACCCACCAACTTGCTTACCACTCAACATACTGCCAACCACTTCAATAGCAAAATCAACACAATTCGGAAGGAGATATCCAGCATTCAAATTCCTGCCCTACCTAACATATCAGGTCCAACACCACACTCAATACTCTCCTCCTTTTGCCCAGTTACCACAGAAGAAGTTGATAAACTCCTCTCCATGGCCCACCTCACTACCTGTCCCCTCTCAATTACTGCGACCACCTTCCCACTCTATCCTCAACTCCCTAACCCACATCTTCAACCTCTCCCTCTCCTCCGGCACCTTTGCTTCCCCGCTCAAACATGCACTGGTTACCCCCATACTCAAAAAACCCTCACTAGACCCCACCTGTTTGAATAACTTAAGACCTATCTCCCTGCTCCCGTTTGCTTCCAAGCTCATCGAACGCCTTGTTCATGACCAAATGAGTCGCTACCTCACGGACAACAACCTTCTCGACCCCCTACAGTCTGGCTTCCGCCCACAACATTCTACTGAAACTGCCCTACTAAAACTCACCAATGACCTAATAACTGCCAAAACCAATGGCCACTACTCCATACTTTTAGACCTCTCTGCTGCCTTTGACACAGTTGACCACCTGCTCCTCCTCAGCAAATTACACTCCCTTGGCCTCCGCGATTCTGCATTATCCTGGTTCTCCTCTTACCTATCTCAGCGCACTTTCAGTGTCACTTACAACTCCATCTCCTCCGCTCCCCTTCCTCTTTCTGTTGGGGTACCCCAAGTCTCCGTCCTTGGGCCTCTCCTTTTCTCACTCTATACATCTTCCCTGGGCCAGTTGATAACCTCCCATGGCTTCCAATACCACCTCTATGCCGATGACACCCAGATCTATCTCTCCACTCCTCAACTCACCCCCTCTATCTCCTCACGGATCTCAAACTTACTGAATGACATATCAGTATGGATGTCACACCACTTCCTCAAACTTAATTTTTCTAAAACTGAGCTTGTTATATTTCCTCCTTCACAGTCCCTCTCCTGTGACTTCACCATTAATATCAACAACACAACCATTGGTCCCTCCACACATGCCAGGGTCCTGGGTGTAATCCTTGACTCTGACCTCTCCTTCAGCCCCCATATCCAATCACTGGCTAAATCCTGCCGCCTTAACCTCCGCAACATATCCAGAATTCGACCCTTCCTGACTAATGACACCACAAAGCAACTTATTCACTCCTTGATTATTTCCCGCCTCGACTACTGCAACTCTCTCCTTAATGGCCTACCCTTAGGCCCCTTTCACACTTATACGACTTCAAAGTCGCGCGATTTTCCCCGCGATTTCGTGGCCGCGATTTGGGAGCAGTACTACTTTGTACGACTACAAATGAAAACATACAGTAGTTGGTATGAATCATAAGGGGGAACTCCACGCCAAGTTTTAAATAAAAAAACTGGCGTGGGTTCCCCCCCAGGGGCATACCAGGCTCCCTGCGGCCCCCCGCACCCCAAAGCACCTTGTCCCCATGTTGATGAGGACAAGGGCCTCTTCCCGACAACCCTGGCCGTTGGTTGTCGGGGTCTGCGGCGGGGGGCTTATCGGAATCCGGGAGCCCCCTTTAATAAGGAGGCCCCCAGATCCCGGCCCCCCGCCCTATGTGAATGAGTATGGGGTACATGGTACCCCTACCCATTCACCTAGGGAAAAAAGTGTCAATAAAAAACACAGTACACGGGTTTTTAAAGTAATTTATTAGGCAACTCCTAGGTCTTCTTCCGACTTCGGGGTCTTCTTCCGACTTCGGGGGTCTCTCCGGCGTTGTCACGTACCTGGTAGGTTGTGAGCCTGAAGTGCAGGAAAAGACCTCCCTTACAGCTCCCACTCCCGTTCCCCTGGAATGGAGACAGAGGGCCAGGAGTGAAGAGTGGTATGGGTGCCTGGCAGGATCAACAGTTGCTGAAAGTCCAGTAGTGGTGGCACCCTCTGGAGTTAGTAGCCTGAGGAGTAGACTGAGGACAGAGACTGGAATGCAGGACTGGAACCAGGAACAACAGCAGATAATAGCAGACTGGAAGCTGGACTGGAACAACAGCAGAAGATAGCCTGGAACACTGGACTGGAACACAGCAGAAGGTAGCCTGGAACACTGGACTGGAACACAGCAGAAGGTAGCCTGGAACGCCGGGCTGGAACACAGCAGAAGGTAGCCTGGAACGCTGGGCTGGAACACAGCAGAAGGTAGCCTGGAACGCTGGGCTGGAACACAGCAGAAGGTAGCCTGGAACGCTGGGCTGGAACACAGCAGAAGGTAGCCTGGAACGCTGGGCTGGAACACAGCAGAAGGTAGCCTGGAACGCTGGACTGGAGCCAGGAACAACAGCAGGTAATAGCAGACTGGAAGCTGGACTGGAACCAGGAACAACAGCAGGTAATAGCAGACTGGAAGCTGATGAAACACAGCGGAGGGTCAACAAGCCGGTGGTCAGTAACGTTCGGACAGCAGAGGTACCAGGGGTAATGCAGAGGGATGGTCAGGCAAGCCAAGAGAGTCTGGTGCAGGCAGATAGCAGGATCGTCAAACAGGAAGCCGGGTCAGATAACAGGAAACACAGATCAGATCAGGTAACACTCACAGAACGCTGTAGAGCAGACAGCAGGGATGGAGTGTGACAGGCAGGTTTAAATAGCCCGCCGGACACCAGCGGGAGTGCGCGTGCCCGTGCGTGACCGCACCCGTGAACGCGCGCGCATGCGCAATGGGACCCGTGGCCGGGTTCCCGTGTGCCTGGAACGCCGGTTACTGGCAGGATCTTCGTGACAGGCGTCTTCTCCCGGTGTCCGCATCTTCTGCCGCTCTTTTGCCAGCGGTGGCCTGGACTTCTGGATCGTCTTCTTCCCTCTTCTCTTCCAGAGATGTTGACACGACGCTCTCTCCAGCTGCAATGGTCTCTGAACGCTCCGCAACGGACTTATATAGACGGTGACCCCGCCCCCTTATGCCATCACAGTCCCTGGGCATGCTGGGACTGTGACGTTTTAGGAGGCGTGGTCACCGGGTGATGACCACGCCCCCTTATGACGGCACAGTCCCAGCATGCCCCGGGACAGTGACCTCATAAGGGGGCGGGGTCACCGCCTATATAAGTCCATTGCGGAGCGTTCAGAGACCATTCCAGCTGGAGAGAGCATCGTGTCAACATCTCTGGAAGAAAAGAAGAAGGCAGAAGTCCGGGCCACCGCTAGCAATTGAGCTGCAGAAGATAGCGGAGGAGCCGGCAGAAGATCAGGACACCGGAGAGACCCCCGAAGTCGGAAGAGGACCCCCGAAGTCAGAAGAGGACCCCCGAAGTCGTCAGAAGACCCCGGAGCTGCCTAATAAATTACTTTAAAAACCTGTGTACTGTGTTTTTCATTGACACTTTTTTGCCTAGGTGAATGGGTAGGGGTACCATGTACCCCATACTCATTCACAAAGGGTGGGGGGCCGGGATCTGGGGGCTTCCGGATTCCGATAAGCTCCCCGCCCGCAGACCCAGACAACCAACGGCCAGGGTTGTCGGGAAGAGGCCCTTGTCCTCATCAACATGGGGACAAGGTGCTTTGGGGTGGGGGGGCCCCGCAGGGTGCCCCCCATGCCCCAAAGCACCCACCCCCCCATGTTGAGGGCATGCGGCCTGGTACGGTCCAGGAGGGGGCGGGGCGCTCGCTCGTCCCCACCCCCATTCCTGACCGGGCTGCATGCTCGGATAAGGGTCTCGTATGGATTTTGGGGGGACCCCACGCCAATTTTTCGGCGTAGGGGGTTCCCCTTATATCCATACCAGACCTAAGGGCCTGGTATGCCCATGAGGGGGAACCCACGCCAGTTTTTTTCATTTAAAACTTGGCGCGGCATTCCCCCTCAGGATTCATACCAGACAGCTGTCAGCACTGCCTGTCGCTCATCGGGAAAGGAAAGAAAAGTTTTCCTTTCCCAATCAGCGAGCCAGGCTTGTGCTTACAAAGTCGTACTGAAGTCGTGTCTATATTATTCAGGCACGACTTGCATGCTACTTCAGGGTTTAACATTGAGGTCTATGGAGTACAACTCGCATAGAAGTTGGACCAAAGTAGTGCAGGGACTACTTTCAAGTCGGCACAACCTAAGTCGTGCCAATATGAATGGTAGTCATTGAAAATCATGGAGAATGACTTGTCATACAATTTTACAGTACAAAATCGTGGGACAAGTCGTATAAGTGTGAAAGGGGCCTTAAGCAAGCTATCCCCACTTCAGTCTATTATGAATGCTGCTGCTAGACTAATACACCTCACTAATCGATCCGTGACTGCTGCTCCTCTCTGCCAATCCCTTCACTGGCTTCCCCTACCCCACCGTATAAAATTCAAAATGCTAACCATAACATATAAGGCCATTCACAACATCGCCCCCGGCTACATCACCAACCTCATCTACAAATGTCGCCCAAATCGTCCCCTCCGCTCCTCCCAGGACCTCCTCCCATGCTCGCATTCAGGACTTCTCTAGAGCCTCTCCCATCCTCTGGAACTCCCTGCCCCGGTATATCCGATCAGCCCCTACCCTGTCCACCTTTAGGAGATCCCTGAAAACTCATTTATTCAGGGAAGCCTATCCCACACCCACATAACTGTCCCTGAGCCACCCCCATCAAATCATTCTTTGCAGCTATTACCTATTGTACCACCACCCCCTCCCTTTAGAATGTAAGCTCTACGAGCAGGGCCCTCCTGTACCTTTTGTATTGAACTGTACTGTAATTGTGTTGTCCCCCTTATACATTGTAAAGCGCTGGGTAAACTGTTGGCGCTATATAAATCTTGCATAATAATAATGATAGTAACGGTGTTTATAGTATAGTGTGTAGTGTTGTACAGTGTGGTGTGTGTATAGTGTAGCGTTGTACATAACATAATGTGGTGTGTGTAGTGTTGTACACAGTGTGGTGTGTATAGTGCAGTGTTGTACACAGTGTGGTGTGTGTAGTGTTGTATACACAGTGTGGTGTGTGTAGTGTTGTACATAACATAATGTGGTGTGTGTAGTGTTGTACACAGTGTGGTATGTGTAGTGTTGAACACAGTGTGGTGTGTATAGTGTAGTGTTGTACACAGTGTGGTGTGTGTAGTGTTGTACACAGTGTGGTGTGTGTAGTGTGGTATGTGTAGTGTTGTACACAATGTGGTGTGTATAATGTTGTACACAGTGTGGTGTGTGTAGTGTACAGAGTGTGGTGTGTGTAGTGTAGTGTACACAGTGTGGTGTGTGCAGTGTACAGTGTGGTGTGTGCAGTGTACACAGTGTGGTGTGTGCAGTGTACACAGTGTGGTGTGTGTAGCGTTGAACACAGTGCGGTGTGTGTAGCACTGAACACAGTGCGGTGTGTGTAGCGTTGAACACAGTGTGGTGTGTGTAGCGTTGAACACAGTGCGGTGTGTGTAGCGTTAAACACAGTGTGGTGTGTGTAGCGTTGAACACAGTGTGGTGTGTGTAGCGTTGTACACAGTGTGTATAGTGTAATGTTGTACACAGTGTGTATAGTGTACACAGTGTGGTGTGTATAATGTTGTACACAGTGTGGTGTGTGTAGTGTAGTGTACACAGTGTGGTGTGTGTAGTGTACACAGTGTGTATAGTGTAGACAGTGTGGTGCGTGTGTAGCGTTGTACACAGTGTGTATAGTGTAGTGTACACAGTGTGGTGTGTATAATGTTGTACACAGTGTGGTGTGTGTAGTGTACACAGTGTGGTGTGTGTAGCGTTGTACACAGTGTGGTGTGTATAGTGTAGCGTTGTACACAGTGTGTATAGTATAGCCTTGTACACAGTGTGGTGTGTGTAGCGTTGTACACAGTGTGTGTAGTGTACTGTACAGTGTAGTGTGCGTGGTGTAGTATAGTGTGTATAGTGTAACGTTGTACACAGTGTGGTGTGTGTAGTGTACTGTACACACTGTGGTGTGTGTAGTGTACTGTACACACTGTGGTGTGTGTAGCGTTGTACACACTGTGGTATGTGTAGCGTTGTACACAGTGTGGTGTGTATAGTGTAGCGTTGTACACAGTGTGGTGTGTGTGTAGCGTTGTACACAGTGTGGTGTGTGTGTAGCGTTGTACACAGTGTGGTGTGTGTAGCGTTGTACACAGTGTGGTGTATATAGTGTAGCGTTGTACACAGTGTGGTGTGTGTAGCGTTGTACACAGTGTGGTGTGTATAGTGTAGCATTGTACAGTGTGGTGTGTGTAGCGTTGAACACAGTGTGGTGTGTATAGTGTAGCGTTGTACACAGTGTGGTGTGTATAGTGTAGCGTTGTACAGTGTGGTGTGTGTAGTGTAGTATAGTGTGTATAGTGTAGTACAGTGTGGTGTGTGTAGCGTTGTACACAGTGTGGTGTGTGTAGCGTTGTACACAGTATGTGTAGTGTAGTGTTGTACACAGTGTGGTGTGTGTAGTGTAGTATAGTGTAGTACAGTGCGGTGTGTGTAGCGTTGTACACAGTGTGTGTAGTGTAGCGTTGTACACAGTGTGGTGTGTGTAGTGTAGTATAGTGTGTATAGTGTAGTACAGTGTGGTGTGTGTAGCGTTGTACACAGTGTGGTGTGTGTAGCGTTGTACACAGTGTGTGTAGTGTACTGTACAGTGTGGTGTGTGTAGCGTTGTACACAGTGTGGTGTGTATAGTGTAGCGTTGTACACAGTGTGGTGTGTATAGTATAGCGTTGTACACAGTGTGTGTAGTGTACTGTACAGTGTGGTGTGTGTAGTGTAGTATAGTGTGTATAGTGTGGTGTGTGTAGCGTTGTACACAGTGTGGTGTGTGTAGCGTTGTACACAGTGTGTGTAGTGTACTGTACAGTGTGGTGTGTGTAGCGTTGTACACAGTGTGGTGTGTGTAGCGTTGTACACAGTGTGGTGTGTATAGTGTAGCGTTCTACACAGTGTGGTGTGTATAGTATAGCGTTGTACACAGTGTGTGTAGTGTACTGTACAGTGTGGTGTGTGTAGTGTAGTACAGTGTGGTGTGTGTAGCGTTGTACACAGTGTGATGTGTGTAGCGTTGTACACAGTGTGTGTAGTGTACTGTACACAGTGTGTGTAGTGTAGCGTTGTACACAGTGTGTGTAGTGTACTGTACACAGTGTGGTGTGTGTAGCGTTGTACACAGTGTGTGTAGTGTAGCGTTGTACACAGTGTGGTGTGTGTAGTGTAGTATAGTGTAGTACAGTGTGGTGTGTGCAGCGTTGTACACAGTGTGTGTAGTGTGGTGTGTGTAGCGTTGTACACAGTGTGTGTAGTGTACTGTACAGTGTGGTGTGTGTAGTGTAGTATAGTGTAGTACAGTGTGGTGTGTGTAGCGTTGTACACAGTGTGTGTAGTGTACTGTACAGTGTGTAGTGTGTAGTGTAGTATAGTGTAGTACAGTGTGGTGTGTGTAGCGTTGTACAGTGTGGTGTGTGTAGCGTTGTACACAGTGTGGTGTGTGTAGCGTTGTACACAGTGTGGTGTGTGTGTAGCGTTGTACACAGTGTGTGTAGTGTACTGTACAGTGTGGTGTGTGTAGCGTTGTACACAGTGTGGTGTGTATAGTGTAGCGTTGTACACAGTGTGGTGTGTGTAGCGTTGTACACAGTGTGGTGTGTGTGTAGCGTTGTACACAGTGTGGTGTGTGTGTAGTGTAGTATAGTGTGTATAGTGTAGTACAGTGTGGTGTGTGTAGCGTTGTACACAGTGTGTGTAGTGTACTGTACAGTGTTGTGTGTGTAGCGTTGTACACAGTGTGGTGTGTGTAGCGTTGTACACAGTGTGGTGTGTATAGTGTAGCGTTGTACACAGTGTGTGTAGTGTACTGTACAGTGTGGTGTGTGTAGTGTAGTATAGTGTAGTACAGTGTGGTGTGTGTAGCGTTGTACACAGTGTGTGTAGTGTTGTACACAGTGTGGTGTGTGTAGTGTAGTATAGTGTGTATAGTGTAGTACAGTGTGGTGTGTGTAGCGTTGTACACAGTGTGTATAGTGTAGCATTGTACACAGTGTGTGTAGTGTAGCGTTGTACACAGTGTGGTGTGTGTAGTGTAGTATAGTGTGTATAGTGTAGTACAGTGTGGTGTGTGTAGCATTGTACACAGTGTGTATAGTGTAGCGTTGTACACAGTGTGTGTAGTGTAGCGTTGTACACAGTGTGGTGTGTGTAGTGTAGTATAGTGTGTATAGTGTAGTACAGTGTGGTGTGTGTAGCGTTGTACACAGTGTGGTGTGTGTGTAGCGTTGTACACAGTGTGTGTAGTGTAGCGTTGTACACAGTGTGTGTAGTGTAGCGTTGTACACAGTGTGGTGTGTGTAGTGTAGTATAGTGTGTATAGTGTAGTACAGTGTGGTGTGTGCAGCGTTGTACACAGTGTGGTGTGTGTGTGTAGTGTAGTACAGTCTGTATAGTGTAGTACAGTGTGGTGTGTGTAGTGTAGTATAGTGTGTATAGTGTAGTACAGTGTGGTGTGTGCAGCGTTGTACACAGTGTGGTATGTGTGTAGTGTAGTACAGTCTGTATAGTGTAGTACAGTGTGGTGTGTGCAGCGTTGTACACAGTGTGTGTAGTGTACTGTACACAGTGTGGTGTGTGTAGCGTTGTACACAGTGTGGTGTGTGTAGTGTACTGTACACAGTGTGGTGTGTATAGTGTAGCGTTGTACACAGTGTGTATAGTATAGCGTTGTACACAGTGTGGTGTGTGTAGCGTTGTACACAGTGTGTGTAGTGAACTGTACACAGTGTGGTGTGTGTAGCGTTGTACACAGTGTGGTGTGTGTAGCGTTGTACACAGTGTGTGTAGTGTACTGTACAGTGTGGTGTGTGTAGCGTTGTACACAGTGTGGTGTGTGTAGTGTACTGTACACAGTGTGGTGTGTATAGTGTAGCGTTGTACACAGTGTGTATAGTATAGCGTTGTACACAGTGTGGTGTGTATAGCGTTGTACACAGTGTGTGTAGTGAACTGTACACAGTGTGGTGTGTGTAGCGTTGTACACAGTGTGGTGTGTGTAGTGTACTGTACACAGTGTGGTGTGTATAGTGTAGCGTTGTACACAGTGTGTATAGTATAGCGTTGTACACAGTGTGGTGTGTGTAGCGTTGTACACAGTGTGTGTAGTGAACTGTACACAGTGTGGTGTGTGTAGCGTTGTACACAGTGTGGTGTGTGTAGCGTTGTACACAGTGTGTGTAGTGTACTGTACACAGTGTGGTGTGTGTAGCGTTGTACACAGTGTGGTGTGTGTAGTGTACTGTACACAGTGTGGTGTGTATAGTGTAGCGTTGTACACAGTGTGTATAGTATAGCGTTGTACACAGTGTGGTGTGTGTAGCGTTGTACACAGTGTGTGTAGTGAACTGTACACAGTGTGGTGTGTGTAGCGTTGTACACAGTGTGGTGTGTGTAGCGTTGTACACAGTGTGTGTAGTGTACTGTACACAGTGTGGTGTGTGTAGTGTACTGTACACAGTGTGGTGTGTATAGTGTAGCGTTGTACACAGTGTGGTGTGTATAGTGTAGCGTTGTACACAGTGTGTATAGTATAGCGTTGTACACAGTGTGGTGTGTGTAGCGTTGTACACAGTGTGTGTAGTGAACTGTACACAGTGTGGTGTGTGTAGCGTTGTACACAGTGTGGTGTGTGTAGCGTTGTACACAGTGTGGTGTGTGTAGTGTACTGTACACAGTGTGGTGTGTATAGTGTAGCGTTGTACACAGTGTGTATAGTATAGCGTTGTACACAGTGTGGTGTGTGTAGCGTTGTACACAGTGTGGTGTGTGTAGCGTTGTACACAGTGTGTGTAGTGTACTGTACACAGTGTGGTGTGTGTAGTGTACTGTACACAGTGTGGTGTGTATAGTGTAGCGTTGTACACAGTGTGTATAGTATAGCGTTGTACACAGTGTGGTGTGTGTAGCGTTGTACACAGTGTGTGTAGTGAACTGTACACAGTGTGGTGTGTGTAGCGTTGTACACAGTGTGTTGTGTGTAGCGTTGTACACAGTGTGTGTAGTGAACTGTACACAGTGTGGTGTGTGTAGCGTTGTACACAGTGTGGTGTGTGTAGCGTTGTACACAGTGTGTGTAGTGTACTGTACACAGTGTGTGTAGTGTAGCGTTGTACACAGTGTGTGTAGTGTACTGTACACAGTGTGGTGTGTGTAGCGTTGTACACAGTGTGTGTAGTGTAGCGTTGTACACAGTGTGGTGTGTGTAGTGTAGTATAGTGTAGTACAGTGTGGTGTGTGCAGCGTTGTACACAGTGTGTGTAGTGTGGTGTGTGTAGCGTTGTACACAGTGTGTGTAGTGTAGCGTTGTACACAGTGTGGTGTGTGTAGTGTAGTATAGTGTAGTACAGTGTGGTGTGTGCAGCGTTGTACACAGTGTGTGTAGTGTGGTGTGTGTAGCGTTGTACACAGTGTGTGTAGTGTACTGTACAGTGTGGTGTGTGTAGTGTAGTATAGTGTGGTGTGTGTAGCGTTGTACAGTGTGGTGTGTGTAGTGTAGTATAGTGTAGTACAGTGTGGTGTGTGTAGCGTTGTACAGTGTGGTGTGTGTAGCGTTGTACAGTGTGTGTAGTGTACTGTACAGTGTGTAGTGTAGTATAGTGTAGTACAGTGTGGTGTGTGTAGCGTTGTACAGTGTGGTGTGTGTAGCGTTGTACACAGCGTGTGTAGTGTAGCGTTGTACACAGTGTGTGTAGTGTACTGTACACAGTGTGGTGTGTATAGCGTTGTACACAGTGTGTGTAGTGAACTGTACACAGTGTGGTGTGTGTAGCGTTGTACACAGTGTGGTGTGTGTAGCGTTGTACACAGTGTGGTGTGTGTAGTGTACTGTACACAGTGTGGTGTGTGTAGCGTTGTACACAGTGTGGTGTGTGTAGTGTACTGTACACAGTGTGGTGTGTATAGTGTAGCGTTGTACACAGTGTGTATAGTATAGCGTTGTACACAGTGTGGTGTGTGTAGCGTTGTACACAGTGTGGTGTGTGTAGCGTTGTACACAGTGTGTGTAGTGTACTGTACACAGTGTGGTGTGTGTAGTGTACTGTACACAGTGTGGTGTGTATAGTGTAGCGTTGTACACAGTGTGTATAGTATAGCGTTGTACACAGTGTGGTGTGTGTAGCGTTGTACACAGTGTGTGTAGTGAACTGTACACAGTGTGGTGTGTGTAGCGTTGTACACAGTGTGGTGTGTGTAGCGTTGTACACAGTGTGTGTAGTGAACTGTACACAGTGTGTGTAGTGTAGCGTTGTACACAGTGTGTGTAGTGTACTGTACACAGTGTGGTGTGTGTAGCGTTGTACACAGTGTGTGTAGTGTAGCGTTGTACACAGTGTGGTGTGTGTAGCGTTGTACACAGTGTGTGTAGTGAACTGTACACAGTGTGGTGTGTGTAGCGTTGTACACAGTGTGGTGTGTGTAGCGTTGTACACAGTGTGTGTAGTGAACTGTACACAGTGTGGTGTGTGTAGCGTTGTACACAGTGTGGTGTGTGTAGCGTTGTACACAGTGTGTGTAGTGAACTGTACACAGTGTGGTGTGTGTAGCGTTGTACACAGTGTGGTGTGTGTAGCGTTGTACACAGTGTGTGTAGTGTACTGTACACAGTGTGTGTAGTGTAGCGTTGTACACAGTGTGTGTAGTGTACTGTACACAGTGTGGTGTGTGTAGCGTTGTACACAGTGTGTGTAGTGTAGCGTTGTACACAGTGTGGTGTGTGTAGTGTAGTATAGTGTAGTACAGTGTGGTGTGTGCAGCGTTGTACACAGTGTGTGTAGCGTTGTACACAGTGTGTGTAGTGTAGCGTTGTACACAGTGTGGTGTGTGTAGTGTAGTATAGTGTAGTACAGTGTGGTGTGTGCAGCGTTGTACACAGTGTGTGTAGTGTGGTGTGTGTAGCGTTGTACACAGTGTGTGTAGTGTACTGTACAGTGTGGTGTGTGTAGTGTAGTATAGTGTAGTATAGTGTGGTGTGTGTAGCGTTGTACAGTGTGGTGTGTGTAGTGTAGTATAGTGTAGTACAGTGTGGTGTGTGTAGCGTTGTACAGTGTGGTGTGTGTAGTGTAGTATAGTGTAGTACAGTGTGGTGTGTGTAGCGTTGTACAGTGTGGTGTGTGTAGCGTTGTACACAGTGTGTGTAGTGTACTGTACAGTGTGTAGTGTGTAGTGTAGTATAGTGTAGTACAGTGTGGTGTGTGTAGCGTTGTACAGTGTGGTGTGTGTAGCGTTGTACACAGTGTGTGTAGTGTAGCGTTGTACACAGTGTGTGTAGTGTACTGTACACAGTGTGGTGTGTATAGCGTTGTACACAGTGTGTGTAGTGTACTGTACACAGTGTGGTGTGTATAGCGTTGTACACAGTGTGTGTAGTGTACTGTACACAGTGTGGTGTGTATAGCGTTGTACACAGTGTGTGTAGTGTACTGTACATAGCGTTGTACACAGTGTGTGTAGTGTACTGTACACAGTGTGGTGTGTATAGCGTTGTACACAGTGTGTGTAGTGTACTGTACACAGTGTGGTGTGTGTAGCGTTGTACACAGTGTGGTGTGTGTAGCGTTGTACACAGTGTGTGTAGTGTACTGTACACAGTGTGTGTAGTTTAGCGTTGTACACAGTGTGTGTAGTGTACTGTACACAGTGTGGTGTGTGTAGCGTTGTACACAGTGTGTGTAGTGTAGCGTTGTACACAGTGTGGTGTGTGTAGTGTAGTACAGTGTGGTGTGTGCAGCGTTGTACACAGTGTGTGTAGTGTACTGTACAGTGTGGTGTGTGTAGTGTAGTATAGTGTAGTATAGTGTGGTGTGTGTAGCGTTGTACAGTGTGGTGTGTGTAGTGTAGTATAGTGTAGTACAGTGTGGTGTGTGTAGCGTTGTACAGTGTGGTGTGTGTAGTGTAGTATAGTGTAGTACAGTGTGGTGTGTGTAGCGTTGTACAGTGTGGTGTGTGTAGCGTTGTACACAGTGTGTGTAGTGTACTGTACAGTGTGTAGTGTGTAGTGTAGTATAGTGTAGTACAGTGTGGTGTGTGTAGCGTTGTACAGTGTGGTGTGTGTAGCGTTGTACACAGTGTGTGTAGTGTAGTGTTGTACACAGTGTGTGTAGTGTACTGTACACAGTGTGGTGTGTATAGCGTTGTACACAGTGTGGTGTGTGTAGCGTTGTACAGTGTGGTGTGTGTAGCGTTGTACACAGTGTGTGTAGTGTAGCGTTGTACACAGTGTGTGTAGTGTACTGTACACAGTGTGGTGTGTATAGCGTTGTACACAGTGTGTGTAGTGTACTGTACACAGTGTGGTGTGTATAGCGTTGTACACAGTGTGTGTAGTGTACTGTACACAGTGTGGTGTGTATAGCGTTGTACACAGTGTGTGTAGTGTACTGTACACAGTGTGGTGTGTATAGCGTTGTACACAGTGTGTGTAGTGTACTGTACATAGCGTTGTACACAGTGTGTGTAGTGTACTGTACACAGTGTGGTGTGTATAGCGTTGTACACAGTGTGTGTAGTGTACTGTACACAGTGTGGTGTGTGTAGCGTTGTACACAGTGTGGTGTGTGTAGCGTTGTACACAGTGTGTGTAGTGTACTGTACACAGTGTGTGTAGTGTAGCGTTGTACACAGTGTGTGTAGTGTACTGTACACAGTGTGGTGTGTGTAGCGTTGTACACAGTGTGTGTAGTGTAGCGTTGTACACAGTGTGGTGTGTGTAGTGTAGTACAGTGTGGTGTGTGCAGCGTTGTACACAGTGTGTGTAGTGTACTGTACAGTGTGGTGTGTGTAGTGTAGTATAGTGTAGTATAGTGTGGTGTGTGTAGCGTTGTACAGTGTGGTGTGTGTAGTGTAGTATAGTGTAGTACAGTGTGGTGTGTGTAGCGTTGTACAGTGTGGTGTGTGTAGTGTAGTATAGTGTAGTACAGTGTGGTGTGTGTAGCGTTGTACAGTGTGGTGTGTGTAGCGTTGTACACAGTGTGTGTAGTGTACTGTACAGTGTGTAGTGTGTAGTGTAGTATAGTGTAGTACAGTGTGGTGTGTGTAGCGTTGTACAGTGTGGTGTGTGTAGCGTTGTACACAGTGTGTGTAGTGTAGCGTTGTACACAGTGTGTGTAGTGTACTGTACACAGTGTGGTGTGTATAGCGTTGTACACAGTGTGGTGTGTGTAGCGTTGTACAGTGTGGTGTGTGTAGCGTTGTACACAGTGTGTGTAGTGTAGCGTTGTACACAGTGTGTGTAGTGTACTGTACACAGTGTGGTGTGTATAGCGTTGTACACAGTGTGTGTAGTGTACTGTACACAGTGTGGTGTGTATAGCGTTGTACACAGTGTGTGTAGTGTACTGTACACAGTGTGGTGTGTATAGCGTTGTACACAGTGTGTGTAGTGTACTGTACACAGTGTGGTGTGTATAGCGTTGTACACAGTGTGTGTAGTGTACTGTACACAGTGTGGTGTGTATAGCGTTGTACACAGTGTGTGTAGTGTACTGTACACAGTGTGGTGTGTATAGCGTTGTACACAGTGTGTGTAGTGTACTGTACACAGTGTGGTGTGTGTAGCGTACTGTACACAGTGTGGTGTGTGTAGTATAGTGTGTAGACAGAGCATGTCTCCGTCACTTTGGGCCGGCCGGTCACACTGGTGGTGTCGGATGTGGGAGCCGTTGGCTGGCTCTCTTCTAATATCTTTGTACATTGTGCCTCGATTCCTCTCCAGCCTCATCAGTGGAATTACTGCCCCCCTCCCCCACCTCACCGATCTCTACACCCCCTCCCCCATCCCGGGTAATAAGTGACTATTAGTGCCCGCTCGGTGTGTGGGAGGGAGCCGACCATCCGGCCACTATCTCCAGGTAAGTGTCCTTGTTTTGTATAGTGGTATTGGGGTGGGGGATGGGACGCAGGTATAGTGTATGTCATGTAGCGCTGTCAGTGTCCGTGGTGTTGTGGAGGGAATCCCTGCCTGAGAAGCTGACTATGGGGGAAGGGGAGGCTCTACTAATGGCTGACTGTTAACCGCTTCTCTGCTGAAGACAGACTGCTGCCCATCCCCCTCCCTCCCTCCCTGGGACACAGAGGAATGCCGGCCCTTCCCCCACCGCCTTCTCCTTAACCCTTTCCTGTGTGCTCCAATCAGGGGACACCCTGCTCTGTCATAGGCAGGAAACACTCTTATGTGTGTGTGTGTGTGGGGGAAGGGCCCCTCTGTCAGTGTGTGTGTGGGGGAGGGGTCCCTCATGTCAGTGTGTGGGGGGGAAGGGCCCCTCATGTCAGTGTGTGGGGGAAGGGCCCCTCATGTCAGTGTGGGGGGAGGGGTCCCTCATGTCAGTGTGGGGGGAGGGCCCCTCTGTCAGTGTGTGTGTGGGGGAGGGGTCCCTCATGTCAGTGTGTGGGGGGGAAGGGCCCCTCATGTCAGTGTGTGGGGGAAGGGCCCCTCATGTCAGTGTGTGTGGGGGAAGGGCCCCTCTGTCAGTGTGTGTGTGGGGGAAGGGCCCCTCTGTCAGTGTGTGTGGGGGGGAAGGGCCCCTCTGTCAGTGTGTGTGGGGGAAGGGCCCCTCATGTCAGTGTGTGGGGGGGAAGGGCCCCTCTGTCAGTGTGTGTGTGGGGGAAGGGCCCCTCTGTCAGTGTGTGTGGGGGAAGGGCCCCTCTGTCAGTGTGTGTGGGGGGAAGGGCCCCTCTGTCAGTGTGGGGGGAAGGGCCCCTCTGTCAGTGTGTGGGGGGGAGGGCCCCTCAGTTAGTGTCTGTGGGGGAAGGCCCCTCAGTTAGTGTCTGTGGGGGAAGGCCCCTCAGTCAGTGTGTGTGGGGGAAGGGCCCCTCAGTCAGTGTCTGTGGGGGAAGGGCCCCTCAGTCAGTGTGTGGGGGGGAAGGGCCCCTCAGTCAGTGTGTGTGGGGGAAGGGCCCCTCAGTCAGTGTGTGTGGGGGAAGGGCCCTCCAGTCAGTGTGTGTGTGGGGGAAGGGCCCCTCAGTCAGTGTGTGGGGGGGGAAGGGCCCCTCTGTCAGTGTGTGGGGGGGAGGGCCCCTCTGTCAGTGTGTGGGGGGGAAGGGCCCCTCAGTTAGTGTCTGTGGGGGGGAGGGCCCCTCTGTCAGTGTCTGTGGGGGGGAGGGCCCCTCTGTCAGTGTCTGTGGGGGGGAGGGCCCCTCTGTTAGTGTGTGGGGGGGCCCCTCTGTCAGTGTGTGGGGGGGAAGGGCCCCTCAGTTAGTGTCTGTGGGGGGGAGGGCCTCTCTGTCAGTGTGTGGGGGGGAGGGCCCCTCTGTCAGTGTGTGTGGGGGAAGGGCCCCTCAGTCAGTGTCTGTGGGGGGGAGGGCCCCTCTGTCAGTGTGTGGGGGGGAGGGCCCCTCTGTCAGTGTGTGGGGGGGAGGGCCTCTCTGTCAGTGTGTGGGGGGAAGGGCCCCTCAGTCAGTGTCTGTGGGGGGGAGGGCCTCTCTGTCAGTGTGTGGGGGGGAGGGCCCCTCTGTCAGTGTGTGGGGGGGGAGGGCCCCTCAGTTAGTGTCTGTGGGGGGGAGGGCCCCTCTGTCAGTGTGTGTGGGGGAAGGGCCCCTCAGTCAGTGTCTGTGGGGGGGAGGGCCCCTCTGTCAGTGTGTGGGGGGGAGGGCCCCTCTGTCAGTGTGTGTGGGGGAAGGGCCCCTCAGTCAGTGTCTGTGGGGGGGAGGGCCCCTCTGTCAGTGTGTGGGGGGGAGGGCCCCTCTGTCAGTGTGTGTGGGGGAAGGGCCCCTTAGTCAGTGTCTGTGGGGGGGAGGGCCCCTCTGTCAGTGTGTGTGGGGGAAGGGCCCCTCAGTCAGTGTGTGGGGGGGAGGGCCCCTCTGTCAGTGTGTGTGGGGGAAGGCCCCTCAGTCAGTGTGTGGGGGGGAAGGCCCCTCAGTCAGTGTGTGTGGGGGAAGGGCCCCTCAGTCAGTGTCTGTGGGGGAAGGGCCCCTCAGTCAGTGTGTGGGGGGGAGGGCCCCTCTGTCAGTGTGTGTGGGGGAAGGGCCCCTCAGTCAGTGTCTGTGGGGGGGGGCCCTCTGTCAGTGTGTGTGGGGGAAGGGCCCCTCTGTCAGTGTGTGGGGGGGAAGGGCCCCTCAGTTAGTGTCTGTGGGGGGGAGGGCCCCTCTGTCAGTGTGTGTGGGGGAAGGGCCCCTCAGTCAGTGTGTGGGGGGGAAGGCCCCTCAGTCAGTGTGTGTGGGGGAAGGGCCCCTCAGTCAGTGTCTGTGGGGGAAGGGCCCCTCAGTCAGTGTGTGGGGGGGAGGGCCCCTCTGTCAGTGTGTGTGGGGGAAGGGCCCCTCAGTCAGTGTCTGTGGGGGGGGGCCCTCTGTCAGTGTGTGTGGGGGAAGGGCCCCTCTGTCAGTGTGTGGGGGGGAAGGGCCCCTCAGTTAGTGTCTGTGGGGGGGAGGGCCCCTCTGTCAGTGTGTGTGGGGGAAGGGCCCCTCAGTCAGTGTCTGTGGGGGGGGGGCCCTCTGTCAGTGTGTGGGGGGGAAGGGCCCCTCAGTCAGTGTGTGTGGGGGAAGGGCCCCTCAGTCAGTGTCTGTGGGGAAAGGGCCCCTCAGTCAGTGTGTGGGGGGGAAGGGCCCCTCAGTCAGTGTGTGGGGGGGAAGGGCCCCTCAGTCAGTGTGTGTGGGGAAAGGGCCCCTCAGTCAGTGTCTGTGGGGGAAGGGCCCCTCAGTCAGTGTGTGGGGGGGAGGGCCCCTCAGTCAGTGTGTGGGGGGAAGGGCCCCTCAGTCAGTGTGTGTGGGGGAAGGGCCCCTCAGTCAGTGTCTGTGGGGGAAGGGCCCCTCAGTTATTGTCTGTGGGGGGGAGGGCCCCTCTGTCAGTGTGTGTGGAGGAAGGGCCCCTCAGTCAGTGTGTGGGGGGGAAGGGCCCCTCAGTTAGTGTCTGTGGGGGGGAGGGCCCCTCTGTCAGTGTGTGTGGAGGAAGGGCCCCTCAGTCAGTGTGTGGGGGGGAAGGGCCCCTCAGTCAGTGTGTGTGGGGAAAGGGCCCCTCAGTCAGTGTCTGTGGGGGAAGGGCCCCTCAGTCAGTGTGTGGGGGGAAGGGCCCCTCAGTCAGTGTGTGTGGGGGAAGGGCCCCTCAGTCAGTGTCTGTGGGGGAAGGGCCCCTCAGTTATTGTCTGTGGGGGAAGGGCCCCTCAGTCAGTGTGGGTAGGAAGGGCCCCTCAGTCAGTGTGGGGGGAAGGGCCCCTCAGTCAGTGTGGGGGGAAGGGCCCCTCAGTCAGTGTGGGGGGAAGGGCCCCTCAGTCAGTGTCTGTGGGGGAAGGGCCCCTCAGTCAGTGTGTGGGGGGGAGGGCCCCTCAGTCAGTGTGTGGGGGGAAGGGCCCCTCAGTCAGTGTGTGTGGGGGAAGGGCCCCTCAGTCAGTGTCTGTGGGGGAAGGGCCCCTCAGTTATTGTCTGTGGGGGAAGGGCCCCTCAGTCAGTGTGGGGGGAAGGGCCCCTCAGTCAGTGTGTGGGGGGGAGGGCCCCTCAGTCAGTGTGTGTGGGGGAAGGGCCCCTCAGTCAGTGTGTGGGGGGAAGGGCCCCTCAGTCAGTGTGTGTGGGGGAAGGGCCCCTCAGTCAGTGTCTGTGGGGGAAGGGCCCCTCAGTTATTGTCTGTGGGGGAAGGGCCCCTCAGTCAGTGTGGGGGGAAGGGCCCCTCAGTCAGTGTGGGGGGGGGGGGCCCTCAGTCAGTGATAATTATGAGGTGAGATTTGTGGTATTTTGGTGATGTGAATGGTCTCAGTGGACTTCCTGGAGTAACAATGTAGTATGTTGTTATTATTTGTGGTATTCCGGTGTGAACAGACACACATTTAGCTGTTGTGATATATAACATCTTTATAAATAAAACCAAGCTTCATAAACAAACACAAATCTTGTCTTCTGACAAACAGAAGTCAGGTCACATGTATGTGGGTGCAGTGCTCCTAGGAGACGTACATTCTGAATGGTACCCCCACATCTCAAACCCCTTTTTTGCAGAAACACAGGAAGTGTGACCTTGGGGTTTACATTTTCTATACTTAACCCTATTGGCAGTGATGCCATTGCATATCTTACCAACATTAACCAGTTCCCTCCCGCCCGGCCTATAGCAGATTGACGGCCGTAGGAACGCTCCTCCTTCCGGGTGGACGTCATATGATGTCCTCCCAGTCGTGTTGCTCGTGTTTTACTAGGGACAAATTGTAATGGTTATATGACAGGGTCAGAGTATCTCCAAAACTACAGTATTTGTGGGATGATCCCGGTCTGCAGAGGTCAGGAAGGAAGGAAAACTGGTGAACCAAAGGCTGGCTTGTGTAGTCCAATCCAGTAGAAGAGATACTGTAGTTTAAATTGCTGAAAAGTCAGTTTACCATAGAAATGTGCATGTGATTAGCGCAGGGTCATTCAGCACTGTTCAGAGGGTCAGGGTCATGCAGCCTCATAGGACAGTCATAGAAAGATGAAAACTCCTCCTACAAGCTTTAAGTAGTGCTTGGCCGGACACTGATTTATTTATTTCAGTAACTTTTATAGCGCTGTCAATTTACGCAGCGCTTTACATATACATTGTACATTCACATCAGTCCCTACCCTCAACGAGCTTACAATCTAAGGTCCCTAACTCACATTCATACATACTAGGGACAATTTAAACAGGATCCAATTAACCTACCAGCATGTCTTTGGAGACACTGATAGAAGTCACAAGACTGCTATATACTGCTGATGAGAAAATGTATTTAGCTGTCTATATTTACTAAAATGATTGCATTTCTATGTTCTGTGGGAGACCAGATATATTGAATGCAGGCTCCTCGGTTTTTTATAACACTTTAACCACTTGCCGACCATCTGCCGCAGTTGCACTGCGGCAGAATGGCACGGCTGGGCGAAACAACGTTAGGTAACGTTGCGTTGGCCACTAGGGAGCGCTTGCATGCCACCGGAGGCGCACCCCCCCGCGCTCACCCACGGAGCTGACGCGAGTGCCCGGCAGTCGCGATCACCGCCGGGCTCCCGCGATCGCTCGGGGCACACGGAGAACCGGGATCTGTGTGTGTAAACACATAGTGTTTGGTTCTCTGAGGGGAGAACAGACAGATCACCTGTTCATACAGAGTATGAACAGCGATCTGTCATCTCCCCTGCACAGTCCCCTCCCCCTTCAGTTAGAACACACACTAGGGAACACATTAACCCCTTGATTGCTCCCTACTGGTTAACCCCTTCACTGCCAGTGACATTTCTACAGTAATCATGCATTTTTTAAAGCACCGATCGCTGTAGAAATGCCAACGGTTCCAAAAATGTGTCAAAATTGTCTGACATGTCCGCAATAATGTTGCAGTCCCGATAAAAATTGCAGATCGCCGCCATTACTAGTAAAAAAAAAAAAAATTATTAATAAAAATGCCATAAAATTAGACGTTATAACTTTTGCGCAAACCAATCGATATACGCTTATTGCGTTTTTTTTTTACCAAAAATATGTAGAATACATATTGGCCTAAACTGAGGAAAGAAATAGTTTTTTAATATATTTCTGGGGGATATTTATTATAGAAAAAGTACAAAATATTGCTGTTTATTCTTTTTTATATTTATTATGCCAAAAACAAAAACCGCAGAGGTGATCAAATATCACCAAAAGAAAGCTCTATTTGTGGGAAAAAAAAGGAATCCAAGTAGAGGAACAGCAAGCAGGATAAGGAGCCAGAATGGATGTCAGCAAGCCAGTCTTTAAACAGGAACACAGGAGATGTTTTTTTGTGACGTGATCAAGGCGAAAGCAGAGATGAAGTGAGCTGGACGTCTTTAAGTAGGCGGGACTGACGAGCAGATCCACAACAGCTGGTTAACTGTGGAGAGAGAAGAGAGGTGGCAATTAGCCGAAAGCTGAGCAGCCAGCTCAGAGAAGGAAGGGCTGAGCCAGCCCTGACAAATAGTGGGCGTGGCTTATATGGGTGTGGTTCAAATGGGGGTGTGGTTAGAGTCTGAGATGAATGAGATATGGAGAAAGAAAGGGGAAAAGAGGGAGGGAAGGAGAGTGAAGGAAGGAAAGGGGTATGGAGGGACAGCAGGCCCAGATCCTACGCCACAATAGAAATGTGTATTTAACAAATCAGCAGGTAAAGATACTCCAAACACCTGGTGTTAGCACTTCAATCATCCCAGAACCATGGTTGTTGTGGTGTCAGGATGATTGAAGCACATTATTACTATTATTACATTGTAATATAGAATGAAATCATTTAACTCACCAGAATCAGTGGGACCCCTGAGCGTGTCGCCTGCCACCAGATGCCATCAGGTGCCCCCAGCAGAGTCCGTGCTTGCATCAGGTGTCCCCCAGCAGAGTCCGT
Organism: Lithobates clamitans; assembly: GCA_037952925.1. NCBI lineage: Eukaryota > Metazoa > Chordata > Amphibia > Anura > Ranidae > Lithobates > Lithobates clamitans. The sequence goes on from JBBGZY010000821.1 coordinate 1,513,305, forward strand.
CCTTGCATCAGGTGTCCCCCAGCAGAGTCCGTCCTTGCATCAGGTGTCCCCCAGCAGAGTCCGTCCTTGCATCAGGTGTCCCCCAGCAGAGTCCGTCCTTGCATCAGGTGTCCCCCAGCAGAGTCCGTCCTTGCATCAGGTGTCCCCCAGCAGAGTCCGTCCTTGCATCAGGTGTCCCCCAGCAGAGTCTGTCCTTGCATCAGGTGTCCCCCAGCAGAGTCCGTCCTTGCATCAGGTGTCCCCCAGCAGAGTCCGTCCTTGCATCAGCTGTCCCCAGCAGAGTCCGTCCTTACATCAGGTGTCCCCAGCAAAGTCCGTCCTTACATCAGGTGCCCCCAGCAGAGTCTGTCCTTACATCAGGTGCCCCAAGCAGCAGTGGCGTAGCGTGGGTTGTCAGCGCCCGGTGCAAGGCAAGAAATTTGCACCCCCTAACCTACAGACTTTTAGCACTCCCTGGGTCCCTTCCCTTCCTACAATAGTACTTACCAGCCTGATTCCTACACTGACCTACCTGATTCCTATACTGACCTCTACACTGACCTACAAGATTCCTAGACTGACCATTACACTTACCTACCTGTCCACTACACTGACCTACCTGATTCCTATACTGACCAGTATATTGACCTACCTGTCCACTACACTACAATACCCACTATATAACACTGTCCACTACAAAACCCACTACCCGACACTGATTACCACTACGCCACCCACTACACTACACTGTCCACTACACTACACTAATTACTACAACACTCACTACACTACAACACCCACTACACTACACTACACTGTCCACTACACTACACTGATTACTACAACACCCACTACACTACACTGATTACTACAACACCCACTACACTACGAACACCCACTACACTACGCTGATTACTACAACACCCACTACACTACGAACACCCACTACACTACGCTGATTACTACAACACCCACTACACTACAACACCCACTACACTACACAGATTACTACAACACCAGCTACACTACACTGATTACTACAACACCCACTACACTACACCACCCACTACACTACGCTGATTACAACACCCACTACACTACACTAATTACTACAACACCCACTACACTACACTGATTACTACAACACCCACTACACTACACTGATTACTACAACCCCCACTACACTACAACACCCACTACACTACACTACACTGATTACTACAACACCCACTACACTACAACATCCACTACACTACACTAAAAAAAAGTGCAGGTCTGCTTTCTGGCCTACTGAGATGCATGCCAGTCCATTCATTTTGAATAGTCTCATACGATCATAAGAATTCATAAAAACATTTGTGCTTTAACGCATCGCACCTCAGCAGTTAGGTGTGAACTTAGCCTTCTGCCCCGGACACACGGTCGGACATTGATCAGACATTCCGACAACAAAATCCTAGGATTTTTTCCGACGGATGTTGGCTCAAATTTGTCTTGCATACACATGGTCACACAAAGTTGTCGGAAAATCCGATCATTCTGAATGCGGTGACGTAAAACACGTACGTCGGGACTATAAACGGGGCAGTAGCCAATAGCTTTCATCTCTTTATTTATTCTGAGCATGCGTGGAACTTTGTGCTTAGGATTTGTGTACACACGGATTTTGTTGTCGGAAAATGTTATAGCCTGCTCTCAAACTTTGTGTTTCGGAAAATCCGATGGAAAATGTCCGATGGAGCCCACACACGGTCGGAATGTCCGACAACACGCTCCGACCTGACATTTTCCATCGGAAAATCCAACCGTGTGTACGGGGCATTAGGGTTTGTTCACACCAGCCTGCACAGTAAAAGACATTTGTAATATTATACAATGCATAAACACAGTAAAATGCATTGTTAGAGCATCTCATGGTTTACTTTAATATTTTGTAAAGACCCAACCCAGAGATTAGACAAAATCTATCCTTATAGTGGGGACTCCGGCGCTCTCCTTCTCTCCTTATGGTTCTTCGGGCGTTCCCATAGTGTCATCATGTACAATGCAGGGCTATAAACTCTGTCACATGTTGCTCCACGGGGGCAGAGGGTTGGCGGCGCCTGATCTCTTCCTGTTGTGTTCAGTGGAGAGGGTCTACAATCCCTGCAGCCACTAAAGAGAGAAGCCGATTGGCTGCCCTCTCCTCTCCACTGAACACAAGGGGGAACAATACTCGTGGTAACGGCTGTGGCCATCTTTGTGTAGCCCGCTGCCGTTTTTAGCCAGAAACATTCCCGATTTTCCCGGGACAAAAGCAAAATCCCGGGAAAATAATCAGGACAAGCTTAAATCGGGAAGTGGGTCCCAAAATCGGGATTGTCCCGGGAAAATTGGGACTGTTGGCAAGTATGCAACAATGCTATTGTTGTAAATTGTACATTTTCTTTTTAGGTATATATATAAAGTGGGACAATTTATTTACAATGTGCACCTAATGATATTTCACACTTTACATTAACAACATCCGTGCTGTTATACTAGAAACCTGCTCATGTAGACTTTTGGCTGCTCTTGGTTAAGTTGACCATACATGTAAGGCCTCATGTACACTGCTGCTGGTAAACGGACCTTTAGGAGCAGTTGGGCATTTTTTTCAGCTGCCCCTGAATTCTCCTATGTTATCTTATCAGTACATGTACATAGGGTCCTTTATAATTGTTTATAGGCAGTTGAGTTTAGAAGCATTTTTGGAAAGTAAAAAAATGCGTTCAGGATGGATATTCAGAGGCATTTGAAACACCAAACACCCGTAACAGCTTGTAAACGGGATAACTCACTTTTAGCCGTGTTTCATTTACAGGCGTTTTTAATTTGTATTAAAAAAAAAAAACGCTTCTAAACGCAAAGGTGGCTAAAAGCGGCATGTAAAACGCGGTAAAACTGACGTTTTTAAACGTTGGTTACTATCTGTCTAGTTAAATCATTCAGGAGAAGTTGTAAAACGTCCCGTGTACATTAACCACTTGACCAGCTGCCGTCATTATACTACGGCAGGTCGGCATGATCCCGCGAGCCGTCGTAGCTGTACCTTGGCTCCTTTAAGCGGGATAGCACTCGGGGGGTGCTGATGGTCGTGATCGGCAGTCGCAGTGAACACCGGTCACGAGCGATCGCAGGCACGAGAGACAGAACAGGGACGTGTGTGTGTAAACACACAAATCCTTGTTCTGTTCTGTGAGGAGATGCAGATTGTGAGTTCCTAATAGCTAGGAACAACGATCTGTCATCTCCTATAGTCAGTCCCCTCCCCCCACAGTTAGAACACACACTAGGGAACACAGTTAACCCTTGATTGCCCCCTAGTGTTAACCCCTTCCCTGCCAGTGACATTTATACAGTAATCAGTGCATTTTTTTTCCACTGATCGCTATATAATTGTCAATCGTCCCAAAAATGTGTCAAATGTGTCCGCCATAATGTCACAGTCACGATAAAAATCGCAGATCGCCGCCATTACTAGTGAAAAAAAAAAAAATAATAAAAATGCCATAAATCTATCCCCTATTTTGTAGACTCTATAATTTTTGCGCAAACCAATCAATATACGCTTATTGCAATTTTTACTACCAAAAATATGTAGAAGAATACATATTGGCCTAACCTGAGAAAAAAATTAGCTTTTTTTAAAAAAAATTGGGGATATTTATTTTATCAAAAAGTACAAAATATTGTGATTTTTTTTTTTCAAAATTGTCGAAAGCTCTATTTGTGGGAAAAAAAGGATGTCAATTTTGTTTGAGTACAACGTTGCATGACCGCGCAATTGTCATTTAAAGCGACGCAGTGCCGAATCGCAAAAAGTGCTCTGGTGATTGAGCAGCCAAATCTTCTGGGGCTGAAGTGGGAAAATCTGATCTAAGAATTTGATAACTGGTTTTCGTGCGGCCATCGAATTTGAGTAATCGGGCATGTTTTTTGAGAAACAAACGATTTTCCAATCAATGATCGGAAAATTGTGTGAGAAATTTAATTGAAAAATAAATGCGCATGTGCAAGAAAAGAAAATTCCTGGAAATAAAAGAAGATTCCCAGCCACGAAAATTCTTTTTTGTAGCAACAGGAGGTGAAATTGAAGGCTTGGTTAGTCAAATTTTCAAAATCAATGGTGGCACCATCAGATCACAAAACGCACAAAATTTCTAAATTTTAAAGCAAAATTCTTTGGAAATTCAACCATGTATGGCCTGCCTTACAGTCTGGTTGTACAATCTTCTAACAACCATGTGGTGTGAGAACTTTTCAGGTTGGCTACAAATTGAATGGGTTGATTTGGTAAATTTAAAGGAGGTTGTCATTTTGTATCATTTTAGCCAGCTGTAGGGCTCATTTATACAACTGGGCATTTTACTGCATGTATGCAGATTAGCCATTTTTAAAAATGGTGCTAGGTCACACATGTGACATCAACGTTCACACTCGTTAAAGAACCTATTGACAACAATAGCATTGCATGAAATTGCGCGTTGATAACGAATGTACAAAACTATCAAATTGCCCACAGAGAAGTATGAATATCAGCTAATGGCTCAGTCACACTATCTTCTTGAGCTATGTTGGTCTGCATAGATGAACACAAGGTCACGTAGAAAACCATTGTTTTCTCTGTGCCCTGTTCACACCACAAGGCCTTATTCACACGGGTGCTTACAATTGTAGTTCATGTGTGGGCTGCGTCTTTAAGCAGCTGGAGCTGCTGCATTCAAATTTTGATGTATATTTCTTGCTATTGTCATAACCTACCACCAAAGAGCAACCCAAAATAAATTCTTCTGCTCTGGACGATTGCAATGATGCCACACGTGTGGATGTTGTTTTTTGTTTGTATCCGTAGTATGGCCCAGAAATAATAGTTTGCATTTTGCTTTTTTTTTATCTTATCTAAACACACTGACATTAACTGACACTTGACCCTGACCTTGACTCTAAACCTGACACTGATCTAGATAAAACTCTGATCTTGATATTTTTTTCTGTCCTTTTTTTTATTATCTATCTATTTTTGCACATGTAGCACACTACCCCTGTAGGAGCTGCTGGTAGTTTATTCCTTTCTGTTAGTGTAGCTCCGTTCTCCTCCCCTGCACGAATGACACAGCAGCAAGTCCAGAACAGTTGATCATTAAACTTTATTCTTTTCCCTTAATGCATGGCAGAAAAGAATGTGCAAATATGTACAGTCTGTATCTTCAGGAAGTATGAGCTGCCTCTAAATCTTTGGTTCCTGTAATGGTAGTTCTATCCTTTTCCCTTAATGAACCGACAGGTGCCTCCCTGGGATTCGGACTTTAGAAGTGCAAGGCCTCACCTGCCTATCTTGACTCCTGCAATCCTCCCTGGTCGGTTCAGGAAAAGTCCTGGCACACCCCGATCTACTGCATCCTTTTAGCAGCCGCTTCCTGCTCCGAATGTTCAGAACCATCCCAGCCAGTGATGTCTGATCCATTGCTCCTGGAGATTCTTTAGGTGACTTTAGTAAATGAACCATCCAGCGCTGAGGTCTCTGAACCCTCAGGCCTTCCGGTTAAAGTTCTTGTGCTATCCAGCACTGAGAGCATTACAACCCCCAGGCCTTCAAGCCTGGACCCCTGAGGGTCACATTCTTGCTGCTTCTCTGGTTCACATCCCCATCTCCAGGGCTTTTTTTCTCAAACAATAGGTACTGGAACTTAACCATGGCCCCACAAAACCCCTACCCTTACACACACCCTGCAAATCACATCAAATAGTGGGTGTGTTCAGTCAAATTTCACGAAAACAGTAAGGACTCTTTCACACGGGGCAGATCAGTCATGATCCGCCCCGTGAACATCCGCTTGCTCAGCGGGGATAGCTCCGCCGATCCCCGCTGAGCAGGAAGATGACAGGTGCATCGTTGCACGCTGTGCAGCGACGGACCTGTCAGAGCGCCGCTCTCCCCTATGGGGGGATCGGATGATGACGGTCCGTAGTGTCCGTCGTCATCCGATCCGAAAACGGAGGAAAAAGTAGGTTTTTCCTCCGTTACACTTTTTGGATCGGAGCGGGTCGGATGTCAGCGGACATGTCACCGCTGACATCCGACGCTCCATAGGGATACATGTATGTCCGTTTTTCATCCGAAAACGGAAGGATGAAAAACGGACATACGGATCCCTCGTGTGAAAGAGGCCTAAGAGGGTCTTAAAGGGGCATTAAATACCAGGATTGCATTACATACAGAGTGCAGACCTGTCAATTGTAAACACAGAAACAAGACTTCTGTGTTTACAAGCGATTGTGGTGAGCAAGCACCAAAGGATCTGAGCCAGAGGTGGTGGAACTGAGTTCCACCAAGTTCCCCCTGAAAAAAAGCCCTGCCCATCTCCAACTAAAATCTCCCAGGAAACATGTGACCTTAGCTTTTGTAACAGTCCCGCCTCTGCCCAAGCAAAACAACGATTGGTTCAGAGGGATTTCCAAAAACTACCTGCCACTCTTCTCCTTCAGTCCACCCACTTTCCAGAACATTTCAGAGAAAGTGATGGAAATCTTACAGGGCAGAGTGTAGGTGGCCACACCTTCCTCTATTCTAACAAACTTCCCAACCACATTAACCAACAGGGTAAAACACTGGTAATTTTACCTGACACTAATCCTAACTGACTAATTTAGCATACACCTAAGTAGGTGGGCGCTACACACACATTGATTTGTTCACACTTTTCTCCTCTAGCATACTATGTGGTTGATTTACTAACTGTTCTAATAGGAACGACTCAAGTCGCTCCGACTTAGAAAAAGGTTCCTGTACTACTTTGGGACGACTTTGGGGCGACTTGCATTGACTTCTTCTATACATAAGTCATTTTGCAAGCCGCCGCTGAAGTCGTGTGCAGGTCGCCTTACAGAGTTGCGCTGCAAGTCGGGCTTCCCCTGTGTGGACCGGGGCTGAAGGCATATACAGTACAGTGCACTGAAAGTGCACTTGCTCCAGAGCTTAGTAAATGAGGTAAAGTTTCACTTTGCAAAGAATACTCCATCACATGCAAGGGAAAAAAAAGAAGCATTTTTGCTTGCACATGATTGGATGATAGAAATCAGCAGAGCTTCTCCTCAGATCTAAAGCAACTGCACTTGCAGTGAGCAGTATATTTGCCTTTAGTGGTTCATCCTCCCCATATCTTTTTCTCGATTCAAGAGGAGAAAAAAAAACACAGGCAGGCTGAGATAGCCAATCAGTAGCTATAATAGCGATCAGGTGATTGAGAACTGATCCTTTCAGTTGCCAATTGTCAGAACAGGACCTGGGGCTCTCAGTGGGAGCCTGGACTCTCAATATGCTATGCAGCATGCTCCCAACACAAACACAGGTATGCATATATATGGCCCTACAGGATTAAAGACCCATTTCCAAGAGGCCGCATATATATAAAGCAGTATAGAAAGTGAAAATGCTGCGCTAAACCCAAAACTAAAGCAAAAGCAGCTAGCACGCAAACAAACCAAGTTCAAAGAGGGATAACAACAAAACAGTGCAGCGCTCAAATATTAAACATGTGATAAGAACATAAAAAGTGAACACCTTTGCAGATGTGAAAACATGTAAGCATCAGATGATAATCAAATGTCCTGTGTGCAATATGGAACAGCAAAACAATTAAAAATAATGAAAATAGTAAAAGAAAAAAAGTCCATATGAGGAGTAGTCACTCTTCAAGTTAGGAAAATATAAATGTGAAAATTTGAGCATCAAATGGTGTCCGGTATAAAATATGAAACAGCAAAGTGAAAAAAAGTTCATATGAGAAGTGTTGAAGGGATATCTCTTCAGGTTGGAAGATGCCGATAAACATCAAAAGGCATATAAATATTCAATGAGGAATAAGAGGGTACCCTTACCGGATCCGTAGGACGCACATACCATATGGCAGTATGTCAGAAAGGCTTAGGGAGAATCTCCCGTAGTATCCAGACAGGTGGTGTCTTTGGAGGCCGCATGCCCCAATAGATATTGGTGGACACGAGCAGGAGTGGAACAACTGTCTCTCGAATTCCCAGTTTCCAAGGAAGGATGATCCAGGAGTTGTGATTTAGCATGAAAAAGACAAAAGGGGGCTCCACATGGTGTAGGTCAAACAAATGGGATTTTATTGAAGTAAATCACCATACAGGGATAAAAAGTGATCACTAAAAGATAAAATGGCAATGTGGGAAGCTAAAAATGCTAGCCCTACGCGTTTAGACTGAATAGTCTTCCCTCCCCTTGTTCTTGATTGGACCCAACCCGCCTTGATGGGCGGGGTCCACTGACGTCACACGTTTCCATGACATCAGCGGCCCCACCACTACAGTGTCCCCCGTTGCTCGGTTGCCACCGGCGCATCACGCATTCACGGCTGGCGATCATTGTTGTGATCCAAGCCGACCTGCAATTATTGATCCCCACATTGGCTCTGATCTATAATTATATATCCAGATTGTGCGATATATACAGATGCTCTATAGCAATAGTCACTAAGGATCCACATTATCAAGTTCATCTTGACAATACACAGGTCAGTGTTAGTATATTATTTGGCAACACCTTTTTTCATACGTTTTTCTTAAATCGGTGTTGTTTCTCTTAAATCTGTGATATTGTACTCATCTTGCTAAGCTTTTAGCGGGACTTGTGACGTCATACCTGTCAAGGGGTGGGTGGAGCTTTGCTTTTCTCTAATTGGTGAAGGGGTCCTGCGTGACTCCGAAACGTTGCACTCTCCTTGTTTTGTGATTGTTGTAATGCAATAACTTTGTGTCGATCCATGGTGTGCTAGCAAATATCTACTTTGTGACCTAAACCAGTATCCAGCTGCAGTACCCAAAGTTTGAGAGCTTATCCAGGAACATGTGTGATGGGAATATGAAGTATCCCTTTACAGAGCAGTCCCTGTTACATTGATGTAAAGGAGACTGCACTGTAATGTAAAGGGGGACTGTGCTGTATAGGGGGGCTGAGGCCAGACTCATCACAGTATGGTTTGACTTTATTCCAGTGATTGACAGAGGAATGCAGTAAAGCGTTTGCCCTACTTTTCGGGCGATATGGCCTTTTAAAAAGTCCTACTCGGGAATCAAAATGCCCTGCTGCTAGTCTTCGGTAGCTTTACCAAATCGTGCTGCAGAATCCAGTTGGATTTTTTAGTGCCCCTTTTACAAATTTGCACTAGTGCTGCTGCACCAAATTTAAAAATAATTACCTTCACTTCGTAGATAATGAAACGGGGGGTAATTAAGACCAGCTCTAAATTGACATACAGAGATGGGCATAGTGCCGGTCTCTGTATGCTGCTGCAGGTTGCATGTTTGCCTCCCTACCTGTTAATTGGTTGGATCAAGGACGCTTTCAACTGTACAGCCAACAGCCTCATAGCAGCTAGTGACTTTGTCAGGGGGCAGAGCCTGATGGGGAAGCTGAGACAATGGTTCCCTATAAGCTCCACTCCCTTTATGTGATTGACATCAGGCAGTGGGAGCCAAGACTAGTGTCTCTGAATTCCCATCAGGCTCCGCCTACCTAGGTTCATAGATCCTTGCCTGCTATGCTGTTTGTGTGACAACTACAGAGGCTGGGGGGAGGGGGCTCAGCTGCACTGAGGACAGAGTGTCTTGACATGCGTTACATGCCCCAAATTCATCAACAGGTACATGAATCCGAGCCTGCACCAACATTTGTCATCTAGAGGCACGATGGAATTCTAAAGTGTAATAGACACCCTTTATTCATTCCCCTGAGAGTGTCTAATGTATGAGTATATTTAGCAGAAGTATGATCTTTTGACCTTCTAGTCCTCTGCTGCCATCTGAATTGTAAGGCAGTTGTGTGTCATTTGTTGATAACATATTGGTGGAAGCAGGCATTTAGGATTTGTGCCTGTCCCCAATCACACAAGGTAATTGGGAATCTTTCTCAGCTCTTGGGTGAACTGAATGGATATGTTGCTAGTCCAAACATTCAGGCTTTGCATATGTTATTTCTGTACTGCACACAGCTCTTTCACATCTACAGGATGTGCATTTCTTTTCTCCCCTGCTTCTGTTTTTTTTGTTTTGTTTTTGTAAACCTCTTGCACTGTGTTGCAGGAAACCACATATATATGCACGGGCCTTTTTAGTGTACATTGTCAAACTCATAAGACCACATGGACGTTATAACCGCTTCAGCCCCAGAAGAATTTACCCCCTTCCTGACCAGAGCACTTTTTGCGATTTGGCACTGCGTTGCTTTAACTGACAATTGCACGGTCGTGCGACGTGGCTCCCAAACAAAATTGACGTCCTTTTTTTCCCCACAAATAGAGCTTTCTTTTGGTGTTATTTGATCACCTCTGTGGTTTTTATTTTTTGCGCTATAAACAAAAAAAAGCGACAATTTTGAAAAAAACGCATTATTTTTTACTTTTTACTATAATAAATATCCCCAAAAAATATTTTAAAATTTTTTTTTCCCCTCAGTTTAGGCCGATACGTATTCTTCTAAATATTTTGGTAAAAAAAATCGCAATAAGCGTTTATTGATTGGTTTGCGCAAAAGTTATAGTGTCTACAAAATAGGGGATAGTTTTATGGCATTTTTATTGATATTGGGTTTTTTACTAGTAATGGCGGCGATCTGCGATTTTTATCATGACTGCGACATGTATGGCGGACACATCGGACAATTTTGACACATTTTTGGGACCAATGGCATTAGTATAGCAATCAATGCTAAAAAAATGCATTGATTACTGTAAAAATGTCACTGGCAGTGAAGGGGTTAACCACTAGGTGGCGCTGTAGGGGTTAAGTGTGTCATAGGGAGTGTTTCTAACTGTGGGGGGGAGGGGCTGTGTGTTACACTACACTGATCGCCGCTCCCGATCACAGGGAGCAGAGATCAGTGACACTGTCATTAGGCAGAACAGGGAAATGCTTGTTTACATTAGCATCTCCCCGTTCTTCCTTACCGTGAGACGATCGCGGGTATCCTCGGCGGGCACGCACACCAGCGAGCTGCCTCTTAAAGGGCAACATACAGGTACGTTAACCTGCCCGTACGTGCCCTTCTGCCGCAGTATATCTGCGTGAGGCTGTCGGGAAGCGGTTAAAGATACCAGTAGTGTTAGCTGTAGAATAGGTTTTGTAGTAGCGTTTTTTTTAGCTTTTTTTTTTTTTTATTCAAAACTATACTCCCACAAGAGCTTATGGCTCAAAAATGCTGATAAACGACTAATAGCCCACTAGTTCTGTTTTTTTTTTCCAGCCAGAAAAACGCCCCTGACAAATGCTGATAACAGCCTATGGTGTACGTTTATAAAACTGAGAAGTTTTTTCTCAGTTCAGTTCTCGGCAGTTCTCAGAGGAAAACTATCTCCTCTGCAGCCGGTTTATGAAACTGAGAACTTCAGTTGTCAGAGGGAGAACAGAGGAGAAGTGTTTCCTCTAAAAAACGACCAAGATCAGTGTAAAGGGGCTGCCTGTAATCTCGTGAGATATTGTGAGATTACGGTGCAGCCGAGTTCAAAAAGTGAAATTAAAGTTTAAAAGAGCATCTAATTACATGTTTTCAGACATGTGATAACTAAGGAAAAATATATATGTTCATGTGTTTGTGTATATAGATACACACACACACACACACGTGTGTGTGTATATATGTATATCCACTTCCCGCCCAGCCTATAGCAGAATGACAGCCGGGTGGTGGTTCAGTGGTCCTGACTGGGCGTCATATGAAGTCCAGCAGGATAACATGCCGGCGCCCGTGGGGGCGCGCATCGCGGCGATCGGTGGTGCGGTGTGTCTGTCTGACACACTGCTACACCAATCTCGGAAGCTCTTTACCACGTGATCAGCCGTGTCCAATCACGGCTGATCACGATGTAAATAGGGAGAGCCGTTGAAGAGCCGTTGATCGGCTTTTCCTCACTCGCGTCTGACAGACGCGAGTAGAGGAGAGCCGATCGGCGGCTCTCCTGACGGGGGGGGTATGCGCTGATTGTTTATCAGCGCAGCCCCCCTCAGATGCCCACACTAGACCACCAGGGAAGCCCCCAGGACCGCCAGGGAAGTCCCCGGCATGTGAATGGCCAAAATATGCCAATCAGTGCCCACAGATAGGCACTGACTGGCACATCATATTTACATGACAAAACAGGGATGCCCAGCAATGCCACCCATCAGTGTCATCAGTGCCAAATATCAGTGCCTATTCGTGCCCATCCACCTATCAGTGCCACCCATAAGTACGCATCAGTGCCACCCATAAGTGCCCATCAGTGCCGCCTACGAGTGCCCATCAGTGCCGCCTACGAGTGCCCATCGGTGCCGCATACCAGTGCCTATCAGTGCCACCTCATCAGTGCCACCTTATTGGTGCCACCTCATTGGTGCCCATCAGTACCGCCTTATCAGTGCCCATCACTGAAGAAGAAAACTTACTTATTTATAAGAAAATTTAACAGAAACAAAGAAAGACTTGTTTTATTGCAAATTTTTTTTTTATTTTTATTAGTTGCGCAAAAAATAAAAATTGCAGAGGTGATCAAATACCACCAAAATAAAGCTCTATTTGTGGGAACAAAATGATAAAAAATTTGTTTGGGTACAGTATAGCATGACCGCGCAATTGTCATTCAAATTGCGACAGCGTTGAAAGCTGAAAATTAGCTTGGGCAGGAAGGTGTCTAAGTGCCTGGTATTGAAGTGGATATACACACACACACATATATACACACTTGTATATAGTATATGTATTCATTTTTAACCCACTGGTGCTGATATTATGAAGAAAGAAGCCTTCTTCCTCTTATCACACCAGCTTCTCTCCCAGATTCTCCACCTCTGAGCTGGTGAATCTGGAAGGGAGATATTTCAGTGTAAACGCTGTGAGATCTTCAGATCTCACTTTTATAAACTGGCTGTTTGTGACAGAACGGTCCTGTACTGTGATGAGAAGCGGAGAACATGTTCTCTGCTCCTTATCTCAGCTATATAAACCAGTACAGCCCAGAGATCAGCCGTGATCCTCTGTTTTATAAACGGACACCACTGCGTGCATGGACACATAGGATACCATGCTGGAAAGTTTACTGGCTGCAGAAAAAAAAAACGCCTGAAGCCAAAAACAGCAGCTGTAAAAACGTCCAGTTTGCATGAGGCCTTACAGTTCTACTTCTCTCGCTGTTGATTGGTAGGCATATACAGTATAAAACCAATCACTAAAATGTCATATAAGCTTTAACATGATGATGTCACATTAAGTCATTTTCAATGTTTCAGATCTGCGGTTTTCATTTATATAACCAGTGATTGTTTAGTCTCTTCCTGTTACAGGGTGACAACACTCTGTCCTTGTCTCTCAATTGTGCTCCTGTGTTGTCACACTTTGACATGGGTTTCCAATGGAGACTATAAGTGGCTGTTTTTAGCACACATTTTACAGGCATTGTTCCCTGTTGTCAACATCAGGAAAGCTGCACTGAGAAACGCCATGCAGCCATTGCTGTAGTGCATATAGATAGGAAATAGCTACAGGAGACTGGCAATACTAGGATGCAACAAAAAAGGCAAACCATGCAATGTCTTAAAGGCATTTGTATACAACACTCAGAGCTTTGGAAAACTAAATGAGAAATAATTTCTCACGCAGGAGCGTCTCAGTTTTGGGGTGATGGAAAGCAGATATGGGTGATGTAGTGATATCTTCTGTGTGGCTATCTTTGACACTGCAAAGCCCTTTTTATCCTAACACATAAAAACAAATCCTGGTGGAGCCAAGTGATGGAATTGTATGGGCATCAGCTATTCACATCTACTGTAATTAGAGTTCCAATGTATATTTTGTCAGAGTAAAGTGCTATCTACTAATAATCTCTAAGGGACAGTTGCATTGTTTGCATCATAGCATTTCACTAAGTGTTTACACTTTTCCATAGATGGCAAAATAAGCACCAGAAGAAATCTGCATATTAATAGCCTGCCATGTCGTTTTTAGAGAACAAACTGTTGGAGACCCTGGTGGGGAAGGGTCAAATGGCAGTAGGTGTGAAATGCAAGCACCTAGACTCCTTGCAGCAGCCTCCCAGATCCTCTGTCACAGCCCAAATGGACGATCCTTCGTCCAATAATCTAATCGTGTGTACTAGGCTTTAGAGAGAGGAGTGTGAGGAGTCCTAAAGCTTGCTGCTAAACCCCGACTCCACACATCGCTATTGGACTATAATAACGATAGGCAGTCTTGCTGGCCAGTAGTTTTCAGGAGGCAGGAAGAGGTGGGAAAACTTTTGCAGTAGAGTGAAGTGCTCTATGTGCCCATGCTTCAAACTTGCAGGGGTGGAAGTATATGTTCTGTGGTTCTGTAAAACGGCCTTCTAGTGTCAAGCAGGTGCATGCTCTGTGCACTCCGTGCCATTCAATGTAAGGTATCACTTTCCTGCCACTGGTCCTTATTGCAAGTGACACAGGGATTCTTCTTGGTTGGTCTTTGCTCCCCACCTACAGTGACCTGGTAACATTTGGCCATCTGAACCTCTCTTGCTAACAGCTGGGCCTAACCTTGTACCTTCAGTTTTGTTTCCCTTGCCTTGCAGCGAAACATGTCAGATGCCAGACACATGGGGAGCAGTCCCGTTTCAATGGGTCTTTCCATATCTTGGTCCACTAACCACTTCACTGCTGGGTGCAGTGCACCTGCTTGAGGGCCTGACACCGTCTTCCTGGAATGTTGCCCTATGCTTTCATTCTCAGATTTTTCCTTAGCTAGAATAGGCATGGTTCTCTCCTTGGTTCTATACTGGGGGGATTTCTTTGAGGTTTTGCAGGATTTTATTAGCCATATTTCGAACCTCGATTGCTTTCCCTGCAGTATATGTCTATTAATGACTCCCTGCAGACACACCAGAAAAGTAGAAGAATTTTAAGGCCATTGTTTACGTGTAACTGTGCAGCTCCGCTTAACAGCCAAGTTGAAAGTGCTAATCTCAATAGCCTTAAACCCTTCTAAATTCACAAAAACATGTTCTTGTTGGCATTGTCAATCCATGCCAGAATATGATCAGCTTATGGGCAACCTCCCCAATCCCTTGCTGAATCGAGACCATCTCCACCAGGTTGATTTCCACCTACCCACACCCATATGTGCCCGGGTAGTTGCTGAACTCCATTCAGGAAGCAGGGGCAGTTGGCCACCCCCATGTACTGTACATGCCTCCTGCCTTTGCCTTGCTGTTACCTTTACCACGCTCTAAGGCCTTATTTTAACCTACCTTGCTAGAGACATACATGGTATCCTTTTTTTCCCCCTCCCCACCCCTCCATTGTCTGTGCAGCTTCTTTGTTATCTGTTCCTTCTCTTGGGCTAACCCGTCAGTTTTTTTCCTCTGGGCTCCCACATTCCCCCAGCCAGACTCCCTTACTGGAATTGGCTGCCCAGATTACTAGTTCCTCCACATAAGACCAGCTTTTTTTTTTTTTTTAAGAAGTTAATTGCAGATCTCCCTTTCATGAGTCTTTTTTTTGCCTCAAGACTTACATATCTGCTATACTGTAGCATCTGGACTTCGGCTTATTGCACACTATTCTCCATTTTGGGATTTCTCTCTCATTCTGAGGGACATTATCATATACTCATTGTCTATACCTAGTATATGTCCTCATGCCTTATCTATGCAATCTTTTCACATTTCCCTTACTGATGATAAGCCCGTAAAATATATGGAATTCTTAAACTCCTGTTTTCTTCTTTTCTGTTAGTTGTAATGTTTGCCAGGGCACTTTTTTTTATTCACTTTAATTGCAATGAAGTCTGTAGAAACAGAACATAATGCAATGATTTGCAAATTTCATAAACTTATATTTTGAGCAAAATGGAAAATGGAAAACATATCAAATGTTTAAACTGAGAAAATGTACCGTAGAAAATTTTAAAAAAAATTAAGGTAATTTTGGAAATGTTGGCAGTAACACGTCTGCCAAAGTAACAAAGTTGGGACAGAGCAATAAAAAGCTGGCAGAGTAAGTGGTACTAACAAGGAAATGCTGGACTAACATTATGCAATTAATTAGGTTCATTTACAACAGGTCAGTAACATTATTGGGCATAAAAAGAGCTAGAAAGTCAGTGTCTCAGAAGTAAAGATGGGCAGAGGTTCATCAATCTGTGAAAAGCTGTATCTAAAAATGGTTGAACAATTTCAGAATAATATTTCTCAACATAAAAGACTTTAAAGATATCATCATCCACAGTACATAATATCAAAAGATTCCATGAATCTAGAGAAATCTCTGTGTGAAAGAGACAAGACCAAAATACAATATTGGATGCTTGTGAACTTTCGAGCTCCATAGATGGCACTGCATTAAAAACTGGCATAATTCTGTGATGGACATGTCTGTGAACACAATTCTCCATGCTATCTGAAAATGCATGTTAAAACTCTGATACTCATATTCACTGAATATGATCCAAAAATGCTATCGTCTTCTCTGGGCCAAAGCTCATTTAAAATGGTCTGTTGGGAAGTGGAAAACGTATCTGTGGTCAGACAAATCTAAATTTGATGTTCGTTTTGGCAACGATGGGGACCGAGTCCTCCGGCTTGTTATCAGTGCTCAGTTCAAAAGCCTGAATTTCTAATGGTAAGGGGGTGCATTAGTGCATATGGAATGGGCAACTTGCACATCTGGAAAGGCACCATCAATGCTAAAAGATATATCTAGTTTTTAGAGCAACATATTCTCCCATCCAAAGGACGTCTTTTTCAGGGAAGGCCTTGCCTTCCAGCAGAACAGTGCTAAACTACATACTTTTTACAACAAAACTGTGTTGCGCTTCCTAAATAACTACCAATAAATCCTTAAAGAGAATAGATGATTTACTTGCAATAAAGCAAGATACTGAGTGCACAATCAAATATTCGTGTTCCCTGGCTGGGAATAGTGAACAATACACAATAATGAAACATACGTGTTCCCTATATGGGAATAATGAATAATAGACAATAAAGATAAAGTCCACACACTTAAAAAATAAATCAATTTTAAAATAAGAGTCCAAATGCACAAAAATAATCCTCAGTCTTCTGCACAAAAACGCACAACACACCACTAGTGCATAAATGTTCAAAATGCAAGTGCTCTCCTCCACCTCAATATCCTAGCTGCTCACCTCACGTTCTGACCCCTGTTTCACCAGAAGGTCAGAAAAAGCAGGTTCCCTCTCAGGGATACAAACGAATCAGCTCGTCATGGAGCTCCTATTCCGTCCGTGCTGCCTCCGGCTGATTAGATGAACACCAGCCAGTACAGATTCCCTCAGTGGGGTCCGGTGCACATAGGAACAGAAAAGGCAAAATCTAGTGCTCTCTGTGTATCAAAACGGTTTATTTCCTTATAAAAACATTAAAACGTTACTCACAAACGCAGCACTTGAGCAGTGCGGGCTCAGGATGTATAGAAACGACAAGATGCTCAAGAACACCATCCCCACCGTCAAACATGGAGGTGGAAACATTATGCTTTGGGGTTGTTTTTCTGTTAAGGGGACAGGACAACTTCACAGCATCAAAGGGACAATGGAAGGGGCCATGTACCATCAAATCTTGGGTGAGAACCTCCTTCCCTCAGCCAGGGCATTGAAAATGGGTCGTGGATGGGTATTCCAGCATGTCAATGACCCAAAACACAAGGCCAAGGCCTGTTGGATTAGTTTTCTGTCTAATGTAACCATTGGAGTGCCAAGAATATAGCAGCTAGAGGGAAAAAGGGCGTGCTGCACCTTGGAGTTGTTCTCCATTGTTGGCTTTATGAACCATAGAGGGGAAGAGAGGGGTACAGGTCATATCACTGCGATTAGGGTAGAGACGTCATGATCAGGTATGCACATCACTATTCACGGCCTCTTCAGCTTCAGTGAGGGCTCCGCTAACTCATACAGCGCAACATCCAGGCTAGATGGCACTGGGTCCGTGACGGCAGTATAATTCCGCAACTGAGCCCAGATACCATTAAAACGTTTGCTCCTGTCCTTGCACTTCGCCACCCACTCCTCCGCCTCTCTAATTTCGTCCACCTTCTTAAGCCACTCTGTTATAGTAGGCATCTGCGGGCATTTCCAGTAGAGAGGTATAAGCCGTTTAGCAGCATTTAAGAGGTGAGGGAGTGTACTTGTAGTGGCTCAAAGGAAGGGCAGGGAGGTGCAGGAGAAAATAAGTTGGGGAAAACAGGATTTCAATCTGCAGGGCATCTTTTATAAAGGCGTGAATTTCTAGCCAGAATGGGTTAACTCCTGGGCAACGAGACAAAGAGACCTGGTGGACCCCACCGTCACCCCTCTGATTTCACTGCTCACCCGTACAGTTCAAAGGAGAGGTTCCATAACTAAGGCGCACAGGAGGGGGGAGAGGGGGCACCCCTGCCTCGTGCCATTCAGCATGGGGAGTCCTGAGGACAGATGGCCATTGACCTTGACCTTCGCACTCGGGGTTGTGTAGAGGGCCATGATCCATTGAAGCATGTGGGGGCCTAATACCAGGGTTTCCAGAACCGCCTTGAGGTATGACCAGTCTGTTCTGTCAAAAGCCTTTTCGGCGTCCGTGGACAGAATGAGGTAGGGGGTGGAGTCACTGTGGGAGCAGGCCCACTGAATGAGCTGCATGGCCCTGATGGAATTGTCTCTGGCCTCTACCTGATATAAATCCTGTCTGATCGGGGTGAATGATAGATGGTATGATGTGTTTTAGTCATTTTAGTTTGCCATAATTTTTGCAAAAATTTTTATATATCGACATTATGTAGCGATATTGGTCAATAGCTTTGTGGGAGGGTGGGGTCCTTGCCTTCCTTAGGAAGCACTGTGATGTGAGCCAACAAGGCTTCAGGTGGGATCGGGTGGCCTGTAGCGAATGACTTGAAGTACCTGCACATGTGATTCTGTAGCAAGGGGAGAAATTTAGCGTAGTATGCTTTGGTATATCCATCCGGGCCAGCACGTAGTTTGGCTGTCTATTCCGTCTGGGAAATGTCTTTGTCTAAGTGATATAGATCTGCATAATAGTCTCTGAGCCCCCATTCACACCTATGCGAATTAGATGCAGCTTGCACCGCATCCAATTCACAAGACATTTTAAAATACATTCATTTGAATGTATCTGGTTCACATATGTGTGTTGTATTCGCACTGCGCATTGCACAAAAAAGTGTGCGTTTTTTGGGCATTGCAGTGCGAATTACAAGCCCATTATCTTCTATGGGAACGCATCTGATTCGCAGATGCATTCCGTTCTGAACATGACTTCTCTCCTTCTCCTCACTACACCTCCCCCTCTCCCTGCTCACTCATCCGCAGCTAAAACGCAGAGGAACCTCTGAACAACTGATTTTTATCTTCGCCATGAAACCTGAGCTTCAATTCCCACTGCACATGTGGGAACCCAGGCTAAATATTGAAGAAATCCCAGAAGAGTGTAGGGTCTCCGTACCGCCGGGGGGACCAAAGCGTGTGTATATAAGAAGTTATTTGTTGCTTTCAGAGTGCTCTGGCCAGAATTCTGCCACACTTATTACCGTGTTCTTAATATTTGTGGGATAGGTAGCGTAGTTGCCTGCGGGCGCGACGGTCAAGGAGGCGTGAGAACAACTCCCTCAACTCAGTCAGTCGTTTGCAGGCCTCAGCATCCCCCTGGCGTTTGTGTCTAAGTTCTTCCTGTTGTAAAGCTGACTGCACCCTCTGAAAGTCTATCTGCCTTTCCTTTTTAAGTCTAGAACCCAGTGAGATCAGTTCTCCCCTGAGTACCGCTTTATGGCTCTCCCATACAACTCCCTCTGATATTTCCTCAGACACGTTTTCTGTAAAATAGTGCGTAATGGTTTCGGAAACCTTAGCTACCACTGAGGCGTTGTTCCAGGAGATTTTCATTGAGTCTCTAAGACCATGCCTTCGGTGACCCATCGGGGACCTTGATCACAGCAAGAACAGGGGCATGGTCAGATATGGTGATAGTCCCTATTTCAGCTGACTGCAATAGTTTCAAGGTATCATGATCTACACACATGAGATCAATGCATATATGGGCATCATGCACCCCTGAGTAGTAGCTATAATCTCTGTCTGACGCGTGCAGTGCTCTCCGTGTGTCTATGAAAAAATTATTCTGCAGCGGTTTGCGAAAATGTTTAAGGAAGACCTGGGAGTGTGTGGGGCGGCCACGAGATGTGTCTAGAAGTGGTTCAGGGCTAACATTGAAGTCACCTCCAAGGATTAGCAGGCCCTCTCTAAAATCTGTCAGCTTTTCTAAGACTCTATAGTCTATAAAGGAAAGTTGTTGGGTATTGGGCGCGTAGAAAGTTGCAAACGTGAATTTTGTGTTGGCCATGACCCCTTTTACGAAGAGATAATGGCCTTGTGGGTCTACGTGGCTTTCTGAAGGTTGGAATGGGCAGAATTTGTGAAATGCAATGGCTGTACAACGTGATTTAGCTACCGGGGAGTTGCTAAGGAACAATTGGTTGTAGAGATGTGTGGGTATCTTGGGGAGGGATTGCTGTCTAAAGTGAGTTTCCTGTAGGAACACCACTTGGGCCCCCAGGCGTTTCGGTACGAGCCATAGTTTGTTGCTCTTGTGTGGAGAGCAGAGCCCCCTAATGTTATAAGACAGTACCTTTAGTGATGGCAAATGAGTACCTTTACCTGAAGCCAATGACAATCAGTCTGTCTGTTCCTCTCTGAGTCCTTTGTGGGCGTTTGCAGGTGAAAAAGAAACGACCTGAAGGCCAAAGCAACAAACAGTTAGCTATTGGAAGCAATGTGGGGGACACTGATGAGAGTAAGGGAAAGAGAAAAAGAAAGGAGGGGGGAGATGGGTAGGGGAGGGAAGGAAAGGAAGGGGGTGAAGGAGGAGAAGGGAGGGAAGAGCAAGAGGGGGGGAGTAAGGCACAAAAGTAAAATAAGGGCCAGACCTTGACTAACAGGTCTGGTCCACTGCACAGTAGTAAACTACAAAGCCAGCCCGGGGGGTATCAAACCCAAAAACTGCCTGGGCATTAGCTTAGAGTCCCACTAGGGACAGTCACCTAATTAGGTGAGGCCTAAGTGGGGTACGTGGGCAACCACTAAGGGGACGTGGGACCCGGTGCCCCGTCCAGTTCATGAAAACAAACGAACAGGGTGATGAATGAGGAGTACTCGAACATGTACCCCCAAAAAGTGCAAAACACAGCATCCAAACATTGGGCTGAATAACAAATTCTCCAGTCCAGCATGTAGTAGGAGGCACAACTTAATGCTGAGTAATATCACAGGGGCACCAAGATTCAGTGTCCTTCGTGGAGTGGGTCTGTGCTTACAGCATTGTGTCCATTGGCTCCTTTGTCCAGTCTGGGAAACCAGTAGAGGAAAGGAGGTGATCTTGGTCCTTTCAAGGGACTATGGATAAGTTCATGGTCAGCGGCATGGTCAGTCTCTAGTGACAGAGGGGCCCGAGGAAGGTCCCTCCGTCTGCCTTTTGCGACCACGGGAGCGACGCCCGCCGGGATCCACGGTTGGGGTAGCTGGGGAATCGGGATGTCAGGAATGTTGCGCCAATCTGGGAAGTCTACAGTGTCAAGTTCTAAGGTGTGCAGGAAGCGGGGGAGGTCATCTTTAGTGCGCAGCGCGGCCCATCGGCCATTCAGCCTGAAGGATGAATGGGAAGCCCCACCGGTATGTGAGGCCTGCTGCTTGGGTTTCTGCCAGAAATGGGCGCAAGGTCTGTCGCTGCATTAGGGTGCGCCTGGAGAGGTCCTGGTAGAAGGACAGCTGGGCTCCATCAAAGACCGATCTGTTGCGCGTCTTTTGCATGATGCGTTCTTTTAGGGTATATTTGTGGAGTATTCAAATAATATCCCTGGGGTTCTCCGTGTCCTCAGATGGGGGCCTGAGTGCTCTGTGGGCCCTGTCTATCTCAATCAGGGTTGAGGGTGGTAGGCTCAGGATTTCACGGAACACCCCCTGTAGCGTAGGTATAATGTCTTTAGGCGCGGTGGCTTCTGGTAGGCCGTCATCTAATTGGCATAGCTGGGCCTCAATTTGGTGACTGTGGGCAAAGGACTGTTCTCTGAGCTGAGAGATGGCGGGCACAGTTTCATCAAATTTCTGCTCCAAAGTCTCTACTTTGTGTCCTAGCTCAGTAGCTCAGTGGTATCTGTTTTTAATTGCTCAATGTCCTGCTTAAAAGCCCTTTCAATCCTGCTGGTAAAACGCTCCAAGTTTTTGTGTTATCATTCATAGTCTCTGAAAAATGGCCAATAAATCATGAATTCTGCAGGGATATGTAAACTTATGAGCACAAGTGTATATGTGTGTGTGTGTGTGTGTGTGTGTGTGTGTGTGCGTGTGTGTGTGTGTGTGGAGAGAGAGAGAGAGAGAGAGAGAGAGAGAGAGAGAGAGAGAGAGAGAGAGAGAGAGAGAGAGAGAGAGAGAGAGAGAGAGAGAGAGAGAGAGAGAGAGAGAGAGAGAGAGAGAGAGAGAGAGAGAGAGAGAGAGAGAGAGAGAGAGAGAGAGAGAGAGAGAGAGAGAGAGAGAGAGAGAGAGAGAGAGAGAGAGAGAGAGAGAGAGAGAGAGAGAGAGAGAGAGAGAGAGAGAGAGGAGAGAGAGAGAGAGATCTCTTTATATATATATATTAGTATTTGCTTGCGTTATAAGTTGCTTTTTATAGCTCATTAGCCTGCTGGATAATCTTGTGGAGCTGCTCCAGTATGGACATACCTAGGCATGCTTAGGCTGGATGGATGCTGCCTGGAAAGGCTATAAAAACAGCTTGCATGCACAGATGCTGCATGTTTTCTTGATATCCATCTTCATGTATTTTGATGCAAGAGTGTCAAGGCATTACATTGTCTAGGTACATTTATTTTATATAACAAGTAAGCCAGTTATGGATTTGCTATAGATGATTGGTGACAGCAGTAATGTCTTGCCAATGTTGGAACATCTGTGATACATTCTGCTGCATTGGGACAAGTACACGCACCATTTACTGGACTTGTTAAAAGAGAGTATGAACTGTACTTTGGTTGTGAGATTGGTGATCAAGACAAGGCCAAGGCTCCCCACATTTGCTGTGTAAGATGATCTTAGAGCTTGGCTAAGAGGAACTTAGAAGTCGATGCCATTTGCTGTCCTGATGATATTGCGAGAACAGAATGATCACGTGGCAGACTATCTCTTCTGTCTGGCTAATGTCGCTGGTTTCTCTGCTAAAAATAAGAAATCAACTGAATACCTTGATTAGTCTGAAGACTAGACCGAATAGTCTACCTTCATCCATGAGACCAGTGCCACGTGACAACAATCTGCTAGTACCAAAGCCACCAGAGGAATGCACTTAGGTGAAACAGACAAAGATGCTGCAATGCTCCAGGCAGGCATGGACAGTGTACGTCTGGTGAGCCTCAACTTACAGTATAACACCATTAGAATTAAATTACCTGGTTGGGGACTTAGGTATGTCAAAATCAAAAGCATACCTACTGGGCTCAAGACTGGACGAATGGTGTTTCCTATCACAAGGTACAAAAAATTCTATCTTTTGAAGCCACCAAGGTGATTTTACAGGTTTCTTTGCACAGGTTGACAACCTTGTTTTCTTTACTGACGTTGATGGTTTGTTCGCCACTTTGGGTTATGAGCATGAACCACTAGAATGACATTTTCTTTTATTAATTCATCAGTGTTAAGCCTCCAGGCTGTCTTGTACACCCATCAACAGCTGTTGACTTTGCTGCATCTAGTACACAAAGTACAACTGGAAAATCTGTGGAGATAAAAGTGGTGGCTCTGCTGTTTGGAATGCAGCTTGGATCTACCAAGTACTGTTGCATATGCGAATGGGACAGCCATGCAAGAGAGTTGCATTACATTTGAGGTCAGACAAACGTAGCACATGAACTACCGTATATACTCGAGTATAAGTCGATCCGAGTATAAGTCGAGGCCCTAATTTACCACAAAAAAATGGGAAAAACGTATTGACCCGAGTATAAGACGAGGGTGAGAAATGCACAGCTACTGTAAGTGGAAAAGAGGGTTAACAATGCCCATTTGCAGCCTCACTGTGCCCATTTGCAGCCATAGGTCCCTGAACTTCAAACTCGGTAGTTAAGGGTTCCTAGATGCCCCCTAGCTGCAGCCAAAATTTGGGGTCTCTGAACCCAAAGGGTCCCAAAATGACATTGCTGCAGATGGACACAGTTGACCGAATTAGGGGCCCCGTATCTTGGGCCACTTAGTGCTAAGAACTCCAAATTTGGTGTGCAAACCCAGTGGAACTAGCACCATAAAATATCCAAAAGCTGGGGTTTCTAGCACCAAGTGGCCCCGAGATACAGGGCCCCAAACATCGGTTCAGAAAATGTCAAGCACTTCTGTGACATTTTCCGAACCGGCTTTGGGGCCCCGTATCTCGGGGCCACTTGGTGCTAGGAACTCCATCTTTGGAGTTCAGGGGTTCCTAAGTGGCCCTGAGATACAGGGCCCCAAATACAGGGCCCCGTACCTCGGGGCCACTTAGAGCTAGGAACTCCATCTTAGGATATGTTGTGGCACCAGTTCCGCCGTGTTTGCACACCAAATTTGGGGTTCCTAGCACCAAGTGGCCCTGAGATACGGGGCCCCATCTCGGGGCCACTTGGTGCTAGGAACTCCATCTTTGGATATGTTATGGTACCAGTTTCACTGGGTTTGCACACCAAATTTGGGGTTCCTAAGTGGCCCTGAGATACAGGGCCCCAAATTCGGTTCAGAAAATGTCAAGCACTTTTCTGCAGCAGACAATGACATTTTCCGAACCGATTTTGGGGCCCCGTATCCCCGTATCTCGGGGCCACTTAGAGCTAGGAACTCCATCTTAGGATATGTTGTGGC
This sequence comes from Lithobates clamitans, assembly GCA_037952925.1. NCBI lineage: Eukaryota > Metazoa > Chordata > Amphibia > Anura > Ranidae > Lithobates > Lithobates clamitans. The sequence continues at coordinate 1,538,200 of JBBGZY010000821.1, forward strand.
ACCAGTTCCGCTGTGTTTGCACACCAAATTTGGGGTTCCTAGCACCAAGTGGTCCTGAGATACGGGGCCCCAAAGTCAGTTCGGAAAATAAAATTTTTTGCTGCAGAAAAGTGCTTGACTCGAGTATAAGTCGAGGGGGGCACTTTCAGCACAAAAAAATGTTCTGAAAAACTCGACTTATACTCGAGTATATACGGTACTTGTTGACCTGACAAAATCATTTTTGCTTCTGCTTCATGTAAAACTGAGACTGATGAAAAATTTAATGAAAGCGATGAACAATGAATGTAAAGTTTTTTATTATTCGAAACTGATGTCAAGATTAAAATGGTTGTAAACCTCAGACATGAAATCTGAACAAAGCATATCCCTTTATAGTCTGTACTTATCTTAAGAGCACTAAGTGTCACTTTTGTCTGCTCCTCTGATATCAGCATGAATCACTTCTGACAAGTTTTCCTGACACCAAGAGAAAAATGGTGACAGGAGAGAGACCTCCAGCTGATTGACAACCTCAGCTCTGTTTTGTGTGCTATGTGGAGGGGGGTGGGAGGGTGTCCCTTCCCTCCAGTCAGCTGTCTGGTGAGCTCTGCAGAGTGTAACCTCAGCTCTCCACTGCTTTTTCTTAACTCTGAGATGAGCTGATAAATTCAGCAATTTGAGCGGATGTAGAGAAGACTGCAGATAGACAGACAGGTATACCTTATGTAGGAGGATTTGTTTCATTTGTGTATCACCTGAAGCCAGTAACCTATGTAAGGATTTACAATCACTTTAAGGAAAATTCTATTCTGTTTTATTTCATATCACTTTCTTTATCTGATATACATTTTGACATTTGTTATGAAGAACGTTGTAATGATCATGTACCTATATACACTATGTAGTCAAAAGTATTGGGACACCTGCCTTTACACGCAGATGAACTTTAATGGCACCCCAGTCTTCGTCCACAGGGTTCAATATTGAGTTGGCCCACCCTTTGCAGCTATAACAGCTCCAACTCTTCTGGGAAGGCTGTCCACAAAGTTTAGGAGTGTGTCTATGGGAATGTTTGACCATTCTTCCAGAAGCACATTTGTGAGGTTAGTCATTTATGTAGACGAGAAGGCCTGGCTTGCAGTCTCCTCTCTAATTTATCCCAAAGTTGTTCTATCGGGTTGAGGTCAGGACAGGCAAGTTCCTCCATCCCAAGCTGGCTTATCCATGTCTTTATGGACCTTGCTTTGTGCTTGTGTGTGTCTGAAGGACAGCGCAGACACACAGCACACATGCAGTGGGTGCAATCAAGGAGGACGTCAGATGACTCCCTCCCAGAACTGGCTGACTGCGCTGTAGCCATCATTTTGCTATTGCACAGTAGGCAAGTGGTTAAGCCTTTACAGCAAGTTTTTAATGTTTGCAGTAGTGAGCCCCCTTATAAGCTTTGTTGTACTTCTCTGGACTTTCTCCAGTTCAAGCACATCCTTCCTGAGGGTTGGTGACAGAATTGGACCGCATACCCAAGATTCGACTAAACCCAAGTTTTGTAAAGTGGTAGATATATAGCTTTTAATCTCTTCACTAAATCCCTTTTTTAATGCATGCTAATAGTCTTTTGGCATTGCATGCTATTGCAAAGCCTGTATCTATTAGCACATCTAGATCTTCAATATTCCCCAGAGGTTTTCCCCCAGCCAGTAACTTGGAATCATATTTTTAGCTCTCAAGTGCATCACTTTACATTTTTCAATTTTAAACCTCATCTGCCATATAGCTACCCACCCCTCTATTTTAGCTAGGTCTTCCTATAGAGTTGCTATAGCTTAGTGTTGTGTCATCAGCAAACACGGAGATTGAACCATTTGTTCCAAGCTCTATATCTTTGAACACGTTAAACAGAATTGGTCCCAGGACAGAGTCCTGGGGTACACCACTTACAACTCTTGATCATTCAGAAAATATGCCCTTAATCTCCACCTTCTGGACACGTTCCTACAACCAGTTTTCTACCCAGGTACATTACATACAATCTCACCAATGCCAGACATTCATTTGTAAATTAAACTTTCATGGACTCCTGTGTCAAATTCCTTAGCGAAATCCAGATACACTACATCCACAGGCCTTCCTGTAGCCCAGTTATAGGTTGTCCTCTCATAGAATGCTAAAAGTTTGGTCTGACAAGAACGTTCCTCTATAAATCTATGTTGATTACTACCAATGATACATGGCCCCTTTATAACTCCTTCCAAATTTTACATATTGTTGATGTTAGGCTGACTGGTCTGTAGTTTCCAGGAATATATTTCGGCCCCTTTTTGAATATTGATACCACATTTGCTTTTTGCCAGTCAGCTGGTACCTTTTCAATGAATAAGCTTTCTTTTAAAATGATAAATATGAGTTCTCTTTGAGAACTCTCAGGTGTAAGCAACTAGGCCTTGGTGATTATTATTTTTTTCTACTCTTTTTTGAACGCTGGTCTCTGTTAGTCACAAATGTACATTCAAGTTAATGTTACATTTTTGGGGAGGTTGAAAAAAGACACAAATCCATCAAGTCCAACCTGTGTGTGTGCTTTATGGTTATATTACTGAAATCACTGCTTGTGGAAGAGAATTCCACATCCATACTGCTCTAACAGTAAAGAACCCTCTATGCAGTTTAAGGTTAAAATGCTTCTCTTCTAATTTTAGTGAATGGCCGCGTGTCTTTTTAAATTCCCTTGCGCAGAAGAGTTTTATCCCTATTGTGGACTCACCAGTATGGTATTTGTACATTGATATCATATCCCCTCTCAAGCTTCTCTTCTCCAGTGAGAATAGGTTTAGTGCTTGCAGTCTTTCCCCATAGCTGAGATCCTCCAGTCCCTTAATTAGCTTTGTTGCCCCTCTCCGGACCCTCTCCAGCATTCCTCCTGAGGACTGGTGCCCAGAACTGGATGGCAAACTTCAGGTGTGGCCGGACCAGAGTCTTGTAATGTTATTAGCATTGCTGTCTTGTATTATACCCCTTCTTTTCCTTTGTATGCACTTGCCTTCTCACTGCTACTTGTGACCAACTTCCTCTGATCATCTTTTTTTTTTTTGGTGGGGCAATATGTTCTGATCTTGCTCAAATGGCACTGCAAAGAATCGCATGTAATTTGAACAGGAATGCTGTGTGATTCCTGTCTGAATCACATGTGGTTTCCTGCATCGGAACCCAGGCTTGTCATAGGGACTTCAGCCTACAAGTATCGGTACTCATACTCCCTGGTAAAAAAATGATACCAGTGCAACCCTAATTAATATATTTGAGGAAAAAAATGGGGGATTTTTTTTTAAATCTCCTCCACAGTGTATCTTTTATAATCTATTTTAGCTTCCCTGATAACACTCTTGCATTTCATATTGCATTCTTTGTATTTTTGGAATGCTGATGATGACCCTTCCGCCTTGTATTTATTAAAGGACTGTGTTTCTCGTTGATAATTTTTTACTTGTATTTATCCTTATTGTTCAGCGACCCAGGTTTAACTTTGTTTGTTTTTGTTGCCCTTTGCAATGAACTGACATATACTGTTGCTTAAAATGTCCTAAAAGCACTCCCAGTTTGCACCTTTGCAGCTTAGCAAAGTTGTCTGTTTAAATTTAAATGTACATATCCACCCCAAGTACACCTCTTGCCAATAATTTATGGCAAATGTAATTACTCTATGATCACAATTGCCTAAATGATCCCTTACTGCCACCTCTGTAATCAGCTCTGTGTTTTTTGTAATTAGTAAGTCCAGCAGAGCATTATCTCTAGTGATGATTTACACCATTTGACACATGAAATTGTCCTGTAATACAATCAAGAATTGACAAGCTTAGTTGAGTGCTACATAGTTCTGTCTGCCTAGTCAATATCAAAATAGTTGCAGTCCCCATTAACATAACACCTCTGCCTCCCCACCAACCTTGACTGTGAAAGTAGGTGGGTCTCTGCCTCCTCCTTATTTTGAGGGGCCTATAGCATACTCCTACACTTAATATATTGTTTGTTTTGTCCCTTTGCAGCTCCAGCCACAAAGACTTCCCCTCCTCGCCAGCGCTGTTTAGTAACATTATCCCTCATATTAACTATCAAATTGCTATTGACTTACAGGCACACCCCTTCACCTCATCTACCTACCCTGGCCTTCCTATACAAGGGGTACCCCTGGACAGTCACAAGCAAGTCCTGGGAGCTGTCAAATCATGTTTCTGATATTCCCACAAAGTCAAAATCCTCCTTGTGTAGCAGAAGTTCTAATACTTCCATTTTGTTAACTAGACTTCTAGCTTTTGTGTTTATTTTATACAAGTGTGTGTTGTTGTATCCTTGCACACTAAATACATGAGTGTTTGTTAAAAAAAAAAAATGAAACAATGACGTGTACAAACAAGACAAATATACTTTTATTACTGTAATGTTATTTGAGAAGTGACACGTGTTTCGTCATCTATGAAATGACACATCAATACTTTATGAATTACTTTACTTGGAAACAAGAAAGACAGGCAGAAATGGCCCAGTTCTTTTATTGTTCAGAACACGTACAAACATGTGTTGCAACAGATTTGCCTCATGGCTATACATGTATCTTTATGTTGCTATCAAATAGTTTTGGTGTGTTATTAAAAATACATACATGAAACTATCATTATAAGGCATCTGTTGTGTCTCATAATAATGTGTTGTATTGTAAGGGGTCTAATACAATAAAGTAATATTAAAGTCCAATAAAAAAAGAAAAAAACAAACATGTTACACTTACCTGCTCTGTGCAGTGTTTTTGCACAGAGCAGCCTGATCCTCCTCTTCTCAGGTCCCTCACCGGTGCTCCTGGCCCCTCCATCCTGTCAAGTGCCCCAAGAGCAAACGGCTTGCAATGGGGGTACCCAAGCAGGCTCGCTCCCGAGCCGTGGCTCTGTGTGTCCATTCATACACAGCCGTGGCTTGGCCCCACCCCCTCCTTCTTGTCATTGGCTCACTGGCTGTGATCGACAGCAGCAAAAGCCAATGAGGAGAGAGAGTCCCCGGAGAGCCGAGGCTCACGTGCACATCACTGGAAGAAGGTTGGGCTGAGGTAAGGATTGGTGGGGCTGCTACACAGGGAAGGTTTTTTATCTTCGTGAATAGAATGCATGAGACTGGGTTCACACTGTGTCTAGACGCCGCTCACAGCAGAGGTCTGGTGCGTCCCTGTTCTCTGTTTCACGGACAACTTGGGCACAAATTTTTGGCTGAATTCGGACCTAAAATGGAGCCAAAGAAGCACAGAACCCGTGTGCAATGTGCTCCGCAAGGCCACCCCGGAGATGTGTGAACCGGCTCCATAGAGAGCCGGTCACAGTGTCCTGTCATGCGAATTGGATGCGGGGAAACCTGTGTGAACCCAACCTGAAGGCAAAAAACCTTCAGCCTTTACAGAAGACGTGTAAGATATTGCTACTGCATGGGTTGAATCTCTGCATAACTGCAAGGATCACTTTTCATCACCATGACACATTGACCATGGTTTGTCTGTACACCCTGATGGTATTCTGTTTGCTTCATGTGGGATCATGTTGGTTTTTACACAGTTGCTGGGTATGCTTAGGCATCCTGTTCAAAGATTTTGAAGCCTGTCAATTTAATGTACTTCAGTTTTTTAAATTCTAGAAAGTTCCATAGTTTTATCATCATTATCATAATTTCTTTTTTTATTTCATACCAGTAATTCCATGTATTTGCAGAATGGTACTTGGCCCATGAGGACACTAAAATACAATTTCAGCTATATGAGCTCATTACATTCTCTTTTCGCCTTCACAAGAGAGCTGCACCTCATGTGAGCTCTCCCTTGTGTCCTTTCTGTTGCTACTGAATGCCTTTTAGCTTGGAATGTTTGTTTTCCTGGGATTCTGACCACTAATGCATCAGGATTAACAGGATTAAACAGAAAATACTTATATAACTGTTTTATTACAGTTGGCTGAAAAAAAAAAGTCAAATGTGTTTTTCTAGGTTACTTTATAGAAATTACATTTTACTAAGCAAGGTTTGATGGCCACAGCTCTGTTTTCGTTCTCTCTGGCATAGAAGATACTAAAGTACAAACCTGAATTCATCATGTTGTTGATGATTTGCATAATGCATAGGAAAGAAAAGTGCTCAGGTTATTCATAGCAAGCATATTCCAAAATGCATCTTCTGTAGCAATATTTTTTTAATACAGATTATTGAAAACATTTTTTAGAAACTCCTTACAGCACAGGGATATTAACACCTGAATAAAGAACATTTTATATACCGTGCTAGCTGTCTTATTGAATATCTGAAGGTTTGTTTTTAGGTTGCATACAGGCCTCAATTTAGGGGCCTTTTGACATCAAGCATTCATCCTAACCTGTATAGTTAAAGTGATTGTCAAGTGCCCCCATAGCAATTCGCTTGCTATAGGGGCACTCGTGCGTGCTTGCTTCCGCCTCACTGGCTGTTAATGACAGCAGTGGGAGCCAATGGCTCCTGCTGCTGCATCTTAGCCAATCAGGAGGGAGAGACCCATGATTTCCAATGTGTACCGTTCATATCTGTGCAACTTCAAGTCGCAAAGTAGGCCCTGCACTACTTTGGTCTGACTGTGATGCGACTTGAGGTCCATAGACCTCAAGATTACACAGGCATTGCTTCAAGTCGCATTGAAGTCTCGTCAAAGTCACGCCACTTTCAGGTCGTACAAGTGTAAAAGGGGCCTTATATAGGGCCAACAGTTTGTGCAGTGCTTTATAAAATAAACAGAATACAATTCAAAACAAGAGGGTGTGAGGAGGGCCCCGCTCATAAGAGAGGATACAATCTAAATGAGGGTTTGTGGTATGGTGTTCTGTTTTTCCTTTAAAGGGTAACTCCGCTTTCCTGGGGAATCAAATTCCAAATAAGCAAAAAATATAGCATATAAAATTCGAAACAATTCCATATTGTAATTTAATGTTATTAAATGCTACCTTTCCCTTTCAATCTGTAACACTGTAATTTTATGTAAAATTCAATACAATATGTACAGATGGTGCACAGAACGCCCCCCAGATATGTCATTTCCTGCTTGTGTGATTGGTTCATTAATTCTCCTAGCAGTCTGCACTATGGTACAAATCAGATTTTTGATATTCCCTGGAACAAAAATGTAATTTTTGAGATACTCCCAAAGGGAAATCATGTCTAAAAGGATGCAGACCCTGCAATTTTCTTCATTAGAGCTCTGCAAGTGCAGCAGCTGATTGATAATTATGAAACCACTCCCACAGATAGAGCTGCACGATTCTTTCACATTATACAGAAAAAATTGGGCTAACCTTACTGTTTATTTTTTATTTATTTGAACTGTATTTTTCTTCCCAAAAAATTGCATTTGAAAGACCGTTGCACAAATATAGAGTGAAATAAAATATTGCAACGACCACCATTTTATTCTCTAGGGTCTCTGCTAAAAAAAAAAAAATATATATATATATATATATATATATATATATATATATACAGTATCTCACAAAAGTGAGTACACCCCTCACATTTTTGTAAATATTTTATTATAGCTTTTCATGTGACAACACTGAAGAAATGAGACTTTGCTACAATGTAAAGTAGTGAGTGTAGAGCTTGTATAACAGTGTAAATTTGCTGTCCCCTCCAAATAACTCCACAGACAGCCATTAATGTCTAAACCACTGGCAACAAAAGTGAGTACACCCCTAAGTGAAAAGGTCCAAATTAGGCCCAAAGTGTCAATATTTTGCGTGGCCTCCATTATTTTCCAGCACTGTCTTAACCTTCTTGGGCATGGAGTTCACCAGAACTTCACAGGTTGCCACTGGAGTCCTCTTCATCTCTGGATGTTAGAGACCTTTCGCTCTTCCACCTTCCGTTTGAGGATGCCCCACAGATGCTTAATAGGGTTTAGGACTTGAGACATGCTTCATGATGGAATACTGCCCTGCGGCCCAGTCTCCAAAGGGATGGGATCATGCTCTGCTTCAGTATGTCACAGTACATGTTGGCATTCATGGATCCCTCAATGAACTGTAGCTCCCCAGTGCTGGGAGCACTCATGCAGCCTGAGACTATGACACTCCCACCACCATGCTTGACTGTAGGCAAGACACACTTGTCTTTGTACTCTTCACCTGGTTGCTGCCACACACGTTTGACACCATCTGAACCAAAAAAGGTTGTCTTGGTTTCCTCAGATTACAGGACATGGTTCCAGTGTCCTTAGTCTGCTTGTCTTCAGAAAACTGTTTATGGGGCTTTCTTGTGCATCATCTTTAGAAGAGGCTTCCTTCTGTGATGACAGCCATGCAGACCAATTTGATGCAGTGTGCGGCGTATGGCCCGAGCACTGACAGGCTGACCCCCCACCCCTTCAACCTCTGCAGCATTGCTGGCAGCACTCATATGTCTATTAACAATGAAAGACAACCTCTGGATATGATGCTGAGCACATGCGCTCAACTTCTTCGGTCGACCATGGCAAGGCCTGTTCTGAGTGGAACCGCTCTATGGTCTTGGCCACCATGCTGCTGCTCAGTTTCAGGGTCTTGGTAATCTTCTTATAGCCTAGGCCATCTTTATGTAGAGCAACAATTTGTTTTTTTTTTCAGATTCTGAGAGAGTTCTTTGCCATGAGGTGCCATGTTGAGCTTCCAGTGACCAGTATGAGAGAGTGAGAGCAATAACACCAAAATTTAACACACCTTCTCCAAGTGCACTTGTAGAACAAAGTGGATTTGCCTTTCATAAATATCCCCTAATGTTTCTTTTTATCTCTCAGCGCTAAGCAATGTTGTGATAAACTTTGCTGGCCTTTTTTTTTTGACAGCTCTGAGCAGAGAACGGCTTTGCACTTGTTACATAAAGCTTGGAAATGCCGGATTAAGATCGTAAGGGGGTTCAATCAAGATTGCAATTTTTTTTAAGCAGCTCTAGACCCAGACAGACAAACAGCTATTTTTTTCAGAATAAAAAAAGGTAGGAATCTGCTACAAAGTTTGTCAAAATCCTTGCAATGTACTCAGATCACCCAGAGGAGGGGAATGTGTTTTTTTTTCTCAACACAAGTGTGGTTATTACTCTTTAACCGCTTCCGGACCGGCCCACGCATATATACTGCGACAGGGTGGCCCTTCGGGGCGAAATCCTGTACATGATTTTGTTTCCTGGGTCTGTTGCGCCCGCCGCCGCCGACCAGCTTCCGCTGTGATTTTACACAGCGAAAACCAATCAGCGAGTTCGGCGGACCCAATGTCCACCGGGACCCGCCGATCATTCCCGAGGCAGACAGAATGGCGGTCTGCCTATTTAAACAAGGCAGATCGCCGTTCTGTGACAAGAGAAGACAGAGATCTTGTGTTTCTGCTGTCTTCTTACAGTACAAGCACCCCCCCCCCCCGATAGAAAGCACTCTCAGGGAACACATCTAACCCTTTGATTGCCCCTGATGTAAACCCCTTCCCTGCCAGTGTCATTAGTACAGTAACAGTGCATATGTCGCTGATCATTGGAAAAAAAAAAAAGATTGTAAGCTCTAATGAGCAGGGCCCTCTAATTCTTCCTGTTTTGAATTATATTGTAATTGTACTGTCTGAAAAGCGCTGTACAAACTGTCGGCGCTATATAAATCCTGTATTATTATTATTAATATAATAATAATAAATACATAAAAATTCCATAAAAATATCCTATAGTTTGTAGACACTATAACTTTTTGGGATTTTTTTTAACCAAAAATATGTAGCAGAATACATATTGGCCTAAATTGATGAAGAAATCACATTTTTTTTTGTTTTTTTTTACAGTTTTTTTATTGGATGTGCTTAATAGCAAATAGTGAAAAAATTTTTTTTTTTTTTTTTTTTTCGAAATTGTCTTTTTTTTTTTTTTTGTTTATAGTGCAAAAAAACCCCAAAAAATGAAGAGGTGATCAAATGCCACCATAAGAAAGCTCTATTTGTGGGGGAAAAAACATCAATTTTATTTGGGTACAGCGTCACACGACAAAGCAATTGTCAGTTAACCGCTTGCCGACCAGCCGCCATCATTATACCGCGGCAGGTCGGCACGTTCCCGCGAGCCATCGTAGCTGTACGTCGGCCCTTTAAGCTGGAATAGCGGGCACGCACGCACGCTACACTGCCGATGCGCGTTTGCCCGGCGGTCACGATGACGAGAGCCAGAACAGGGACATGTGTGCCCGGTAACTGAGCAGGACCGTGGATCTGTGTGTGTAAACACACAGATCCACGTCCTGTCAGAGGAGAGGAGACCGATGGTGTGTCCCTTGTACATAGGGACACCGATCGGTCACCTCCCCCAGACAGTCCCATCCCCCCACAGTTAGAATCACCTCCCTAGGACACACATTTAACCCCTTGATCACTCCCTAGTGTTAACCCCTTCCCTATCAGTCACATTTATACAGTAATCAGTGCATTTTTATAGCACGGATCACTGTATAATGGTGAATGGTCCCAAAAATGTGTCAAAAGTGTTCCGATATGTCCGCCTCAATATCGCAGTCACAATAAAAATCGCAGATCGCCGCCATGACTAGTAAATAAAAAATAAAAAATAAAAATGCTATAAATCTATCCCCTATTTTGTAGACGCTATAACTTTTGCGCAAACCAATCAATATACGCTTATTGGGATTTTTTTATACCAAAAATATGTAGAAGAATACATATTGGCCTAAACTGAGGAAAAAAAATTGTTTAAAAAAAAAAATTGGATATTTATTATAACAAAAAGTAAAAAATGTTGTGTTTTTTCAAACTTGTTCCTCTTCTTTTGTTTATAGCGCAATAAATAAAAACCACAGAGTTGATTAAATACCACCAAAAGAGAGCTCTATTTTGAGGGGAAAATGATAAAAATTTCATTAGGGTACAGTGTTGCATGACTGCGCAATTGTCATTCAAAGTGCGACAGCGCAGAAAGCTTAAAAATGGCTTGGGCAGGAAGGGGGTGAAAGTGCCCTGTATTGAGGTGGTTAAAGCAAGATAGACCGCACAGTGCTGGTCCTGTGTCATTCACCCCTCTCTGTTCTAAAAAAACTGGAACAAAACAAAAAACAATAAATAAGTTCCTGTGTCCCCTGTCTTCTCTCCCCCTCTCAGTTTAGGAGTCAGCATTAAGACATAATTTTAATCCCCCCAAAAAATCTTGGTTAAAGTCCTTATAAAATGATGTATTCCGTTTTGTAAAAAGATTATACCAGTATAAGGTGCAGTGTGCCTCCCTTTGTAACTTTATTGTGGAAAATACCTTATTTACAGTGCCCCTGGGCACTCACCTGACCTGCCAGAGCTCTTCTTTTCCGCTCTGAATAACTGCAGAGAGAGGGGCCAAGATCCTTGCTGACGTCAGCTTGCTCCGAGCACTGCAGAGGGAGGGGCCACAGACGTCAGCTGGGAGGAGAGGAGAAGACCTCTGGCAGGTCATGTGAGCACCCAGCGACGCTATATATAAGGTATTTTCCACAATACAGTTACAAAGGGAGACACACTGCACCTTATACTGGTATAATCTTTTTACAAAATGGATTACATTTTTTTACAAGGACTTTAATTGTGCTTATTTTCGGGGTAGGGCTTATATTGCAGCCCTCCCAGATAATCACGCTGTATAGTAACAGTGCATTTTTTTTTAGCACTGATCACTGTCACTCGAAAAAGTGTCAGGTGTCCAATTTGTCCACCGCAATGTCACAGTCCCGCTAAAAATCGCTGATCGCCACCATTACTAGTGAAAAAAATTAAATAAAAATTCCATAAATCTATCCCATAGTTTGTAGACTCTATAACTTTTGCGCAAACCGATCAATATACGCCTATTGGGATTTTTTTTTTACCAAAAATATGTAGCAGAATACATATTGGCCTAAATTAATGAAGAAATTTGATTTTTTACATATTTTTATTGGATATGGTTTATAGCAGGAAGTAAAAATTATTATTTAAAAAAAAAAAATTGTCACTGTTTTTTTTGTTTATAGCGCAAAAAATAAAAACTGCAGAGGTGATCAAATGCCACCAAATGAAAGCTCTATTTGTGGTAAAAAAAGGACATCAAGTTTATTTGGGTACAGCGTTGCATGACCGCGCAATTGTCAGTTAAAGTAACGCAGTGCCGTATGACAAAAAATGGCCTGGTTATTAAGGGGGTAAAACCTTCTGGGGCTGAAGTGGTTAAAGCAGAATTAACTCTCTCAAAGTGTAACTATTTTTAATCCTTATGCTGCTAGCATTAGTAAATAAATAGGAAGGCATGTTATATTTATTTGTTTTAATTTTTTTTTTTTTTACATTTCTTCAGTTGGTTTCTGGCCTAGGCCAAAATGATGTCATACATTCCAGGAGTCTTCATGGGCACTTTTTTTTTTTTTCTTCGGGAGGAGGGGCTTTCTCAACTAAACACACCCACCTGCCTGCGTGCCTGAGCTAAGGGCAGATGGATTCCAGGAAGTAAATGCTACATAAAGTATCTGCCATTACTCAATATGGCTGCAACTAGAAATGCTAGGGGGGTTTCTCAACAAAATAAAGTATGGAGACATGGATGGATGGGTGAGTTTTCTTTGGATTTTAAAAATTAATCAAATAGTGTTATCAATTTGTGGTGCTCGGAAATAGTTTAGTACCACTTTAATTTAACCCTGTTTATAGAAGTACTGTATCTTCTTAAGACTCCATTCACACTTGTAAGACTCCAAAGTTTTTGCCGACTTTAGAGTGCAACTATGATTCAAATTTAGAGGTGCAACTTGGAGACGACTTTGGCTTTGACCAGTGATAATGGACAACTGTTGCACACAAGTTGCATTGTATAACATTCAGGTACGACTTTCATGCAACTTCTAAAGGTTAACTTTGAAGTCTATGTCCTTCAAGTTGCATGAAAGTTGAACCAAAGTAGTTCTTTTGAAGTTGCTGGAATTCATCGGGAACGACTTGTCATGCAACTTTAGTGTCCAAAGTTGCACGAGAAGTCGCACAAGTGTGAATGGAGCCTTATGCAGCAACATAAACCTATATGCTAACACACAAACAAAAAAGACAGCGCTATTTATGTAGTCTTGGGGACATGAGGTGGGTTGAAGGGAAATTTCCTTCGAGGCTGAAGATCTGCTTTTAATGATCTGGATCCTTTGTGCTCATATTACCTGTGGCCACTTTAAAATTTGGGGTGGAAAATTTAGCATTTTCTGTCAGTGTCTGACTTGTGGAGAAATGATTTCTCCTACTGCATGGTGTATTAAAAATTACATATGCCAAACTCAGAAATAAGTGTTCCATTCCAAGTATCTATCAGAGGACTTTGATATAGCGGTGTATTTTAGAAAGACAGCCCATGTGCTCCCTGCGGCCTTGGGACTCGGCTGATTACAGATCAAAGTTTACCATGTGATCAGCTGTCAGCCAATGACGGCTGATCACATGATGTAAACAGAACGTGGTAATAGTTTTTTTTTCCCTCACGCTGACAGCATGAGGAGAAAAAAATAAGCCGATTACCTTCTTGTGTAAACAGGACATCGGTCGCACGCAGTGACAGCCACTTCAGCTAACCAGTGCCCATCAGTACTGCTTATCAGTGCCCTTCAGTGCTGCCTATCAGTGCAGCCTCATCAGTGCCTCCTGATCAGTGCCCACCAGTGCCACCTCATCAGTGCAGCCTTATCAGCGCACATCAATGAAGGAGAAAAATTACCAGTTTGCAAAATGTTATATCAAACTATGAAAACTGTTTTTTTTATTCACAATTTTTGGTCTTTTTTTGTTTGTTTAGCAAAAAATAAAAAACCCAGTGGTGAGTAAATACCACCAAAAGAAAGCTCTATTTATGTGAAAAAAAATTATAAAGATTTCATATGGGTGTAGTTTTGTATGACCGCGCAATTGTCATTCAAAGAGTGACAGCGCTGAAAGCTGAAATATGGCTTGGGCAGGAAGCGGGTATAAGTGCCCAGTAAGCAAGCGGTTAAATATATTCTGAAGGAAACCATATATTTGTATATGTGTGACACAGGATTCAGAAGCAAGTGGAGATCACTGGAGTAGCGTTGTCTACATCGGTGATTTCCAGCTTCCAGGGACATGGCCAGGTATGGTACATACATAGTTACACTTGTCCATAGTGGACCAACTATGTAAAAATATACCATGCTTGGAATTCTTCTTTAAAGTGTAAATTCACCTTTTTATAGAAAATCTGTAGGATGAACTTACACTGGACCCTCCCCCCATTGTACCCGGTCCTGCTGTACCTGAAGCCGGTGATCTCCCACACTGACACATCGTATTGCCGCTTTACCGGTGTCATATGTGACCCAAGGAGCTTGTCTGTGTAGTGTGGTATCCTTTATACCCCCACCGCCGAGAGGATACCAAAAAGATGTGACTTGGGACATGCTGTTCGCCGCAGCAGACCGTCGCAGCTCATGCTGTCATGCCACTGCAGACCGTCGTGGCTCATGACGTCAGATGGAGGCTCGGCCACAAATGGAGACACTGCAGAGGACTCGGGCTGCTAGGTTCCCAGCACAGCTAGAGAACTGACCTCAATGTGCTCTCCTGCTTAGTGTGGTAAGTTTTTTTTTATAGGAAGGCAAAGGGACTGGCAGGGACACCAGGTATTTCACACAAAGGAAGCAATACAAAGAGAACAGGATACTTTTTCATACAAGTACATGGTACAGCAGGCACATATCAGGAATAGGAAATGTTGGAATAACAAACACTTTAAGGCCCCTATTCAGCAGAAATTGACCAAAATTTGAGTTGCGTGACTCCAGCTTTACAAAAATCTATTTAAAAATTGTTTTGTGGGGTGGAAAATCAGCTGTACAGTGACTATATTCTATCGGATACAGTCACTATTCATCAGTTGAGCTGTCTTTAGTCAGCTGTGGGTGCCATGGTTTTCTGAATAAAATAGCCAACAGTGGGGATTCCTTCATCTGTACTGTTGGCCTGAATATGGGAAATCAGTTCATTTTCCCTCTTTTGTAGGCTACATATGCATTTGCTGCCATCAACTTTAGTGTGCATTTATTTTTAAGGGTCATGTGCAATCTTTTGCTATAAATTGGTTAGTAATTGTGCCATTTTCATCAGGATATGTTATATGGACCTGACCATTTTCGTCAGGATATGGACCTGAACGGGCGCTCCATGTTAGCCTATGGAGCGACGGATGTCAGTGGAGACATGTCCGCTGACATCCGACCCGGTCCGATCCGCTAAAAGCAGACGGATGGCCCTACGTCCAGATCCGTCGCTGGCGGATCGGGTGAGATCTGACGAAAACGGACATGCGGTCCGTTTTCATCCGATCCTTCCATAGGGAGCAGAGAGGGACCTGTCATCCGCCGGCTCAGCGGAGATCAACGGACTGATCTCCCTCTGAGCCGGTGGACCGAGGCGAGCTCCGTGGAAATGGAGTCCGCCTCGTGTGAATGAGGGCTTAGGAGTATAGCATTATTGCTTTTTCAGAGGTATGCATTTTTTGAGCTGGTGGAGTTAAATTGGCGTTAACCTGGCCAAATCACCAGGTGAAAACAGGGGGAAAAAAGAAAACGAATACAACCACCACATCTAATGATTGGTAAGCTGTAATATATTACATGTTTGGTTTTGGGTTTAATACTGCTTTAAGTGGCGATGCTGTAAGCTACACTAACCTCCATGACTGCCATGCTTTCTGCTGTAAGTTTCTGCCTCATGGCAGTTTGTTTTGGTCCCTCAGCACCAATTTACAGCATGTTTATTGGAGTAGTCAACCCCATAGATAACGATGGAAATTTTCCAACTCCCAGTATGTTGTTGAGCTTCGGTTAGGGGCTGGATATGTTCCCAGGATGAGGAACTAGCTGCCAGGAGGTCAGGGTTTACAGAAGATCTCTGGATGCCAGCCACAGAGAAAAGTGTTCTTTACAGCATTTTATATGCCTCCCCAAAATCCAGAGATGTTTGAGGGGAACTGCAATAAAGTTAAAGTTTTTTTTTTTTTAAGATTTAATAGGGATGACTTGTTAGAAACAACGGTCAGGTTTTTATTGTTGTCCGTTTCTCTGGGGAGATTCACTCCTGATCAGTCAGGGTAAATACAAATTTTGAATAGCCTTCAGAATTGGAATAAAGGGCAAATATTTCACTGGTGACACTTGTTCCCTTGACTACTTTCTAAGAGGAGGTTTCACTTCAATTTTAAAGATATTCTCATTTTTTTTCTCGTTGAGTCTGCAGTACAGAAAGTAAAAGGAAATGTACCTAATGAGACACAAAAGGCAAAAAATAAAAAATACGGATAGCAATTTTAACCTAGCCTGCTATATCCAACAATGAGTTTGACCTAGTACTACAGTACTTTATAGCTTAGCTTCAGAAGTTATTTTTCTGAAACTTTTAGAATTACATTTTTATATATTTAAAATGATACCATGGAAAGTTTGTAGACTTTCATTGCTGACCTCCCCTCCTGAAAATTCAAATTGCTTGGTTATCATGCTGATCCACAGACCTCAATACTTTTAACCACATGCCAACCAGCGCACGATGATGTACGTCGGCCCAATGGCACAGCTGGGCAAATGGGCGTACATGTACGTCCCCTTTAAATTGCGGCATTGTGGGCACGCACGCGCCGCGTACTCTGTGACCGTGACAGCAGGTCCCACGGACCCGTTGTCCCCCGGGAGCCTGCGATCATGTCACGGAGCGGAAGAACAGGGAGATGCCTCTGTAAACAAGGCATTTCCCTATTCTGCCCAGCAACATGTCACGGAGCGGAAGAACAGGGAGATGCCTCTGTAAACAAGGCATTTCCCTATTCTGCCCAGCAACATGGCAGGGATCTACTGCTTCCTGTCATCAGGAGCAGTAATCGCTGTCATCTCAGTAGTAGCCCCCCCCCCATAGTTAGAATCACTCCCTAGGACACACTTAACCCCTTGATCGCCCCCTAGTGTTTAACCCCTTCCCTGCCAGTGTCATTTACACAGTAAGCAGTGCATTTTTTTATAGCACTGATCGCTGTATAAATGACAATGGTCCCAAAATGGTATCAAAAGTGTCCGACGTGTCCGCCTAATGTCTCAGTCACGATAAAAATTGCAAATCACCTCCATTACTAATACAAAAAAAAAAATAATAAAAATGCCATAAATCTATCCCCTATTTTGTAGACGCTATAACTTTTGCGCAAACCAATCAATATAAGCTTATTGCAATTTTTTTTTTTTTTTTTAACAAAAATATGTAGAAGAATACATATCGGCCTAAACTGAGAAAGACTTTTGTTTTTTTTATATATTTTTTGGAGATATTTATTATAGCAAAAAGTACAAAATATTGCTTTTTTTTCAAAATTTCGCTTTTTTTGTCTATAGCGCAAAAATAAAAACCGCAGAGGTGATCAAATACCACCAAAAGAAAGCTCTATTTGTGGGAAAAAAAGGACGTCAATTTTGTTTGGGTGCAACGTCGCACGACTGCGCAATTGTCAGTTAAAGCAACGCAGTGCCGAATTGCAAAAAGTGCTCTGGTCAGGAAAGGGGTAAATCCTTCCGGGGCTGAAGTGGTTAAAGTTACTCTTCCAGAAAACTATGCAGATCACAAGTTTTGATTGCACTTTTACTATATTGGACAGCGTGCTTGATGTAAAACACATCAACTTGTCAATGATGGCCTTCATACGTTTTCCTCTTTCTTTAATAAAACATGCAGTGTTTTGTATATTCTCCCAAAACTGCAGCAACCGATCTCAGTTCCCAGACATTTACAGAGGGGTTGATTTACTAAAGGCAAATCCACTTTGCACTACAAGTGCACTTGGAAGTGCGGTCGCTGTAGATCACTGTAGTTAGGAGGGGAAGCTATGAAATGAGGTGAAGCTCTTCTGATTTTATCATCCAATCATGTGCAAGCTAAAATGCTGTTTTTTGTCACGCTTGCATGTCCCCCTTGGATCTACAGTGAGTTTACTTCCAAGTGCATTTGCAGTGCACTTGTAGTGCAAAGTGAATTTATCTTTAGTTAATAACCCCCAGAGCGTTGTTGAAAGAAAAGGGGGGTGCTGCGCTGTGGAAAACATGGCCTTGTCCTAACTTTTTCGAGATGTGTTGCTGCCATCAATTTCAAAAGTACCTTTTTTTTTCCTTAGAATGGAACATTTTCTCAGTTTAAACATTTGATATGTATTATATTGTCTGTTGTGAATAGAATATGGGTGTCTAAGGTTTGCAAATCATTGCATTCTGTATATTTTACATAGTGTCCCAACCTTTTTGGAATTGGGGTTGTATTTAAAGTGATTGTAAAGGTTTATTTAGTTTTTTTAAATAACAAAAAACATTTTATACTTGCCTGCTCTGTGCAAGGGTTTTGCACAGAGCAGCCCCGATCCTCCTCTTCTGGGGTACCCCGGCGACGCTCCTGGCTTCTCCTCTTTATTGGGTGCCCCCACGGAGAGCCTCTTTCCATAGGGGCACCCGTGCGGGCACACTCTCAAGTCCGACTGCTGCGTCCATTGACACATACAGCAGCACTCGGGCCCGCCCCCCGCATCACTGGATTTGATTAAAAGCAGCAAAGCCAATAACTCCTGCTGCTATCAATTTATCCAATGAGGACAGAGACAGCGGCTGGAATCGCTGGGCTCGTGCACATCGCTGGAACGGATGGGCTCAGGTAAGAAAAAGGGGGGGGGGCTCTGGGGGCAGCTGCAGCACAGAAGGTTTTTTCCCCTTAATGCATAAAATGCATTAAGGTGAACAACCTGGAGACTTTACAACCCCTTTAGTAGTAGTTTCTCATTTCCAACCAGGAAGCAGAGCTCTCTGCTCGTTATCAGGCAAGTAACCGATTTGCTGGAAAATCTCAGTTTACAGAGTTTCATTACCTCAAATCACCCCCGTCTTTACAAACTTTTGGTTAGAGGAGGTATGCAAACAACTGCATTCATGATTTTGCGTTAACCTTGAGGTAAAATGCAAGTTTTACTGTGTATTACCAGAATGCGAAAGTATAAATCTGGCCTTTTTTTTTCAAATGCAAGCAGTGCAAGTACCTGAATTTGCCCTGTTATCAGCTTCTTGCAATCCACTGTTAAGCCCACTGGGAGTGGGGGAAACAGCACAGGGAGCCATTAGTTGAGCTGCAGTGCTTGCTGATAGAAAGAGGGAGCAAACATACTCCAAGTCACGTGCATGCTCCTGAAGATTGGATCAATCCATAAAACGCGTAGAGCTGTCCAATGCCGTGTCTCTACTTGTCATACTCTTCATATATGCATCATGGGATATCAACTGACCATTTTTACGTGATTATTTGTTTTTATTTTAATATATTTGAATTTGTTTATCAACTGTACCGATTCCATCATGCATTATGATTATTATTACATATCAGAATATTGCGGTTATTATTATCAATAAATGTATCTTTCTATACCTATGTGCTTCATTTAAAGTCCCACTGCCCTTTTCCCCATCTATGTTTCAAGTCTGAGAGGGAAGGTAACCTGGCATAGTTATTATTGCATAGAGAAGCATTTTGACATTTTTTTTAGATAAAAAATATTTGGATTTCTTGCCACTTACTGTTGTTTAGAAGCGTGTCCATAGCTTCCGTTCATGTCTATTTCCAGGATTAGGTGTAGCTGGCTACTCTGCATGCACCTTCCAAACTCGCGCCTGCGCAGTGATGACACTGCGTGGCGTAGCTTGGCACAGCGCTGGTGGCAGCAGTGGACATTCCCGCCCGGTTCTTATGGCAACGTGTCAATCGAAAGAGAATCAGGCGATTCCCTTGGACTTCTGGGATCGATGACGCCGATATCCCAGGAGTACAAGGGAATCACCTGATGATGAAATCGCCTAGGGGGCTGGGGCCAGAAGTGCCATTGACACATTTAAAATAAAGGTATTTAGACATAATAAAAAAAAAAATTATATCCATTTAGGGCTGCAATGCGGGTGGGCATGTGAATAAAAGCAACTTGCAAACTCAACTTTAATGTACAAATATTACTATTAGCTTATTTTATGTTTTAAGTCGTATTACACAGTATGTCTGACTGTTTTTGCTAGAGGCTTTCTTTGCAAGTGTTTATTTCAATGGCCCAGAAAAAAATTAACCCCTTGAAGACTAAGCCTTTTTCTGACACTTGTTGCTTACAAGTTAAAATCAGTATTTTTAGCTAGAAAATTACTTAGAACCCTCAAACATTATATACATTTTTTTAGCAGAGACCTTAGAGAATAAAATGGCAATCGTTAGTATATTTTATGTCACACTTCATTTGCGCAGCAGTCTTTCAAACATATTTAAAAAAAAAAAAAAAAATACTTTCATGAATTTAAAAAAAAAAAGTAAAGTTAGCCCAATTTTTTGTATAATGCTTTAAAGTTTGCGCACACTCGTGGAATGGCAACAAACTACGGTACTTAAAAATCTCCATAGGTCGATGCATTAAAATTTTAACGATTACCAGTTTAGAGTTACAGAGGAGGTCTAGTGCTAGAGTTATTGCTCTCGCTCTAACGATCGCGGCGATGCCTCACATGTGTGGTTTGAACACTGTTCACATTCAGGGGTGCGACTTACATATGCGTTTGCTTCTGCGCACGAAGGGTCTATAAAACCCCAAATCCCTCATTTGCATTGGAAGCGGAGTTCCAGCCTGTACAAAAAACAAAAGTCAGCAGCTACATACTGTAGCTGATAACTTTTAATATAAGGACACGTACCTGTTCAGGGTTCCTGCAATATCGGCACCCCAAGCCAATTTATCCATCGGCTTTGGGTGCAGGCACCCACACTGCAAGTAAGGGAAACTGGCAGTGACGCCTTCACAGCTCGTTTCCTACTGTGCATGCATGAGTCGCTCTGTGCTTTATGAATGGTCTTGTCGTCTTCTGGGACACACACAGGTCCCAGACATCAGCAGGGGGAAAGAGGAGGGCCCAAAGAAATTGCGGAAATGACGTACTTCACCGTGGCGAGGTAGGACAGAATGGCAGCTTAAAAACTTTAGAAAAGGTACAAAACTATTTAAAAAAATAAAACGATATCCAAAAATGAGCAGAGGGGTGGGATGGGGTGCCTTATTGTTCAGGACCTATTTGCATTTTAGCCTGGAGTGCTTTAACAGCATTCAAAATTCCAAGTTTGTCTGTTATAAATAATGACATTTTTTTAAATCTGGCGCCTTTAAGGCTTCACTAAAGCGTAAGTGATGTCATGACTTCGCCTCTGGGTTACTAGCTCTGAGACCAGATGAAAGCCGATTCCAGCTTCGTTCGGGTCTCTCCAACCAGCCGGTGGATATGCTGGCTGGTCACTTGGGCCTCCCCGTGGGATGGGAGGTCCCCTCCCACTGCTTCTAATAACAGCTCATTAGCTGCATTGGTTGTTATTAGAAAGAAAGCTGACCGTTGGCTCTAAAAAAAGGAAACCACGGAACACCCACTTGAAGCAGAAGGCTGCATATATGTATTACTTCGACATGAAGGGGTTAATATACTGGCTATTGAAATGAATAAACCTCCAAATGCTTGATATGCCTGAATGCAGCTAAACGCACTTGAAAAATGTGGCTTTACATGCATTCATAAAGTGGTTGTAAACCCACTAAAAAAACCTGCAAAACTAAGGCATAATGAGCTAGTACGCATGCCATACTAGCCCATTATGAATTACTTACCTTAGATCGAAGCCCCCACAGCGGTCCTTATACACCACTCCTGGAATTACTTCCGGGTACCGAGAATAGCGTCACTCCCACGCATACGTGAGCCACCGGTAACGGCATACTAGCTGAAGCCACGGCACGGACGTGCCATTGCTTCCATGCGCCGATGACGTCGGCACATGTAGATACAGGGGAAGTCTCCTAAAGCGTGCTTGTTTAGGAGATATCGGGGGTAGCTACAGGTAAGCCTTATTATAGTCTTACCTGTAGTAAAAAGTTGGTGTAGGGGGTTTACAACCACTTTAACGCTGCTCCTCTACTGTTGGGAGGAAAGCATTCAGAAGAGCCTAGTGTGCATGAGGACCTAAATCATCAGGTGAAAATAAAGGTTAGGGGGGGGACTAATGCAGCCAACACATCTAATAATAGGTAATATATGACATCTGTAGGTGTTATAAATGTAGTGTAAGGTATATACGCTCGCTTCTTCGTCCGTATTAAATGATCTAAAGTGAAGAGTCCACCCTTGGCGTCGATTCCCCTTCCACAGAGAACGGATGGCTCTTTTGTCCTCCGCTCGTCACGTGGGAGGCATCATTGTCTATATAACATGTCACCTCGCTGCCTTGACTCCACTTCCCGCCCCCAGCGTTATCACGTGATCCCTCTAAACCACTTCCGGTATCCTTAAGGCCATGCTGCCGTAGTCCTTTTGAAGAACCGGAAGCGCCCTTTGACGTCACTTTACTGAGCGACACCACCTAACCCGGAAGTGCGACGCGTCCCACGGGCGATTGTTGTGGAACTCTGAGGGGGGGTCGTACTCTCTTGTCTTCCCCCCTAGTCTCTTACCGATCCTTCTCTACGTAACCGGCTACCGCTCCCCCAGGAGAAATGGGCGTGTAACCGAGGAAGGCAAATCCGGGTGCACACGTGGTTCCTCCATCACGGCGCCAAGTATGTGCAAGAGGGAGGGGGAGGGTCACGGGGCTCGTCTGCTTTCATCTGTGTGATATCGGGGAGGATTGCATGTGTAGCCGTCCTCACCTGTGGTGTGTGTGCAGGCGGCATACCGTGCTCTGTGTATTTGTTTGACTGGATGTGTTTGCAGGTGTCATGGAAAGATTCAGTCATAAGGAGCCAGTTCTTAGGTGTCGACCCCTCAAATCATTTCCACCCAACAAGTCCATCCATTCTTCAGAGTATGTCAGGCGGCCTCTCCATTTCAGGACATGTGAAATCTAAGTAGATGACATTTAGTTTTATTAATCTGTGTCATAGAGTTATGATGATTAACTATAGTCATTGTTTTCACCTTTTTATCCTTTGTTGCATTGGCCTTGCTGATCTAATTGTATCTGCTTCCCATCTACATGCCTTTCCTCCAGGGATGGCTGCATGGTATTTCCCAGGGTGGGTTTCCTGATTGTGCAGGCATGGCCCACCAATTTCACAATGTGCTGGAAACACGCTGCATCTCCACCAGGGCCACACATGACTGAGTGATAATGCAGACAATTAAAATAGCCCTGCTATGAAAATGGAAAGTCTGCTTTACTGCCAGGCCCTAACCCCAAGCAGAGTTGGCAAAAAAATCCTAGATATAAAGCAGTGACCAAAAGGGAAAAAAAATAAAAAAAAAAAAAAATATATATATATATATATATATATATATATATATATATATATATATATATATATATATATATATATATTCTCATACTGACAGCATAAATGAACTACCTAGAGTGAAATCAGCGCACTGGTAGTTCATTGAGAACTAGAGCAGCTGGCCATAATCCATAATGACGAATGTTCGTTGTAGTTTCTGCGTTCACAGTAGTCTGTGAATGAATAACGTGCTTGGTTGGGCAGATCATATACCAAATAATAGTTAAACGCACCTACGGCATACATAAAGTCCTTTATACTCAGTCCATGAGTTCAAATCAACACAGTAAAATTTGTGAAATCAAAACTTCAATCTTCATAAAGTGCCCAGTAGGTCAAAAAACCTGCTCACCTCAATGTTTGACCTCACATAAAAGATCATATCACACTCACAAACATTCAAGTTATCTCAGCTAATAATACTCGTTATGTAACACCTTTTTATAATCCTCCTCTGGGTCCAGGAATTACTCTCACAATTCGGGTAGGTTCATTGCTCATAAGGCATGGGTGACCGTAAAATTAGAAAGTGGACCGATTAGTGCTCTCCATTTAAAGGGTAACTCCACTTTCGTGGGGGAAAAAAAAACATAGCGTGTACAATTGCGATACAAGTCATATTGTAATTGAATGTTATTAACCGGTTCCTGACCGACCCACGCCAATGTACGTTGGCAGAATGGCACGGCTGGGCAAATGGGCGTACCCGTACGTCCCTTTAAATTTGCCGCCGTGCCATTGGAGCTCCGTGAGTCGGGTCGCGGGTCCCGCAGACTCGATCGCCGTGGGGATACCCACGATCGCCTAACGGAGAAGAACGGGGAGATGCTAATGTTAACAAGCATCTCCCCATTCTGCCTAGTGACGCTGTCACTGATCTCTGCTCCCTGTGTTCAGGAGCAGAGATCAGTGATGTGTCACACGTAGCCACGCCCCCCCCACAGTTAGAATCACTCCCCAGGACATACTTAACCCCTACACTCACTGCCCTCTAGTGGTTAACTCCTTCACTGCCAGTGTCATTTACACAGGAATCGGTGCATTTGTATAGCACTGATTGCTGTATAAATGACAATGCTCAAAAAATGTGTAAAAAAAAAAATGTCTGATGCATCCGCCATAATGTCGCAGTCACGATAAAAATAGCTGATTGCTGCCATTTCTAATAATAATAATAAAAAAAATAATAATAAAAATGCCATAAAACTATCCCCCTATTTTGTAAACGCTATAACTTCTGCACAAACCAATCAATAAACGCTTATTGCGATTTTACCAAAAATATGTAGAAGAATACGTTTCGGCCTAAACTGATGAAAAAAATGTTTTTTTTTATATATATTTTTTGGGGGATATTTATTATAGCAAAATGCAAAAAATTAGTTGTTTTCAAAATTGTCGCTCCTTTTTTTTTTTTTTTTTTTTTTGTTTATAGCGCAGAAAATAAAAACCGAAGGGTGGTCAAATACCATCAAAGGAAAGCTCTATTTGTGGGAAAAAAAGACGTCAATTTTGTTTGGGAGCCACGTCGCACGATCGCGCAATTTGTCAGTTAAAGCGACGCAGTGCCGAATCGCAAAAAGTGCTCTGGTCCTTGGCCAGCAAAATGGTCCGGGGCTTAAGTGGTTAAAAATTACCTTTCCTTTTCAATCTGCAGCCGCTGTATTTTTCTATAAATTCAAAGCAATATGGCTACATGGAGTTGTTCTGTACACTGAATGTGTACAAATCACTCCCCAGAAACATCATTTCCTGCTTTTGTGATTGGCTCACCAATTTTCCCAGAAGTCTGCCTAAGATACAAGTCAGATTTCAGGCATCCCTTGCAACAAAAATGTCATTTTCCAATAGGAACACGTCTAAAGGGATGCAGGCCCAGCAGCTTTCCTCATTAGTACTCTACAGCTGACTGATAATTATGAAACCACTCCCATTAGACTCGGCAAAGAGACCCAAAGAAACACACATGGATTTCTTCAGAATAACAAAAGGTAGGAATCTGCAACAAAGGTTGTTATAATCATTGCAATGATCATCCAGGAGGGGAATGTTTTTTTTTTTTTTTCTCAACAAAAGTGGAGTTGCGCTTTAAACATTTTATATAAAACCCAATAGATTCAAATTTACAAGTAATAAAAACAAAGCCGCCTTATATGTAAGGTGTTTTCAGCTCACCACATCATGATCTTGGATGGCTGAGTAATGATGTCAGGGGTTTGGCCACTCTCCACTATTCTGCATTGTTTAAAAATTGAGAGTGGGTGTGGGGAGATGATCCCTGTTCCACTATCACAATTAAAAGAGGGATCAGGGAGAGACTGCAGGAATGTAAACATGTTACATGTTCCACCTTAAAAACTGGTGGATCATGCAACGTGTTCCTAAAGGTGAACTTATCCTTTAAGAGATTTTCTTTTTTGCCCAACTCCAGGGGTGGGTGACATCACAACATTGCTAACTGGGAAAGCTGAGCACTTAAAAAAAATCCAATAAGCATATATATTGATTGGTTTGTGCAAAAGTTATAGCGTCTACAAACAATGGTGTATATATACAGTGGATATAAAATGTCTACCCACAGGTTTCTGTGATGTAAAAAATTAGACAAAGATAAATAATTAAATACATTTTACACCTTTTATTGTGACCTATAAACTGTACAACTCAATTGAAAAACAAACTGAAATCTTTTAAATAATGTGGTTGCATAAGTGTGCACACCCTCTTATAGCTCTAGCTGTGTTCGGAATTAAGCAATTGCATTCAAATGTTAAATAGGAGAGAGTACACACCTGCCATCATTTAAAGGGACTCTGATTAACCCCAAATAAAGTTTAGCTGTTCTAGTTGGTCTTTCCTGACATGTTCTTAGTCGCATCCTACAGCAGAAGCCATGGTCCGCAGAGAGTTTTCAAAGCATCAGAAGGATCTAATTGTTAAAAGGTATCAGTCAGGAGAAGGGTACAAAAGAATTTCCAAGGAATTAAATATTCCATGGAATAAAGTGAAGACCGTCGTCATCAAGTGGAGAAAATATGGCACAACAGTGACTTTACCAAGAACTGGACGTCCCTCCAAAATTGATGAGAAGAAAACTGGTCAGGGAGGCTGCCAAGAGGCCTACAGCAACATTAAAGGAGCTGCAGGAATATCTGGCAAGTACTGGCCTTGTGGTACATGTGACAACAATCTCCCATATTCTTCATATGTCTGGGCTATGCGGTAGAGTGGCAAGACAGAAGCCTTTTCTTGCGAAGAAAAACACCCAAGCCCTGCTTAATTTTGCAAAAACACGTCTGAAGTCTCTCCAAAAGCATGTGGGAAAATGTGTCCTGGTCGGATGAAACCAAGGTTGAACTTTTTGGCAATAATTCCAAAAGATATGTTTGGTGCAAAAACAACACTGCACATCACCAAGAACACCATGCCCACTGTGAAGCATGGTGGTGGCACCATCATACTTTAGGGCTGTTTTCTTCAGCTGGAACAGAGTCATTAGTTAAGGTAGAGGGAATTATGAACAGTTCCAAATACCAGTCAATATTGGCACAAAACCTTCAGGCTTCTGCTAGAAAGCTCACCATGAAGAGGAACTTCGTCTTTCAGCATGACAACAACCTAAAGCATACATCCAAATCAACAAAGGAATGGCTTCACCTGAAGAAGATTAAAGTTTTGGAATGGTCCAGCCAGAGCCCAGACCTGAATCAGATTGAAAATCTGTGGGGTGATCTGAAGAGGGCTGTGCACAGGAAATGCCCTCGCAATCCAACAGATTCGGAATGTTTTTGCAAAGAAGAGTGGGCAAATATAAGTCAAGATGTGCCATGCTGATAGACTCATACTCAAAAAGACTGCTGTAATAAAATCAAAAGCTGCTTCAACAAAGTATTAGTTTAAGGGTGTGCACACTTATGCAACCATATTTATAGTCGTTTATTTTTACTTCCCTCCACCTAAAAGATTTCAGTTTGTTGTACGGTTTATAGATCACATTTAAAGGTGGAAAAAGTTCTGAAATGATTTTCTTTGTCATTTTTTTTTTACATCACATAAACCTGACATTTTTAGTGGTGTGTAGACCTTTTTATATCCACTTTACTGGAATTTTTATTTAAATTAGGTTTTTTTTTTTTTTTTTTTTTTTGTAATTTTTGGACTAGTAATGGTAATTTTTAGCGACTTATAACGGACATTCAGACACTGACACTTTTGACGCTTTTTGGAAACTAGTGACACTAATACAGTGATCAGTGCATATTTTTAGCACTGATCACTGTATTAATGACACTGGCTGGGAAGATATTAAACATCTAGGGCAATTAAAGGGTTACCGTATAAGCTGAGTTTTTCAGCACATTTTCTTGTGCTGAAAGTGCCCCCCTTGGCTTATACTCGAGTCAAGCACTTTTCTGGTGCAAAGAATGACATTTTTCCGAACTGAATTTGGGGCCCCGTATCTTGGGGCTACTTGGTGCTAGGAACCCCAAATTTGGTGTGCAAACCCAGTGGAACTAGCACTACAACATATCCAAGCTGGGGTTCCTAGCACCAAGTGGCCCCGAGATATGGGGCCCCAAAGTCAGGAAAATGTCATTCTCTGCTGTAGAAAAGTGCTTGACATTTTCTGAACCGACTTTGGGGCCCCATATTACGGGGCCACTTGGTGCTAGGAACCCCAGCTTTGGATATGTTGTAGTGCTAGTTCCACTGGGTTTGCACACAAATTTGGGGTTCCTAGCACCAAGTGGCCCCAAGATACGGGGCCCCAAAGTCGGTCAACTGTGTCCATCTGCAGCAATGTCATTTCGTGACCCTTTGGGTCCAGAGACCCCAAATTTTGGCTGCAGCTAGGGGGCATCTAGGAACCCTTAACTACCGAGTTTGAAGTTCGGGGGACCTATGGCTGCAAATGGGCACAGTGAGGCTGCAAGTGGGCATTGTTGACCCTCTTTTCCACTTACAGTAGCTGCGCATTTCTCACCCCAGGCTTATACCTGAGTCAATACATTTTCCCAGTTTTTCTATGGTAAAATTAGGTGCCTTGGCTTATACTCGAGTATATAAGGTAAGTTTGCCTAGCAAGTGTTTTGGTATACTGTAGGAGGTGCTTTTACTGGGGGAATAATCTTATTCTCTGCTTTGCGGGGGAAAGAAAATCGATTACTTCCCTGCTGACAGGATAGGGCTCTGCTTTATTTACATAGGCAGAGCCCTGTCCTGTGTAATTTCCTGATGATTGCAATCGCCACCTGGTGATTGACATCTGCTTTCCCTACCCAGAAGTGTCAGATCATGTACTAGGTACGTAATCTGGCACAACCAAGCCACCTTGCCTCCGTATATCTAGGTTATACGGTCGGCAAGCTGTTAGGCACCAAGCTTTCCCTGGAGGAAGAAGACAGGTAAAGTGCCATCATCCTCTCCTTGGAAGCTGAAGGTAAGGTAGGGTAAATTTTTTTGTTTTTTGTGTGTGTGCGCAATCTGTGCTTGGGGGAGTGGAGCACTGACAGTAAAATGGACCATTTTTCATGGATATATTTCCTCTGTGTATGCAACTGGTTCCTTGGAGTTCAGCTTTAATAGGAATAATTATGAGCCCTGTAGCTGATTAGAATTCTGTCCTGTCCAATACTGGATTTATTGGGTGTGCCATATGCCAAGGTTCACAAGATGCATTCTGCTCCAGGTTTCTCCAGTGTTTAATGCAGTTTGTGTGAAATACTGCTGTTCAGGTAGGTAGTGGAAGTGATGGTTACAGCAGGCAACAGTGATGAAAGGCATAGAGTTTAGGGCCCATTCACACTTAAAGTGATTGCAAAGTCTTGTTTTTTTTTTAAAATAAAAATTACAAACATGTTATACTTACCTGCTCTGTTGCAGTGGTTTTGCACGGAGCAGCCCAGCCCTTCTTGGGTCCCTCTTTGGCTCTGCTGGCCCTTCCTTCCTGTTGGGTACCCCTACAGCAAAAGGGGAGTCACGGATGGCTGAGACATTCCTACAACATCGCTGGATCAAGAGGGACCTCGGGTAAGTGTGAGGGGGGCTGTTACTCACAGAAGGCTTTTTATCTTAATGCATAAAATGCATTAAGATAAAAAAAAACCTTCTGCTTTTACAACCACTTTAAAGCCTAACTCCAGTTTTGATTTAAAGTGGCGGTAAACCCTTACATATATACAGTACCTAGTGAAGTGATTGCCCTTAGATATACAGAGATAAAACAAGTCCTCCTACATACGTTGTACCTGATAATTGGCTATTTGTCCTGTACAGTCTTCTACAACATGCAGAATAACAAAATCTGTCATCTCCCAGGAGCTGAAAGAAGAGGGCAGGGATCTGAATTCACACACTGTACAGCTCACGGAGAAGAACTCTGAAGGTGAAGGGACACACTCCTCCTTCACACAACACAGAGTACAAGCACAGCTGTGTTTGTCAGTTGCAAGCAGTGTGCTGGAGTTCTCATCTTCTCCTTTCTCTTGGTGTCAGGAGTTATTCATGCTGATAGCAGCAGAGAGAAATGACACTCAAAGCTTTGGAGAGAGGCAAGTGCAAAGTACAGAAGTATGTGCTTTGTTCACTTTTCATTTCTGAGGTGTACAACTGCTTTAAAGCAGAGTCGCCCCCCCCAACAAAGGGTTAAGTCAGCAACTACACATACTGTAGCTGCTGACTTAATATTAGGACACTTACCTGTCCTGGAATCCAGCGATGTGGGCACCCCAGTTGATGTTTCCACCAGCTCTCGGGTGCTGCCACTGCCATTCGTGGTAAGGGAAACCAGCAGTGTATATGGAAAACACATATAGGAGCAAAGAAACATTCTGCACACCCCAAATAGTGACTACAAAAAAGGGAAGGGTCCCCCACGGGTGGGGTATTCTAGGCAGCAAAGAATTGTAAAAGTAACTCGTATAGAGTAAAAATGATAGCTTTATTGGTGAAAATCATATCAAGATGACAATAAAGTTAAAATGTGATCTCTGGTGACGGAGATAAAAATTCAATACAATGCAGACACGGTAATACACAACACTCAATGTAGTTAATGCTGGTTGTGCATGAATCCTGACGAGTTTCAACCCAAAAGGGTCTTCTTCAGAGGTTTGGTCTACTGTGATAAGAATTTACATTCATTGGTTGTGCTTTGTGGCTAAAAACATATTGATGTTAGCAACACAGTTTTAATATATAGTTACCAGTGGCAACGTATTGTGGAAGTTCTCCTGACCAGAGATCCCCTAAAAACCTTTCCACCTCAACCCTTACAGCGAGCTCAATCTTTCGACACTCCAGGAAAGGGATTGCATCGCAGGTATGTCTTACAAGGAGTCACATTATCGGAGTGGACCCCCACACTGAGGTAGGGCACTGGAGCAAGAAACCAGCACCTGCAATAGGTCATTCAGGAACAGCAATATGAGTTACAACATACTAATCCCATATGGGTAGTAGGATTGTATTTTAAGGTAAGTATTTGGATAATTAAAAGTCAGTGGGAACTATAAATTCCCAATTATCAGGGGAGGCCATTGCTTGCGGTGTATATATCCGACAAAATATACTATTTAGTTTTGTAACAGACACCAAAAAATTCATAAAATTAATCGGAGAGGGGGTTGGGATAATACCATCATAAAAAGTGAAAAAATGAAAATAAAAATGTGTAGTAAAAATCAAAACCATGTGCAAAAACAATGTGAAGGTGAATGAGCATAAAAGTGGGATATAAAATGGAAATCAAAACAAAGTGCAAAAACAATGTGAAGGTGAATGAGCATGAAAGTGAGAAAAAGCAGGCGTGAAAAGGTTGAAGGTGAAGTGAGAAGATGAAAACAAGAAAAGTGAGAAAATGTGAATTGGAAAATGCATATGGGAAGTGAATGGCAAGAGTGAAAGATTAGAAAGGGAGATAAAGGGATAACGTGATTGGTTGTGAAAAAAGAGTGCCAAGTGAAAACTATACGTCGACTAATAGGATATAAGAAAAAATGAAATTAGAGTGATGAAAAGAATGCAAGGTGATAAAGAGAGGGGAAAGAAAAACGTGATGAAGAGGTGCAAATGAGTGAAAGAAAAAGTGTATAAAAAGAAAAAAAAAAAGGGGGTAAGAAGTGTAGAGGAAAATGAAGTGCAGATAGTTGCAAGGAAAACCATAAGTGTGAGTGAAAAATGTAGCTAAGGTTACCTGCGGTATGTGAGGAAAAGTTCACTGCAGTATAGCAGGGATAAACTGGTAAAGGATTCCTCAGTGCTTAGTCAGTGCCATGTAAGAAAGTTGAAAGATTTTTGACTGCTGGCCTAAGAGGCCGACATGTCTATAATAAAAAAAATATAATTGGAATAAATAGCTGGTTTGTTAATGGAGATCCGCTGTACACAGCGGGATCTCACCCTCCAAACAGCCCCCAAGAAGTGATAGTTGATAATTTACCTGGAATACTCGCAAGAATATGACCGTCCTGGTGGAAAGCAGGGAATCCTCTCAGGATCTCCCTGCGTTACCCTGATATTTAAATTGTGCTGATTGACTCCCTAATGACCTGCAGGTGCATGGGTTTCTCCCCCCGCCCACCACTGGCGGGGATGATGCCGTAATGGCGGCGCTCCACGTGTGGCTCCCTCAGTGTTCCGACCGACAGAAGTCTCGGCATCTGCTGTCTCCTCCGTCGCAGTTGTGTGACCCTAGTGACGTCATGCGCACGTACAGAATTCTGCGCATGCGTGTTAGTACTAGGTCAGGGGAAGATTCAGAATGCTGCTGGCAGGGAGAAATTAACCCCCATACGGCCAGATAAATACCGCCACCTAGTGGAAATTATAGGGGAGCACAGGGCCCTATGCTCCCCCACCCTGCCAGGAAGACAGATCGCAAACGAAAAACCCTGGAAACCTGGAAGTAGGGCTGCAACTAACGATTTATTTTCATGATCGATTAGTTGGCCGATTTATTGTTTTGATTAATCGGTTAATAACCTTAAAGTGTGGTGTAAAATTTAGTTAATTTGTGAATTTAAAAAAAAAAAAGGCAATTTATTCTTAAATATCGCTATATGCAGTGGTAAATATAAATAACCAACTATATGGTTAGAGAGCAAAATCCCTAACCTCCCTCTGAGAATAACAGAAGAGATATACTGTATATACTATTAGAGGAGATGTACTGTATATACTATTAGAGGTTGAATCTCATAAATATCAGACTCACATCTTTTTTTAAAGAAAAAAAAGACTGTTTTGCAGATTTTCAAACAGAACTGTAATATATTATATGCTGGCCATACGAAAATAATGTCTTCCTTCAAAAAAAAATAAATTAATTTTAAGAACATTCGTTCGAATTTCGAATTGTTAGTGGGGTCAAATCTATGTTCGTTTCCAACCACAGTGACAGGAAAATTTAGAAATAATAGAAAACTGCTTGGTCACAGGAATTTTCAGACAGTGTATGTGGTTTTCGTTCATAAATTACATTAGTTTTAAAACGGAATGTTAAAAACAAGTGACAGTTTCAAACAACATTCTTTCATTCAGCGAACGTACAAAGATTTTTAATATGAATATTCTCATCTGAAAATTGAGAGCAGAGAGGGACCTGTCATCCGCCGGCTCAGCGGAGATCAACGGACAGATCTCCCGCTGAGCCGGCGGACCGAGGCGGGCTCCATAGAAACGGAGCCCGCCTCGTGTGAAAGGGGCCTTAGACATTTAGTAACATAATGGTGTTTAGAAAAAAAAAAAAAAATAGCCCTTCGTTTTTTTTACTGTGCAACAGTGAAAGTAATATTTACAGTAGAGATTATTTGCTCTTTTTGTACTATGTAGGGCTAATTTTAGCTTTTTTAACCCCATTATGTTACTGGCCGATTTTTCGATTATGAAAATAGTAATCGATTAGTAATCGATTAGTTGTCTATTAATCGAGTAGTTGTTTCGGCCCTACCTGGAAGGGTCGGCAGCATCAAGATCAACGGTGGAACCTAAGTGTGCAAAAGGAAACGAGAATACATATAAAATAGATATTATGGAATCTCGTACTTCCCATATAAAACAGCGTCAGTTCGATAAGGTCTAATAAAGATTGATATGAATGTGATTACATAGACGTTATCATGTCCAAAACGTCTTTGTGTGCTGTGCACTATCCAGTGCTAGCCCGGATATAACTGTTCTCGATCTATTACAATCATTTTATTATAAAAAGAGATTTCTGTATATTGATGAAAACAACAACTAGAGTGCTGGTTGAAACCAGCAATAAGTACAAGGCTCCCAGACAGTAAGAAAAGAGGAAATAATAAAATAAACAAAAAATAAGAATAATGAAAAGAAGACATAAATACTTTGCTCAAACCTTAAACTGTGTTCAAAATTTCTATTGCGTTTTTCCTGAGGAGAACCCTCGTAGAAATGGAACAAAGGAAATCGTTTTGTTGGGGCTGGGTGGCTTGTAACCGTAAGATCCATTTTTGCTCTTTTTGGAGCAGAATCTTGTTCCAGTCCCCTCCTCGGTCTGGTATCTGAATCCGATAAAGTGCCGTAAAAGTTACCTTAGGGACTGTATAGCCGTGCTTCAAAACAGCATGTCTCCCAATTGGGAGATATCGGTTACCGATCTGCATGCTGTATGAATGCTTAGCTATACGTCACCGAAATTCTTGTTTAGCCTTGCCTATGTAATAGGCACCACACTTGCACTCCATGAAATATACCACACCACAGGTCTGGCAATTCACGAAGTGTGAGGGCTTGAAGGTATCCCCTTTTGGAAGACAGAATGTCTTTTTCTTTCCTTATCAGTTGGCAGTGTGAACAATGTCCACAAGGGAAGGAGCCAAGAGTGGAGCAATATCTAAATCTTTTTTTTTTCTTTTTTTTTTTACTCCATAAAGACTTTATTGAACAGAAAAATAATTTTTGACATATAACGTAGACAGACAGTATTGGCTCCATTAGCCCGATGACAAAGTTATACAGGTAGATTTCAACAAGGCAGATACATAGCATGCCGAAACATCTCTACACAGTTGAGTCATATATGGGGTAATGGTGTTTTTAATCCTAGGAGAGACAAAACAAGACAAAAAAAGGAGGAACAGGGGGTATAGCTAGAAAAGGGGGGGGGGGGGTTTGAAAAGAGTGGGGGTGGATAGGGTGGGATAAAAAAAAGAGGGGGGGGTGGTGAGGAAGAGAGCAGGGCTTAATGAGGAGAGGGGGTGCATAACTCACCAACTACCCTCCAGCATCCAATGGTTAAATCACTAAGGTACTTCACGCCATTAGCGTGAGCCTAAATCTGTATTTAGGATCTGGGGCAATATGGCTTCAATCTGATATTAGTTTGCGCTTTCTAGGAGATCTCGGTATGGTTGAGAGCTTTTAAAGGTTGTCCAGGCTTCCCATGTAGCAGTAAATTTGGCAATGTTATCTGCATCTGTATAAACCAATTCTTCCATCTCAGCAACTCTGTTAATTCGAGCAACCCATTCAGCCATGGAAGGCGGGGATGAAGACCGCCAATGAACTGGTATACACATCCAAGCAGCGTTATTCATATGCATTGCAACCGACTTAAAGTACCGCTTTTTAGAAATTCTAGTTAGATGTAGAAGATACTGTGCTGGGGAGAACTCCAGTGGGAGTAAAGACAACGTTGTTATCAGATTGTGCACTTTATGCCAGAGGTTGGTGTGTCGGGCAGTCCCACCAAATATGAAAGAAAGTGCTCTGTGCTTTGCCACAGCGCCAGCACTGAGCAGAGACAGAAGGTGAGAACAGGAGGTCAGCCGCTACAAATACTGCAGCTGATGACTTTTAATTGGACACTTACCTGTCCCAGGGTCCAGCGATGCAGGGTATCGAAGCCCCGCTCGCCTCCCCCTCCGTTTTGGTGGCGCCGGCATTGCAACTGTGGGCGCCGGGCTGTGGCTTCACAGCTGGGCACCCACTGCGCATATGCGAGCGGCGCCGCGCGCTGTGATTGGCCGCTCAGTCACCTGGGACCTGTAATGGGTCTCAGGTGATTGACAAGAGGGAGGGAGCAGAGCCGAGTCCTTACTGTGCCAAGGGGGAAGCGATGTCACCAGCCCAGGCACTGAAAGAGGCTGACTACGAGGGACCCCCTAGCAACAGGCATTAAGAGGCGAGTTATAAAAAAAAAAATTCCAAATGTTTTTTTTTTATTTTAGGAATTTTTCATGTTTTTTAAATTTTTTTGGGTGGAACACCACTTTATGGACTATGTCTGGGGTTTTGTACCAACAGGTTTTCAGTTTGTACCCATTTTCCTGAACAGAGACATTCAGGGACCCTTTGTGAATGTACAAATGTATACGGTCCCAGTTCTTCTCATCTATCTCTCATCTATCTCTAAGCCAAAGGTAGATTCCCAAAAGGAATGTTTGGAGTGTAGAAGTGTAGAGTAGAGTGTAGAAGACTCCCCGAACATGGAGGCATAGAACATGGATATGACATGACTTTGTGGGGTCGAGCGAGAGCACAGGGACTCCATAAATGTTGGGATCTTTGTAAAGCCCTTTTTGAGGGACGGATCATCCAGGAAGTGTTTAAGCTGCATATAGGACCAGAAAGGGAATGAACCCATGCCAGAATTCTCAGCAAGTTCAGTTTGCTGCGTGAATCGGCCTCTCTGAAAAAAGTGTTTGGCCAACATTTCTGTGTGCGGCCACTCGGATTTCAGAAGGCTCTAGATAAGCCTGGAGGAAGTCCGGGTTGCCTCTCACCAGAGTAATGGGGCAGAATTTAGCCGAGACTGCGTGGGCAGCGCAGGCCCTGTCAAATTCCTGAAGGGTGGCTCCAACTAGAGGAGGAGTTAAAGCAATTGGGATACGTGTGTTTTTGAAAGCCAAGGGGTAAGGCATAAGTCCGAATTTGTTGCCAAGTGTTCTAGGGTCACCCAATCTTTACACCGGCTATGTACCCTCCAGTCTGCGATTCGCGCCAAATGCACTGCCCAGTAATAGCGCTGCAGGTCCGGGAGACCTATTCCTCCGCTTGCCTTAGGAAGCACCAGCTTTGTCCAGCTTATCCGTGAGGGTTTGTTGCACAAAAGGAAGGTCCTACATGTGGACTTGTAGTGTGCAAAAAAGGAGGGTGGCAGGCGTATAGGGAGTGTTTGAAGTTTATAAAGCAGCTTGGGGAGGATCGTCATGGATGCTCGTCCAAACCAGGAGATAGTGGATTTATCCCATTTTTGGAGATCTTGGCGTACATTTTGTAATTCCGTCTGGAAGTTTCTGCTATAAAGCTCTGCTAGATTGGCCGGAAGTTGAATGCCCAGGTAGGTTATGGCTCCCGCTTTCCATTGAAAGAGGAAGTTAAGTTGGCATTGCTTGGCCAGTGCTGCGGGTAATGACACATTTAACGCAAACGATTTGGAGTAGTTGATTTTTAGATTGGACAGGAGTTTGAAGTGCTCCAGAATTTGCAGTAGATTGGGTAAGGGCGTGAGCGGTGAAGAAAAACCGTAGAGCATCGTCCGCAAAGGCTGCAATCTTAAATTCTTTGTTTCCGTATCTTTATGCCTTTAACATCTGGGTTAGCTCGGATGCAATGGAGGAGAGGTTCTAACATAAGTATATACAGCAAGGGGGACAGGAGGCATCCCTGCCTGGTTCCATTATGGATGGAGAAGGCGTCCGACAGATGGTTGTTGACTTTGACCTTAGCTGTGGGGTTAGAGTATAGTGAAAGAATAAAAGCCTGCATACAGGGTCTGATCCCCAGTGAGGTCAATACTGCTTCCGTAAAGTCCCAGGCCACTCTGTCGAATGCCCTCACCATGTCCATTGCCAGGAAAAAGCCCTCTTGTTGGGAAGTGGTGAGCCAGTTGTAGAGATTCAGGGCCTTAATGGTGTTGTCCCTGGCCTCTCTGCCAGGGACAAACCCCACCTGGTCCAGGTCCACCCAGGCCAGTACGTGATGGGACAGGCGATTTGCCAGAATTTTGGCAAAAAGCTTGATGTCCATGTTGAGCAAGGATATTGGACGATAGCTGGTGACTTTGGCAGGGTCCTTCCCTTCTTTGGGAATAACGGATATATAGGCTTCGAGCAATCTTTCTGATCTACAGGGTTCGGTGGATAATGAATTAAATGCTTTAAGAAAGCTTGGCGCCAGTATGTTACATAGGTTGACAAAAGACAC
This sequence comes from Lithobates clamitans, assembly GCA_037952925.1. Taxonomy (NCBI): domain Eukaryota; kingdom Metazoa; phylum Chordata; class Amphibia; order Anura; family Ranidae; genus Lithobates; species Lithobates clamitans. The sequence goes on from JBBGZY010000821.1 coordinate 1,575,763, forward strand.
AAGTCCATCTAGTTTAACCATAAAAAAAAAAAAAATCGTACAATCCAATAGACCCAATTCTATACCCACAGTTGATCCAGAGGAAGACAAAAAACCCCAGCAGAGCATGCTCCAATTTGGTACAGCAGGGGAAACAATTCCTTCTTGATCCCCCAAGAGGCAATCGGATTTTCCCTGGATCAACTTTACCTACAAATGCTAGTACCCAGTTATATTATGTACATTTAGGAAAGAATCCAGGCCTTTCTTAAAGCAATCTACTGAGCTGGCCAGAACCACCTCTGGCGGGAGTCTATTCCACATTTTCACAGCTCTTACTGTGAAGAAACCTTTCCGTATTTGGAGATGAAATCTCTTTTCCTCCAGTCGTAAAGAGTGCCCCCTTCTCCTCTGTGTTGACCGTAAAGTGAATGACTCAACACCAAGGTCACTATATGGACCCCTTTATATATTTGAACATGTTGATCATATCCCCCCTTATTCTCCTCTTCTCAAGAGTGAATAAATTCAGTTCCTCTAATCTTTCCTCATAGCTGAGCTCCTCCATGCCTCTTATCAGTTTGGTTGCCTTTCTCTGCACTTTCTCCAGTTCCCCGATATCCTTTTTGAGAACTGGTGCCCAAAACTGAACCGCATATTCCAGATGAGGTCTTACTAATGATTTGAACAGGAGCAAAATGATATCTCTCTAGAGTCCATACCTCTCTTAATACAAGAAAGGACTTTGCTCGCTTTGGAAACCGCAGCTTGGCATTGCATGCTACTATTGAGCTTATGATCCACCAAAACCCCCAGATCCTTCTCCACTACGGATTCCCCCAGTTGTACTCCCCCCTGGTATGTATGATGAATGCATATTCTTAGCCCCCAAGTGCATAACTTTACACTTCTCAACATTAAACCTCATCTGCCACATAGATGCCCAATCAGACAGTGCATTGAGGTCAGCTTGTAAATTGGAGACATCCTGTAAGGACGTTATTCCCCTGCATAGCTTGGTGTCATCTGCAAAGACAGAAATGTTATGTCTGAGAAGGTCTTATAGTACAGGGCCAATAACCAACTGGGCCTGGGCTTTTGCCTGGTTTTGTAGTTTTAAGTGCTGCTAGAAATTCCTCTGAGGTCAAGGGAGCTTCTAAAGCCAGGGAGTCATCTGTTAACAATGCTGCGGGGCTGTGTTTACTCAGGAAGTCTCTAATTCCTGGTGTTTAGGAAATGCAACAGGGTTCGTGTCTCCAGAGCGTAGGCAATATAGCTTGCTGTAAAAGCACTGAAATTGCTGTGCTATATCTTCATTTTTGGAGTGTGTCCTGCCTTTGGAGTCTATAATGCGATGAATCGTGGACGCTAATTTACGCTGTTGAGTGGCTTTAGCCAATAACCTACTCGGTTTGTTACCTTGTTCAAAGAAGAGTTTTTGGTAAAAAATATTACGTCGGTGCGCTTTTTTTAAAAGTTCTTCTAGTAAAAGTGTGCGTGTTTCCGCCAACTCCTGCGATGTGTTGAGTGTCAAGGTGCGTTTTGTGCTGGGCCTCCAAGATGCGTATCTTGGTGGACAGCGCTAGAACCAGGGCTTGGCGTTCCTATTTTTTTCTGGGCCGAGGCCGAGAGCAGCTGGCCCCTAATGACACATTTGTGGGCCTCCCATTGTGTCATGGGAGAGAATTCTGGCGTATCATTATGGGCAAAGAATGTCCCTATCTCTTGTCTGACCGCTGCTAGGTCCCCAGGATCCGCGAAAAGAGACACATTTAATTTCGAAAGTTTGTTGGAGGTTACTGTGGAAATAGTAGGGTAATTGTGACAGGGTGATGATCCGAGATTGTCATGCTCTCTATCGATGCACTATGAAGATAAGGTAAGTCTGCTTGTGTTTTTTTTACAGAGGTAGTCCAGTCTTGAGTACCGGTTGTGTGGGGGAGAGAAAAAAGTGTAGTCTCTGTCAAGGGGGTAAAGGGTCCTCTAGGTGGCGTGTAACGTCAGGAATGCAAGCTGAAGTTTAATTTGGCGAAGGGCAGAGTAGGGGAGGGAAGAATTGCCAGTAGAGGTATCTATTAGGGGGTCAAGAGGTAAATTGAAGTCACACCCCAAAATTAGAAGCCCCGATTGAAAGACCGCGAGTTTTGCAAACACAATATCTAAATCTTTTTTGTGCGTCTTTAAACTCACTTTGTACGAGCTTGTCTTTGATGGACCATGCACGTTTGTAAGTTTTATAGCTGGATATGAGGGGATGAAAGGTTTTAATTTAGGATCATCCGTTAGGGTGGTCCAATTTCTCTGCAATATATTTCTGTTCACCACATGTTGAAGTGAAAACCGCATAATAATGCAGGTGAAATCTGAGTTAGGATTGCGCTGGGGTTTTTAAGAGTAGATTGAGTCGAGATTTCCCAATGGTTGTATTATATGCTTTCCTTAAGCATGATCGACTATAGCCTCGTTGCAGAAGTCGACTTTGAAGTTTGCCAGCCTCTTCACGAAAGAGTGTTGGTGGAACAAGTGTGACGCAGGCGCAGATAATGCCCATATGGGATGGATGTTTTAAGTGATGGAGAATGGAAACTGGTGGCGTGAAGCACTGTGTTGCCAGCAGTGCTATTTCGGAAGAGAGTGCTACTTGGTTTCCCTTCGATGTTGGTCTTAACTCGGAGATCAAGGAAAGTGACACTGTCGCGGTCGTAAGTCATGGTGAACTTCAAATTATGGTCATTTGAGTTCATTCATTTGAAGAATTCTAAAAGCTTGGCCTCCGGTCCCTCCCAGATGATGATGTCATAGATGTACTGAAGCCACTTGGAAATGTGTCTCGTGTACTCAACAAGGTCTTCGTCATCTAGGAGGGACTTTTCCCACTCCTCCAGGTACAGATAGGGGTAGGATGGGGCACAACATGTCCCCATCGCTACGCCTTGTACCTGGAGGTAGTGGGAATCATCAAAGCTGAAATGGTTGTAATGCAGTATGTACTGCAGCCCGCTTAAAATGAAGTCATTTAAGGCTTGATCGTTGCAAAAGCCTTTTTGAAGGAACCTACGCAGTTGTAAGACCCAAATGATGGGGGGATGCTACTGTATAAGGCTTCGAGGTCAATGGCGACGAGGATCGAGTCGCTTGAGATTGAAAGTTCTTCGATAATCTGCAAAAATTGGATCGTGTCTTGGACAAAGGATGGTAGGGACAGAACCAGTGGCTGAAGGTATGCATCAATAAAATGGCTGAAATTTTCAGAAATTGACCCATTGCTGGAGACCATGAAGGGCGACCAGAAGGTTTTTGGGGTTTTTTTTGTGGATTTTTGGCAGACTATAAAAAGTCACCACCTTAGGATGTTTGGTGCGAACAAACTCGTAGGTATCCTTGGTGATAGCGCCATTATTATAGGCCGCATCAATCATGGTAAAAAATACAGTGTTATATAAGTCTATATTGGAGTGGGGGATTTTTTTATACCAATCTTTGTTAAGGATATTAAGACACATCAGTACTTAGTCTTGATTGTCCATGATGACCACATTTCCACCTTTGTCTGATGGCTTGACCACAATACTGGAATTTTTGCCTAAGGAATTGAGGGCATCATTTTCTTTAAGGGTTAGATTGTTAGGATTGCATTTTGTAAGTGGCATTCTTTTTATCACTCTAATTTCATTTTTTTTCTTATATCCTATTAGTCGATTTATAGTTTTCACTTTTTTACTTGGCGCTCTTTTTTTCACCACTCATCCTTCACGACCAATCGCACTATCCCCTTTTCCTATTCACATTTTCTCACTTTTCTTCATTTCATCTTCTCACTTCACCTCCAACCTTTTCACACCTGCTTCTTCTCCTTTCTTTCCCCTTGTTCAGTCTCACTCTTTTTTTTTTTTTTTTTTTAAATTATATCTCACTTTCATGCTCATTCACCTTCACATTGTTTTTTTACTTTGTTTTGATTTCCATTTTATATCCCACTTCTTTTTTTTTTTTCCACAAATTTTTATTTAGTATATGAAAAGTAGCATATACAAAAATGAAAAAAGACATTTGTCATATAGTAATAGTGCATAACAAATTTAAACTGTTAGCGTTATTTATAAGATACATCATAGAAGAACAAGTTGGTAGGAAATGGACAGGAACAAAATACGTGGCCCACAGTTAGCATAAGCGGGTGGAGGATCTTGTTTCACTCTTCACCTCCCCCCCTTCTCCCCCCTCAGTTTGCTTGAGGATAAGAGTATGTTTATATCATTTGGTCCTGAACGAGTCCTAGAGTGGTATGTATCCTGATAGTGCAAGCTCAATAGCTAGTAAGGGGTATAGAAGGTCAACTTCCTATCTGAGAATGTAACTATCATAAAAAAAGGGGGGGGGATAGTAGAGGCAGAGAGGCAAATTCTAGAAAGGTGAAAGAGAGAAGGAAGAATCATAGAGTGAAGGTTTATAGAGGGGGGAGGGGAATACAGTACAGGGGTATGAGAGAGATGGAGGGGGTAAGGGGGAGGGAATAGCAGGGGGGGGAGGAAGCAGCTGCTGGAATTTCGCACGTGGGTCCGCCCCCGCCCCCAGTCACCACCCACGGATCCTTTATGGGTTAGTGCAGTATACACAATACAGCCCTAAAGAGCATAATGGCGGTATCGGTCAGTGGTTATGAAATGGGTCCAGCATGCCCAAGTAAATGGAAATTTATGCATTCTGTCCTGGGAGATATGGATCAGTTCCTCCGTGTCTTTAATCTTGGAGATTCTCCCGAGCCATTCCCTGATCGTTGGTGTGCATTGGGAGCGCCAGTGTTTGGGGATACAGAGTCTAGCTGCGTTCACCATATGCCTGGCCAGGGATTTATAATAAACCCTTTTTGTTAGGGAAGTGTGGTGTAAGAGAAATTGGGCTGGGATGTAGTCTAGGGTAAATGTGGTAACGAGTGTGATCATGAACCTCTTTCCAGAAGGGTTGAATTCTCTCACAATCCCACCATATATGAAGCATGGTGCCTTCCTTTAACCTGCATCTCCAGCAAGTATTAGGAATGTTAGGGGAAATTTGTGGAGGCGTGAAGGAGTCCTGTACCATCTAGTAACCACTTTATATCTATTCTCCTGGATGGCTACATTCAGTGAACCTTTATGGGCGTATTCATAGATGGTGCTCCTATCCTCTTCTGATAGTGGGGATTGTAGGTCCCTAATCCATGAGGCTTGTGAAGGAGCAGGAATATGGGTAGAGACTTCTGAGAGAAGGGTATAGAGTAGAGATATTAAATGTCTCTGTGGTGTTTTGCTGTGGCACGGGCACTCAAAGGGTGTGAGTGGTCTTGTCCAATTCGTTTGGTGAGTGTGTGTTGCAAAAAAAAGTCTTGGTTGTCTGTAGGTCCAAAAGGAGAAAGAGGCAGTTTTGGAGATAGTTCTCAATTACTCCAGGGAATTGGGGGTTCCACCGGGGAAAAAGTGGAGGGCCAGCACCTCCTCATGAGGCCATTCCTGTTGTAAGAAATTGTGAGATTCACCCGGAGGAAAGTCTGGGTTTCCTCTTGGTGTTAGGGGGCCCAGAATGGGAGCGAATTTCCCATTCCGTGTAGTCTTTTTAAATGCTAGGAGGGAGGGGTTGATGAGTGGATGGGATGAGAGAGACTGCGGCCAGTGTTTAGAGGGTAGCCAAGGGACTAGGTGCAAGTGTCCCGGCGCAAAGGCGTTTTCAAGAAATATCCATGACTTATTGAAGGCATGTATATTCCAGTCTGCGACTCTTGAGAGATGGCATGCTAAGTAGTACTGGTGTAGGTCTGGTAGTCCAATACCACCTTTTGGCTTTGGGTAGTGTAAGGCGTGAAAATTGAATGCGGGGTGGGGAGTCTTTCCAAAGGAAAGCAGAACAGGCCTTCCGATAGGTTGCAAAGAAGCAAGATGGCAAAAGAATTGGTACAGCTTGTATCAGGTAAAGTAAGCGTGGTAAAATGATCATTTTGATCAGGGCTGCGCGACTGAACCAAGACACGTTTAGGCCCATCCAGTCTTTCAGGTGTTGTTGGACCTTGAGGAGGGCTGTTTGGAAATTTTTCGAAAATAGGTCGGACAAGTGGTTAGGAATTTGGACACCAAGATATGTAATTGCCTCTCTTTCCCATCGAAAGGGGAAGGATTCTTGACAATGAGTTACCTCCTGTGGGGGGAGGGAGACATTCAGGGCATGCGATTTTGTGTAATTGATTTTTAAATTTGATATGCTGGCAAAAAATTCTATATCTTTGAGGAGCCTCGGTAAGGTAGTGCGGGGCGACTTTAGTAAGAGTAAAATATCGCCCGCAAAGGCCGCTACCTTGAACTCTATCATTCAGTCACTCCCTGAATATCAGTGTTGCTTCTCAGCCTATTAAGAAAGGGTTCCAGGGTCATGATATAGATCAGGGGAGAAAAAGGACACCCCTGGCATGTGCCATTGCTGATAGAGAAGGCGTCCGACAAGTGGCCATTAACTCTCACTGCCGCAGAGGGGCCAGAGTATAAAGTCATTATGTGTGTTAGCATGCGGGTCTTAAGGCCAATAGCCACGAGTACCTCGCGCATGTAGTCCCAGGCCACTCTGTCGAACACCTTCTCAGCGTCTAGCTACAGAAAAAAATACCTGTTTTAGATGTCGTAAACCAATGGTGTAGGTTCAGTGTGCAGATAGTGTTGTCCCTGGCCTCCCTACCAGGAACAAAGCCCACTTGGTCCAAGGAGATGAGGCCAGGCACTAGGGGGAGCATCCTATTAGCTAGGATCTTTGCATAGATTTTAATATCTACTTTTAAAAGAGATATAGGTCTGTAGTTAGCTACCTGTGATGGGTCCTTACCTTCCTTTGGTATAACAGTTATGTGTGCAGTTAACATTTTATCTGGCCTAATCTGGGGGTCCGCAAGGGTGTTAAAAGTGGCGAGAAGTTTAGGAGAGAGGATGTCGGCAAAGGATTTGTAGTACTGGAGAGTGAAACCGTCCGGTCCCAGGCTTTTGCCTAGTTTCATTTGTTTGATAGCTGTCTCCAGTTCTTCTGCCGAGAGGGGACATTCTAAGTCTAGCGCCTGTTCGGGAGTTATCGGTTTTGGGCTGTATTGGGAAAGAAAGTTCCTAATGGTTTTAAAGTGTACATCTGTAGAGGTTTGAGTATTTTGGTTCAATTGGAGGTTAGATAATTTTGAGTAGAATTTTCCGAATTCTTTCGCTATGTCTTCATTCTTGGCCAGAAGGGTACCCCTGCGCATTTCGGATATGGTGTATTGTAGAGGAAATCTTAGAATTTTGTATCGTGCGGGCTAAAAGACGTCCGCATCTGTTGCCCTGTTCATAGAATATCCTCTGGCCAAGGATGTAGCGTCTTTTCGTTTGTTTGCCCAAATCCTCTGAGAGATCGGGTATATAGTAGATCTTGTAGAGTCGACTGTGCTTGTGTCAATTTGTGGGACGTTTCTAGGTTCTTAATTTTTCTAATCAGGGTGTTAATGTATTCCTGATGCTGTCTTTTGGCAGTTGCTGCCAGGGAAATCAGTTCTCCCGGATCACACATTTATGTGCTTCCCAAAGAGAGATTGGGGAGACCTCCTGAAGAGGAGTTTTCTATGAAGTAAAGGTGGGTTCGGTTGCGTATACGCTCTAACGCTACAGGATCTTTGAGTAAAGAGGGGTTCAAACGCCGTGTTTTGGTTTTGGCACATTTCTGGAAAGGTTAAGGTGACTGATCGGGTGGTGGTCAGATAAGAACATGGGTTCTATAATGGACTGGTGGAGTAGGGGTAAGTCCGTCTGGGAGAGGAAGAAATAGTCTATCCTAGAATATTTCTGATGAGGGGCCGAAAAAAAAAGTGTAATCTTTAGTAGAAGGAAACAGAGTGCGCCAAGTATCATGAAGGGTTAGGTTCTGAAATTGTAGTTTAATTTGGCGTAAAGCCCTGTACTTTAGGGTGGAGGTGCCCGAAGAGGAGTCCATCAAGGGATTAAGGGGGACGTTAAAGTCACCGCCCAACAGCACCATACCTCTCTTAAAGGATGCTAGTAGCTCACAGGTTTTCTTGAAAAATGTCACTTGGTGGACATTAGGGCAATATATGTTTGCTACTGTGATTGGTTTTGAAGCATATAATCCTTTAAGAAAAATATAGTCTGCCTTCTGGATCGATGAGGGAATCTGATACGTAAAAGTTTGCATGTTTTGGAGACTAACATAGATACATCTTTGGTCTTGGACTCGGGGTTAGTGGCATGTATTGCGGTGCGATAAATGTGATTGGAGAGCTTAGGTACCGCGTTAGAGCGAAAGTTTCCTGTAGGAAAATAAAATGTGCTTTGTTTTGTAAGTGACGACAGGACTAAGGGATCTTTTTTCCGGTAGATTGAGGCCTTTTACATTGAGTGATATGCACTTCAACATCAGGGATGGACTGTGAGCCGGTTTACTCTGCATGGTGATAAGGAACCTTAGTATCTGGAGGAACTTTATGCAATTTGGTTAGAAGGGTTGCTGGAGGGTGGAAAGAGTAGTCAATCCGCGGAATGGGGGGTGCGAGGGCGGACCCACATAACCGACAGGTGCTTACGTCAGGGAAGAGAGACAACTTTTGAGGGTAGGAATGAATGTGGGTTAGCAGAAGTATGGGGGGGGGGGATACGACCAGCAAGGAGATAGAAAAGAGAGAAAGGAAGGAGAGATGAGGGGGGCGGAGAAAGAAGGATGAAGAAAGAACTAAGAGAGAGGAGAAGTTGGAAAAGAAGAGGAGGAAGAAAGATTAGAAGTGAGAAAATACCAGAGGTGGTAATATATTATGTAGACCACCTATAAAGGGAGATTCTGGAATGTCAGCAGATGTCCAAAAAGGACCGCTGTGTGGGGACAAGTGGAAGGACAGAAACCACAGGGGGCTGCGAGCCAGGGACCGAAAATGGGAGCGTGAAAAGATAAAGTGCGAGAAAATATAGTGAGAGACCTGCAAAGGAGTGAACAGTCAAAAACTTGGTTCTTATATCACAGTATGTAACAGTTTAACAATCAGTTCAACTTGGCCAAGGACCACCATTGCATGCAGTAGCTTTTGTAACAAAAAAGGGGGGGGGGAGGGTAGACAGGAGTGAAGCGAAAGGGGGGGGGGGGGGGGAAGGGGAGATGAGGTGGAAAAAGGCAAGCACATTGTGCTAGTCAGCAGGTGTTGTTGACAAACCTGGGAGGCTTTAAATTTTTTGGAGCGTATTGTGTCAAACCCAGTATCAGATAGTAAGGGACACAATGCTCAGGGTGAGTCACCCAAGAACCCGGGATGCCATGCGTATATTGATAAATTTGCTTGCATGTGTGTTGGCACATAGATTGTTTTAGGTAATAAATAGATATTGGGTTCTACGAGTATATCCAGCAGTTTGGATGGAATGGTATCTCGCATACAGAATGTGGACTAATGCATCCCGGGCTCTTAAGGTGCTAAACAATATTGGCGATAACTCACTTAGTATCTCATCTCTGAGGTAGAGAGAAGCAGCTGCTGCCCAAAACTAGCTGTGAAGCAGGCGTTTACATATTAAAGTCCGTTAAATATTTGACCCTTCTCCGAAGTCCCAAATTCTGAACAGCTATATAGATAAGGCTTGTGCAGACAGTGACATCTGGGAGTGTTCTGCAGGGCAGAGTACGTTTAGGCAGATCAGCCTGACTGCAAAAGCATGTCTTCGTGGGTGTATGTAGGGATGAATATTGTAAACCCCGTAGAAAGTGTTACCTCGACGTCTAATGTCAGGTGAGATCACAAGGTGCGATGACAGTTCCGTGGTGCAGTCTGTGCAATGTTGGGGAGACGTCCGGGCGGGAAGGGCAGGAGTGAAGTTTCCGCTGGAGCGTATCTCCGGATACTCGTTGAAGGAAGGTTCACCTCTTTAGTTGTATGGAATGTTAAGGTGGGTAAAGTGGCATGACGCACCAGGTCCCACATCAGCATACTGGAGGGGGGGTGGATAAGTGAGGGAGAAGAATTAAAAAAAAAAAAAAAAAAGGGGAGACAAGGGTAACAAAGAACAAAATGGGCTGGGGAAGAGTCAGTTGCAAAGGCACTCGCGTGCAGGTGGACCATAGGCGAGGTACAGCAGAGTTCTTTAGACCTCCGGGCGGTCCCTTCTCAAGGAAGGCGAGGATGGAGAGCCAGGGCTGCGATGATAGATGCCGCGGCGTGATGCGTGGGGGTTCGGTGACGCCAGATCAGGTCTGTGTCTGCGAGACCTGTGTCGTTGGGCTTTAGGCGACGGATTGAGAGAGACCGGAAGCCAGGGTTCCGTGGGGAAGTAGAAAGCATACCATTCCGGAAGCTTAATGTGCGGGAGATCGAAATGTTCACAAAATGAGTGGAGCAGTGCAGAGCGTCCCCTGTTGGACGCCGAGAGAGCGAAGGGGAATTTCCAGCGGTACGGAATATTCCTAGTGCGCAAGGTTTCCAGGAGGGGGCGCAGGGCTCTTCTGTTCTGCAGCGTTATCTGGGACAAGTCCTGGAAAAGTTTAATTTCGGTGCCATTGTGTAGGATTTGGCCCCGTTCCCTGGCTTTGCGAAGAATTTCTTCTTTAAGTGGATAGTTGACAACACAGCAGATCACATCTCTGGGTGGCTCATTATCATGAGGTTGAGGACGCAGGGCACGGTGTGCCCTCTCTATCTCGATTGGGGAATCTGCGGGGCGGTCAATTAAATCATTAAAGATTGTGCAAATTGTCTGTTGTAGGGTCCCCTGGTCAGTGCTTTCAGGTACCCCCCGCACTCAATATTGTGCCCCCGACCGCGATTGTCGAGGTCTTCGACATGTCTATGTAGGTCTAGAAGAGGAGTCCGTAGGTGCATTGTACCTGACGAATGGCGGCAGCATGGGTCTGCGTCGTTTGTTCCACTTCGCCGATGCGGTGTACTACTGCCTGGATGTCTGTTCTGAGGTCGGCTATTGCTGCTGTGACTGTATTTTTAATGTCTGAGGCCACCTTCTCTAGGTCAAGCAGGCTAAGAAGTTGAGCTCGTTCGGCACTAGGAGATGATCCTCCCGCCATTGGGTGCCGGACACAGCGCTAAGTGAGGTCTGGGAGGTCATGTGCGCGGACAAACGCTGAGTCCGGAATATGTCCGGGATCTGTCTACTCAGCTGTGTGCTGTGTTCGATGGCCGCTCGGGATGCTGAGGAACTCCTGGTGGATCTGTTCATAGTTATTAGCTGGTGTAGATCTCTCACAAGGCAAGATTCGGTCCCCAGGTCTCAGAAGCTAGCAAGTTATGCTGCCATCTTGGTCACCGTCCAGGCCACGCCCCTATATCCCACTTTTATGCTCATTCACTTTCACATTGTTTTTGCACATTGTTTTGATTTTTACTTTTACTACACATTTTTATTTTCATTTTTTCACTTTTTATGATGGTATTATCCAAACCCCTCTCACAGATTAATTTTATGAATTTTTTGGTGTCTGTTACAAAACTAAATAGTATATTTTGTCGGATATACACTGCAAGCAATGACCTCCCCTGATAATTGGGAATTTATAGTTCCCACTAACTTTTTTAATTATTCAAATACTTACCTTAAAATACAATCCTACTACCCATATGGGATTAGTATGTTGTAACTCATATTGCTGTTCCTGAATGACCTATTGCAGGTGCTGGTTTTGTGCCCTACCTCAGTGTGGGGGTCCACTCCGATAATGTGACTCCTTGTAAGACATACCTGCAATGCAATCCCTTTCCTGAAGTGTCGAAAGGTCAAGTTCGCTGTGAGGGTTAAGGTGTAAAGGTTTTTAGAGGATCTCTGGTCAGGAGAACTTCCACAATATGTTGCCACTGGTAACTATATATTAAAACTGTGTTGCTAACATCATTATGTTTTTAGCCACAAACACAACCAATGAATGTAAATTCTTTTCACAGTAGACCAAACCTCTGAAGAAGACCCTTTTGGGTTGAAACGCGTCAGTATTAACTACATTGAATGTTGTGTATTACTGTGTCTGCATTTACTGTATTGAATTTTTATCTCCGTTACCAGAGCTCACATTTTAACTTTATTGTCATCTTGATATAATTGTCACCAATAAAGCTATCATTTTTACTCTATATTAGTTACCTTTACAATTTATTGCTGCCTAGAAAACCCCACCCCTGGGGGACCCTTCCCTTTTTTTGGGAAACCAGCAGTGAAGCCTTTCGGCTCCCTACTGCGCATCGCGTGAAGCGCGCTGAATGGCTGACTGCGGGGAAAGGAGGAGGGAAGGGGAGGGGCGAACTTCCGAGTGATCTCGCCGCCGCCATGAGATCTCTCGGGAAGCAGGGACAGTTACTTAACAAAAACAGGTACCCGTTCCAGCCCCCCCCCCTCCCAGAAAGGTGCCCAGTGTGGCACAGAAGGGGGGGGGGGGAGGAGGCAGATAAGCGGAGTTTCCACTTCTGGGTGGAATTCCGCTTTAACCACTTTAAGACCATATTATGTATGTGTATGTATGTGATTTTTTTTTTTTTATATGTGTGTGTGTGTGTGCTTTGTAATGGATTACCGGGGTTATGGCTAAAAAATCATCCATAACCCCGGTGTCTTTTTCTTCAGTCGGCGACTGACTTTCTCATGAAAGCATTCCTAGTGGCTCATGAGCTGTTGGAACGCTTTCAGAAGCTCCGAGAGGGGACACCCGACGCTGCTTGCTGGTGTTTCTCGGGCTTACTGTTTCCATGGGCTTGCTCAAGAAATGGTCCGACGGTGCGGCCAGACTAGCCCAAGAGGCAATTAAGGAGTACATCCTCTTTGATCGCTTGTATAGCCTTGGAGGACCTGGTTTAGGCTGGAAGTATGCTATTATTATTATTTATTTTTTTTTATTTTTTAAGCAAAAGATCATAATTGCTTTTTTCTTTTACTTCTAAAGATAAAGGAGGGATTTGGGATCCTTTTGACCCCAGATCTCTCCTTAAAGAGGACCTGACATCCTTATTTCTATTACAAGGGATGTTGTGCATGCAACGGTAAATGGTATTTGCACCAAATGTAAGGTATCACTGCAAATGTTAGAGTGAGCGCAATAATTCTAGCGTTAAACCTCCTCTGTAACTCCAAACGGGTAGCCTGTAGAGGCATTTAAAGTGTCACCTATAGAGATTTTTTTTTGTACCATAGTTTAACATTCCACGAATGTGCGCAATTTTATAGTGTGACATGTTGGCTATCTATTTACTCGGAGTAACATCTTTCACATTTTGCAAAAAAAAATTGGGGTATATATTGCATTTTTTTTTTAATTTATTAACACCGTTTTATTCCCTAGGATCTCTGCTAAAAATGTGTAATGTTTGGGGGTTATAAGTAATTTTCTAGCAAAAAATATTGATTTAAACTACTTGTAAACAAAAAGTGCCAAAATAGCCTGGTCTTAATGCAGCTGTATGCCCCCCAAAAAAGAAAAAACACCTGTAAGGCAAAGGCACGATGAGCTACTTTGCACCGCATAGTAGCTCATTATGAAATCCTTACCTTAAAACGAAGCTCCCACAGGGCCGCCCGGTCACCGCTGAGGGAGCCGACATGTTCCCTCTGGGTTCGTGGCTCCGACGCTGTGAGTGGCTGGAGACGCGATGACCTCCCTCCCGAGCATGCGCGCTTGAGCCCTCCGTTCTGGTAGGATACGCCGGACCTTCGCCAGATCTTCACTGCGCGTGCGCCGCTGATGTCAGCTGCCGCATGCAAGGTGAATATCTCCTAAACCGTACAGGTTTAGGGGATATTAATTTTACCTACAGGTAAGCCTTATTATAGGCTTACCCATAGGTAAAAATTACTAAGCAGACAATACAACCACTTTATCCACTTCAGCCCCAAACGATTAGGCTCCTCAATGACCAGAGTACTTTTTACAATTTTGCACTGCGCTGCTTTAACTGGTAATTGCGCGGTCATGCAATGCTGTACCCAAATGAAATTTGCTTCCTTTTTTTCCCCACAAATAGAGCTTTCTTTTGATGCCTATTTTTTTGCGATATAAACGGAAAAAGACTGAAAATGTGGAAAAAAATTATTTCTACTTTTTGTTATAATAAAAATCCAATAAACTCAATTTTAGTCATACATATAGGCCAAAATATATTCAGCCACATGTCTTTGGTAAAAAAAATGTCAATAAGCGTATATTGGTTTGCGCAAAAGTTATAACGTCTACAAACTATGGTGCGTTTTCTGGAATTTACGCAGCTTTTAGTTTGACTGCCTATCTCATTTCTTGGGGTACTAAAATGGCAGGGCAGTACAACCTCCCCCCCAATGACCCCATTTTAGAAAGTAGACACCCCAAGGAAATTGCTGAGAGGCTTGTTGGGCCCATTGAATATTTTATTTTATTTATTTTTTTTGTCACAAGGCAAGAAATTGTGTGTCTTTTTTTTTTTTTTTTTTTTTGTCATTTTTCAAAGTTGTCACTAAATGATATATTGCTCACACAAGCCATGGTTTATATGTGGAATTGCACCCTAAAATTAGAGCTGGGCGATTTTCTCAAAAAAAAAAAAAAAAATCTGCTATTTCTTCTTTTTTCAGCAAATAGGTTTTTTTTTTTTTTTTTGTTTTTTCTTTTTTCACCAGGACCGGTGCTGGAATTACACCCCAAAATACATTCTGATGCATCCCCCCTGAGAACGGGGATACCACATGTGTGAGACTTTTTTGGCAGTCTAGCCGCCAACAGAACCCCCGAAAACCAATCACTGCCTTCAGGCTTTCTAAGGGTGTAAAATGGTGATTTCCCTTCCTCACTACCTATCACAGTTACGGAGGCCATGAGGAAGTGAAATCACTATTTTACGCCCTTAGAAAGCCTGAAGGCAGTGATTGGTTTTTGGGGTCCTGTACGCGGCTAGGCTTCCAAAAAGTCTCACACGTGGTGTCCCTGTACTCGGGATAAGCAGCAGAATGTATTTTGGGGTGTAATTTCACGTATGTCCATGGCATGTTTGAGCAATATATCATTTAGTGACAACTTTGTGCAAAAAAAAAAAAATTTTTAATTTCCTGTAACTTGTGGCAAAATATAAAATATTCCATGGGCTCAACATGGCGATCGGCAAATAGCTCGGGGTGTCTACTTTCCAAAAAGGGGTCATTTGGGGAGATTTGAACTGTCCTGCCATTTTATGCACAACATTTAGAAGCTTATGTCACACATCACCCACTCTTCTAAAACGCACTACATTGCCCAAATGTTTGATGAAATAAAAAAGATCTTATGCCGAGTACATGGATACCAAAGCACGACATGCTTTAAAATTGTGCACAAATGTGCAGCGGCGACAAACTACATACATATTTAAAAGCCTTTAAAATCCTTTACAGGTCACCACTTTAGATTTACAGATTTTATGATGGCAATAGTTGGTGACAGGTACTCCTCCTTCCTTTTTTTTGAAAAAATCAGGGTCTATTAGACCCTAGATCTCTCCAATGCCCTCAAAGTATCTGACCACACCAAGATCGGTGTGATAAAATGCTTTCCCAATGGCGCTGTTTATATCCGGCGAAACCTAGGTCATGAAATGCTCATAGCTTCCGGTTTCTTAGGCCATAGAGATTGGAGTTGTTCTGGTCCCTGATCAGCTCTATGGTCAGCTGACAGAACCCCTGGCTGCATTCTTGAGTTCCCTGTTGGGACAGTAGGGCCTGAGAAAACCATGGAAGATGGCTGGGGAGGAGCGTAAAATGCCTTTCATGCAGCCGGCTCACTGCATTTGCGTTGGGAAGGTGGGCCATAGCACCGTCTGGAAACAGAAGGGCTGTGACGATCTCTTCCTGGAATTTTAGGAAGTCCTGAAGCTTTGTATAGCACAAAAGCGTTTAGCAGAGCCAATTGAAATGAGGTATACATACACTTTTTTTTGTACCAGCGTCTGGCCTTACGGGCAATTGGGTACGGCACCAACAACTGGTCGTTTAGGTCCACCCCTCCCATGTTAAGGTTGTATTCGTGGACACAGAGGGGTTTCTCCACACCAGTCCCCGTAGGAATTTGGACTGTCGTATCTGTGTGAAGGGAGGACAGAACGAAAACATTCCGTGAATCCCTCAACTTCTAACAAATTATTACACTTCAAGCAGGCTCTCTCCCCCCGCCTAAGTTGGGATTCTACAAGCCGTTGGGGGAAGCCCCGGCGATTGGATCGCACGGTGCCACATGCGCCAATTCCATAATCAAAAAGGTCACTATAAAGTGGCACGCTTTTGTAATAATTGCCCGCGTACAATTGGTACCCCTTTCCGAATAAGGGTGACACCCACCAAGTCCCACACAATCTTACCAGCGCTCCCTATGTAGTCTGGGCAGTTCTCCGGCTCTACGTGACTATCTTTTCCCTTGTAAACCATAAAACTACATGTATAGCCTGTTGCCCTGTCACAGAGCTGTTACATCATGACCCCATATCTGGCACGCTTGCTGGGAAGACACTGTTTGATAGACAAGCGGCCAGAAAACTTAATCAGGGACTCAACGCAGACACCGTGATTGGGAGTAAACAAAGCTGCAAACTGTTTTTGAAGTGGTTTACGAGGGGCGGAATTTTGTAGAGCCTATCAAATCCAGGGTCACCCCGAGAACAACAGAGTTCCTTATCATTTGAAGTGCATGAACCGAAAGATCTGCTCGTATTGTGTCCTGGAGGAAGAGAACACGGGCATATGGTGAATTGGCTCAGTGGACCAAAATGACTGCAACTCACTCTTTTTAGTTATGCCCAGGAAGGTCTTAAATTCGGAGACCGTAATTGTTCTCCAATCTCTGGCAAGGGTCAACTGGGGATTGGCGGCAATGAATTGACCAGCATACAAATTGCCTTGGGCCACGATAGATCTATAGAGGTCATCCGTGAAAAACGGCGAATAAAAATCAAGTGACGTAAATTCAACTGTTTCCACCTCAATTCTGGGTTGGCCAGTGATTGGGGGAAGAACGGGTGCTGCAGAAGTGGTGGGCTCCCAATTAGCAGGAGGGGCACTATGGGCTTGATGGGCCTGTGTTTGTCTTCTTCTTGGTGGCTGCGAGACACTACTCGTGCTTGCCACCTCACCAGCTTGAACTGCACTTATGGGACTCACCACATGTTACTGCAGTGCTGGATGTACGACCGGGTTGTACTAGGCTGCTGGTGCTTGCTAGTTCACCAGAAGGATGGGCGGCAGTAGTACTGGCTCTCTGCTCCATACGAGAGCCCTGCGGTTCTTGCACCTCTACGACGGCTGAAGAATGGGCTCGGGTATGCCTGACCTTGGCAGGGACACTACTCTTTCGTCAGAGCTATTTCTCTCAGGGTGCTGCTGCTGTCTACCGGTTCGTATTCTGAATCTGACAGATGGGTGACTTCCTCTTTGCTATCTGTCATGCACAGAAATGTGTAGGCCTTTTCACTAGTGTACCTTCGATTTGACATTTTGGTCTCTAAATTTACTGGTACAGTAGTGAGACTCACAGGAAAAAGAGCTCCTGGTTGTCAGCAACTGCTTCAAACGCTACAAAAAAAACTGTTAGCATTTGCAGGGATCAGGCCTGACTCTGCGAATGCTACAGTTGTATGTGTTTAGTGTTTTTGTAAGTTACAGTGATCGATTGATACTGCACTTGGGTGGGCTGGGCGGAGGGGCTAAACGTAGGTGTTAGCAGGTATCTGTGCTGATCCCGCTAACACTGCGTTTTTGGGAACCCTAAACTGCTGGGGGCGCTAGTATAAGTTTGATCAGATATCGATCCGTTCAGACACTATACTACTAAGGGAGGCGTATGGTGCTTGTGTGGGTGTTAGCGCTAATGGCACTAATCTGACGCTGCCTGGGGCGACGCAGACCCTATCTGACACTTAAAACTAACTGATATCACCCGCCTGGTGAAACCTTTATTTAGGTAATATACGGCGGGTGCCCTGAGGCTATAAAAAAAAAACTAGCTAACCAGCGCCATCCGTGATGCTAATACAGTGATCACTGGTGACGGGGTGATCAAGGGGTTAAACCTTTTTTAGGGGGGTTAGGGAGGTCCCTAGACCTAACACAGATTTTTGTCACTAATGACACCAGTACAGTAATCAAAACAAAAACTTTAACACTGCACTGGGTGACACAGTGAAAGGAGGTGAAGGGGTTAACTCGTGGGGGGGGGGGGTGTGACAAGTGTACCTACGTGAACTGGTGTCAATTTAGTGTTTGATGCACCTACTCTGAGATGTCTTCTCTCCTCCTCTCTGGAACGGAAAAGAGTTCTACGAGGAGAGCTGACGTGTAAGTTTACACTTACACATGCAGGGGAAGGATTTAATTCGCCAGGACCGATCACCAGGTCCAGGCCAGAAATCCTTGGCCTGGAGACTGGTTCTGAAGTGAATCCGATCATTGCGGCCGCGCGACTTATAGTTACGACGCTTCGCCCAGCCGGGCTAAATCGCTGGTCCAGAACTGGTTAAAGTGGTTAACTTTTGGCCTCATGTACACTGGAGGTTCTAAAAACGCCAGTAGCTTTAGTTCTTGGGTTTTTTTTTCCAGCCAGACAACGCTCCTGCCAAAAACTGCTTATAAAAGCCTGTGTGCATGGACACATGGAGAGTTTACAGGTTGTAAAAAAAAAAAAAAATGAAAAAAAAAATGCCTGAAGCCAAAAAATGGCAGCTGTAAAAACATTCATCGTGCATGAGGCCTAATTAGTTTGTTTGGGCCAGGCTGGTCCAAATTAGCTTTTTCCTTCACCAGTACATGTGCCAGCTGTCAGCGCTGTATAAACTGTATGTAGCTTCATACAGCATACAGGGCATCCCCCTTCCCCCAAAGCACCCACCCCCCCATGTTGAGGGCATGCGGCCTGGTATGGTTCAGGAGGTGGGGGGGGCGCTCGCTCGTCCCCACCCCCTTTCCTGACCGTCCGGGCTGCGTGCTCGGATAAGGGTCTGGTATGGATTTTGGGGGGACCCCCACGCTGTTTTTTTGGCATAGGGGGTTCCCCTTAAAATCCATACCAGATCTAAGGGCCTGGTATGCTCTTGGAGGGGAACTCATACCGTTTTTTTATTTAAAATTTGCCGTGGCGTTTCCCCCTCATGATTCATCCCAAACACATGTCAGTATTGCTTGTCGCTCATTGGGAAAGGAAAAAAACAAATTTTTCCTTTCCCAATGAGCGAGCCAGCTCAGTTCTGGCATATCGCGGTCTTCCTGGGTAAATTCTTTTCTTTTTTCCTGTAAAGTTGCCTCACTATGAACAGGGATCCGACTTGGAGGCTACTTCCATTGAAATCAATGGGTACAAGTCGGATTGAAGTAGTACAGGAACCTTTTCTGAAGTCTGAGCGACTGCAGTAGTGTGCATTAAAACGGATCCATTCACTTACATTGATTTTTTTCATGTAGCGTGACTTGGGGCGACTTGAAGTCGGATCTAAAGTTGCCCCTGTGTGAATGGAGTCTTATTCATTCGTCCAGAGTGCACATCCCGGAGGGTGAAACTTTTTTTTTTTTTTTTTTTTTTCTTTACAGTTAGATAAATTTATGTAATGAAAACTGGTGCACATTACTCATTACTACACGTTCAACCCTACTGAATAAACATTTACTTTTATTTAGCTTTTATTAAAATATTTTGTCATTCTTTAGTTTTTTTTACTCCTATATTGCACACCTTGCATTTTAGTAGATTTTTGGGAGATTTCATACCAATGTTGCCTTTTTCAGTTTTTCCTTTTCTGTTTTCCTATTTACCAGATGTCTACATTTTGCCTTTTTTTCAACATGTCTACTACAACCAATTTACTATAAACCTAGGCCCTGTTCACACTTGTGTGTTTTTGGTGCTTTCAAGTTGGAAACTGCATACAAAATCAGATCTGACATTCTAGTCAATTGTACTTAAAGCAGAGTCCCAGCAGTTTCTGTGTTTATTAAAAGTCAGCAGCTTTAAAAAGTGTAGCTGCTGACTTTTAATAAACACACACACGCTGTCCCACGGCACAGCGATGTGGCTGCCCAAAACCTCTGTCCTCTCCCCGGCGCCCACATCTCTATTGTGGGCACCCGGCTGTGACAGCTTGCGGCTACACAGCCGGGTGCGTACTGTGCGTCCTGAATGGCCGGGCAATCTTCTGGGACCTGTGGCGTGTCCCAGAAGATTGCCGGGGGGAGAAGAGAACTTCTGCTCGAGTCGCAAGCGGAAGTGGGAGTTGGGTACCTGTCAGAACCAAATGTGGCATGTCAGGGGATTAGGAGTCCTCAAAGCGGAAGTTTCACGTTTGGGTGGAACTCTGCTTTTAATGATTAAAGCAACCTTAAACTGTTTCATGCTTGCATTTCAGTTTACATTGCATAGTCACCCTAGATTATTAAATATAATGGTCCAGAAATATGGAGACATGCATTGCGGATTTTCTGAAATTGCTAGTAAACTGGCTGTCCCAGGCTGCAATACTTAGAAGTCCCCGACCTGGAAAAATAACAGCATGACTAGTTCTGTTCTCATTCCTATATCACATTAGTGTTGCAAAGTACTGAAGCTTTTGAAGTAACATAGCTACCAGGCAGCTAACATTTTTTAACCCCTTCCCGCCGAGCGTACGCAGATGTGCGTACTCGGCTTTCCGGGGTTATACCGGGATGATGCCCGCAGCTGCAGGCATCATCCCGATACCGTTGATTAGAGCCGTCGATCGGCTATCCGAGTATAACAACCGATGTAACTAAAAGTCGCTCTGCTGTTATACCGGAGGAGCGGGAGGGGACATCCCCCCCCCCCCCCCTGCCTCCCACCGCTCTTACCGGGCCTCCCGATCTGAGGCCCGGTGGCCAATCGGCTGTCTCCGGGGGCAGGCTGGAACGAAGCTGTGGGCGGCTTCGTTCCAGTCTTCTAATTGTAAACGCAGAAGCGACATCATGACGTCACTTCCCGTTTACTCGGCTGCCAATGGCGCCTATTTTCAAAAAATACACAGTATTCAGAATCGCTGTTTTCGCCGATCTGAATACTTTGAAGTGCAAAGGAGGGATCAGGGGTCTTTTAGACCCCCGATCCCTCCATAAAGAGTACATATCACCACCTATTACTGTCACAAGGGATGTTTAAATTCCTTGTGACAGCAATAAAAGTCATCAATTTTTTTTTTTTTTAACACAATTTATAAATATATAATTAAATAAAATTAAATAAGAAAAAAACTTTTTTTTTTAAAGCGCCCCCGTCCCTGCGAGCTCGCGCAGCAAAGAAAATGCATACAGAAGTCGCGCCCGAATATGTAAACTGTGTTCAAATCACACATGTGAGGTATTGCCACGATCGTCAGAGCGAGAGCAATAATTCTAGTACTAGATCCCATCTGTAACTCTAACCTGGTAACCATAAAAAAAATTTAAAGTGTCGCCTCTGGAAATTCTTAGGTACCGTAGTTTGTCGCCATTCCACGAGTGCGTGCAATTATAAAGCGTGGCATGTTTGGTATCTATTTTTACTCAGCGTAACATCGTCTTTCACATTATACAAAAAAATTGGGGTAACTTTACTGTTTGGATTTTTTAAAATTCATGAAAATGTCCCTTTTCCCAAAAATTTGCGTTTAAAACACCGCTGCACAAATACCGTGTGATATAAAATATTGCAACAATCTCCATTTTATTCTCTAGATTCTCTGCTAAAAAAAATTATATAGAATGTTTGGGGGTTCTAAGTAATTTTCTAGCAAAAAAATACGGATTTTAACTTGTAAACACCAAATCACAAAAATAGGCTTAGTCATGAAAGGGTTAAAAGAAGTTTGGCAATGGCCCATGTAAATTCAGGTTTAACTGAGCATGCTATTCATCTTGAAATTAAACATATAAAAATGAAATATCAGTTTTGGTTTTATATATCCTTTATGCTCTTTTCTCCAGTCAGTGAATAAAGTATTATTAATATATTTTTTATTTATTTATTTATTGCAGGATTCCCTTGTCCAATGGTCCAGTACTATACCTGCTTTTAGAGTGTAATTTTTGGATGAGGTAATATTTATTTTTATTTGTTAAAAATATGCCATGTATTTTGGAGTTGTGAGATTTTTTTTTCTGTGTAAGATGTGCATGGTTGACCACAGCAGCTAACTTTTGAGGTCAATCTGTATGCAGATTAGATTGGCCTCATTGGTAATTTTGGTGGTCTTAGGAAAATGTGCAAATGTTTTTCTAATAAATATTTAAGACTGTTGAGTTAGCAAGTTCCAAACAACATATCCTGTATCAAAACTGCATCAACCTGTGAAACGGCAAATAAGCTACTCGCAATACAGAGAACTGTAAACTGTAGGCTCATTATAAAACCAGTAGGTATTGCCTTCCTAAAAGCATGTATATGTTGACCGTATGTAAAATTTACATGCTCAATAGACTGAGTGTACCCGCCCCCCCCCCCCCCCCCCCTCCGTTCTTTCCTCTGTGGGTGTTGAGGTGTCAGTGCAGTGGTCTGAGGATTTTAAATCCTTGCTCTTCTCCCTCTTTATGCAGCGATTCTGGTTGGTCAGCTCCAGCATAGGACATCACTCTGATCCATCCTTTAAGCACTGCAGAGAGAAGAGGGAAAAACTAGGATTCACTTTTTTTTTTTCTGCAAAAAATAACGGGGTTGTCAAAGCAGATCTTGGGTGCAATTCAAGGCTCCTGCAGATTGTCAGTGTAGCTGTTACTGAATGACGGGAAGAATAAACTAATTGCCTAGATTGCTCATTGCCGCCCTGGTAGTTCAATGAGAACTACAAGCTGTCAGCCACACTGTTCTCCCATTCACAGAAATTTGTGAATTTGTGTGGGTGGGCACAACCCCGTTTTATTTTAAATTGTGACAGCGGATGCAGGGAGAATGGGGGGTCAGGGTGGGTGCAGGGACTGTTTAGCAACATGTTAGACCCTGTATGTAGGTGTAAACTGTTATGAAAGGTGAACATCGCCTTCAATTCTAACCTGATGACCTGTATTGGCATTTAGAGCGTTGCCTATGGAAAAATAAAGTGTAATGAAGCTTGTTGCCATTTCACGGGTGCACACAGTTTTAAGGTTTGACATGTTCATTATCTATTTACATGGTGCAACCAAACATAGGAGTTTGGTACAACCTAATGTTTTATTCATTATTTTACCAAAAGTTGGGTAATTTATTGCATTTGTATGCCCTAAAATTAACTTAGAGCAGTTCCGCCCGTCCCTTTTTAAATACACATACTGTAGCTGCTGACTTTTAACATTAGGACACTTACTTGTCCTGGAGTTCAGCGATGAAGGCACTGCAGGCGATCTTTGGATTGGCTGGTCGGCTGCTGCCGAGGCCTTTGCTACTAAGGGAAACTAGCAGTGTATCCTTCCAGCTTCCCGGCTGGGCCCCTATTGCGCATGCGTAAAGTTCACTGCGCTCTTTCTCTAGGCGGCAGAGGAGGAGGGGGACCAAGCTGCTGACATAGATTTCCACGGCCTGGGCTCCCAGAAGTGGGGACAGGATACCTGTCAGACAGGTATTCGCTCCCCCTTCCCCCCCAAAAGGTGCCAAAAGTGGCACTGGAGGGAGGGGAGGAATCAGATGAGTGGAAGTTCCACTTTTGGGTGGAGCTCCGCTTTAACTTTTTACAGCTTTGAGCTGTAACCTTTTGAATGACAATTGCACGGTCATGCAACACTGTACCCAAATGAAATTTTTATGATTTTTTTTTTCCCCACAAATAGTTTTCTTTTGGTGGCATTTGATTACCTCTGCTGTTGTTTTTTTTTTTTTTTTTTTTTTTTTTTTTTTTTCTTGCGCTATAAATAAAAACAGAGCGACAATTAAAAAAAAAAAAAAAAAAAGGGGTGCCCCCATTTTGTACACTTGGCAAGAGGGAGGGGCCAGGAGCGCCGACGGGGGACTCTAGAATAGGAGGATCGGTGGTTGCTCTGTGCAAATCCACTGCACAGAGCAGGTAAGTATGACGTTTTTTTTTCTTGAGACTTTAATACTACTTTAACTTGTAGATCCCTAGATGGAGTTCTGCTTTAGTGCAGGTAGTTTTATTGACTTTTTTTTTTTTCCTCTTCATACTTGAATTTCAGTCCAGTTCAAAGAGTTGTTGCATAGCAATCACTAAAAAGTTTCACTTAAGCTGCTTTCACACTGGGGCGGCAGGTCCATTAACTGTAAAGCGCTTTCAACCCCCAAGAAGGGGTTACGGGTTAAAAGTGCATGTGTTGTGGTGCTTCCAAAGCGCTCTCCATTCATTCCAATGGGCAGGGGTAGTGTAGGAGCGCTGTATACAGCGCTCTTACACCGCCCCAAAGATGCTGCTTGCAGGACTTTTTTTTTTTTCCCCCCGTTCCGCAAGCATACTGCCCCAGTGCGAAAGCACTCGGGTTTTCACACTGGGGAGGCATGAGGCAGTTTTCAGGCGCTTTACAGGCACTATTTTTAGTGCTAAAATGCCTGAAAACTGCCTCAGTGTGAAAGTAGCCTTAATACCTTGCAGTAGAGTACGATCTATTATCTTATTGATTTTTATGGGCAATACTATCATTTTTATCTACAGTTGAGATTTTATTTGAGCATATGAATGACATTCACTATAAATTTTCAGTACTGCGCTTTCAAATGGTTGTCATATCCTAAAAGCTGTTGTCAGTCTGTTAATCTGTATAATAGACTGCATTTCAATGTGTTGCGTGTTGGATTCATACTACTTGGGCGCAACTAGCACACGTGAGCTACATGCTTTTGAGCGGAGATTGGTACAATGCATTGATGTGCAGGGATTTTTTTGTTTCTAAAGCAGTAGCTAAAATACACTTCTTTACATTGTTTGCAGCATGCTGATGTGTTGTAGTGTGGTGTTTGTTTAAATGCAGGATGTTCCATTTTTACCCAGTGCACATGAACCATGGCAAACTATGGGTTTCATCTTGTTGCATTTTGCCCGTGTTGGGTAACGCAGCCTATCGCAGGTGGGGTGAATTAGCCCCAAATATAACCATTTGGGTCTCTTTCACACTGATGCGTTCCAATTGACTTCCAGTGGAAGGTGCCTTTTTTGGTGTGCTTTTAAAAAGAGATGAAGTATGCAGAACTTTTCAAAGCACTTTGCACCTGCAATGTGAAAGGTTACATAGGATTTAATGGGGAATAGTTTTCATGTGCATTTGTTGCCCTGGAAAAGCATAGCAAAAGTGCACTAGTGTGTTAGGTGTGCATCTGTTTCATTTTAAACATCACAGCAGAAATGTTTTTTTTTTTTTTATAACTTTTTGCCTTTATGCCTCAAGTGTGATTTTATAGTTGTGTTATTTTGTTGCTTGTTGTGTCTAAATAGGAAAAGGGATTGTCAAGTTTTTTGTGTTTTGCATTTGGCAAGAGCGACACTTTCTGTTTTTGCTAGATGTGGTTTTATTTTGCAATCGCTGGAAAGAATTACGCGTGAATGTGTGCCTATGTATGTTTGTATGCGTTTTGATGCATTTCAAGGGAAAACGCAGCTGATTAAAATAAGATAGTTGTGTTGTACTGCCCATGAACCTTGACTTAAGCCCCGTGCGCACGATCGGATTTTCTGATGGGAAATGTTGGATGTCAGGCTGTTGGCGGAAAATCCGACCATGTGTATGCTCCATCGGACATTTGTTGTCAGACTTTCCACCAACAAATGTTGGCTAGCATGTCTTCAACTTTTCCGCCAACAAATGTGTGTTGTCAGATTTTCCGATCATGTGTACAAAAGTCCAAAGTACAAACGCGCATGCTCGGAAGCAAGGACGAGCCGGAAGCAGTCGGTCTTGTAAAATAGCATTCGTAATGGAGAATTCTTGTTTAATGGGGTAATAATGAAGCTGCGTTGCTGGTGATACTGATGGAGTTATTGCAAACAAATTTTCAAAGGCTTTTTTTTTTTTTCTAGTGATATTGAGAACAATCTTGTGTTTTTTTATTTTTTTTATTTTTATTTTTTTGTTTTTTTTATTTAGGCAAGATATCACAGCACCATTATTCCGTAGTTTTTAAGATCAAAGATACAACTATGTTGGTGTCCCTTGTCAATTTTACATTGTATTTTTTAAAATGTAACTGCCTACTCCAAAACCTGTCATTTGAAGTAAAACACATAGCCAAGTATTATTCTCCACTAGGGCTGCAACTAGTGATTATTTTCATAATCAATTAGTTGACCAATTATTGTTTAGATTAATTGATTGGATAATAACCTTAAAAGTGTGGTGTATGAATTTAGTTAATATGTAAAGTTTTTTTTTTTTTTTTTTTTAAAAAGGCAATTTATTCTTAAATATCTATATGCAGTGGTAAATATAAATAACCAACTATATAGTTAGGGAGCAAAATCTCTAATCCACTCTTGAGAATAACAGACAGAAAAGATATATACTGTATATACTATTAGAGGTTGAATCTGGTAAATATCAGACTCGGATCAAATTTTTTATTTAAAGAAAAAAAAAGACTGTTTTGTGGATTTTCAGACATAACTGTAATATATTATGTATGACAGACCCCCTTGTCATAGGCAGGTGGCTTGATAAAAGCTCCCTGCACCTGCTGTCATTTATGCTGGCCATACAAAAACAATGTCTTCCTTCAAAAGAAATGTAATTTTAAGAATGTTCGTTCGATTTTCTAATCGTTAGTGGGGTCAAATCGATGTTAGTTTTCACAGTGGTGGGAAAATTCAAGAAGCGTAATAGAAAAATTCTCGGTCAAAGGAATTTTCAGACAGTGTACAGTATAGTATAGAGTCACCTTATAGCAAGATAAAAAAAACTTCTGCCTGTAGAACCACTCCCTCCCTGCCCAGGACTCCCATGAGGTTTTGCTTCTCACACATTCACAAGTTCTCAGGCACTTACTGACATGTATTGACGGTATACTGAGCTGTATGTGTGCCACACTGTATTTCCTGATATGTAAACAAATAATGCATTCTGTATGCAGGCCAACTAATAGGCTGACCGATTTAATCGATTATGAAAATAACTGAGAACTATTTTCATAATCGGTTGTCGATTAATCGATTACCGTAGTTGTTTCGGCCCTATTCGCCACATTTTTTTTTTTTTTTTTTATTGTGCATTAAAAAAAAAGAAAACAAATAAAATTAGACATGCTATCTGTCAATAGAACGTAACCAAAAAGTGCATTCTATGCATCCAAAAATATAGAAAATATACCAAATCAAATCAATATTCAACCAAAAAAATGTCAAAGCAATAACTCCAAGGCCAATAATAAATAACACGTTATCTCCTCCGATTCCGCAACATGTCTGGTTGATGAACGGCTGTTCAGAAACAAACTGAAAAGCACGAATCAACGCTCGCCAAACTTTTACTAACACAAAATTAGCAGAAGGAGCCCAAAGGGTGGCGCTAAAGAGCTGAAAAACCACGTAGTACGTCACTACGTTCGTAATTGTTACCCAACATTTGTGTGACCGTGTGTATGAAAGACCAGTTTGGGCCAATGCCCTTCAGACAAAATTCCATGGTTTTGATGGCGGAAAGTCTGACTGTGTGTACGAGGCATTACACTTTGCTTTAATACAATAAGCGCAATTTACAACTTTCCATATGAAGGCGGCACCAGATATTTTTCGCTATGCAAATGCCAATTGTATTACAATTTTTTTTTTTTTTTTTTTTACCTTCTTCTGGATCAACCGTGGATATAGGATTGTGTATATGGAGGTTTTCTTTTTCTTCCCCCCTGTCAACAATGTTTGACTTGAGTTTTTTTTTTTTTTCCCCCAATCTGACTATGTAATGTTAAAGGATAAGTTGACCTTACATGTTCCACCCGTTTTTAGGGTGGTACGTGTAACATGTTCCCGCTCCTGCAGCCGCTCGGCGATCCGAGCACACTGTGTGACAACAGTACGGGGAGAAGTTCCCCATACCAGCCGTCGCTTTTTGAAAAGAGTGCGGCTGTGTCGGCCTCGGATCATTCAGCCTCGTCATTCATTCATAGTTCTGTGAATATAGTACTGATATCCTTTGCAGCTGTCAGCTTGTAGTTCACAGGGCTTTTGAGCACTCTGGTAGTTCATTGATTCTTCCTGTCAGTGTGAAACTGCCTGCTTATATGATTTACATGTAGACAGCTTACATTAACAGTCTTTACGAGTCCTGCATGGCACCAACGATCTGCTGATCTCGGGTGCAATGCTTTCCGGGCTCCTAAAATTTTATATATAATTATTTTTTTTTTTTTTTTTTTTTTTTTTTTTTAGCTGCTGTTTTTTGTTTTCAGATGTTTTTTTTTTCTGCAGCCAGTAAACTTCCCAGCATGAAACCCTATGTGTCCATGCACACGTAAGCTTTTATCAGCAATGTTTGCCCTGGGCGTTTTCTGGCTGCGGAAAAAAACCCCCAGAACTAGTAGGTTCGCAGAGGAGTTTTCAGCTGTAAAAATGCTCTAACTCTGAAAATGGCTAATAAACATGGCTATTCAGCGTTTATGAGCACTTTTGAGCCATAAGCTTTTGTGAGAGTATAGTTTTGCTAAAATATGATAATTCAAGAACGCTGCAAAACTCATTCTTCCAGAAGGTCCATAAAGACATTGACCGCGTTTGGGGTGGAGGAACTTGACTGACCTGCACAGAGTCCTGACCTTAACGCGATAGAACACCTTTGGGATGAATTGGAGCGGAGACTGCGAGCCAGGCCTTCTCGTACACATCAGTGCCTGACCTCACGAATGCACTTCTGAAAGAATGGGCAAACATTCCCATAGACACAATCCTAAACCTTGTGGTCGGCTTTCCCAGAAGAGTTGAAGCTGTTAAAGCAGCAAAGGGTAGGCCAACTCAATATTTTACCCTTTGGACTAAGACTGGGATGCCATTAAAGTTCATGTGTGTGTAAAGGCAGGCGGTTCAATCCTTTTGGTAATATAGTGTATGTGGCCTAGATCGACCACCAAGGGAAGGTACTAGTAGTCAGGTAGCTTTAAAGTGTTCGTAAAGCTTCTTTATTTTAATTTAAAAAAAAATCTTATACTTACCTGCTCTATGCAGTGGTATCGCACAGGGCGGTCCTGTACCTCCTCTTCTTGGGTTCTCTTGTCAGTGCACCACCTTAGGAGGTGTCTGCCTATGGAGGCACACCTGCGGACTCGCTCCCAAGCCAAGCTGTGTTTCTTTTGACACGCACAGCACGGCTCAGCCCTGATCCCCACTCTCTGCTCACAAGATTTGATTGACAGCAGCAGGAGCTAATGGCTCCCGCTGCTGCCAGTGTGAGTGAAGAGCTGCTTAAGGCAGGTACAGCGCTGGCTTAAGATTGGTTTAGGTAGAAATACTGGGGGGTGAGGGGACGATGCAAGTAATGGGACATTTTTTTACCTTAATGCAGAGAATGCATTAGGGTAAAAAATGTTCTGCCCTAGAACCACTTTAATGGAAGCAAGTCTGATTGTCTAATGGCTGGGAAGTAGTGCCCAGCGCCCTCTACTGTTCACATCCCAGGGGGGGACAGTTGAAAAGCGGATTACCTCAGCTGTCCCTGTCTGGACCAAGGGGAATGGGTCCTTCATACCAACATCATTCATCTCCTTTGTCAGCAAGGGAGCTCCAGATGCCAACATCCTGGCCTGTAGGTACAAGAAGTGTTTATGGTTAGGGCCAAGGATCCCCTATTACTGGCATCAGATGCTTTAAAATTCCTCTATTTCAATTATGCATTTCCTCCAGTGCAAATTCTGCCTTGACGGCTCCACCAAAGAAACTGGTGATTCTCATTGGACCAGATTGACCCGGGGGAACCTGGTACAAACTTACTCAAACCTCTATTAGTCTAACAGGCTAGACCTTCTGTTTCACAAACCCCTACCTCATCCTCCTTTTCTGTCTATGGCTTTAACAGCATGGCTGTCTTTTGAAGCAATGCTGCTGGAGGCTTCCCCTCTTTCACAGTCTGCTTCAGCTTGGCTTTTGAACTATACAGTATCTGCACCCTGAATGAGCTTGTGGGGGTTAGCCTGGAAATGACCTTTGGGGGACTAGGTTACATGTGAGGTGCATTCCAGACTAAGCTCTGGTTACTCTAGCTGTAGAGCACTATCCAGGTCCAGAGCTGCTGGCAATGCGTCTGTGCTTGCCCTGCCTGCAAAGTCTCACTCTGTGAATCGGCAGCTCCCTCATTTTTGTTGTTCATTAGGTGCTATTCTTCCCTGTTTTCCACTGGCTTTGAAGTGGAAGATTTTAACACAGTGGAACTGAGCATAACGTCTGCTGGCCACCCTGTGTCGTGCTGTACTCTGCCCTCCCTTCCAACCAAGCATCTCCTGAGCTCTTTGGCGCCGAGAACCTGGTCATCTTTGGAATCTCATTTCCTAATAAACATTGTGGTGCTTCAGGCGATATTGCCTGTCTTTTTAGCATTAGACCAACCTGTTCATGGGCCATACAATCCAGATTTATTTGGTCTGAAAGGAAATAAGTTTTCCTGTAACAAAAGAGGTAGATTGGATCCTGTCCTGGGTCTTATCAGCCATGTGCATTTTAGGTGTAGATAGTAGGCAGGCAGACTTCCTCAGCTGTCAGCGTCTGGACTTGGGAGCGTGTTCCAGTACATGTGTCACAGGTGGGGTGTCGCCAAATGTGGACTTCTGGTCCCCAGACTTAACAACCTGGACAGGATTGTGTCAAAGTGCATGGATCCTCTAGCAGAAGTGGAAGCTCAAATGGTTCACTCATTTTTGCCTTTCCTCCCCTGAAACGACTTGCTTGCTCTACAGCAGGGGTGGGCAACCTAGGCCTTCCAGCTGTGGTGAAACTACAAGTCCCATGAGACATCGTAAGACCCTGACAATCGCAGGCATGGCTCCTAGAGGTAAGGGCATGATGGGATTTGTAGTTTCACCACAGCTGGAGTGCCGAGGTAGCCTACCCCTGCTCTACAGGATCAAGATGGAGGGCATTCCAGTGATCCTCATTGCTCCCAGATTGTCCCTAGCAAATGTGGAGCACTGACCTGGTAACACTTCTAGCACATGCACCGTGGATACTGCCAGACTGTTAGAATCTACTGTCCTGCTCTTTGGTCACTGGCTTTAACGGCTATTGAAGCCTGGCTTCTAAGAAAAAGAAGTATCTCTGACTTTCTGTCATACGATGCCTATGGCTAGGAAGTCCACTTCCTACAAGGTGAATAATTGCACATGGTAGGCTTGCTTCACATCAGGAATCTCCTCATACTATGAATTATCTTCTTGCAGCTCGGTCTAGACCAGGGATATGCAATTAGCGAACCTCCAGCTTCTGCAGAACTACAAGTCCCATGAGGCATAGCAAGAATCTGACAGCCACAAGCATGACACCCTGAGGCAGAGGCATGATGGCACTTGTAGATTTGCAACAGCTGGAGGTCCGCTAATTGCATATCCCTGGTCTAGACCATCATTTAGCTCTCAACACCATCAAGGTCAAGTCTTTGTTCTTTTCATTAATTTTCAGAGACCATTGACCTCTCTCTGAGACTTTTGTATTGTATCTCCCATCTGTTCCTCTCTGACTTCGTGGGATCTGAATCCTGTTCTGTTGGTGCTTCTGAAGCTGCTGTTTGAACTGATTAAAGATTTTTCTCTCTACTCGCACCCACTAAGTTACTTTCTTTGTAGCTTTCCCCTCTGCGAGGTGGGTGTTCCAAACTGGCAGCTATATCTTGCAAACAAGATCTGATCTTGCTTAGGGATAAGGTGGTCCTGAAGACCAGGACTTTTCTGCATAAGAAAAGTCTGTTTTTAGAACCACTTTTTAGGTGAAAGGCAAAGGGTTTTGTGCCCTAAAACATTCTCTGCATTAAGGTAAAATAAACACATACTTGCTACCACCTGTCTTCTGATCATACATTGTTCATGTTGACATTTCTGCCTCGTCTGCTGCCAACTTTGGGCTTAAGGTCCTTCAAAGGGCTCTTTGAGCTGCATGTATTTCTCCATTTGTAAAATGTGTAAGAATACAGCGCTGTCAGAAAAACATAACATGACATACATAAATTGATCCAATATATAAACTCTAAATTGAATGATAAGCTGCGGTTGCAAAAATGCGAGATACCCACACTATAAATATTAGAATTGTATAAGAAACCGCGCTACATGAACTAAAAATTAAAAAATATATGCACATCAAACTAATGAGTCAATCTGAAGATAATGTCAATAAATGTCCGACAAAAATCATCATGGGATATGAATCTTCATCCACAGTATTAGTGACATCACACTCAGTTCACCATTGAAAGTAGTGTTAGAGATAGGACAGTCCTCCACCCTTAAAACAACTGCCTCTTACCAGCTCCCTTGATCTCTGGTCAGGAGATCAATAGCGCCTTTTGGCTTATAACCCAGCCACAGTCTCAGATAAGGATGGATATAAGGTCAGATCGACTCCTCCTATTATCCTAAACAGCCCATACACAACTTGTCCAATGGCCAGTCATAAAAGGAGAAAAGAAGCCTCCATAGTGTAAAAACGTATATAATGTTTATTAATAAAACAGTATTGCACTCACATGTAAGCGAAATAGTTCAGGCAAAAAACAGATGAACGAGCCGGCCGGCTCTCTCTACAAAGCACCCGTAGCTTCCGGGACTGCGTGTGTGTGTTGTGGTGGCGTCAGCACGCCGCTCTCCCTACGCCGTTTCGTCAAACCTGACGTCGTCAGGTGCCCCTGGACGTTATGCCAATTAACACATGCATTACAGCTCAATGAATCCTGCTTATGTGTTTCCCTTCATTGTTCCCCTGGTTGTTCAGTCTGTTGTATTTAAATTAAATGTAAACCTTATTATTCCTTTTTGAATCACACTCCAGCGCATGTGCAGAGCACACAACAAAATACAATGTGTACTGTGGTACAAATTGAGCAGGATTATTTTACCTGCAGCACAGATAGAGTAGAATCAGTTTTTCCTGCATTGGCGCCTATTTTAAAGCAAATGCGGTGATTAGTCAAAGCATGATAAAGTATGTTCGGGTGCATGCATTACTGCAATGCATCCCAATGTGCGTGGCCCCAACTTGATGACATTTAATTTGCTAATGTACTATACATCTCAAACAATTACTATTTATTTTTTCTTTTTGAAAAGTTACCTTTTTTGCGTCTTGATGCTACTGATTTTTCCCCCAGCCTACATGCGTGCATTTTCAACAGCGATGGCAGGTCATTGTACTAAAATGGCTTCCTAACGGTGACAATGGCGGAATGAGCCTTTTGAATGTCAGTACAGTTTTTGTACTGATAAGTGTCTAACAACATCTTTTGCTAGCAATTTTTTTTTTAATCTAGATTTCTCTGTATGCTTAAGCTGGTCTTTGCAGAGCTGAAAGGATATTATCAGTAAAAACTTTGGAGGCTATATCCAGAACCCCTTTGTCCAGACAATTCTAGTGCTTGCCTTGGAATGGGTCTGTAGGGCACTGAGCTCTGCATTGTGGTGCTTTCCAGACCTGTGCATATTGTCAGACATAGAGTGTTTCTCAGCTCCGGAGCCCTGGTGGCTCACTGGAGTGCTAGGCTGTGCAGGGGGCAGGAGCAGCTGGCTCAGGCTTAACAGCATGCTGAGTGGCTGAACCAGATCCCACCATTAACCACTTAAGGGCCAAGCCTCTTTTTGAGATTTGTTGTTTACAAGTTAAATACATTTTTACTTAGAAAATTACTTAGAACCCCCAAACATTATACATTTTCTTTTCTAACACCCTAGAGAATAGAATGGTGGTCATTGCAATACTTTGTCACACTGCATTTGCGCAGCGGTCTTACAAGCGCACTTTTTTGGGGAAAAAAATATTCTTTTTTGAATTACAAAATAAGACAACAGTAAAGTTAACCCATTTTTTTTTTTTTTTTTTTTTTTTAATATTGTGAAAGATAATTGAAAGAGTAAATTGATACCCAACGTGTCACGCTTCAAAATTGTGCCCGCTCGTGGAATGGAGACAAACTTTTACCCTTATAAATCTCCATAGGTGACATTTAAAAAATTCTACAGGTTGCATGTTTTGAGTTATAGAAGAGGTCTAGGGCTAGAATTATTGCTCTCACTCTACCGATGGTGTCGATACCTCACATGTGGTTTGAACACCGTTTTCATATGCGGGTGCTACTCGTGTATGCGTTTGCTTCTGCACGTGAGCTAGGCGGAACGGGGCGAGAGCTTCCCGAGGGGGTTATCTATTGCGGGGAGGAACCGAGACAGCCGCCGTGGGACCCCAGAACAGCAGGATCAGGGCCACTTTGTGCAAAACGAACTGCACAGTGGATGTAAGTATAACATGTTTGTTATTTTAAAAAAAACCTATACAACCACTTTAAAGAGACTGTCTGTCTGGGCTGCTACCTGTCTAGATGCTCTTAAGGGCCCTAAACCCATCAAGATCTTTTTGTCTCCAGGCATACTCAATGGAGATTTGGAAGAAGTTATACCCCTAAAAAGGTTGTCAGCCCATTTGAGCTGTTTCGTTAAGTGGGTGCTTCCCTCTGTGGACCCAGCAATACCCAGTCTTAAAGCACTGAAGATTCCTGTGGGCAATGCGCCTGTGTTTAAGGATCCAAATCCTAAATGGTTGGAGGATCTTCCAAGACTTCATTCTCTCTGGCAGAACCTGCTTTCCAACCTACCTTGACCGTGATCTAATTTGTAAAACTTTAGTTGAATACATTAATGCCACTGGAGAAGATTTGACTACTTTCCAGACCAAGCCCCAACTTATGGAGCGTTTAGAACTTATGCCTTCAGCCCTGAGCTCCTTTGTGGACTAGTCGTTGCCTGTCTCAACCCCTCTCTTGTCAGTGAACATGTGCAGGACTCTTTGGCCTAGAGTGTTGGACTGTAGTGCAGTCAGGCATACAAAAAACGATCAACATGCACTTTGAGGGACAGTTTCTCTTTTGGAGTTACCTTGGACAACCTCATCAAAGATTGTGGGTAAGAGTACTTCTGCCCCAGTACAAGAAACCTAAACCTCAGGCCGGGATGGTTTACTCTGCTTCAGAGGGCAAAAATAGTTGTTCTGTTAGTCTCAGGCCAGCCAGTTCAACTGCACAGCTTGGGCTTCCAAGTCCCCCAAACCTGCAGATAAACACTTTTTTCTGCATGAAGAGGCATCCCCACAGTGGGAGGACAGCTGGACAGACCGCGTCTTTGTTAGCTGGGTTTGATGTTGGCGCAGGGGACTTGGACAAGGAATCTTGTGTCCTAATAAGTATATTCTGAAACTTTAGTGTTGCAGGGACAACCTAACCACCTAGACGACCAGGCTGAAGTCATACAATCCAGACTCGGTCAACAGCAGTGGCATACGTTATTCATGAGGGGGCACCAGAAGTCTTGCCACTACAAGAGGCGAAGATATTTCAGTTCTGGGCAGAACTCCATGTTCCAGCTTAGTTTGTAGCTTGTATAATTGTTAGGACCTACTCAGCCACAGTGCCTGGATCCAGGGGAATGTTCTTTATATACATGTTCCTAGACCTGTTACAGGTGTGGGACACCAGATGTGAAATCCTAGCCTCCAGATTCAACAATCAACTGGACAGATCTGTGTTCAGATTGAGATCCTCTGGCAGAATAAGGAGATGCTCTAGTTCAGTGATGGTGAACCTTGGTCCCCCAGATGTTTTGGAACTACATTTCCCATGATGCCCATGCAAATGCAGTGTAGATGAGCAACATGGGAAATATAGTTCCAAAACATCTGGGGTGCCAAGATTTGCCATCGCTGCTCTAGTTACTCTGATGCATACAGACTTTCTTCTGAAACTCTTTCCTTGTCTGCTTCGCAGGTTTGGGATGGGAGGTTTTTCTAGATTGGCACTCCAACCTGATTAGACTTCTGGCATATGCCCAGTGGTTACTTTTCAGTTTGTCCAGATCTTTTGTCACAAGTAACAACCTATAATCCTGCTTCATGGTCATTAGCATTGAAGGCGTGACTCTTGAGGAACAAAGGCATATCTAAATTGGCAATTCCCATGATACAGAAC
This sequence comes from Lithobates clamitans, assembly GCA_037952925.1. Taxonomy (NCBI): domain Eukaryota; kingdom Metazoa; phylum Chordata; class Amphibia; order Anura; family Ranidae; genus Lithobates; species Lithobates clamitans. Next base: position 1,611,771 of record JBBGZY010000821.1, read on the forward strand.
TTGACAAAAATGCACTTCTACTAATTTTCTGGGGTGAAAGTTATCCGTGGAATGAGTCTTGTCAGGTTTGGATCAACAGTTGGCTCAGAGTACCATTTAATGACCAAATATCAGCACTGATCATCTTGTTCCAAATACTGCTAGCTTCCCATTCCTTGATTAATGTGTGATACATAAGGTGTCTCATGTGGCTCACCCTATGCGCTCCTGGTGATATTGTGAAATCTAAGTTTAGTTTTTGGCACTTTAACTTACAAGGTTTTATTTTCTTGTTAGGCCTCATGCACACGAGACGCTGTTAAACACGCGTTCAGAGGCAGTTGGACACTTTTTTTCAACTGCCCCTGAACTCATTCAATGTTATCCTATGTGTCCATGTACACAGTTTCATTTTTTGGCGTTTTTAGGCAGTTGTGTTTAACCTCGTTTTTCCAGAGGCAAAAAAAGGGTTCAGACGCAAAAATTTTCCATGTTTTAGACGCCAAACGCGGCTAAACGACGGTACCGCGTTTTAGCCGCGTTTGTGTTTTATAAGTGTTTTTAAAAGAACCCTATTTTTTGGACCAGAAAACACAGAAATATGATGGTAAACTGCAGCAGAGAATGACATTTTGTCACCCGACTTTGGGGCCCCATATCTCGGGGCCACTTGGTGCTAGGAACTTGGTGTGCAAACACAGTAGAACTAGCACTACATATCCAATTTTGGGGTTCCTAGCACCAAGTGGCCCCGAGATATGGGGCCCCAAAGTCGGGTCGCAAGATGTCAAGCACTTTTCTGCAGCAGAGAATGACATTTTGTGACCCGATTTTGGGGCCCCGTATCTCGGGGCCACTTGGTGCTAGGAACCCCAAATATGGATATGTTGTGAGTTCCACTGTGTTAGCACACCAAATTTGGGGTTCCTAGCACCAAGTGGCCCTGAGATACGGGTTGGGTCGCAAAATGTCATTCTCTGCTCTGCAGACGCTTCTAGACGCAAACGTGGTAAAACACAGCATGCAAATGCGGCAAAACGGGCGTTTCTGAACACCGGTTTCAGCTTTTAAAAACGTGTTCAGCAGAGTTTGCACCGGCGTCTCGTGTGCGTGAAGCCTTACCATCACCTCTGCATTGAAAGTGTCTGATTTGGCAGCCTTATCCTGTAAAGTATTCTTTCTGGAGTCCTCAAGTCTGGGAAGTGAGCAAGCTCAGGCAGTTAGGAGAACCTTATGTAGAGGATAGGAGTGGTCCAATGCAACTAGGCTGTAACTAAGTCTGAGTGAGATTGAAGAGCCCAGAGTCTGAGACCATTGATGATAGCAGCGGTACAGCTGACAAGAGAGCCAGGTGGCTTAGCATTTCCACTTTTTTTTTGCTGGCCAACTTTGCTTTTATTTTAAATAAAAGTGGGCAGCCAAGCCTTTAAAACAGTTTCGACTGGCATGGACTTCACTAAAACGCTGGGCTAACCAACTCCATTATCACAATGTATATCAAGCTTCAGGGGTTTCCTGGTCTGGGCGAAGGGAGCGCAGTTCTAGAGGAGAAGAGGAGTTCAAAATGTATGCAAATGCATATGTCACCCATTTACAGGCGCACCTATTGCAGTCTGTGAAGGCAAAAATGCCTGCATATGCTAAAAAAAACTTCATGTGTTTGTGTTTTTATTTTTTTTTTTTGAACTGGTGAATGGGTTGGAGGGAGAGATCAATTTGGTCTGTACTTTTTATCTACATAATACTTATTCCTGCAGCCAAGTTGTTTTATAAAATCTTATTGTGATCTGTCCCGGGATTGAAGACTTTACCATAATCCACTTTTACCTGCTGAAGCCCTTGGTCCTCTCTGGATTTCTTTAACACATTTGTCTGCTTCAGAGGATGCAAGCTGATTATTTAACTTACAAAAATATTCTAGGAATAAGGGCCCATTCTCACTAGAACGAAGTGCAGGATACGAGCATTCTGTATGTAATTCCCGCACCGTGTTCAAGACGCAGTGCCCTTGTGATCTGTAGCGAGTGTCAGTGCAATGCTAATGACACCCCAAATACAGTGTGTTTTGTCTTCACCAGATCGCATGGTACATAAGTACCATGGAATCTGGTTGCAGTGCATTTGTTAAAGTAGTGCATGCACCACTTTTTGGTTTTATGCAGTGCAAATTAATGGGCTGAAAACGTACTGCACTCAAATCTCATAGGAACACAAGCACACTTGTGTGATTTCCTGGTGTGAAACTGCCCTAAATGATTGCTTTCTGTGAAGAAAGAATGCATTTTGTTTTAGCTGCTTGTTAATAACTTTATAGTTCCAGTTTTACACCATAGATGACCTGTATATTTTATCCCCTAAAGGTATATTTTACCTTTACCAAAAAATGCCAGTAGATAAAGGCAAACTGTGCAGGTTTTACCAAAGTTGAATAATGCCTTTTCTATAGGTGTAGCAATGATGATTGTTCAGCGGGAAAGTCTCCTGCTCTCGGAACACAATAGCTCAGTTGATGGGGGGGAAATTGGCTAGTGTTTTTCCTTTTAATCTCGTGGTAAAGAAAAGCAAATTAGTTAAGAGAAGTTTGGGAATGCAGAAAAAAAAAAATACTTGCCTAGATGGCTGCAGCACTGATCCCAGCTGCAATTGTGCCCCATAGGCTTTACCCTGAGAACTGAGCGATCAAGGACCGCTGACTGTCAGTCACCGGTTCTGCTCTGGCCCTCAAGGCGCTCACTGGAGCGCTGGGCTGGGGAGGAAGCGGCTCACTAAGAGGCTGAGACCGTTGTCAGTCTAGGCTTCTGGGTCTTTCCAGAGCCTTAACCAGCTGACTGATGTCAGGTGACCGTGAACTTTAGCCTGCTGTCGGCTGAAAACAGGTCACAGGAGTGCAAAACGAACTGCACTCCTGGGATCCATAGAAGTACAGCCAAAAAAAGCTTTGGCTTTACTTCTCCTCCTTTTTTAAAGTATGGCCTGCTTTACTGTTCACCTCCGCCATTACTGGAGCAAGCTCTTTCTCTGTTTCAAGCCCCCTCCTGTGTGTTTTCTCTCCCCTGACATAGTAGTTGAGCTCAGGGTTTGTGAATTAGCTTCTGTGATGGTGGAGGTGAGCAGTAACAGCTAGGAGTCTCTTCTCTTCTGCAATGTCCAAGCAACAAGGCAGGATGGATTGATATCGATCTTTAGAGTTTTTCAGGCTTCAGGAGATGCATAAGCGAAGGCATTATTCATCTTTAGTCCAAGCTGTATAGGCAGTTCTTTTTAATAATGGTGAACTATGTCTTTACCAGCCCTCAAAGTTTTCACTCGCCTGCTCACATTTTGCGAGTGAAAAAAATGAGGATTGCGAGTATTGCAGGGCTGTGCTGTCTCGGGAATGTATAGCCAGTAAACCCCCACCCGGCGCGCACAGGCTAGCAGCGTGGCCAATTCAATAGGAGTAATACAGGTGTCTGGGACCGCCCCCTCCCTCCTGCCGCACATCCCCGCTCCGATTTAGGCTCACATTATGGGCTTTGAATAGGTGTCAAATAGCCACCTGGGACCGCCCCTCCACCTCCCTCCTGCCGCATATCCCCGCCCCGCTCACATTGTGGGCTTTGAATAGGTGTCAAAGAGCCGCCTGGGACCACCCCCTCCACCCCCTCCTGCCTCACTTCTAAGGAGTGGGGTGGTACATGTCTCTGCAGGGCAGCCCTAAGTGGGCAGGCTTGAACACTCGATCCGCCCTCGGTGTGCACTGTTGCATGACCCCTGTGGCTGCAGCAGGACAATGGTAAATAATAAATGACAAATATTGGAAGCAGCACATGTGCTGGAGACATTGGTATAATGGTAGATGGAACAAGATGTGTTGGGAGGGAGGGGGGATTAGCAGCGGTATAATGGTTTGTGGGGGGGGGGGGGGTTACTGTGGTCTGAATCATACCTATGCCTCCAATTCCACCCCCCCCCCCCACCCTATCATACATGTGCCTCCGATTCCACCCCCCTCCCCAATGTATCATACCGTATGATAGATTGGGGGGTGGAATTGGAGGCACATGTATGATAGGGGGGGGTGGGGTGGAATTGGAGGCATAGATAAGATGGATTGGGGGAATACTTGAAAGCATAGATGCACTGTATTGGGGGGTGGGATTAGAGGCATAGGTGTGCTGGAGACGGAAGGTTGGAAGACTAGGTGTGCTGGGGGGTCGTTAAAAGCACAGGTGTACTGGGAGGGGGTGTAAGGAGGCAGCAATATGCTGGGAAGAGGAATTGGAGGTAGAGGGGTTCTGGGGGAGACATTGGCGGTGCTTGTTTATTTTTGTAACTTAATTCTGCATAAAATATGTAACAGTGTAATTTAATGAGATAAGGGGCGGAATTGGGGACGGGGCATGGTAGGGGTTGGGTGGAGCAACTGGTGGCGAGTAACCCTTAAGGCCTGGCTAGTAGCTCAGGACTTGAAATTTTGAGCCCTGCCTTTACCATTTTCTTTTCTTATTTGTGTTGTTCTCCTAATATACTGTGGGCACTCTTAACCTTTTAGCAGCAATCATCATTTATTCTATTCATAATTTGGTGTTTTTCATGCATTGTTTCAAAAGTATGCTATGCCAAGCTAATATGCAAAAAGTATTTGGTTTTGCTTGAGATCTTCATTACCTTTAACATCTTTTTCACACATTCAGATTGTACTGTGGTTGTGTTCCTGTCTGGTCTTTTTAAAAAGCTGGGAAAAAATGCAAAATTCACATAAACCCTTGTCCTTTTAGGCCTCATGTACACTGCTGCTGGTAAACGGACGTTTAGGAGCAGTTGGGCACTTTTTTTTTTAATTGCCTCTGAACTCTCCTCTATTATCTTATCAGTACATGTACACAGGGTCGTTTACAGAGGTTTCCAGGCAGTTACGTTTAGAGGCTTTTTTTGGAATGCAAAAAAGCTCAGAAGCTTGAGTTTAGAGGCATTTCAAGTGCTAGCCGCGTTTCGTTTACAGGTGCTTTTCATTTTTGGCTTTTTTTTTTTTTTAACGCTTCTAAGGCCTCTTTCACATGAACGATCTGTTCAGGTCCGCCTTTCAGTTTTTTAGGCGGACCTGAACGGACCCTCCATAGACCTCTATGGAGTGTCGGATGTCAGCGGTGACATGTCCGCTGACATCCAACCCGCTCCGATCCGAATAAGTGTAACGGAGGAAAAACCTACTTTTCCATCCTTATCGGGTGAGGACGGACTCTACGGTCCGTCGTAATCCGATACCCTGTAGGGGAGAGTGGCACTGTGACAGGTCCGTCGCTGTAATCTGCCTGCTCAGCGGGGATCCACGGAGCGATCCCCGCTGAGCAAGCGGATGTTCACGGGGCGGATCATCTCGGATCCGTCCCGTGTGAAAGGACCCTAAATGTAAACGTAAGTTTTAAACGTGGGTTACTATCTGTAAAGTTAAATCGTTCAGGAGAGGTTGTAAAAACTTCCCGTGTACATGAAAGCCTAAGATAAAGCTGCCCATGCTGATGGGAACTGAAAAAAGAGACAGTCGCTAGTGTTGCTTTTGTACACATACAGCATTTTAAAGACACACTAAAATCACACTTTTTTTAAAATAAAATACATGCAATATGCTTAAAGCAGTGTTCCACACAAAAATGGAACTTCCGCTTTTCGGAACTGACCCGCGGGTATCTACGCCCCCACCCTTTGCTGTCTTCTGGGAGACAGCAGGGACCAGTGGGAACACGCAGCGCGAGTCGCACATGCACAGTAGGGAACCAGGAAGTGAAGCCGACATCGCGGGTGCCCTGGACAGGTACAAGTGTCCATATTATAAAAGTCAGCAGCTGCAGTATTTGTAGCTGCTGACTTAAAAAAAAAAAAAAAACGGTGGAACTCCGCTTTAAATATAAGTAGACGTAAGTCGATCTCGCTCTCTATCACGTGCTCTCTATCATGTGTTTTTTTCTGCTATTCAGACTTTTATATTCTATATCTTTGTTTTAAATTCTTTCTACAATATCCAATACATCTAGGGTTGCACCGATACTAGTATCGGTGCCGATACGGGTATTTGTAGGAGTACTTGTAAATGCTCCTGATGCCTAGTCCAACACCTGGACACTCAGGGTTGATCGGTGCAGGGGAAGTTATAATCACAGATCTCCCTGTGTGGCTTTAAAGCAGCTGACAGCGGCTTCTCCTTCTATTCCCTCCGTTGCTTTTCTGAAAGCCACACAGGGAGATCAGTGATTATAACTTCCCCTGCTGCCGCACTGATCATCCCTGAGTGTCCCCTGTATCCTCCTCCAGATCCTCTCTGTGTCCTCTACTGTGGGCTCCTCCGGTCCCCCTCCACCCACCAGGATGGAGAGCGGAGGAAGGAGCCGGTAAATGTCATTTACTGCCTCTTTCCTTTTCTGAATGAACAAAGTCAGTGATCACTGTCTCTGTCCATTCATAACTGAGCATCGTAAACTGTTTACGATGCTTCAGTTTATGAATGGAGAGAGGAGCCGCTGTCTCCTGTCCATTCATGTTCAGTGCAGCTGAGGCTACTGAGAAAGGGACTGGGGAATCTGTATCCTCAGTCCCTCTCCATGTCTCAAAGGGGAGTAAAGGGGGTAAAATATATATATTTTAAAGTAAAATTGAAAAAATAAAATGGACACTGTCCACCCCCCCGCCAAAAAAAAAAAAAAAGTATCGGTACTTGTACTCGGTCTTAAAGTGGTATCGGTGCAACTCTACATCCATATAAATCCGAATTCTAAAACACCCCCATCAGTGGTCCCAGAACACTTATCTTCCTGCCCCAGTAACAAAAACAGAGAGAGAAAAAAAAAACTCTTCTCTTCCCCCAACCTCCACCTCCCACAGGATTTGTCATATCTTTATACCAATCTCGGGTCTGGACCCCTCCCTGTGGTCCCCAATGCCTCAACCTCCTTCCCCATACTATGAGCACTCTTAGGCCTCCAGCATATCCTTATAGCCCCTAGATTTTTTTGGAATTCAGCCACTTCCCTCAGCATAGTACTTCTCTAGGGAATCCTCCCCTGTATACATAGTTTCTTTAATAGATCTTACCCAATCAATCTTTACGTCCCATTCTCCCATACTCGGGATCTTTGGTGTTCGCCAGTATCTCAGTATCAAGCTTTTGGCCGCACTTAATAAATGCGGGACTAAAGTATTCCTGTATTGAACTACCGTTTTTTCCGTGCCATGAAACAGACAACACCATTGTTCTGCTTGTATATGTTCTCCTGTAATTTAATTGCCTTAATGATTTCCTCCCAGTAGGGCTGTATCTTTATACATTCCCACCACAGATGCACAAAGGTTCCTGGGGCATCGCACCCCCTCCAGCACATTGAGGGCGCTCTATTCTCAGACTTGTTCTAGGGTAGCTACATTTGTTCTCTATGCACCTCCACCCCCCTGTAAGTGTACATAGCCACCCTCTCCTGCTTGTTCCCAAGATGCATTACACTAGACACAATCATCTCTATGGGAATTGTAATACACTTATCCAGAATTAACAGCATTGCTCGCTCTAAACTGTTAGCTGTGAGATACATCAGTGGAGAATAGGGAGTACAGGACAAAATGGAAGCTCCTTTTTAACCACCTCCCGTCCGTGCTATAGCCGAAAGACGGCTGCAGCGCGAACCTAATTTGCCGGGAGGGCGTCCATAGACGTCCTCCCGTTCTCGAGCGGCCTGCGCCCCCCTGCAGGGTGCGCACTGTGATCAGCGAGTCTGAGACTCGGCTGATCACGGATCGGAATAAGGGGTCGATCCTAACCCCTTACCATGTGATCAGCTGTCAGCCAATGACAGCTGATCATGTGATGTAAACAGAGCCAGTAATCGGCTATCTTTTCTCCTCACGCTGGTAGCGTGAAGAGAAGAAAAGAAGCCAATCACTGGCGGCTGTGAGTGGGACATTGGTCCCGAACGCGGATAGCCTCTGCAGAGGCTTCTGTGCCATCCCACAGTGCCATCCACCAGTGCCACCCTATAAGTGCTCATCAGTGCAGCCTCATCTGCGAATATCAACGAAGGAGAAAAATTACCCTTTTGCTAAATTTTTATAACCAACTATGACTTTTTTTTTTTTCTTTTTAATTTTGGTCTTATTTAAAAACCCAAGTGGTGATTAAATACCACCAAAAGAAAGCTCCATTTGTGTGAAAAAAATGATAAAAATTTAATTTGAGTACAGTGTAGCATGACTGCGCAATTGTCATTCAAAGTGTGACAGCGCTGAAAGCTAAAAATTGGTCTGGGCAGGAGAGGGGTTTAAGTGTCCAGTAAGCAAGAGGTTAAAGGTGAATTTTTAAAATAAACCTTCTCTAGTCACCTTTATGCTGCACCATTGGTGTGATTCTGCAGCTGTTCCACATCGGCTCTAAGACCAAGAACTGAACCAATACATGACCTCTGATTGCTCAGTTCTTGGTGTGCTCAGAGCAGTGACTGTCAGTCATTGCTCTTTGCTCTGCCCCTCTGGCATTTGCTGTAGTGCAGGCTAGAGAGGGGCTACACGCTGAGAGCCAGAGTCGGCTGTCGGGCAGCAGGGCGAACAATATGGTTGGGATTCTTTTACAGCCCGGAGTGGCTCTTCAGCTCGCTGATTGTATTGTGGCCAAAAACGCTTTAGCCATACTTCTCTTTTTAAATCATATCTAAACCTAAAATCAATACAGTAGATTGCAGCTCATCACTCCTCAGAGTCTCCATTACATAGGGAGGTATAGGGAAAACAAAATAGTGTTCAATGCAGAGAAAATTACAAGGTTACGTGTCTGACAAGTTTAAATATGTGTTTTTCTGTTATTGCAGAAAATGTGCTTGGCTTGAAAAAATACAACTAATGCTGCCACCACATCTGAGTACAGGTAAGCTGCATTATATTAAACATTTTGTGTGGTGTTTTCTGTTGCATAGTAGGTGAAGTTGAAAAAAGACAATCAAGTCCAACCTATGTGTGTGATTTATATGTCAGTATTGTATATCCCTGTATGTTGCAGTCGTTCAGGTGCTTATCTAATAGTTTTTTGAAACTATCGATGCTCCCCACTGAAACCACCGCCTGTGGAAGGGAATTCCACATCCTTACCGCTCTTATAGAACCCTCTACGTAGTTTAAGGTTAAACCTCTTTTCTTCTAATTTTTTTTTTTTTAAATCTTTTTATTGGTTTATAAGAAGAGAAACAAAAACAGATAAAGAGAACAAACAGTTAAACATACATTGGTCTAATATGATGTCTATGTGATCCTTGCAGGAATCACGCTGTCACCTTATTCATGAAGAATATATTATGACATCAGTCATAGCGTTACAGTTTACTGGGTCATGGTGGTGCTATGTGCAGTTGTACATGGTAAAATAGCATATTGTAGATTATTGTGTACACCCGGCACCCGCTTGGGAGCTACTTTGTGATTGGGGTCTACTGAGAGGCCTCTGAAGCGGTGGAGGGATCTGCCAGCCACTTAGACCAGACTTTGCTATATTTGTTGGGGCAGCCTCTGTTGTCATATGTGTCTTTATACAGAGGTAAGCTATTGTTAATTAATTGTTTCCACAGGGAGAGAGGAGGGGGGGTTGGTTTGCGCCAACTAAGGGCTATAGCTTTACGGGCATAGAACAGGAGCAATCCCACCAGTGTGCGTCCCGCCACCGTAGGAATTAGTTGTTCTACCAGGCCTAGTATGCAGATTGACATTGATGGTTGTAGTGGCACAGAGGTGATTTGTGTGATAAAGTCTAATATCTCCCTCCAATATCCGACAATTGCCGGACAGGTCCAGAAGATGTGGGTGAAGTCCCCAGGAGTCCCACCACATCTCCAACACCCGGGAGGGGAGTCGGGGTTCATTTTGTGTAGTCTGTGAGGGGTAAAATATGCCCGATGGACTATCTTGAATTGGATCAGGCGATCTCTCGGAGAGACCAGGGAGCTAAATGGGAAATCCCATATGTCATCCCAGTCATTGTTGTCAAAATTGGGGATGTCATGGGACCATTTAGATCTTAGATTTTCCATAGTCGGGAGGGAGGTGACAGTCAGGTGTGAATATAATTGAGAAGTGGGTTTTTTCGCACAATCTGATCTAAGAAGGTCCTCCAGTGAAGATTGGACTAGTTGAGGAGGGGAATTGGAGAATTGGTGACTGAAGGCATGGGAGAGTTGAAGGAATCGGAAAAAATAGGACTGGGGTATATTAAAATCGGAGTTTAGTTTGGAGAGCGGGACTAGGGATTGATTGGAGATAATCTGTGCCACCGTTTTAATGTTAAATTTGGTCCAGGCATGGGGCTCAGGTAGTTTATAGATGTGCTCCAGGGTTGGGTTTATCCAAAGGGGAGCATTGGGTGAGATTGCCTGTTGAGGGTATTTTTCTAATATGAGACCTGCCCCCCATGCACGCAGTGTAGTGCGCATGGAGGGTGTCAGTGGATAAGGGGCTTGAGGGCCTTGAAAAAGCAAAAATTTGAGCGCCTCTAGGGATCCCAGCACTGCCGTCTCGACCATGGTAGCTGGGTTAGAGGTGTCCGGATTGAGCCACCAAGCAGCTGTTACTAGCTGGGCGGCCAGATAGTACTTGTATAGATCCGGACACGCCAAGCCACCTTGGGAGGTCGGGCGTATCAGTGTTGACCAGCTGTATCTGGGGGATTGGGACCCCCATAGGAAAGAGGCGAGGAGGCGATGTAGTTGTTTGAAAAAGGATTTAGGAATCCACTGTGGAGAGTGGCGAAATAAGTATGTAAATTTGGGGAGTATTTTCATTTTAAACAAATTAATGCGTCCCAACAGTGAAAGAGGCAACGATTCCCACGCCTTCAGCCGTTGCCGAGTCTCCTGAACCATCGGGGACAAGTTGAGCTTTTCTTCTAATTTTAATGAGTGGTAACATTTCTTTTTAAACTCCCTTCCGCAAAAAAGTTTTATCCCTATTGTAGGGTCACCAGTATGGTATTTGTAAATTGAAATCATATTCCCTCTCAAGCATCTCTTCTCCACAGAGAATAAGTTCAGTGCACGCAACCTTTCTTCATAACTAATCTCCTCCAGACCCTTTATTAGCTTTGTTGCCCTTCTTTGTACTCGCTCTATTTCTAGTACATCCTTCCTGAGGACTGATGCCCAGAACTGGACAGCATATTCCCATGTGAGGCCGGGTCAGAGTCTTGTAGAGTGTGAGAATTATCGCTTTATCCCTGGAGTTAATCCCCTTTTTCTTTATCGTACATCATAGGACACAGGGCCTCAAGTAATTACTTGGTGGGTTATGGGCCTACCTTCAGGTGTTGACACTGGTATAACCAATACAGGAAGTTGATTCCCCTATATAACCCCTCCTCCTTCCAGGAGTCCTCAGTTTTTTCGCTAGTGTCTAAGGTGTTGGTCACAAGTGAAGATGTGCTCTGAGGAGCTCCAGGGAGGGATCTATGCTGGATTTAAAAAACCTCCACAACCGGATTCATCATCGCCACTGAGGCCATAGGATGCTACCTGGGCCTCGCATTGAAGAACGAGGTTTTGCCTGTAAGCTTCTCTTTGAGAGCTGGACCCTAGGAACCAGGACTCTTTTTGGTTTTTCGTTTCACCTATAGTTGTTCCTGAGGGGTGCTATACAGGTCCAAAGGAGCGGAACCCCTATTAAAAAGGGCCCCAGTCTTTGAAGGTTTAACTACGCTGCCCGCTGTGATGGGTGAAAGTTGGATCTGTCTGTTAAATCAGCAGTATCCTGCAGCGAGGATAAGCTAAGGGGAGAAGCCTAGGAACTGTAAAAAGTCCACCTATTTCTTTTTCTCCAAAAAATACATATATAAAATGTATAACTGTATGCCTTAAAATGTCTCCTCTAGAGGGAGTATATTACACTTACCTAGTACGATGCCTTTTTCAGCAGCTCTGTGTCTGGCTATAGCAGCGGGTGTGGTCCCTGCAGCCAGAGGGGAGTTCTTAATTGAACAGATGGTGTTCCTCTTCTGAGGGATCTAAAGGGGTTACAGCAGTAGTTTATGAACATACAAAACCAGCCATTTGCATTTTTTTGTATAAAGTCTTCCTTTAAAACTAGGAGCTTAACAAACATTGCTGATAAAAATTCCCCTCCCCCTCCCCTCTCCTCCTGGAGAGGTGTGGTAACAGCTGACACTTATGTGTAATCAGGTTCTCACCTGAAGCTTAACACAGACGCTCTCAGTTCATATGCTGAAGACAGAAGTCTGTCACACTAAGAGACACAGGAGCGCTGGGCATGTAAAGGTGTGTAAACAGGCATTTCCAGCACAGGAAAAATTATAGTACTCACATCAAAGGCTGATCCTTATGGTGACATTGTTTTCTTTTGCTAAAACTATTGTTCAGCAAATACAATAATTTGTTAAAGTGCCTCTGCTGTTGTGCTTAGCACATTTGATTTCCAGTGTACCACAAAGGTACCAAGGATTCCACCTCCAGGCGCTGGGAACTCCAGTCATTCCTCCACACTGTCATCCTCTCCGGAGATACCTGACATGGCAAGCCAGGGTGAATCATTGGAATCAGTTGGTAGTGCAACTGTTTCTCATACTTCAGCCCCTGTGTATGTGACTGAAGATGCATTCTCCTCTGCCCTGTTGGGCTTAGAAGGAAGATTAGGGGCTTTAATCGCATTCTCCATCCAAGAGGATAGGAAGCATGCTAGATCCCCCTCCCCCACCTCAAACCCCTTTTTCCAAGGGAACAGTGGGCACAGGATGAGGTGTTATCCTCAGGTGATCACGGGGAAAAACAAGCCAAATTTTGCTCTGCTGAGGAAACAACAGTTGAATAACCTTATGCAACCTCACAATCTGACAGATTGATGGTACAAACTCTTACAAAGATGGTTCATTCCACTTTTTATACTACTCCTAACAGAGTAAGCTGAAAGTCCAGGTCCCTTCTTTGGTTTAAAAAAAAAAAAAAACCTTTGCAGCGCTTATTTATGCTGAATGGGATCATCTGGATAAGCATTTTTTTCCCTCCAAAGAGTTTCTCAGTTCTCTATTATGGAGGAAAAATTCACAAAGTTTGGAAAGTACCAGCAGTAGACGCTGTGATTTCCAGCATCAATAAAGATGCATAATTGCTTAAGCATCTAACAGATAAGAAGTTGGAATTTTTTTGTTAAAATCCTCCTACCAATGGCGCTATGTTTCGCCATAGATGCCATAAAAGACCCTATCCACCAGGCGTCTCGCCTTGCGCTTGTGCTAAAACACATGCTTAGGACCCTGTGGTTAAAAGGGTTAGTCAGCCGAAGCATCTTGCAAAAAAGGGTGTCTGACTAGTTTCCTTTTTCATTGGGGAAGGTTTGGTGAAATACATCCAAATGATTTCTAGCAGTAAAGCTCTTTTGTCCAGTAGAAGGTATAAATGTCCTTTTATTTAAAGTGAAGCCACAACAGCTCACAGGTTAAGTACTCTGACGGCCAGTGCAGCTATGGGAGACTTCCTGACAGACATGGGTTCAGATCCACATGTCGGCGTTCACTAGTGAAGGAGCTACTCCTCACAGGTTAACTACTCATGGTCAGCGAAAGACGTGGGACCTCGTCCTCACGCTGGCTCCTTGTGACCTTGGACAAGTCACTTAAACAGATTCCTTCCCCTACGCAGGGGCGGTTGCCTCTAGGCAGCGGTGATGGCCTCCACTGTCAGACTCTAGGGCATGATTTCCAAGGAGTACTGTTCAGATCTGTGCGACTTCAAGGTAGTCTCTGCACTACTTTGGTACCACTTTGATGCGACTTGAGGTCCATAAACCTCTAGAATAAACAGGCATTGTTTCCTGTCGCATCAAAATCGCGCCCCGATGTGTTCTCGGCGGCAAAGGATCACAGTAAAATCACGCAACTTTGGGGGTTGCAATAGTGGAAACTGCGCCTAAGAGGAGAAAATATTCAGCCCCTGTATACATGATTGAAGATGCGTTTTTCCTCCGCCCTGCAGGGCCTAGAAGGAAAATTTAACGATTTTAATCGCATCCGCTATCCAAGGATGAGAAGCGTGTTAGATCCCCCTCCCCTACCTGAGATCCCTTATCAAGGGAACGGTGGGTAGAGGATGAAGGATTACCCTCAGGTAATCGGGAAGAAAGGCAAATTGAGTACTCCTCTGCAGAGGAGACAACTAGAGTTGAACTTTTTTTCAGTCTCGCAATCTGAGAAATTGCTGGTACAAACCTCTTACAGAGATGATTTGTGCCTCTTTCAAGCTACCTCTAGTAGAGTCAGCTGATCTGTTTTTTCTTAGGTTCCTTGGGTTCCACTGAGTTTTTCACTGCCTTTTTCATGCGTTTCCTGTACATGTACAGAGCCACGCAGAAATTCAACAGATCCATTCTAGATCTAAAAGAATCTAAATACGTTCCTGAAGATCCGCTCCTTTTTATGGAGTCGATCAAGTCAGTAGTTTCTATCCTGCAAGGAGGAAAACTTCTAGCGCCTATCGGCATCAGAGATGCATATCTGCATGTCCATATATTTCCCGCTTACCAAAGGTTTCTGCGGTTCGAAGTAGAACAGCAGCATTTCAGTTTATAGCCTTGCTCTTCGGGCTAGCTACAGCACCTCGAGTGTTCACAAAGATGCTAGCCCCACCTGTAGTCAGGGCAAGGGCACAGGGCTAAAACAGTCTTGGCATACCTAGACGATCTATTGCTAATAGACCAATCGCTGTTCGGAGTAAGGTGTACGCATTACAACCAGTTACCTGGAAAGGTCTGGGTTGCATTCTCAACCTAGTAAAGTCTCCATTAAAATAGCTTAAAAAGGGCTGCAGTATTTGGGTCTGATCATAGATACAGCCCAGAAAAAAACCCCCAAAAAAACTACCACTCTATAAAAGAGTTGGTGTGGATGGTCAGGTCAAAAGGAGGTCCCTCCATTCACCTTTGCATGAGGTTGTTAGAAAGGATGGTGGCTTCATTCGAAGCAGTTCCCTTTGCTCAGTTCCATTCAAGACTGTTGCAAAACAGCATTCTATTTTCTTGGTACAAAACGATCCAAGCTTTTGGGTGTCCCAAAGCCTCAATTGGTGGTTACTAAAGAATGTCCTAAAGTGTAAATACTTCAAACCACTTTTCTTGAAAGTGGTAATGACAGAGAAGACAAGTGTCCAAGGACAGTGTTCAAAAACCAGAAGAGCCTTGCCCATCAACATCCTAGAAATTCGGGCAGTGCGTCTGGCTCTAAAAGCCTGGACTTCCAGGTTAAAGGATTGTCCCGACAGGATCCAATCCGTCAATGCCACGGCTGTGGCCTATATCAATCAACAAAAGGGGCACCAAGAATCTCTCAGTGCAGAGAGAAGTGAACCATATTCTAACTTGGGCAGAAAGAAATATTCCGTGCACATCAGCAGTCTTCATTCCGGGAATAGACAATTGGCTTGCGCACTACATGTGCCGCCAGCAGATTATTCCCAGGGGAATGGTCTATTCACCCCGACATGTTTCGGGCTGTTTGTCAAGGACAGGGGACTCTGGATGTAGCATCCAGTGCAACATGGAGTTAGTCAACTTTGTGTCCACAACAAAGGATCCATTCGCATGCAGAACAGATGCGTTGATACTGTGGGATCAGCTTTTACTGATCTATGCATTTCCCCCTATTCAGTTACTGCCTTGACTTCGTTGCAGGATCAAGCTGGAAAGAAAACCGGTAATTCTGGCAGCACCAGCATGGCCCAGAAGGTCATGGTATGCAGAGGTTGTAAAGATGGCAGTGGAGAATCTGTGGTCCCTTCCACTAAGGCCAGACCTGCTCTCACAGGGGCTGATCCTACTTTACGAATGCTAAATTTAACGGCCTGGCTATTGAAACCCACATTCTGAAAAGATGTGGGCTTTCCAGGGCAGTTATTTCTACTTTAATGCTAGGAAACCAGCTTCCAGAACTATATATTATAGAGTTTGGAAGACTTATGTTTCCTGGTGTGAATCCAAGGGTTGGCACCCTCAGAGATATATTAGAGGCAGAATTCTTGCCTTTCTACAAGTAGAGATGAAGTTGGCCCCGAGTACTATTAAGGGCCAAGTCTCAGCCTTATCAATTTTATTTCAAAGACCACTTGCTACGCATTCTTTAGTCCGGGGTTTCATGCAAGGAGTGATGCGGATTAATCCGCCAGTTAAATCGCCCTTAAGCCCTTGGGACTTGAATTTAGTTTTGTCAGTGTTACAAAAACCGCCATTCGAACCATTACAGCATGTTCCCTTAGTCCTTCTGACTAGGAAGCTGATATTTTTGGTTGCTATATCCTCAGCAAGGAGGGTTTCAGAATTGGCTGCTCTTTCCTGTAAAGGGCCATATTTGATTATTCATGAGTGGTGTTACGCCCTCGTCCAGGCTTTTTGCCAAAAGTGGTTTCAGGCTTTCATCTGAATGAAGATATTGTCCTGCCATCGTTTTTTCCAAAACCATGTTCCAAGGAAGAAAAGTCACTACATTGTCTTGATGTGGTGAGAGCAGTGAAGATCTATTTTAAAGAAAACTGCTCAGATTCGTAAGACTTATTTATTCTGCCAGAGGGTCCTAAAGGACAGGCAGCGTCAAAATCCACTGTGGCTAAATGGATTTGGCAAATTATAATTCGAACTTATGATTTAAAGGGAAAGATTCCCCCTTTTCAAGTTAAGGCGCACTCTACCAGAGCGGTTGGTGCTTCTTGGGCAGTGTCACCAGGCCTCCGTGTCTCAGATCTGCAAGGCCGCGACTTGGTCTTCAGTGCATACATTTACAAAATGTTATCAAGTAGATGTAAAATGGAATGGGGATATCGCCTTCGAGCGCAGTGTGCTGCAAGCAGCAGTATAATTCCTCAAGGTCTGGGGGTGCCCTATGGGTTGTCTCCCTCCCCTCAAGTAGCATTGCTATGGGACATCCCACCAAGTAATTACTTGAGGCTCTGTGTCCTATGATGTACGATAAAGAAAATAGGATTTTTAACACAGTTTACCTGTAAAATCCTTTTCTTGGAGTACATCATAGGGCACAGAGCTCCAGCCCCTCTGTTTTGTGGGGTGAGAGTATATTGCTTGGCTACAAAAACTGAGGACTCCTGGAAGGAGGAGGGGTTAATAGGGGAGTCCACTTCCTGTATTGGTTATACCAGTGTCAACACCTGAAGGTAGGCCCATAACCCACCAAGTAATTACTTGAGGCTCTGTGTCCTATGATGTACTCCAAGAAAAGGATTTTGCAGGTAAGCGGTTTAAAAATCCTATTTTAATGCATGCCAATATTCTGTTTGCTTTGTTAGCAGCGGCTTGGCATTGCATGCCATTGCTGAGCCCATCTAGTAGGACCCCCAAGTCCTTTTTCCATCCTAGATTCCCCCAGAGGTTCACCCCCTAGTGAGTAGATTGCATTCATATTTTTGCCACACAAATGCTTTATTTTAAATTTTTCTACATTAAACCTCATTTGCCATGTAGTTGCCCACTCCATTAATTTGTTCAGATCTTCTTGCAAGGTTTCCACATCCTGCGGAGAAGTTTTTGCCTTGCTTAGCTTAGTGTCATCCGCAAATAGGATTGAACTGTTTACCCCATCCTTCAGGTCGTTTAGGAATAAATTAAACAGGATTGGTCCAAGCACAGAACCCTGGGGGGACCCCACTTCCCTTCCCTGACCATTTTGAGTATTCCCCATTTATTACTACCCTCGGAACTCGCCCTTGTAGCCAGTTTTCAATACATGTACTCACCCTATGGTCCATGCCAATGGACTTTACTTTGTACAGTAAACCTTTATGGGGAACTGTGTCAAATGCTTTTGCAAAATCCAGATACACCACGTCTATAGGCCTTCCTTTATCTAGATGGCAGCTCACCTCCTCAGAGGATTAACAGATTGGTTTGGCAAGAACGATTCTTCATGAATCCATGCTGTTTACTGCTAATGATACTTATCATCCTCTCCAAGAGCTTGCATACTATTGATGTCAGGCTAACTGGTCTGTAATTCCCAGGGATGTATTTTTTTTTAAAATAATGGTGATACATTGGCTTTTCTCCAATCAGCTGGTACCATTCCGGTCAGTAAAAATTAGGAACAATGGTCTGGCAATTACTTGACTGAGTTCCCCAAGCACCCAAGGGTGCAAGCCATCTGGTCGCGGTGATTCATTAATGTTAAGTTTCCCAAGTCTAGTTATAATTCTGTCCTCTGTTAGCCATGTGGGTGCTTCCTGTGATGTGTCATGAGGATAAACAGTTTTGGTTACTGAAAACCCCCGATTCCCTCGTGAAGACTGAGGAGAAGAATAAATTCAATACCTTTGCAATCTCCCTTAATCTTTTACCACTTCCATCAGCTTATTTCTCACAGTTACAACCTTTTGTACCATCTGCCCCACCCTATTAGATTGTAAGCTCTTCTGAGCAGGGCCCTCTTAATCCTCTTGTATTTTATTGTATTATAACTATTTTCTCCCTTTTATATTGTAAAGTGCTGTGTAAACTGTTGGCGCTATATAAATCCTGTATTATAATAATCTCCCCATCCTTTGTAACCAGATGTCCTTCCTCATTCTTTACGGGGCCAATATGGTCTGTCCTTTTATTTTATTTTTTTACTGTTTATATACGTAAAGAATTCCTTGGCATTTTTTTGCTCCCCTCCGCTATGTGTCTTTCTCGTTCTTTCTATCTTAGCCGCCCTAATTGCACCCTTACATATCTTGTTGCATTCTTTGTAAAGTCTAAATGCTGATGATGATCCCTCAGCCTTGTATTTTTGAAGGCCTTCTCCTTTGCTTTTATATGCATTTTTACATTGTAGTTAAGCCATCCAGGACTTTTGTTTGCTCTTTTAAATTTATTTCCCAATGAAATGCACTGGCTAATGCCCTTATTTAATATGCTCTTAGGGCCAGTTGACATCATAGAAACACAGTCCGGATGCGTTCCAGGTACTTTTCTGTATGTGCGTTTTTGATGCAGTCCAATGTTTTTTTTCCCTCTATTTCCTTACCTTAAGGACACTGTGTTGCAGTGCATTTTTGGTGCATTTTACAGTGTTCCAGTGCAGGAAAAATGCATCATATTCTACTTTTATTTTTTCTGGAACTACAAGCACTGGTGTGAAATATGCCATTGAAAACCATATAACCTACTTTCCATGCGTTTTTGATGCAGAAAAAAAACTGGACTGCAAGTGATGTAAACTGGCCCTTAAAGCAAACCCATCTCTCCTCCATGTTCTTTGTTTTAACATTTTTTCCCAATTTATATCTTCTAGCAAAGCTCATAGTTTAGGGAAGTTGGCTCTTTTTGAAATTCAGTGTCTTTGTATTTCCCTTATGTTTCCTACTTGTGTGATTTTATACTGAAGCCAATTGACCCGTGATCGCTGTTTCCTAAATTTCCCCCGTATTTCCACATCTGTGATCAGGTCTGTATTGTTGGTAATCCAGTAGATCTAGTAACTCTTTATTTCTAGTTGGTGCGTCTACCATCTGACCCATGAAATTGTCCTGCAAGACATTTAGGTACTGGCGAGCATTAGATGAATCCGTGGTTCCCTCCGCCCAGTCTATGTCTGGATAATTAAAATCCCCCATTATGATAACACTTTCTATCCTTGCTGCTAATCCAAATTGTGATAGGAGGTCCGTCCACCAGATCCCTGATGTGCCGAACCTGAGTGCCCGGTAGACGGCATACAGTTTGGCGCTTCAGGTCTTTTGTGACATTGTTCTCTCTGTCCTTCTTAGAATTGAGTCCTCTACCACCAGAATCTGTCTTTCCTTTTCCTTCGCTGCCCCCCCACTCTCACTGGAGTATTTCTATACAAATATATTGTTGGACACAAAGGGGTCGACTCGATTTACTAAAACTGCTGAGTGCAAAATCTTGTGCAGCTATGCATAGAAACCATTCATATTTTATTTATTTTTTAATCAAAAATTAAAAATGCCTGTAATCAAAATGTGGCTAAACGCGCATTACCACTTTTACATGCGTTTACAAGCTGTTACAGGTGTTTAGCGATTTCAATGCCTCTGAACATCCATCCTGAACGCATTTTTTTTGCTTTCCAAAAAATGCTTCTAAACTCAACTGCCTAGAAACGATTATAAGACCCCGTGTAAATGTACTGATAAGATAATATAGAGGAGGGTTCAGGAGCAGCCGAAAAAAAAAAAAAAAAGAAAAAAAAAAGCCTAACTGCTCCTTCGGCCTCATGTACACTGCTGTTGGTAAACGGACGTTTAGGAGCAGTTGGGCGTTTATTCAGCTGCCCTTGAACTCTCCTCTGTTATGTTATCAGTACATGTACACAGGGTTGTTTATAGTCTTTTCTAGGCAGTTGAGTTTAGAAGCATGCATGTCCGATCAGATGAACTGCCATGCATGGCTCTCGAAAGCTCTGTACTTAAAATCAGATTATCGTACGATCGGGTTGAAAGCGGTATTTTTCTTCAGATTTTCGGATCGTGTGTAAGGGCCATTACGGTTGCCATACACATTACAATCTGACCATGCAATCTTTGTATAGTTGACTTTTGATCTATTAAAAGAATGCAGTATAAGCACCTAGCAATGAATTTGTATCCAATTGGGTAGATCAGTTTTTGGTAGGAGATTGCACAACGATTAGATTGTAACATCTTTGTTTATCTTTAGATGAGAACTAGGCAGGCATTGTTGATTTGTCTAGATGTCTCTGGCTGGCACATAGTATAAAAAGATGTGCATGGCTAAACTTGTGGGGTTTCTTTTTTTTTTTTTTTTTTCCCAGCAGTAGTGATTTTTCTACAGTGGCTACATGTGCAGAGTAAGTGGAAGTTTGCTGTTTAGTCTTGGTGTGCAGTCATGTTGCAGTTTGCACACTGTAGTACTGACTGCAGACACAGACATGAAAAAAACTCAGTTGGTCTGATTTTACTAAACTGAACATTCTTTTCACACTCAAGTCTCTTGCACATGGGTGTCTGAGCCCATGCAACGTGAATTCTGGTGTGTTTACCCTGCCTGGGTCGCCCAAGTACTTTGTACAGGCGCTCACAAACATGGAATAAGTGTACCCTCGTATATATGCTGGTGCTTGCGTAATCACAAGTATAATACACAAATTCTATGGTACCCTGTAAATTAAGCTTTTATGTACTTTTCTTTCCCGTGGCCCATATATTAAGGCTGCTGCATCTCTGCTCCCCAGCTGCTCCAAGGGTCATTTCAAGTGATACTAAACTACATCTGAGCACCACAAATAAGTATATATGATCTATTTTCCTATCTCTTTACTAATGCTAGCAGCATAAGGATTAAAAATAGTCAATGTTGATTTGAGAGTATATTCCGCTTTGAGAACAGGATGATGAACTTTTAGTAAATTGCTTCAGGAAAAGAATTTAAATTCTTTGCAGTCTTAAACTTCATGTACACTGCAGCTGGTAAATGGGCGTTTAGGAGTTAGGGATGCACCGAATGGGTTTTTTGGTGCCGAAACCGATACCGAAAATGAATAAACTAGGTCGAAAACCGATACTTAAACAGCACCGATACCGAAAGTGACTGTTTTTAAAAAAAAATATTTTTATACAGGAGATGGTCAGAGACTGGAGACATAGTACAGGAGATGGTCAGAGACTGGGGACATGGTACAGGAGATGGTCAGAGACTGGGGACATGGTACAGGAGATGGTCAGAGACTGGGGACATGGTACAGGAGATGGTCAGAGACTGGGGACATGGTACAGGAGATGGTCAGAGACTGGGGACATGGTACAGGAGATGGTCAGAGACTGGGGACATGGTACAGGAGATGGTCAGAGACTGGGGACATGGTACAGGAGATGGTCAGAGACTGGGGACATGGTACAGGAGATGGTCAGAGACTGGGGACATGGTACAGGAGATGGTCAGAGACTGGGGACATGGTACAGGAGATGGTCAGAGACTGGGGACATGGTACAGGAGATGGTCAGAGACTGGGGACATGGTACAGGAGATGGTCAGAGACTGGGGACATGGTACAGGAGATGGTCAGAGACTGGGGACATGGTACAGGAGATGGTCAGAGACTGGGGACATGGTACAGGAGATGGTCAGAGACTGGGGACATGGTACAGGAGATGGTCAGAGACTGGGGACATGGTACAGGAGATGGTCAGAGACTGGGGACATGGTACAGGAGATGGTCAGAGACTGGGGACATGGTACAGGAGATGGTCAGAGACTGGGGACATGGTACAGGAGATGGTCAGAGACTGGGGACATGGTACAGGAGATGGTCAGAGACTGGGGACATGGTACAGGAGATGGTCAGAGACTGGGGAATATGGTACAGGAGATGGTCAGAGACTGGGGAATATGGTACAGGAGATGGTCAGAGACTGGGGAATATGGTACAGGAGATGGTCAGAGACTGGGGAATATGGTACAGGAGATGGTCAGAGACTGGGGAATATGGTACAGGAGATGGTCAGAGACTGGGGAATATGGTACAGGAGATGATCAGAGACTAGGGAATATGGTACAGGAGATGATCAGAGACTAGGGAATATGGTACAGGAGATGATCGGAGACTGCGGACATGGTACTGGAGATCAATGCAGCCTCACTGTGCCCAGCAGCCTACCAGTGCCCATCATGCAGCCTGCCTGTGCCTCACCAGTGCATATAAACATACATATATAAAACACACACGAGCATACACACATGCACACAAATACACACATAAATAAACACACATACACACACAAACAAACAGCCTTTTTAAAAATTGGCAGCTGCAGCTCTGTACCTTCAATCTCCATGCATAGTACTGCACTGTAGGGGGAGGCAGAGAGCACAGCACACACTGCTAGACACCTTTCCCTTGCTTTCACTTTCAGAGTAAACAGCGTGACCGAGCTCCTGCACAGCCGATTTTATACATCGGCCTGAGGATCCATATGCAGCCACCGCTCGGGGAGAGGGGGACTTTACACGGAGATCCCACGGGCCGCCTGCAGCAGGGGAGGAGGAGGAGAGAGTAAGGACGGGCGCTCCAGAACGAAACCCCCGTGATGGGCGGGGCCCTACCCAGCAGGCCCTGCCCCATTTTCGGTGCCATTATCGGTGTGAATTCTCTTTCGGCAAATTGCCGAAAAGGCCATTTTCGGCCGATATCGTTCGGCGGCCGACATTTCGGTGCATCCCTATTAGGAGCAGTTGGGCGTTTTTTTCCATCTGCCCCTGAACTCGCCTCTGTTATCTTGTCAGTACATGTAAACAGGGTCTTAGGCCCCTTTCACACTGGGGCGGTTTGCAGGCGCTATTGCGCTAAAAATACCGCCTGCAAACCGCCCCTAAACAGCCTCCGCTGTTTGTTCAGTGTGAAAGCCCGAGGGCTTTCACACTGAAGCGGTGCGCTGGCAGGACGGTAAAAAAAGTCCTGCGAGCCGCATCTTTGGAGCGGTGAAGGAGCGGTGTATTCACCGCTCCTAAACCACTCCTGCCCATTGAAATCAATGGGACAGCGCGGCTATACCGCGGTAATACCGCGGCTATAGCCGCTCTGTACGAGCGGGTTTAACCCTTTTTCGGCCGCCAGCGGGGGCTAAAACCGCACCGCTAGCGGCCGAATACAGCCGCAAAAACGACGGTAAAACAGCGCTGTTTTACCGCCGACGCCCCCACCGCCCCAGTGTGAAAGGGGCCTTATAGTTGTTTCTAGGCAGTTGAGTTTAGAAGCATTTTTTGGAAAGCAAAAAAATGCGTTCAGGACGGATGTTTAGAGGAATTTGAATCTCTAAACGCCTGTAACAGCTTGTAAATGCGGTAAATCGTGTTTAGTTTACAGGTGTTTTTAATTTTTGACTATTTGAAAGAAAAAAGCTTCTAAACGCAGCATTTAAACGTGGGAAAATGGACGTTTTTAAACGTCTGTTACTATCTGTCCAGTTAAATCGTTCAGGAGAGGTTGTAAATCTCCCCGAGTACATTAAGCTTTAGAAAATCATGAGCCTACAAAATTAAATGGAAAGTCGACTCTGAACAAAAACAATTTACAGAATGCTTTGTGTAGCAATTTTAATACAGCTTCAATTATAACACAACTAGCACTTTGGTGTACGGTTTTCCCTGACAAATTCTGTAGAATGAGTTGCAATCCAATCCGGGATAGAACCGTATGAAAGTAGAATGCATAAGTTGAAGCTTGCCCTGTTTCCATAGCAACTGCTGCAGTACTTGGAGATGACCTTTTGGATTCCTCCTTTTTCTTTTCACGTTTAAGCATATTATTTAAATCTAGTTGGTAGACCAAATTGAATAGCAATAATTTTAAATAACTTGCCAGGATGGATTTAACTTAAATCAAGTTGATTTAAATCACGATTTAAATTACTAGTAAAAAGGCTTGATTTTTAAATCAACTCGGTTTAAATCATAATTTTTAAAGAGCAACTGTCATCATTGTCCCGCAGCTGCTTCTTTATTGACCCGCTGTTGACTCTCTGACAGTCCCATTCACTTTAATAGGGTGGCTGGTGATGGGACAGTGACAAAACAAGGTGAGGGAGGTGGCGGCAGCAGGTGAGTGGATGCCCGCTAACAGGCGCTGCATACATGGACCTGAAATGACAGGTGCTCTTTAAATGGCCAATCATACTTACCTTGGTGGATGCAGCATCGATGCGATGCTGGATCTGTCCCCTGCCACCTCTTCCCTGAGAACCGAGCCACCGAACACCACCGATGGCTCGGTTCTCTCACCTCCCCGAGCAGAGAACTGCTGCCTGTCAATCAGCAGCTCTCCTGCTCTGCTCCTCCACGCTCACTGGATCGCTGAGCTGTGGAGAGGCGGGGAGCGGCAGTCTCAGTGGCTCGTTGAGAGGTTGAGGCTGCCATCAGTCCAGGCACCTGGTGGATCCAGACTTTGGAAGTCTGGAAGACGCGGTGCCTTTGCCGATCTTGGTGATGTTAGCAGAAAGCAGACTTCAGACCGCTCTCTGCTGAAAATGGGTCAAAGGAGTGCAAAACTAATTGCACTCCTGTGACCCAGAGGAGAAGCCCAGCCAAACAAATTCAGGCTGGACTTCTCCTTTTTTAAAGCTTATTAATATAGCATCAAGACTTTGTACAAACAAACATATTTTGTTCTTGAACAATAAGGAAGGTTTATAACCTTCTGTCAGGTTCTCATCACCACATTTCCTTGAGATTCCCCTTAAATGGACAGGAATTTGAAGGAAAATCAACCAATACACTTAACCACTTGCCACCCGCCATATAGCAAAATGACGGCGGCAAAGTGGTTTCGATAACCTGACCGGACATCACGTCCGAGGTCGACCGATATATCGGCCGATATTTGGCTTTTTTTACTTAATCGGCATCGGCAGATTGTGCTGATAAAAAAAGCCGATTTATAACTTCAGCGGGACTTGCAAATGACTTCTGTAATAGAAGTCAATGCAAGTTGCCTGAAGTTATCTGTGGAAAGCCTTCTCTCCTCCCTGGGCTGCCTGCCAAGTCTGATAAGAAAAAACATTGTATCTCTTCAGGTTCTTTTATCAATAGACTGAACCCTGTGTGGAGGAGTTCTCAGTTTAACCATTTAAAGACTAAGGCCCCTTTCACACTTATACGACTTGTCCCACGATTTTGTACTACAAAATCGTATGACAAGTCATTCTCCATGATTTTCAATGACTACCATTCATATTGGCACGACTTTAAGTCGTGCCGACTTGAAAGTAGTCCCTGCACTACTTTGGTCCAACTTCTATGCGAGTTGTACTCCATAGACCTCAATGTTAAACCCTGAAGTAACATGCAAGTCGTGCCTGAATAATATAGACACGACTTCAGCACGACTTTGTAAGCACAAGCCTGGCCTCGCTATTCGGGAAAGGAAAACTTTTCTTTCCTTTCCCGATGAGCGACAGGCAGTGCTGACAGCTGTCTGGTATGAATCCAGAGGGGGAACGCCGCGCCAAGTTTTAAATGAAAAAACCGGCGTGGGTTCCCCCCCAGGGGCATACCAGGCCCTTAGGTCTGGTATGGATCTAAGGGGAACCCCCTACGCCGAAAAATCGGCATGGGGTCCCCCCAAAATCCATACTAGACCCTTATCCGAGCACGCAGCCCGGCCAGTCAGGAATGGGGGTGGGGACGAGCGAGCGCCCCCCCCCCCCCTCCTGGACCGTACCAGGCCGCATGCCCTCAACATGGGGGGGTGGGTGCTTTGGGGCATGGGGGGGCGCAGTGCGGCCCCCGCACCCCAAAGCACCTTGTCCCCATGTTGATGAGGACAAGGGCCTCTTCCCGACAACCCTGGCCGTTGGTTGTCGGGGTCTGCGGGCGGGGGGCTTATCGGAATCTGGGAGCCCCCTTTAACAAGGGGGCCCCCAGATCCTGGCCCCCCCACCCTATGTGAATAAGTATGGGGTACATGGTACCCCTACCCATTCACCTAGGGAAAAAAGCGTCAATAAAAAACACAGTACATAGGTTTTTAAAATAATTTATTAGGCAGCTCCGGGGTCTTCTTCCGACTTCGGGGGTCCTCTTCCGACTCCGGGGATCTCTCCGCCGTCTCCTCCCGGTGTCCACATCTTCTGCCGGCTCCTCCGCTATCTTCTGCCGGCTCCTCCGCTATCTTCTGCAGCTCAATTGCTAGCGGTGGTCCGGACTTCTGCCTTCTTCTTTTCTTCCAGAGATGTTGACACGACGCTCTCTCCAGCCAGAATGGTCTCTGTGCGCTCCACAAGGGACTTATATAGGCGGTGGCCCCGCCCCCGCCCCCTTATGAGGTCACTGTCCCGGGGCATGCTGGGACTGTGCCGTCATAAGGGGGCGTGGTCATCACCCGGTGACCACGCCTCCTAAAACGTCACAGACCCAGCATGCCCAGGGACTGTGACGGCATAAGGGGGCGGGGTCACCGCCTATATAAGTCCCTTGCGGAGCGCACAGAGACCATTCTGGCTGGAGAGAGCGTCGTGTCAACATCTCTGGAAGAAAAGAAGAAGGCAGAAGTCCGGACCACCGCTAGCAATTGAGCTGCAGAAGATAGCGGAGGAGCCGGCAGAAGATGCGGACACCGGGAGGAGACGACGGAGAGACCCCCGAAGTCAGAAGAGGACCCCGGAGCTGCCTAATAAATTATTTTAAAAACCTGTGTACTGTGTTTTTTATTGACGCTTTTTATCCCTAGGTATGAATGGGTAGGGGTACCATGTACCCCATACTTATTCACATAGGGTGGGGGGCCGGGATCTGGGGGCCCCCTTATTAAAGGGGGCTCCCAGATTCCGATAAGCCCCCCGCCCGCAGACCCCGACAACCAACGGCCAGGGTTGTCGGGAAGAGGCCCTTGTCCTCATCAACATGGGGACAAGGTGCTTTGGGGTGGGGGGGCCGCACTGCGCCCCCCCATGCCCCAAAACACCCACCCCCCATGTTAAGGGCATGCGGCCTGGTACGGTCCAGGAGGGGGGGGGGGCGCTAGCTCGTCCCCACCCCCATTCCTGACCGGCCGGGCTGCGTGCTCGGATAAGGGTCTGGTATGGACTTTGGGGGGGACCCCCACGCCGATTTTTCGGCTTAGGGGGTTCCCCTTACAATCCATACCAGACCTAAGGGCCTGGTATGCCCCTGGGGGGAACCCACGCCAGTTTTTTTATTTAAAACTTGGCATGGAGTTCCCCCTTATGATTCATACCAACTACTGTATGTTTTCATTTGTTAATGCCAAAAACGTGGCAAAGTAGTACTGCTCCAAAATCGCGGCCGCGAAATCGCGGTAAAATCGTGCGACTTTGAAGTCGTATAAGTGTGAAAGGGGCCTTAATCTTTTTTGACACTTGTTGCTTACAAGTAAAAAATCCTGTATTTTCTGCCAGAAAATCACTTAGGCCTCTTTCTCACGGGGCGGATCAGTGATGATCCGCCCCGTGAACATCCGCTGGCTCAGCGGGGATCGCTCCATCGATCCCCGCTGAGCAGGAAGATGACAGGTGCATCGCTGCACGCTGTGCAGCGGCGGACCTGTCAGAGCGCCGCTCTCCCCTATGGGGGGATCGGATGATGACGGACCGTAGTGTCCATCGTCACCCGATCCGATCCGAAAACGAATAGAAAAGTAGGTTTTTCCTCCTTTACACTTTTCGGATCGGAGCGGGGTCGGATGTCAGTGGACATGTCACCGCTGACATCCGACGCTCCATAGGGATGAATGTATGTCCGTTTTTCATCCGAAAACGGAAGGATGAAAAACGGACATACGGATCATCCATGTGAAAGAGGCCTTAGAACCCCCAAACATTGTATATATTTTTTTTAGCAGAGACCCTAGGGAATAAAATAGCGGTTGTTGCAATATTTTATGTCGCACGGTATTTGCGCAGCGGTCTTTCAAACGCAATTTAAAAAAAAAATACACTAATGAAATAAAAAAAAATAAAAAAACTGTAAAGTTAGCCCATTTTTTTTCGTCCAAAAGTTTTGATTACCTGTTTTTGTGTATTTAATATTTAAGATATAGTTTTTTTTTTTAATCTAAATTGTACATACAAGTGAACTGATTGGAGGTATGTTTTGTTTAATAAATGTTTAAACGTAAAAAATTTTCTGTATCACTTATTACTTAAGGCTGCTTTCACACTGGAGCGGGCATGCGTTGACGGTAAAACGCTGTTAGTTTTAGCGGCGCTATTCGGCTGCTGCGGGGCGCTTATAACCCAGCTAGTGGCCGAGGAAGGGGTTAAATGTGCCCCTGAAGCGCTGCTGCCGAAACGCTTTGCAGGCACTTCGGCAGCGGTGCGCATTCATTTCAATGGGCAGGAGTGGTGGAGGAGCGGTACACACCGCTCCAAAGATGCTGCTTGCAGGACTTTTTTTTAACATCCTGCCAGCGCATCGCCTGAGTGTGAAAGCACTCGGGCTTTCACACTGAGACTGCAGGGTTAGCCGTTTTTACAGGCGCTATTTTTAGCCCAAAAGCGCCTGAAAAACGCCCCAGTGTGAAAGGGGTCTAACTGTTAGATTTTATGAGATGAAGGGGAAAAAAAAAAATTGGCCTCATAAATCGTCATCATATATCAGCCATCGGCCACCGCGATTTCTAAATATCGGCATTGGCCAGAGAAAAACCTATATCGGTCGACCTCTACATGACGTCGCCAGGATATCCAGCCGCTGCGCGCATCGCGGTGATTGTTGTTGCGGTGTGTCAGTCTGACACACCGCAACACTGATCTAGGTAAAGAGTCCCTGACGGAGACTCTTTACCACATGATTAGCCGTGTCCAATCACGGCTGATCACAGTGTAAACAGGGAGAGCCGTTGATCAGCTTTTCCTCACTCGCATCTGATTATCAGCACAGCCACCCCGAGGATGCCCACACTGGACCACCTGGGATGCCATAAGGGATGTCACCACCAGGTATGCCACCCTAGACCACCAGGGATGCCAATCAGTGCCCACAATGGGCATCACTGATTGGCAGTCATTGTTTGGCACTGAATGGCATCTATCAGTACCATCTGTTTACATCAGTGCCCATCCGTGCCGCCTATGTGTACCCATCAGTGCCGCATATTAGTGCCCGTCATTGCAGCCCCATCAGTGAAGGAGAAAACTTATTTACAATGTTTTGTAACAGAAACAAAAAAAAAAAATTCAAAATTTTTGGTCCTTTTTTTTTTTTTTATTTAGCAGAAAATAAAAATCCCAGAGGTGATCAAATACCACCAAAAGAAAGCTCTATTTGTGGAAACAAAATGATAAAAATTTAGTTTGGGTACAGTGTTATATGACCGCGCAATTGTCATTCAAAGTGCGATAGCGCTGAAGCTGAAAATTGGTCTGGGCAGGAAGGTGTATAAGTGTCCTGTATTGAAGTGGTAAAAGGATAACACCACTTTAGTGGGGGAAAAAATGGCAAATAAAGATAAAAATATAGCGCATATGTTTGCGACACTAATCATTTTGTGATTGAATGTTATTAAAAATTACCTTTCCTTTTCAATCTGCAGCCAATGTAATTTTCTGAGAATACATTGCAATATGGCTACCTGGAGTTTCTTGTACACAGTGTGTACTGACCACTCCTCAGAAACCTCATTTCCTGCTTGTGTGATTGTCTCCCCAATTTTCCCAGAAGTCTGCCTAAGATACAAGTCAGATTTCAGGCATCCCTTATAACAATTTTTTTTTTTTTTTTGAGAGATGCTTTCAAAAGGAACCTGTCTAAGGCTGGGTTCACACTAGTGCGACAAACGCTCCCACATTGGGAGCTCATGTCGCATGACTTGTGAAAATCAATGTTGCCCAATGGGAGCCGTCCCAACTGGTCCGAAACAAGTTGTTCCGACTTTAGAAATGTTCCCTGTACTACTTTGGTCCGACTTTGATCCTACTTCAGCCCATTGACTATCATTGAAGTCGGATCGCCGTCTCGCATGATCCGACTTTGGCATGCGACTTGTGCTCAGATGATCTCGAGGGGGAACTCCGTGCCAAATTTTAAATAAAAAAAAAAAACGGCATGGGTTCCCCCTCCAAGAGCATACCAGGCCCTTGGATCTGGTATGGATTTTAAGGGGAACCCCCTACGCCGAAAAAACGGCGTGGGGGGGGCCCCCCAAATCCATACCAGACCCTTATCCGAGCACGCAGCCCGGTCAGGAAAGGGGGTGGGGACGAGCTAGCGCCCCCCCCTCCTGACCCGTACCAGGCCGTATGCCCTCAACATGGGGGGGGGGTGGGTGCTTTGGGGCAGGGGGGGCACCCTGCGCCCCCCACAGCAAAGCACCTTGTCCCCATGTTGATGAGGACAAGGGCCTCTTCCCGACAACCCTGGCCATTGGTTGTCGGGGTCTGCGGGCAGGGGGCTTATCGGAATTTGGGAGCGCCCTTTAATAAGGGGGCCCCCAGATCCCGCCCCCCCCACCCTATGTGAATGAGTAGGGATACATTGTACCCCTACCCATTCACCTAGGAAAAAAGTGTCATCAAAAAAAAAAACGCACTGGACAGGTTTTTAAAATTTATTAGGCAGCTCCGGGGGTCTTCTTCTGACTTCGGGGGTCTCTTCCTTCTTCTTCATGGTCTCTTCCTTCTTCTCTGCACTCTCTGGCTTCTGCTCCGCGCTCTCCTGCTGCTTCTCCCGCTCTCCGGTATCTTCTGCCGGGCTCCTCTGCTATCTTCTGCTCTTTTGCCGGCTCTTTTGCTAGCGGTGGCCCGATCTTCTCCACCGTCTTCTTCCGATGTTGACACGACGCTCTCGCCCACTGTAATGCTATGTGCGCGGTCCGCAATGACTTATATAGGGATGGGGCTTGGTCTCTGGGTGATGTCACCCGGTGACCCCGCCCCTTATCACGTCAAGTCCCGGGGCATGATGGGACTGTGACGTGATAAGGGGCGGGGTCACCGGGTGACATCACCCAGAGACCAAGCCCCATCCCTATATAAGTAATTGTGCACCGCGCACACGGCATTACAGTGGGAGAGAGCGTCGTGTCAACATCGGAAGAATAGAAGAGGGAAGAAGATGGCAGAAAAGACAGGACCACCGTTAGCAAAAGAGCCGCCAGAAGATAACGGAGGAGCCCGGCAGAAGAAGGAAGAAGACCCTCGGAGCTGCCTAATAAATTATTTTAAAAACCTGTCCAGTGTGTTTTTTTTTTTTTTTTTTTGTGTACACTTTTTTTTCCTAGGTGAATGGGTAGGGGTACGATGTACCCCATACTCATTCACATAGGGTGGGGGCCGATGTTATTAAAGGGGGCTCCCAGATTCCGATAAGCCCCCCGCCCGCAGACCCTGACAACCAACGGCCAGGGTTTGTCGGGAAGAGGCCCTTGTCCTCATCAACATGGGGACAAGGTGCTACAACAATCTGCCTGATGGCACTGACAGGGGAATTGGAGAAATACCGGCCAAGTCGGGTAGATTAGAAGGTGGAAAAAAGGGCACTACCCGTGTTGGGCACAAGTTTTGCCATTTACCGTTTTGAAGATATGTGCTGATGGATCTACAATTAATGATTTGACACTGGGGTCCTATACGGTTACACATGTGAATACGTTATTTGTTCGTTTACTACTTTTTTTTTTTTAAGGTTTTTATCACAGTACATGCCAAAGTTATACCCTAGGGCTGGGAGATCTGGACAAGTCCGGGTAGATTCCCCCGGTCGTAGTCTAACCTTCTCCCCACTAGGTCAAGCACCTTCCCAGTGGTAACCGGAGTGTGTTTCATTTCAGAATTTCATAAAATTGTTTAACAATTAGACAGAACAATCTATATAACACTTTACGCTTTCTTGAGCTATCCTGGCTCTTTCATTTCTATTCCCTCTCCCTTCTATAATCCCCCCACATTTTACTCTCTCACACCTACCCCCCCCCCCCCTTAACACAGGCGTGGTAGATCACGTTCATATCTTATCACTGAACACCAAAGGGTTAAATATACCTGAGAAACGCCGTATGCTCTTGAATGATCTTAAAAGAGCTAGAGCAGATATATATTCATACAGAAAACTCGCTTCAAAATAGGCGCGCCTCCATGCCTGAAAAAACAGTACTTTCCGGTAACTTATCATGCCACATATCCAACAGCCAAATCTAAAGGAGTGTCTATACTCCTCGCAGAAAAAGTAGGAAAAATACCCTGGACCTGCTGTGACACTAGAGTAGACTCGAGGGATGGTATGTGTTCATTAAAGGGCTAATAGGGGAAGTGCTGGTGACACTAGCCACTGTCTATGCACCAAATGATTGACAAGATACCTTTATACACCGTACACTGACCCTCCTGATGGACTTCACCAAAGGTCATCTGATTCTAGGAGGTGATTTTATTGTACCCCTAAGCCCAACAGTGGACACATACTCCGGTACCTTATCCCTGCGAATCAGTGTACACAAATGCATCACTCGAAACCACCATGAAATCACCATGAAACCCAGCTGATAGACATATGGAGACTTCACCACTCAGGAGAAAGGGACTACACATTCTATTTGTCCAACCCACAAAATCTACTCGCGTATCGAATATTTCCTGATACCACATGGCCAATTGGAGACAGCACAAGACCCAGTGATAAGTGAGGTAATATCACTTGGTCAGACCATGCACCCATTATCATGCGCTACACCCTCACAGACCTTGACGACTAGAGCAAAGTTCTGGAGACTGAACAAAAGCTTAAAGGGCAATATTAGGTATGCCGCCCCCCTGAAAGGAGTTTCCCTAGGGATTCCCCAAATGATTACAAATATAGATAAATAATGGGGTGTGGCACTCCCTTATTATTTTTGTAATAGGGTGGACAACTGTAATATGGTGGGGGGCCAGCTAGCTACCCCACTAGTGGGCGTAACCCACCTAAACCTAATGTGTGGTGAATACAAGAAGTGAGTAAAATAAAAATTAAAAATAATAAAAAATGATGCTATATACAAACCATCAGTAATATTACAGGTGTACAAAGTGATAGACCTTTCTAACTATTAGAATATACTGTAATGAATACCATAAGAAAGTACCATATGGTTCCTCCCAAAAATGTTGATAAAAATGCTAGTGTTATACTTCAAAAATTACAATCCACATTACTAATAGTGAGTGATATGCTTGAATTAGATATTCAAAAGGCCATAAGTTACAAACAGTCCAAAAAATCCGTGGGCATAACGCCAAATAAGGTCATATAGTGTCCATATAACAATCCATAAATTGTGTATTAGATTTCT
Source organism: Lithobates clamitans (assembly GCA_037952925.1). Classification (NCBI taxonomy): domain Eukaryota; kingdom Metazoa; phylum Chordata; class Amphibia; order Anura; family Ranidae; genus Lithobates; species Lithobates clamitans. The sequence goes on from JBBGZY010000821.1 coordinate 1,645,489, forward strand.
CCAGAAATTGTGAAAAAAATCCTCAGTAAACATGACAGAAGTGCTCAGTATCCTTAGTGACTTTTGTGCTCCCCTCAAGGGTCCCTACTCACCAAATCCAGTCACCCCAAAGGGGCAATGTGCATATGGATATAGCCTCAGTGATCTCCTCGCCAACGTGATTGGTAGGACTCCTGGGTTGATCTTCGGCTTTCGTGTAGGTAACTTAAGCATAGTCATGGTAGTTTCCTCATGGGGGGAAAAAAGGGAATGAAGGCTCCCATAGTGTAGTATGTTAGATTTGTTAAAATATATTTTAATTAAACATTCCAAATAAATAAAACCAAGTCCAGCAACTGTGTACCAGATACAAATACAGGTCCAGAATGCAGCTAGAATGGAATAAGCTGCACCCCCGAGCTAGACAAGAAAGGTACCGGCATACGTTACGCTAGGTGGAGACAGTACCGAGTGTTTGCACTCCACCTGCGTTCCAACAGTCCGTATTCCAGAAATGATGTAGCGTGCGTGGCGCCGTTGTACGCGTTTCGTCATAGACGTCTTCAGCGACGGTCCAAGAAAGGTACCGGCATACGTTACGCTAGGTGGAGACAGTACCGAGTGTTTGCACAGACGTCTCTGAAGACGTCTATGACGAAACGCGTACGACGGTGCCACGCACGCTACGTAATTTCCAGAATACGGACTGTTGGAACGCAGGTGGAGTGCAAACACTCGGTACTGTCTCCACCTAGCGTAACGTATGCCGATACCTTTCTTGTCTAGCTCGGGGGTGCATTTTATTCCATTCTAGCTGCATTCTGGACCTGTATTTGTATCTGGTACACTGTTGCTGGACTTGGTTTTATTTATTTGGAATTTTTAATTAAAATATATTTTTTTAATAAATCTAACATACTACACTATGAGAGCCTTCATTCCCTTTTTTCCGTGAGGAAACTACCATGACTATGCTTTAGTTACCTACACGAAAGCCGGAGATCAACCCAGGAGTCCTGCCAATCACGGTGGCGAGGAGATCGCTGAGGCTATATCCATATGCACATTGCCCCTTTGGGGTGACTGGATTTGGTGAGTAGGGACCCTTGAGGGGAGCACAAAAGTCACTAAGGATACTGAGCACTTCTGTCACGTTTACTGAGAATTTTTTTCACAATTTCTGGAGAAATCTAATACACAATTTATCTATTATATGGACACTATATGACTTTATTTGGCGTTATGCCCACTGATTTTTTGGACTGTTTGTAACTTATGGCCTTTTGAATATCTAATTCAAGCATATCACTCACTATTAGTAATGTGGATTGTAATTTTTGAAGTACCGTATATACTCGAGTATAAGTCGTTCCGAGTATAAGTCGAGGCCCTAATTTACCACAAAAAAAATGGGAAAAACTTATTGACCCGAGTATAAGACGAGGGTGAGAAATGCACAGCTACTGTAAGTGGAAAAGAGGGTCAACAATGCCCATTTGCAGCATCACTGTGCCCATTTGCATGCCTCACTGTGCCCATTTGCAGCCATAGGTCCCCTGAACTTCAAACTCCGTAGTTAAGGGTTCCTAGATGCCCCTTAGCTGCAGCCAAAATTTGGGGTCTCTGAACCCAAAGGGTCCCGAAATGACATTGCTGCAGATGGACACAGTTGACCGAATTTGGGGCCCTGTATCTTGGGGCCACTTAGTGCTAAGAACCCCAAATTTGGTGTGCAAACCCAGTGGAACTAGCCACATAAAATTTCCAAAGCTGGGGTTACTAGCACCAAGTGGCCCTGAATTACAGGGCCCCAAAAATCAGTTCAGGAAAATGTCAAGCACTTTTCTGCAGCAGAAAATGACATTTTCCGAACCGGTTTTGGGGCCCCGTATCTCAGGGCCACTTGGTGCTAGGAACTCCAGCTTTGTATATGTTATGGTACCAGTTCCACTGGGTTTGCACACCAAATTTGGGGTTCCTAGCACTAAGTGGCCCTGAGATATGGGGCCCCAAATTCGGTTCAGAAAACGTCAAGCACTTTTTTGCAGCAGAGAATGACATTTTCCGAACCGATTTTGGGGCCCCGTATCTCGGGGCCACTTAGTGCTAGGAACCCCAAATTTGGATATGTTATGGTACCAGTTCTACTGGGTTTGCACACCAAATTTGGAGTTCCTAGCACTACGTGGCCCTGAGATACGGGGCCCCAAAGTCGGTTCGGAAAATGAAATTTTTTTTGCTGCAGAAAAGTGCTTGACTCAAGTATAAGTCGAGGGGGGCACTTTCAGCACAAAAAAATGTGCTTAAAAATTCGACTTATACTCGAGTATATACGGTATATATAACACTAGCATTTTTATCAACATTTTTGGGAGGAACCATATGATACTTGTGGTATTCATTATAGTATATTCTAATAGTTAGAAAGGTCTATCACTTTGTACACCTATAATATTACTGATGGTTTGTATATAGCATCATTTTTTATTATTTTTTTTTATTTTACTCACTTTACGCGTATTGCCTACACATGGAGATACTATTTTTCAACTTTTGAATTTTATTGCTCATATTGTTGCCAAGACATATTTGGTAGGGGACGAATGGTGGGTTCCATTAACTGTTTTACTTTTCTTGTGGCATATAAACTAGATTTATGTATCTACTGTCCCTCAACCCCCCCTCCTTCTAGACAAGCTGAGGGAGCACCCATTAATGTATGCGCGCCCGGCACGGCCAGGACATCCTTTTCAGGATGTTTGGTGAGAGGCTGCCTTTTTCCATCTGGCATCCACTCCCCACCAGCCCTGGATCAGTCATTTCTGACTATCTCCAGGGCATGTACCCTGTACCGGTGGGACTCATCCGCGGCGCGCCTCTCCACGGCGTGGCCGGATGACGTTCCCCCCTGTGCGTTCCAGCTTGGTTTTCGCACATGTGCAGGGCGTCGCCGGCGTGGTGTGGAGATGGGGCGCGGCCGAAGCTCAGGGGGCCTGTCGCGAACCTCAGACTCGGGCACTTCCTCCAGCTGATTTTAATTTGAACTCCGCAAGGGCTGAATGAGAGGGGCTTTAAATAGCCTTGCTCATTCATTGCTTAACATGGCACTGGTGAGGACGGTCTGTGGAAATCTTGGCTGAAAGTTGTGTTAAATAAGTCACATTCTTTTGGCCATTGAAATACTATTGGGCACTTCTCTGACCATGGTAATAATACACCGGTCTTGGTATTTTCTCCCCTCCCTCTTTTCTTGCATACACTCCTCTGTGATTTCCCTGTTTGATCATGTGGATATTTCAGCACTTTTGGGAGACCTTTTCACACTGTCCATGACATTGACCATTCCACCTATATTTTTACTCATGGGTAGGTTTTTCTCTACTCAGTTTTTTGATATACATACAGATTGATTTTTCCTAAGTCCAGCCCTGTGATTTATGTGTCTCTGCTCCCAGGTTTTTGCCCTTGGACCCCAGCACGCATACAAGCGATGGGCCAGGACACGGTGTCTTTTTGATGCTATTGGGGATTTTTCCCAGGCCCCCCCCCCCCGACATGTCTCTTCTGTCATCTATACACATCATAAGCTGACCATTGGAGTGCTGCGTGTGGGGGGCCAGATGCAAGGTTGCACATCTCCTGTTTTTAAATCTGTGGATGATTAATTGTTCTGACAATGAATACAATGTAAGTGAATCACTCTGATGAATTTATCTGGGATAGAAACTGCTTGTATTTGTACTGATTATTAATCACGTGTATTTTACAAACCCCCAGATACAAATGTCTTCATAAAGAACCCTGATGAAGGAAATGATTTCTCCGAAACGCGTCTGGTTCAAGGAGATTTGTTCATTTTGTCATTGACTGGTTTTTATTTTGTATCCACGTTTAGATACATTTATGTATTCTCTCTCTATATATCGATATATATAGATATAGAGATGTATATATAGATCTATATATCTATATCTTCCCATTTTTGACATGTTTTTTGTACAATAAAATTATATATACTTATTCCTTTTCGTATTGTGGTTGTGACTCAAAAGTCCCAAATCTAGGGGTATTTCTCTTTCTTTTTTTTTTACAATTACGGGATGTGGCACACCCTTTTCTAGTTTTCTCTGTCAGATCCTCTTATCGACCTGATACACTTAGACCAAGTAGGTTTCGTTCCCCAAGAGAAGCTAGAGACAACACCACCAAGGTACTTAATCTAATACACAGGGCCTCAACGACCAAAACAGCATGCGTTTTTCTCAGCACAGATGCTGAGAAGGCTTTTGACTGGGTGAGTTGGGAATTTATGTCCTCCATTCTTAAACACATTGGACTCTGTAAGAATATGCTACACTGGATCTCCAATATTTACTCTATACTGACGGCCCAGGTCAAAGCCAACGGATTCCTCTCTGACCCCTTCACCATCTCCAATGGTACCAGGCAGGGCTGTCCTTTGTCACCCCTTCTCTTCGCCCTAGTACTAGAGACCTTCCTATGTACGATACGCCGGAACCCGGATATATCGGGAATCACTATAGATCAGGCCCAATACAAGATCTCTGCATATGCAGATGACCTTTTTATTTTCCCTTACTAACCCTGTTGTGTCCCTCCCAAACCTAATTAAAGAATTTAAGAGATATGGGAACCTATCTAATCGAAAAATGAACTTTGACAAATCCGCAGTTATGGGCATTAACATGACACCTGACAACCTGACTTCCCTGAAAACTAAATTTAAATTCAAATGGTCAGACAGCCATCTTATCTACCTAGGAACAAGTATCCCAGTGACTTGACACGTGCATTTGAACTCAATTTCCCCCCCACTGTTAACAAAGGCAAGAGGGCTGCTTGAGGAGTGGAACAAAGGAATCCACTCCTGGTTCGGCAGTGCAACCCACCCCTATACTTTAGACAAGTACACTCACTGTTAACCAAATTTACATGGTCACATACGAAACCACGACTACGCAAACGATACCTGACGCTACCGAAACATTATGGAGGACTGGCCCTTCCTGACATAGAAAACTATTACTAAGCGGTACATCTAGGGAGAATCATTGATTGGAACAGACATGAGCAAACCAAATTATGGATGCAAGTGGAACACACCCAGGTGAGTGCCCCACTAAAGGGAGCGATCTGGTGCTATGACCGACTATCTCCAGACATGACAACACATCCTATCATAGGCACCACGTTACACGTGGGCTCAATAATGATAAATACAACCTCCCTGACGTCAAGACATGTATGAGATGAGATGCTCTTGTCAGCGGGTAAAGACTGTGCTTTACATTAGGTCGACGGGGATCAATGGACATCGATCCAATCACTGATGAGCGATACTGGGGGCTTCCAGTTCTAATTTTGGAAGGCAATTTCGATTACCTCACCTCATTCACTCAATACCAGACCCGGTAAAATTCAAAGGCAACTTAACAACATTTGAGGGCTACTGTAGAGACGAGGGAATATTACCCCAAGAACTCTCAAACATATACCCTGCTTAAAACCCCATCGGAACAACCAGATTTGGTGTTCCTGCAAAAATGGTAAAGTGACCTACAACGTACTTTCATTGACGTACAAAAACAAACCATTCTCAGATTCTCTCTAAAATCGTCCATCTGTACAAAATACAAGAAACGAACTATAACATCCTAACAAGGTGGTATTATACACCTCAGTTACTACATAGACTCATCCCTACCACAACAGATAAATGCTGGAGATGCCAAACGGATAAAGGGACACTCCTCCATATCTTCTGGTCCTGCCCATTACTACGACACTTTTGGACTACATTAGAGACGGTCATACAAAAATTTAGAAAGACCCAGCGTTCTTCCTACTGCATGCCACCACAATCCCGGCGCAGTCGTACAAGAAATCCTATTGTGCGACACTCAATGCCACAAAATCCCGTAATCCAGCTACATGGAAACATAACACACCCCCATCCATTGGATTGTGGCTGCGTAAACTAGAGGACATTCTAAAAACTACAGGATCCTAGTGCTCACAGCACAACACAAACAAGAAAAACACTCTAAAACCTGGATGCTGTGGAACAGGTTCATGTTCTCTGATGGACAGTCCTTACTAAACTCTTAAAGGACATGTCAAAACTGACCACCTGAAAATTGACACCATCACTACACCCATCACCCCTGTGTTGAACAATACACCCCCCACCTTTCTATTTTCCTCTGCTTTCTCTACCTTTCACTCTCTCAACTGCTCTATCTCCAGATATTTTAATACCTTCCTTCCCAGTTTTGCTATTTTGGTCGGGACACAGACAACCCGACTAAATATGCAGTTCAGTAACTAAGGCAACATCATATATATCAGTATATGGGATCAGGAATGGTTACTGTTGAATTTGCATGAGTGTAATACTGTTTTATGTGGTCCGCATTGTAGATGGAAATTGGGCCTTCTCTTGAAGACCAACATGTACATTTGATTGCCTATTATGGCCACAGTTGTACTGTACCCTTTCTGTACCCCTTTTTCTTTGAAAATTCAATAAAAATTTATATTTGAAAGAAAAAAAAAATAAGATTTTCTTAATCATATGGCACAGGAAATGCGGGCCCCTTAAGTTGTGACCATGGGTTTATTGCTGCCATCCTCAGGTGAGGACGCTGGCAAACAAAGTTGTTAGAAGTAGAGGTCGACCAATATGGGTTTTTCTCTGGCCGATGCCGACATTTAGAAATCGCAGCGGCCGATATATGATGCCGATATGTTAGGCCGATTTTTTTTTGTTGTTGTTTTTTTTCCCCTTCATCTCATAAAATCTAACAGTTAAGACTCTTTTTAACACTGGAGCATTTTTCAGGCGCTTTTGGGCTAAAAATAGCACCTGTAAAGTGCCTGCAAAATGGCTCCCCTGCGGTCTCAGTGTGAAAGCCCAAGTGCTTTCACACTGAGGTGATGCGCTGGTAGGATGTTAAAAAAAAAAAGTCCTGCAAGCTGCATCTTTGGAGCAGTGTGTACCGCTCCTCCACCGCTCCTGGCCATTGAAATGAATGCGCACTGCAGCCGAATCGCCTGCAAAGCCATTCGGCAGCGGCGCTTCACGGGCGCATTTCATCGGCTGCTAGCTGGGTTATAAGCGCCCTGCTAGCAGCCGAATAGCGCCACTAAAATGACAGTAAAGCACAGCTAAAACTAGCAGCGTTTTACCGTCAACGCCTGCCCGCTCCAGTGGGAAAGCAGCCTTAATTAACCCTTTCATGACTAAGCCTATTTTTGAAATTCGGTGTTTACAAGTTAAAATCCGTATTTTTTGCTAGAACATTATTTAGAACGTCCTAACATTATGTATATTTTTTTTAGCAGAGAATCTAGAGAATAAAATGGAGATTGTTGCAATATTTTATATCACACGGTATTTGTGCAGCGGTGTTTTAAACACACATTTTTGGGAAAAGGGACACTTTCATGAATTTTAAAAAATCCCAACAGTAAAGTTACCCCAATTTTTTTGTATAATGTGAAAGATGATGTTATGCCGAGTAAATAGCAAACATGTCACGCGTTATAATTGCACGCACTCGCCGATTCTGAATACTGAGTATTTTTTAAAATCGGCGCCATTGGCAGCCAACTATTTCTTAAATATTAAATACACAAAAACAGGTAATTTAAAACTTTTGGACGATAAAAATGGACTAACTTTACTGTTTTAACTTTTTTCTCCAAAAAAAATTGCATTTGAAAGACCGGTGCGCAAATACTGTGTGACACAAAATATTGCAACAACCGCTATTTTATTCCTTAGGGTCTCTGCTAAAAAAAATATATATATAATTTTTGGGGTTCCAAGTGATTTTCTAGCAGAAAATACAGGATTTTTACTTGCAAGCAACAAATGTCAGAAAAGATTTAGTCTTTAATTGGTTAAACTGAAAACTCCTCCACACAGGGTTCAGTCTATTGATAAGTAGAAACATTGTATCTCTTCTTGGTTCTTTTTTAGACTTGGCAGGCTGCCCAGAGAGGAGAGAAGTCACTCCACAGAAGACTTCAGGCAACTTGCATTGACTTCTATTACAGAAGTCATTTGCAAGTCGTGCTGAAGTTATAATCTGCCTTTTTTATCAGCACAATCGGCCGATGCCGATTAATTAAAAAACGCCAAATATCGGTCGATATATCAATTGACCTCTAGTTAGAACTGCCAATATCCCCTTCCACACCCAGTAACCCTTCGTTTTTTGCTAGTGTCCTTGGGTAGTGAACAATTTTTCTCTCTTACTGAGGGAAATTACTGAAAGATTGAAGAATTTTCTTGGTTATTCACTTGGAGAAACTCTTCTGCACCTTGCTACATCAATGTTACTGCAGGCAATATGAGGCAGCTTCTGGATTGGTCTTCTATACCTGGGTCCCTCCACAAGGCAATGTAGGGCAGCCTGTAATGTCGTCTTTCAACACTGGGCATTGTGTTGCACTCACCAACAGTACATCGCAGGGTAGTTAGCTGCTGAGTGCTCTACAGGTCCAGGGCAGTGGAGATTAGAGTCTCCAAAGCGGGGAATTTCACTTGGTCGTCTATTCCCTGTAAATGTGCCTGTTCAGGTATAGCGACTCTGGGGCTTTCCCTTTTCCTGTGGGGCACCTTGGAGTCTCCCCTTATCTCTTCACACGCTCCCATTCCCACTTTTAGCTATAGAGAAATTGTCAGCCTATATAACAAACCTGATGAGGAAAGCCTCTATTCTCATTGAGGCCACCACACATATGGCATAAGCTTAGCCAGCGTCCCTTACTGAGTAATTTTCCAACTCCTCCATAGCAACAGGGTTGCACCACGAAGAGGAGTAGAGGAAGAGGAGGATGTGGAATGTGAATCCTCAGTTTCGAGGAACTCCTCCTGAGAAAAGGATAGGCAGTTGCCTTTGATCATTTCCTTCCATTTGGAAGAGACAAAGTTTTAATGGGCAAGGTGCGCTCTTGGTTGAAGCTAGAACTATCTGCCCCAGCTGGACCCAAGGTCTCAAGCATGGGATCCCTTCCCAAAACTAAGAAACCAAATGGGTCCTTTCCAGTTCCCTTGTACACCATGTCCTGTATGAGAACTGACAGAGACCAGTTGAACTTTATACACCTCTCACGAGGCTGGCATAACTGTACCTGTTATGCCGTGTACACATGAGTGGAATGTCCAACAGAAAAAGTCCCGACGGGAGCTTTTCATGTATATTCCGATCGTGTGTATGCCCCATCAGACTTTTTACGTTGAAAATTCTGACAGACCTAGAAAGAGAACATGTTCTAAATTTTTCAGACGGAACCAATGTCTATCGGGAAATCCGATTGCTGTTCCGACGTACCAAAAAAGACGCATGCTCTGAAGCAAGTACGCGATGGAAGCTACTGGCTATTGAACTTCCGTTTTCTAGTCCCATTGTACGTCGCCACTTTCTGGACGGTCGGAATTTGGTGTGACCGTGTGTATGCAAGACAGCTTGAGCGGAATTCTGTCGGAACTCCGTCAGAAAAACCTTCAGAGTTTATTCCGACGGGAAAACCGGTTGTGTGTACAGGGCATTGGAGGAGATCCACGACAGATAGTGGAAAGTGCCTCTAGCATTTCCAGCTTTTTCCTGCCTCACCAAATCTCTTTATGTTATCAGTTTTAGATGTTATAAATTTACAAAATGTGAGCGAACAGAAAAAAAAATCTAAATCAAATTGATATTTAGTGTGACCACCCTTTGGCCTCAAACCAACATCAATTCTTCTAGGTACACTTGCACACAGTTTTTAAAGGAACGCAACAGGAAGGTTGTTCCAAAAATCTTGGAGAACTAACCACAGATCTCCTGTGGATGTAGGATGCCTCAAATCCTTCTGCCTTCCAGTTGAGATCAGGGCTCTGCTCTCTTTTGTGTATATTAGCCACACTTTCATGTGAACTAAGCGGCGTATCTGAACCCAAACAAGGTGTGTGACACTTTTTTTTTCTAATTGTGCTTGCTTCATATATATGATATAAGATCCCTTATTTTCTGGGAACAAAACTTGATTTTTCAAACTGGGTTAATGTATCGTATTCTGTGCAGTGTCCAATAATTCGCAGTAGTGTAATGACATAACTATTTTACAGATTGGAAAAATGAATTGAAAAGATTGTGTTTTTGTTCACTTTTTCAGGGGATAACTGCAGTTTGCTTGGAACTCATGGTTTAAGTGGGCATAAAGATGAGTATAAGCAGTGATGAGGTTAACTTTCTGGTGTACCGATACTTGCAGGAATCGGGTGAGTAATGTTAAGTGTAGAATATCTGTAACACCTGTCACACCATTACGACTTCAAGTATGACATGCGATTTACAAATCGTACCTGAAGTAGCATCTAATGTGTTTCTATGGCAGTGTCTTAATGGGTATGATTTCAAGTAGTGCGATATGAGAAGTAGTTCATGTATTACTTTTTCAGGACTTATGCCCCGTACACACGGTCGGATTTTCCGACGGAAAATGTGTGATAGGACCTTGTTGTCGGAAATTGACGAAACAGTGTGTAGGCTCCATCACACATTTTCCATCGGATTTTCCGACACACAAAGTTTGAGAGCAGGATATAAAATTTTCCGACAACAAAATCCGTTGTCGGAAATTCCGATCGTCTGTACACAAATTCGACGGACAAAGTGCCACGCACGCTCAGAATAAATAAAGAGATGAAAGCTATTGGCCACTGCCCTGTTTATTGTCCCGACGTATGTGTTTTACGTCACCGCGTTCAGAATGATCGGATTTTCCGACAACTTTGTGTGACCATGTGTATGCAAGACAAGTTTGAGCCAACATCCGTCGGAAAAAATCCTAGGATTTTGTTGTCGGAATGTCCGAACAAAGTCCGACCGTGTGTACGGGGCATTAGAGGGCTTTCACAACGAGCTGCTGGGGGAGGACATCGGCGGTAAAGCGGCGCTATTTTTAGCGGCGCTATTCGGCCGCTAGCGGGGTGGTTTTAACCCCCCGCTAGTGGCCGAAAAGGGGTTAAATCCGCCCGCAAAACACCGCCGGAGCAGCATTTTGCCAGCAGTATCGCAGCGCTGCCCCATTGATTTCAATGGAGAGCAGCGGTGGAGGAGCAGTTAGTTCACCGCTCCAAAGAAGCTGCTGGCAGGACTTTTTGTGACGCCCTGCCAGCGCACCGCTCCAGTGTGAAAGCTCTCAGGCTTTCACACTGAAGTGAATGGAGCTGCTTTTTTCAGGCACTATACAGGTGCTATTTTTAGCGCTGTAGCGCCTGAAAAACGCTGGCAGTGTGAAAGGGGTCTTGAGCACAATTTCAGTGCTATAGACTATAATGTAACTCATGCTGCAAATCGTACCTCTGTCTATATCAGCACTACTTGAGCCTGAAAGAAGTTAAATATTAACTCTGTTAAACTTTTGTTCATAACATCACTGTTCCTCCCTGTGACATGGACAGCCCCTCACTGAAGTGACACTAGTTGTATTAAATCATTACAAATCTCTCAGAAGTAGTGCTAAAGTAGTAATTGTGGTTTAAGTCAGGCTTTAAATCGTACCTGGTGTGACCGCAGGCTAAGGCCCCTTTCACACTGGGGCGGTTTGCAGGCGTTATTGCGCTAAAAATACCGCCCCTAAACAGCCTCCGCTGTTTGTTCAGTGTGAAAGCCTGAGGGCTTTCACACTGAAGCGGTGCGCTGGCAGGAGAAGAAAAAAACTCCTGCGAGCCGCATCTTTGGAGCGGTGTATTCACCGTTCCTAAACCGCTCCTGCCCATTGAAATCAATGGGACAGCGCGGCTATACCACGGCTATAGCCGCGCTGTACGAGTGGTTTTAACCCTTTTTCGGCCGCCAGCGGGGGGTTAAAACCGCACCGCTAGCGGCCGAATACCGCGGTAAGACAGCGCTAAAAAAAGCGCTGTTTTACTGCCACCGCCCCAGTGTGAAAGGGGCCTAAGGGAAACTTGTACAGAGAGAAAAATCAACTGTCATTGATGATTTCCACTTAAAAGATTTTGCTGATATAATGGCTTCAATTTTTAGAGTTGTTAACTTAGGTCAGCCGTTTTTCACTTCACTTGTGCCATGCATGTTCACAGACTTGAAGTCAGAACAACAACGTGATAGCCAACCGTTATCTTTAGGAGGAGGTTGGCCATTGTTCCTGTTGTCTGATAAATATCTCCTAATCAGTGTACGTTTAGGAGATAATCACTGTAGTTAGCTACAGGTAAGCCTTAGGCCTCCTTAACACGGATGGATAGAATTGTGCTTTTAGCTGCGTTTTCTACCGCAGCTAAATGCACACAATGCTTTCCTATGGCTCCATTCACACACCTGCGTTTAGCTGCGTTTTGATTACTTGCGGTTTTGTGCGGATAGAAAAAATAGAATTGACTGCGTCCAGGATCGATTTAGCTCAGCTATCCGCACATAACCGCAGGTAATCGCAGTGCACTGTGTCAGCTGCGGATAGCAGCGCCGAGCTGGCTCACTCATCGGATAAGGAAAAATGTTTTTTCCTTTCCCAATGAGCGACAAGCACGGGGATCCGATTTGGATCCCCGCCAATGCCAGGCACTGTTTGGTATGAATCTTGAGGGGGAACTCCACTCCAAATTTTAAATAAAAAACCAGCATGGGTTCCCCTCCAAGAGCATACTAGGCCCTTCAGTCTGGTATGGATTTTAAGGGGCTCCCCCCCTATGCCGAAAAAAGGGCATGGGGGTCCCCCCAAAATCCATACCAGACCCTTATCCGAACACGCAGGTTGGTCAGGAAAGGGGGTGGGGACGAGCGAGCGCCACCCCCCCTCCTGAACCGTACCAGGCCGCATGCCATCAACATGGGGGGGGGGGTTGGTGCTTTGGGGCAAGAGGGCGCCCTGCAGGGCCCCCCCACCCCAAAGCACCTCATCCCCATGTTGATGAGGACAAGGGGGCCCCCAGATCCCGTCCCCGCAGGGCACCCCCCTTGCCCCAAAGCACCAACCCCCCCATGTTGAGGGCATGCGGCCTGGTACAGTTCAGGGGGGGGCGCTCGCTCGTCCCCACTCCCCTTTCCTGACCGACCGGGCTGTGTGCTCGGATAAGGGTCTGGTATATATTTTGGGGGGACCCCCACGCTTTTTTTTTTTTCGCTTGGAATTCCCCCTCAAGATTCATACCAAACACAGTGCCTGGTATTGGTGGGGATCCAAGTCGGATCCCCGTTCATTATGAGTCGGTACCCTGTCGGGTTGCTATGGAAATGGCAATCGCACTGTACAAATGCAGCTGATCCAGTGCCTGGTGTCTTGAATTTCACAGAAAAAAAACATGCTTTTAACTGCGGCAGAATAGCCGTCCGTGCCTTATTGTAGGCTTACCTTATATGTTGTAAAGAGAAAAGGAACTTTGCCTCTGAGGCCGGATTTACACTGGTGTGACAAACGCTCCGACATTGGGAGCTCATGTCGCATGACGTGTGAAAATCAATGTTTCCCTATGGGAGCCGTCTTAACTGGTCCGACACAAGTTGGTCCGACTTTGAAAATGCTCCCTGTACTTTATCCGACTTCAATGATAGTCAATGGGCTGAAGTAGGATCAAAGTCGGATCACCGTCTTGCATGATCCGACTTTGGCATGCGACTTGTGTTCTGATCTTGAGGGGGAACTCCACGCCAAATTTTAAATTAAAAAACGGCGTGGGTTCCCCCTCCAAGAGCATACCAGGCCCTTCGGTCTGATATGAATTTTAAGGGGAACCCCCTACGCCAAAAAAACAGCGCGGGGGTCCCCCCAAAATCTATACCAGTCCCTTATCTGAGCAGGCAGCCCGGCCGGTCAGGAAAAAGGGTGGGGATGAGCGAGCGCCCCCCTCCTGAACTGTACTGGGCCGCATGCCCTCAACGGGGGGGGAGTGGGGGCAGGGGGGCGTCCTGCAGCCCCCCCACCCCGAAGCACCTCGTCCCCATGTTTAGTGCAAGGGCTTCTTCCTGACAACCCTGGCCGTTGGTTGTCGGGGTCTGTGGGCAGGGAGCTTATCGGAATCCAGAGCCCCCATTAATAAGGGGGCCCCCAGATCCCGGCCCCCCACCCTATGTGATTGAGTATGGAGTACATCGTACCCCTACCCATTCACCTGGGGGAAAAGTGTCCATAAAAAAAAAAAACACTAGACAGGTTTTTAAAGTAAGTGAAAATTAATAATGGGCACAGCGCCAAAAGATAAATGTGCACTCTGACAACCTGATGCTGCTCCAAAATTAGTAAATTACTAATGGACAATAAACAGTATAGGGCGCATCAATAGTGCAATATAAATAGATATTAACGTGTCCACTCTATCATATATTAAAGTGCTCCAGTGCATATACAATAGATAAATCCTATGTTACCAATAAAGTGAATATAGTGCAACAAAATCAAATGTCCTATAATAAATATGAAACAAAAACACAATCTTCTTAGTAGATCCAATCACCACATGATAATAAAGTGCACATGCTTTCTTATATTATATATTTCACACTGTGCGCGCGTCTTTCCTGAAGACGCGCAAACAGTGTGAAATATGTTGAAAGGGAGGCTCGGCACATAGTAACGAGTCCTCCGTTCCTGGATCAGCTGGAGCGCTCGCCGAGACGCTATCGAGTACCCACAGAATCGAAAGGTACTGCTTGGTCTCTGCTTCTCCTCCTTAGCTGCAGTCCAGTCTGTTTTTCGTCCTGTACCTTGCACATCTGTTTGGCTGTACAGTTTTAATCTGGTTTAAAGACGTTTTTACACTATCCAAGCTTTTGTGGCTTTCATGGGGAGCCACTCTTTGCAGATTTGGTTGGTGAATTGATGCACCGAGGCTCAGGTATACGAAGTTATATATAATACACTCCTGCTGTCCGGTGATTGGAGTCATTCTGCCAGGATACCCCGAAAGTTACCTTTGATGAAATATATTATCCGATCTTTTCCATGTCTGAAGGTCACTCTGTGTCCATTGCTGTCTGGAGAGCGCTTTGATATACCACTTCGGGTGAAGCATGAATCAGAAAGCATGTGCACTTTATTATCATGTGGTGATTGGTTCTACTAAGAAGATTGTGTTTTTGTTTCATATTTATTATAGGACATTTGATTTTGTTGCGCTATATTCACTTTATTGGTAACATAGGATTTATCTATTGTATATGCACTGGAGAACTTTAATAAATGATAGAGTTGACAGGTTTTTAAAGTAATTTATTAGGCAGCTCCGGGGGTCTTCTGCCGACTTCGAGGGGGTCTCTTCCGACTTCTCCGTGCTCTCCGGTGTCTTCTGCCAGGCTTCTCTGCTATCTTCTGCTCTTTTGATAGCGTTGGCCCGGTCTTCTCCGTTGTCTTTTTCCCTCCGTTCTTCTTCCGATGTTGACACAACGCTCTCTCCCGCTGTAATGCAGTGTGCGCAACGACTTATATAGGGATGGGGCATGGTCACCGGGTCATGTCACCCGATGACCCCACCTCTTATGGCGTCACTGCCCATCATGCCCCGGACTGTGATGTCATAAGGGGCGGGGTCACCAAGTGACAACACCAGGTGACCACACCCCATCTCTATATAAGTCGTTGTGCACACTGCATTACAGCGGGAGAGAGTGTCGTGTCAACGAGGGAAGAAGACTACGGAGAAGACCAGGCCAATGCGGGCAAAAGAGCAGAAGATCGCGTAGGAGCCTGGCAGAAGAACCGGGGACTGGGAGAAGAGGCCGGAGAGCTCTGTGAAGTCTGAAGAGACCCCCGGAGCTGCCTATTAAATTACTTTAAAAACCTGTCTAGTGTGTGTTTTTTTTTTTTTTTTCTCCAGGTGAATGGGTAGAGTATGTACCCCATACTCATCATTCACATAGGGTGGGGGCCGGGATCTGGGGGCCCCCTTATTAAAGGGGGCTCCCGGATTCCGATAAGCCCCCCTCCCGCAGACCCCGACAACTAAAGGCCAGGGTTGTCGGGAAGAGGCCCTTGTCCTCATCAACATGGGGACAAGGTGCTTTGGGGTGGGGGGCCGCAGGGCGCCCCAAAGCTCCCCCCCCATGTTGAGGGCGTGCGGCCTGGAACGGTTTTAGGAGGGGGGGCACTCGCTTGTCCCCACCTCTTATCCGAGCACATAGCCGGCTGGTCAGGAAAAGGGTCTGGTATAGATTTTGGGGGGACCCCCGAGCAGTTTTTTCGGCGTAGGGGCTTCCCCTTAAAATTCATATCGGACCGAAGGGCCTGGTATGCTCTTGGAGGGGAAACCCATGCCGGTTTTTTTATTTAAAATTTGGCATGGAGTTCCCCCCAAGATTCATACCAAACGCAATGCCTGGTATTGGGGATCCAAGTCTGATCCCTGTTCATTGAAAGTCGGACGTATGTCGGCTTCAAGTCGCAGGGCGAAGTCGCATCCAAAGTAGGACAGCTGTCGTGTCGCACCAGTGTAAACCCGGCATCAGTGCAGACTGTCAATAGTTAATAGATAAAAGCAGATCAAAATCTATCTCTGGTGGAATGGGAATAGTCAGCTGCGCTGAGGATGCTTATACTGCCACTAGTCTGGACACCCGGAAGCTGGCTGTGTGTGGAGGAAAGCCAGGAGAGAGGGATGGAGTACGATGTGGAGCATGATGACATCACCAGGTGTTAGGGCTGGGGAAAATTTTGTTTTGAATCGAGTTGAGAGGTCAAATTGATTCAAATTTTCAGCAAATAGATTTTTTTTTTTTTTTTCACCAGGACTGGCGCTGACACCACGCCAGTCCTGAGGAGCTGCGGGCAGGAGTTTTTAGGTGAGGCTTCGGCCTAGTCCGCAAGTCCGGACGCGCGGTTTTCATCAAAAAGAAAAAAGAACCTCGATTTGAATCGTAAATTGAGTCTTTTTTGGAGAAAATGGCTGAGCTCTACCAGGTGTGTGTTGCAACGCGTTTCTGAGCATGCAGCTGAGTGCATAACGCTGTCTACTGGTAATGGCCGAGAATACATTATATATAAAAAAAGCAGCACATTTATCAACACAACCATGAAAATAACGGCGTTTGTGCAAGATCAATGTTGAGTAATATACATGATATCAAGTTATCAATTCAGACTTGTAATGGAACAGACTCAAAAAAAATCATAAAAGACTTAAAATTTTACGTAATAAATACACACACTGCATCCAGAAAGTATTCACATGGCTTCACTTTTTCCACATTTTATGTTACAGCCTTATTCCAAAATGGATTAAATTCATTATTTTCCTCACAATTCTACAAATAATACCCGATAATGACAACGTGAAAGAAGTTTGTTTGAAATCTTTGCAAATTTATTAAAAATAACACGTATTGACAGCCTTTGCTATAACACTCAAAACTGAGCTCAGGAGCATCCTATTTCCACTAATCATCCTTGAGATGTTTCTACAACTTAACCACTTCAGCCCCGGAAGAATTTACCCCCTTCCTGACCAGTGCGTTTTTTGCGATTCGGCACTGCGTCGCTTTAACTGACAATTGCGCGGTCGTGCGACGTGGCTCCCAAACAAAATTGATATCCTTTTTTTCCCCACAAATAGAGCTTTCTTTTGGTGGTATTTGATCACCTCTGTGGTTTTTATTTTTTGCGCTATAAACAAAAAAAAGCGACAATTTTGAAAAAAAGCATTATTTTTTACTTTTTGCTATAATATCCCCCCAAAAATATTTAAAATACATTTTTTCCTCAGTTTAGGCCGATACGTATTCTACATATTTTTGGTAAACAAAAAAATCGCAATAAGAGTTTGGTTTGCGCAAAAGTTATAGCGTTTACAAAATAGGGGGTAGTTTTATTGCATTTTTATTAATTTTTTTTTTTATTGTGACCAACATTATGGCGGACATATCGCAAGTTTTTGACACATTTTTGGGACCATTGTCATTTATACAGCAATCATTGCTTTAAAAATGCACTGATTCCTGTGCAAATGACGCTGGCAGTGAAGGGGTTAACCACTAGGGGGAGGGGTTAAGTCAGTACTAGGGATGTGTTCTAACTGTAGGGGGGATGGGCTGTGTGTGACACCTCACTGATCTCTGCTCCCGATGACAGGGAGCAGAGATCAGTGACACTGTCAATAGGCAGAATGGGGAGATGCTTGTTTACATCAGCATCTCCTCGTTCGTCCTCTCTGTGAGGCTATCCGCGGGACCCGCGACCCGACTCACGGAGCTCACGGCAGGCGCGCGCACACAGCAGCAAATTCAAAGTAACGTACAGGTACGTTACTTTACGCAGCCGTGCCATTCTGCCGACGTATATCTACAGGAGTCGGTCGGGAAGCGGTTAATTGGAGTCCACCTGTGGTAAATTCAGTTGATTGGACATGATGAATGAGTACTGTGAACACTTTCCGGATGTGCTGTGTGTAAAATTTATAATTTTATTTTATTTTTTATTTTTTTTGTGTATGTGTGTCCATATAACTCCATATGCTTGTATATAAATAGACACAAAAAAAGAGGAAAGTGCACCAAAAATAAGCCACGTCCATAAATCATTGAGGATACAAAATAAGGTAGTACTGAGTATTACCAGGGAGGCAGACTTTTTAGGCTAAGGAACAGTGGAGAAGATATAGCAGTATAAAAAATATATGAATTTATTGCAAAATACAATATCTAAAAAACAATGACAATTGCAACATATAGCATCTATGATTATTGTGCAGTGAGCCCTTGTATGACTATGCGTTTTTACCGTTAGGCTTCCTCAGGACACGGCCAAGGTTCACAGATGATACAGAGAAGGGAATATGTCTCTATCTAAAATGAGATAAAATGTCATTAGACACACACAACTAACACATTAAACAAACTGTTAACGATAAAAATCATGCGCTAAACAACTGCGAGCATAGGAAAGAACACCAAGCCGGTACCTTAAATTGGAATGCAAAATCATGCAAGTCACGGTAGCATGAGAAAGTTCAATTCAGCAGTAAGAAAGCTGAAATTAAAGCAAAATACACACACACATAAAATATATATATATACACACACACACACACACACACACACACACACACACACACACACACACACACACACACACACACACACACACACACACACACACACACACACACACACACATCGTGATTCTTTTGCTTAGAATACAGATCACGATTATCTCACAATTCTTTAAAATTGAAAATGAGCTCCCGATGCTCAGGGGTAGTTATTCATTTAATACAGCAAGGGGCGGATGCTTTTCTCAAAGGGGCGGATATACGGTTATACATTGAAAACAATCAACACGATGCTCGGGCTGGTTATTATAATAGGTGGATGCTTTTCTCAAAGGGGCAGACGTCCCCTTGATTGTGTTCAATGTATAACCTTACATCCGCCCCTTTTGAGAACAGCATCCGCTCCTTGCTGTCTTTATAGGCATACATTAGTTGTGGATAAAAAAAGATACCAGGCTCACTAGATATACATGATTGTTGATAAAGCTGGGGTAAAGTTAAGATGGAAAATGAGCAATCTTTTTATGAGTGTATAAGGTAGATATACATCCATCATATAATTTGAACATATACCAGTGCAGCATAATTCATACATAAACCATATGCATATAAAACTTAAAATGCACATAAAAATAAAACAGTCTCTCGTTAGTCGTTTGAGCTAATAAGTGTCCTTTGCATCACTGTGTACTAAACACGCATGACTTTAAAGTCTTCAAAGGCTGTGTTCCGTGAGCCTCCACCTCTATACGAAGTGCCCGCTCACCTCATTTATCAGACCCCACTACAGAGTCTCATATGCCTTATACACTCCTCCTCTAGATGTCTCCGTATCTCTCGTCCTTCTCCTGGATCCAGTTATGTGTGGTTCAAATGAACTTTTACTCATCAGCTTCAAAGAGTATCATGAAACAAAAGGGGGAAACCTACTGCTCTCTGTATAACCTTTTATTGTATTTTTAAAACGAGGGATAAAAGTCGCTTACAAACAAGAAGTACAATCAAGCAGAACACATCCTCAGCTCACTGCTGATGTTCTAATCGCGTTGGAATTAAGTCACGGGCCCGACTCCTCCCACCTATGCCCGTTACACCTTCCTATTGGACTTCCTCAGTAGGTGGGGAACCGACCTTGTATTCGCCCTTTTTTTTGCTAATCCTCTACCTCGGTGACCAGTCCATGTATCAGCCGCAAGCCTGGCTTTGCACGGTATACATGGGACCACTAGAGAAGAGATCTTTAAAGAGAAACCCAAATCAACATATAGATGACACTTGTCATGGTGTTTACTTAGCGTAGAAAGCACTACCCACTAACAAAACCGCATAAGCCACCGCACCAATCAAAAACGTGACACTGTAAAAAAGATGTAAAAGACACGTGATTATTACAGGGTTAATTGATAGTAGCAATCTCAAGTTCTTCATTGAACCTGCCAGGGGAAAGTGTCTCTAGGGTATCAATCCAATATGTCCCCCTTTCTCAACGCTTGAGAATTCGCTCTGCTCTCTGTGACATTTTTTCTGGAACCCAGACTTCTGGATTTATGGTGGCATTCCGCAAAATGGCAGGTGTCCATTCCTTGCACCACCAAGCAACAGTGTTCACCAGACCGCTTTCTAAGGGGGCAAATAGTTTGGTCTTCATATAGGAGTTTACAAGGACATGTTAACTATATGTAGGCCGAACCATCTATATGTATCAATTACAAGACTAAATTTGATAACTTTATATCATCTATATTATTCAAATTTGATATTGCACAAACGCAGTTATTTTCATTGGTGTGTTGATAGATGTGCTATATTTTTCATATATGATGTGTTCCCAGCCGTTGCCAGTAGATAGCGCTATGTATATAAAGGCACTATTATCCCTATACACACAGCTTGACAAAGGAGTGCGCCTGACAGGTCATGCTCAGAAACGTGTTGCAACACCCCCAGTGACGTCATTGCGCTTGGCTCCACACTCCAGTGCTCTCTCATATGGCCTTCCTCTATACATAGCCAGCTTCTAGATCCAGACGAGCAACAGTATAGGCATCCTTGGCGTGGTTGACCATTCCCATTCCATCAGAGATGGACTTTGATCTGTTTTTATCTTGCCAAATGTAAGCTGTTGTTGCATATACTTTTTATTAAATAGACAGTATTTTCTCTTTGCTTTCACCATTTTACCATTTTATTCCCCAGGTCCTTTTGATTTCAGAAATATGTTTGGGGTTCTAAGTAATTTTCTAGCAAAAAAAAAAAGCTAACTTTAAACGTGTATGTAACAAATGTCAGAATTGGTCTGATAGGTAAGTAGGAGGATCAAGCTTCCTCAAGGCATACATGCCCTCCATCATAGCTGGAGACTTTCTTAGACTAGAGCTAGGCCACACTAACCAGAGGGCCTTGATGACGCATTGAGGCTTCCACCTACAGTATATTTACCAATGTTGTGGAAAAAATAAATACATATAATGCTAATTGTTAGTGTAATTTGTTTTTTTTCTTTTGCTGGATAGCTGGTAAGTGTGCTTGGAAGCACATATTGTTTTTTTTTACTTTGTGCAAAGCACTTCTGTGGACACCTTGCTAAAAAAAGCTAGTTTAAAATTGAGGTGGTTGCCATTTTTGTTTAGCTATTACTATGCAATGATGTGTACTGGTTAAATCAGTCATTGAATGGAGAAAAATAGCAGCTATTTTTTATTTGATGTGTAAATCTTATTGCTAAATAAAAGCTGAACCGATATGAAATTGCAGATATTTAAGTAAATGTAAAATTTCCCATTGTTTATCTGCAGCTGCCGTGGTAGTGCTTGGCTAGATCGGAAGCCTTGCTTATGTAGGTAATGTGATGAATCATGTCTGCCTTCGTTTGTCTAAATATTTTCCCTTCTTTTGTATAGGATTTTCCCATTCAGCATTTACTTTTGGTATAGAGAGCCATATCAGCCAGTCTAATATCAATGGTGCCCTGGTGCCACCTGCTGCTTTAATTTCCATTATTCAGAAAGGATTACAGTATGTTGAGGCAGAAGTTAGCATTAACGAGGTAAGTTTTTCCAGCTGCCAGTTTGATTTCATTATGCCTTAATAGTTAGGTTTTTGTTTTCTGTGTGCACAGCTAGTGTTTATAAAGGTTATCATGATTTATTGCTGTAAAGGGCTCATCCAAACTTGGTGCATTAAGCAGCCCAAATGAATGGGTTACATTATTACAGAGCAGCAGTGTGAATGAGCCCTTAGGCTCCATGCACACTAAGAGCAGAAAAAACGTCAGCGTTTTAGCTTTAAGAAAGTGGCATAAAAGACGCAAATTGAGAGCATATTGTACAAAGTTTAGGTGAGTCTATGAGAGTTTAAGAGCATTTTAGTTTATAGGCGTTTTTTGCACTACACTCCCCTCTGCAAAAGTGTGTACAGTGATAACACCTTTTTTTACTAAAAAAAAAAAAACGTTAAATTGTTTAGAAGAGATGAGAGGAGTATAGGAGAGACTGACATTTTTTACAGCTCCTAAACTTCTCCAGAAAACATGATAGAGAAGGTTTTTTTTTCTGCCTCTGAACGTCCCTGACAGAAAACACCTGTAGTAGTCATAATGTGCAAAGACACATAGAACACAATAGAAGTTCTTTTAGAGCAGTTGTTCTCAACCTTACTAGTGCCGTGACCCCTTAATAAAATTTCCTGAGTTGTGGGGACCCCTAACAGTAAAATTATTTTCGTAGCGTGGGTTGTCGGCACCCAAGGCAAGACAAGTAATTTGCGCCCCTAACCCACGGACATATAGCACCCCCTGAGTCCCTTCCACTTGTACACTATTAAAACCCCTTATGGTGCATTTTAGGATGTACCACTCTTTCTCTTTGTTCTCCTTTTATCT
This sequence comes from Lithobates clamitans, assembly GCA_037952925.1. Classification (NCBI taxonomy): domain Eukaryota; kingdom Metazoa; phylum Chordata; class Amphibia; order Anura; family Ranidae; genus Lithobates; species Lithobates clamitans. The sequence continues at coordinate 1,668,357 of JBBGZY010000821.1, forward strand.
CTCTCTATCCTAATTTCTTGTTTTTTTCCCCATCCCTCTCTCTAGCCGTCTTTCTTGTTCTTTCTCTTATTCTTTCTCCCCCTTTTTTCTTTGTCCCTCCCCCTCTTTTCCTCTTCCTTCCATGTATTCTCAATTTTTATTCCTTCTCTTACTCCTTGGAGGGGGGGAGATCGGATGAGTGGCAGTGCTGGGGGGGGGATCAGTTGCAGTGCTGGGGGGAGTTCTGATCAGCCAACTTAGTTGCTCTTGATCAAGGTCATCTGCTGATCTGAGAACTGTAGTGGGGACTTTTAATGACAACTATAATCACAGGTAGCGTTACTCACTTTTGTCTCTGGCTTCACGGTGTCTCGTAGCAGTGACACCTATGCTGAAATCAGGAGATGGGGTCTCCTCCAGCCCCTCCCACTTCACATTCCTCACCAGTCAGCTGACCTCTAGTCTCTGCCTCCCAGCCATGTGGTGGGCGGCTGCGGGCACCAGGAACAGCCCAGCTGGTTGGCCACAGGCTCCAGGGGCAGCCCTGCTTGGCGACTGCAAAAAGGCTGGAGAACGGTGCGGGCTTCAGGAACAGCCCAGGATTCGGTGACCCCTGGCAAATCGTCATTCGACCCCCGAGGGGGTCCCGGCCCCCAGGTTGAGAACCACTGTTCTAGAGGCAGGTGAAAAAAACTTCAAATGCCTGTAGAATCGACGTTTTTTAAGTCCAGTGTGCATGGAACCTTAATGCGTGCTGTTTTTGCATCCAAGAACTAGGACTGTATACATAAATAGACACAGATTGCAAAATAATCAATATCCTGAAATCTCAAAAAAATAACTGGGCATGTTTGAGTTATATAGTAGTAGAAAACTTGGAAAAAAACACTCTAATGTTCTAAATTAAAAAGTGTAAGCAGCAAAACCTCCTGTGAGACATATACACAGTGAACAAACCTAAAAATAGAGTCGCGCTAATAAATCATGTGAATACAAGTAAAAATGATTAGAAACAGTCCACAAGTGATGTATTGGATAAAATCCTGATGTTGGTCTCCACCATCCACCACCATAGTGATCTTTAATCATCAGTGCCTCCACCAACAGCTAAAAGACTCCCTTACCAGCTCCTGTTGATCCCTCATTACAAGAGATCATTAACGCTTGTGGCTTTAGCCCAGCCCTTTCTCCAGGTCAGTATGGTCTTCTACACAGGATCACCCCTCGGTACCGTGTTAGATATGAGGATTTCTCCAAAAAAACAAAGTGCTCCACATAGTGTAAAATCCTTATAAAATTTAATGAAGTATACAATATTGCACTTACAGCTGCCACTGATAACATGCGCCTTTAGTTTTAGTGTGTCGTCCGGCACACAAACCCATCCTTCTAGGGCACGTGTGGGATGGGTGACGTTGGAGCAGTGAGTAATGTGGGATCAACAGGAGCTGGTAAGCGAGTCTTTCAGCTGTTGGTGGAGGCACTGATGTTTAAAGATCACTACAGTGGTGGATGGTGGAGACTAACATCAGGATTTTATCCAATACATCACATCACTTGTGGAATGTATCTTATAATTTTTACTTGTATTCACATGATTGATTAGCATGGTCCTTTATATAATTATATATTTTTTATAGTAGTGTTATGTGCTTATGTGCTTCTATAAATGCTTGTGCTAAAGCAAAAGTGTCATCCTCAGGACACTTCACCTTCTGTTGAACTGGCTGTAGTGAGTTGAATAAAAAAATGTATTTGTGTCCTGGAACGATTTCTTCTTCTGTTTGGTCGCTATCAAGTGTATTTGTATGGGTTTAGCCCCCCCGTTTACACCAGTGCGATTTGTGATGCCCAAATCGCATGACATGTTGCACCCAATTGTCCGCAATGGAACCGTTCAAAGTAGTGCGATGAGGACTTTGCGGTCCCGCACTGATTTGAAAAAAGTTCCTGCACTATGTTTTGCAATTTCAGGTGGGACTTTCATAGACATCTGTGCATGAAGTCGCACAGATGTCAGCCAAGTCGCACCTAAAGGCGCACTGACCTGCGACTTTGAAAACATGGGATTTCAAGGGACGTTGCACGATTTCAAAGCCAAATTTAGTGTGAACGGGGGCTAATTGCTCAATAATGCCTAGTGGACCATGAAAAGCACTTTTACTTACCTGATCTTTAAAGTGGAAGTCCAGGCTAAAACTAAAATCCTACACAACGAAGCTAAGGCTGACAGCTCGGCGTGTAATTAGAGCTTCCGCCGCTCGAGATCGGGTCAGATCGCCTGCAGAAAAGGTATGTATACTGATTTATTTTTTTTTTCTTTTCGGTGCTAGAGAGGATAGTGTTAGAATGTTAGTGGCTATAGATGCAGGAATTTTAGCTTTAGCATGGACTTCCACGTTAACTCCCACAGACCCCTCTATGCTGCTAGGCAAGTCCCTGTAGCCTCTTCTCTCCTGTGCTCCAGTAAGTTAAGGTCCATGGACGTCATCAAGATCAATGCAGAACCAATAGCCCTGCATTGGACTTGAGAACGCCAAGGGACAGTTCACTGCCAGCACAGAGGGGAGCACTGTTTCCTGGGGAAGCAGAGGAGATCAGTTAAGTAAAAAATGCTTTTCACATTCCCTAGACTAAAAAAGCGCTGCTAACCCTTGCTGTGTGGGTGCAACCCCACTGCAAGGGAGAATTTTCTTAGTTTTCTGAAGTTCAGAAAGGTCAATATGGCTTGCGTTTAAGAGATGTTTTGGTGTCTTGACAATTAGCCTTTCGAAGATATTGAATACCAAAGCTTCTTTTATTTCCACAGGATGGCACACTTTTTGATGGGAGGCCGATTGAATCACTCTCTCTTATTGACGCAGTTATGCCTGATGTGGTACAGACAAGACAGCAGGCGTACAGAGATAAGCTTGCACAGCAGCAGGCAGCTGCTGCTGCAGCTGCAGCTGCAGCTGCTGCAGCCGCAGCAACAGCAAACAACCAGCAGCCACCTGCGAAGAATGGTGAAAATGCAGCAAACGGGGAAGAGAATGGAGGGCATACACTGGCAAGTAAGTGTATTCAGAGAAAGCAGTTACTTAGAAGTTTTGGTGCCTTAAAAAAAAATATTGAAAACGTAATTGTGCATTATGCAGGATAAGTATTTGAGGACATTGTGTTTATTATTGGGGGTTATGACTGCTGCTGCCTTCAGGAGATGACATGCTGACAAACGAGATTTTTATGGACAGCCCAGTAACATCCCTCACATTCCCAGCAAGAGTATCTATGTGTGTGTGTATATGAGAACAAAACACTCCTTGATTTCCAACAGATATAGAATGTAGTGAACAAAAGACGCCAATTTAGAATGTAACTTTATTGGAATATTCTTACACATTGGTGGGTACAGTTGCTAAACTCCTAAAATTTCATGTGGTGTCGGAGGGTATCACACATACTCAATGTGCGCCCCATCCATTACTCTGCAAACATCAATGTGATAATCTAGCTCAGACCAGTCTCTTTGCACAAATCTTGCATGATTGAGTCTACAGCTTCAGTGATGGGTTCCTGCAGATCATCCACGGTTGCGAGTAGTGGAGTTGCATACACTCTGTCCTTCACGTACCCCCAAAGGAAAAAAAATAAACAGCAAGATCCGGTAATCTTGGGGCACACATGCAGAACACCTGGTTATTTTGTCCAGCGAGGCCAATCCATATGTTTGGCAAGTTCTTGTTGAGACATTTGCTGACCGTGATATACCAGTGTGGTGGTGCCCCATCTTTGTCCCTCAAAGATTGTAATCAAGGTGTGTTTTTGTAGTCCCCTGTGTATGTATATACGTTTTTGTATAGTCGTGTTTTTTTATTTTTTTATTTTTTTTGCTATTGTACTTGGGAGAACCGAAGTCTGAGAGAAGCAAACCGTTTCTAATTTCTGTTTGTGCTTTTTATCAATTTTGTATATTTTTTTGCTAGCAATATTCTTCAGTTGCTGCTGAGGCTGATTGTAGTAGCTTCTGGATCGGCCACTACTTGGAGCCCTGGTGGGGTTTTTCTGGACCTCACCAGGATTAAGAAGCAGGGCTGGCCTTTTCTGCAATGTTGCATTTGTGCACTGGACTGTGCATTAGGTACTCAATCTAAACATGTGTTGCATTGTTGACTTAGGGCTCTTTCACACGGGGTGGATCAGTGATGATCCGCCCTGTGAACACTTGCTTGCTCAGCGGGGATCGCTGCGCCTTTCCCCGCTGAGCAGAAAGATGACAGGTCCATCGCTGCACACTGTGCAGCTACAGACCTGTCAGAGCGCCGCTCTCCCCTATGGGGGATCGGATGATGACGACGGACCGTAGTGTCCGTCGTCACCCGATCCGATCCGAAAACGGATGGAAAATGTCCGTTTTTCATCCAAAAACGGAAGGATGAAAAACGGACATACGGATCCCTCGTGTGAAAGAGGCCTTAGATGCTAGGATCAGGGCTATCGTCCACCCATCTGGACTTCTGTCTCCGAAGGCCTCTTAGAGGGTATGTTCGCTGGGACGGTGAAGACAGAGGAGTGAGCATCGCCACTGCTATTTTTAAATTGGCACCAATTTTTTTTCTGTATTGGGTTAGAGTGCACTACCTGGGGTGCTTCTGCTTAGTCTCTATAGCACCCTCTAAACTGGTTGGTTTGCATATGCAAGTGCCATCTTGGGAAACAGATGTGGACTGTCTCGCTTTCTTCTGCTCTGCTCAGCCTTTGACATCCTTTTGGGACATGGTCAGGATCCCTCCAGTGATTTGTACCACTTGGTATTATCTTTTCCTTTTCTAGTGGTTTTGCGAACGTGGAACTTTCTCACTTGCAAGCTTATTTGGAGGCTTCCAACTGCAAGGACCACAGGCGAAGCACCTCATCCTCTCTTCCAGAGTCTGTTTCTGATCTAACTGTAGCTGCTTCTGCACAATCTAGTGAGGATATTACTTTGTCTGTTTCTGAGGGCATACCTCCAAAACGTGGGCTTATTGATACAGTGTGTGCGTGTGTCCTTGGGTAATCTGTGGCAGTCTTGCCAAAAGTTACTAGCCGCGATCCCAGCAGATGCCTCGGCCTACAACATTACCTGTATACTTGGTATTACAGCCTGTCTTTTTTTTTTTTTTTTTCCTTTTTCTTCTCCCCCCCCCAACATTTTTGCCTAGCAAAAGAAGTGTAGACCCAGCGATTTCCTGTCTTAATAAGACTTTACTTTCTCTATAGTGGACACTCCAGTGTTCAGGAACCCTGTGGATAAAAGTTTTTAAAAGCGCTATTTAAAGTGTTACTAAACCCAGGACCCTACATTCACTATATCTGGTCTTCCACAGTACACAGAACATGGATATACAAGTATTTTAGTAAATCTAAACTGCTAAATACCCTTTCTCATCAGCATATAGCAGTCTTGTGACTTCTATCAGTGTCTGGCCGAACACTGGTTAAAGCTTGTAGGAGTTTTCATTCCCCTCTGACTTTCTTATGATGCTGCAGGACCCCTGACCCTCTGTCTGGGAAGTGCTGATTGGCTTTGTGCTGATCACATGCATCCTCCCAAGAAAGGAAAAACTTTTTAGCAATACACGCCAAACTGAGCATGTGTGACTCCAAAGGCTCTGTCTTATCAGGAAATTGTTTAGGAACAATGGAAGGAGTAGAGGATCAGAAAAGATACGATCAAACAGCCTTTTTACACAATACGGAAGATTAACCCCTTAGCGCCGACCATACGCACACATGTGGCCTTGGCTTTAAGGGGTTAAACTGGGATGATGCATGCATGCATGTACCGTTTTTTTTTTTAGAGCGGGCGGTCGGCTCTTCAGGGATAACAACCGATGCGGCTAAAAGCTTGGCGGTTATCCCGAAGGAGCGAAAGGGAACGTGTGTTCAAATTACACATGTGAGGTATCGCTGCGATCGTCGGAGTGAGAGCAATAATTCTAGCACTAGACCTCCTCTGTAACTCTAACCTGTTGACCGTTATTTTTTTATATGGGGATTTTTAGGTACCGTAGTTTGTCGCCATTCCGCGAGCATGTGAAATTTGAAAGCATGACATGTTGGGTATCTATTTACTCGACATAACATAATCTTTCACATTATACAAAAAAATTGGGCTAACTTTACGGTTTCTTTTTTTTTTTTTTTTTTTTTAAATTCATGAAAGTGTCTCTTTTCTCAAAAAAGTGCGCTTGAAAGACCACTGCACAAATAGTGTGTCATAAAATATTGCAACGATCACCATTTTATTCTCTAGATTCTCTTCTAAAAATTTTATAATGTTTGGGGGTTCTAAGTAATTTTCTAGCAAAAAATACGGATTTTAACTCGTAAGCAACAAATGACAGAAATAGGCTTAGGCATGAAATGGTTAACCATTAGGTTCCACAGGGGGAATGTCTTTATGACGAATACTTGGACTAATTTTATTAAAGGATAAGTTCACCTTTTGTAACGTGTTACACCCTGAATATGGGTGTAACATGTTACAGATGCACCAGGCATCTACTTCTTGCAAAGTCTGCCACATATTTCTCCTGGTGCTCGACAAGGAAATTTAATCCCAGGAATTTCTTTGTAGTATGAATCCTCTTTTCTCTAGTCTGATATGGATCTGTTTGGACTTTAGTACTTTCAAGGGTCAAATCTTGGCCTTGGCAGTTCTTCTCCGAAGCTGCTTGTTTCTCACTCCTCACTGAAGGCCTTCATACAGGGTGTCATTCATTTTGTTCCAACTGTGTGTTCCCCGGTGACTCGACGGGATCTCAACTTGGTTCTGTTTGTTCCTCCGAAACTTCCCTTTGAACCGATTAGGGATATGCCTGTGTTATATCCTTGCTCAAAAGGTTGCCCATTTTTGTTGCCATCACTGCGAAAGGAGTTTTTGAACCTTAATCTGTAATTAATCTTTTCTTGTGCTGCACGAAGACATTGTTTTGAGGCCCAGACCTCTTTTTCCCAAGGTTGTTTCTTCCTTTCATCTAAAGCCTGGTACATATAGGTAGGTTTTTTATCGTCCGACTCAGCAGACTGAGTGAAAAAAATCAAAACAAAAAACTGAGCCCGCTGTACTAAGCAATACTAGTACAGCGATCTCCCCGCTGAGCTATTGTGTTCCGACAGGGGGGCTCATCCCCTTCCCCGCCAGAACACACCACACCAGTCAGCACTGGCAGTGATCAGATGCTGGTTTTTCCTTTCCAGCAGGCCCGTCTGACTGAAGTTGGACAAGCTGCTGCTGTACACACCGGCCAAATTTCGGCCAGTTTCTGTTGAACTGACCGATATTCAGCCCGTGGAAACAATGAGGAATGTGGTGGGACTTTAAATGAGGCACATAAATTGTGTCTCCATCCCTAATTTTTAAGACAATAACAGGAAGTTTGAGACTTTGAGTGAGGCCATAGACATAGTGGAGGTAGGTTGAATAAAAGTACACATTTATTGTCATAGAAATCATAAAACATGTCAATAACCGAAACCACATAGGTGAAAGAACATTGTAGTAAATATAATTTCATGTTTTTTCACACACACTATGGTAAGTGTGCGTGCAATACAGGCAACTAGAGTACATCCAAGAATAGTAGCCGAGTACCCCATAGTGGTCTGGATTGATCAGTAAATACATTCTAATGAGAACATAATGGTACAAAAGGCATGTAACCAGCACTTACAAATAAGACAGTGAGACCATAATAAATTAAATTACAAAATCAAATTGGAGAATAAATAATAAAGTCAAGATAAAAGGAGACATCCCAAAATGCCCAAAGTAGATGGTTCAATGGGGGCTTGTGTCTGCATCCCAAAAAAGGCCCGACGTGTTTCGTGTGTATCACACTCATCAGGGGCGGGTGCTAATGAGATATCTACAGAGTATAATAAAATGGAATTAGTAAGTGTAATTTAGACCTATCAACGGAGAACCAGATAGGTGTACCCAAAGTACTCACAGGGACTCCCTGTAATGAGGTATGGCAAGTATAGAGCCAGGGCCAACCAATCTGTACCGGGAGCTGAGGTGATGGAGCAGCGTGCTTTTAGGGCGTACATCAAAACCTCCCCAAAACACAGGACACAAGTTGGAAGTACATGTAATAAGACTGGATAATACACCAATGGTGGCTGCCAGAGGGAGTCTAAAAAAGATATGATAACATGGTGTCATAGTGTCCATTCTTCCAAAGATGACAAATAGTACATGGCTCACAGGGTAGTGGACAATAATCAGCCCGTGTGTACCAGCCTTTAACCAGGGCATTGTTTTGCCATCGCTCTGTCCTGCTCCAAAACAATATAAGGAGAATTCCCTCCATTGTCTGGATGTGGTACACACTGGTCAAGTTCCTCTCTCGGCTACAGTTCCCTGTAGGCAGTCTGACTCTGACGTTTGTTCTAAGGCTGGGTACGCACAGGCCAAGTATCAGCCAGTTCAACAGAAACCGGCCGACATTTGGTCATTGTGGACAGCAGCCTGTCCAACAGAAGCTGGCTTTTGTCAAACAGGCATGCTGGAAAACCAGCCTCCGATCATTGCTCGCAGCCAATAATGTCAGAACACAAAGGCACACTAGGGGGATCGCTGCGCTAACTTTGCTTGTGTTAGTACTGCGGTCTCTATTTTCATTCAGCCTGCTGGGTTGAAAGAAAAAAAATACCTGTGTACCATGCTTTCGAAGAACCCTTGTCCTACAAGGGAATCTAGAATCCAGAAGGAGAGAGGCGTGTCGCGTAGTGGGACACTGGTTACATGTAGGCATATTTGATGTTTGTATGCTCAAAGGGACGTTTGTTAATGGAAAATAAGTGCATCATGCGAAATTATTATGTGCCATTAACCTCCCTGGCGGTATGATTATGTCAGATTTTTGAATCTCAAAGCGGTACATTGTTTTGCATAGATATGTGGCGCTTTTATATTGTAGGCCTGTAATTTTTAGTAATAACACACTTAAATCTGTCCAAACAAGAGTCTAGTAGACATCCCGGGTATGATAAAGTTTGAAACATGAAATCATAAATTATAATAGAATAAATACCTATAAATATAAAATAATAATATAATAATAAAATGAATTTCCCCACAATCCACTATCGCTCGATTCTGCAAGTGTTCTAATTTATTATCGCTGTTTTCTGGCTGGTCTAAAACAGCTTTTGACTTAAAGGGACACTTTTTGGTTGTCATGGAGAATCTCAAGTTTCCAGGCAGAAAGAACAGTATACCGTATTTTTCACACCATAAGACACCCTGCGTCTTACGGAGCGTATACTACCTCTCTACCAACCCCTCCCCACCACCGCCGCCGCGTTAAATGCCGGGTCAGCCGTAGAATGGATGCTTCCGGGGGCGTCTGCTGTTACGCTGCAGCGATCATCTTGTTCGGGCCCGGCCGGGCCCCAGCAGCACGCATGGTGATCATCAAGAAGCAAGGGACGGAGGCCCGGCCTGGGTAGAAGAAGCCCCCAGGATGCTTTGCATCAGATGACCAGTCCCAGCGTGCGGAGGCACGACCACGCAACGTCATGGGCGTCATTACTTGTTGCCCCGTGCACTGGAAACCTATAGTGTAATCGGTGTATGCCCCATACACCTACCTATGATGCGGTTGGAGTGACAGGTTGGAGCTTTTGACAGATTACCTCCATAAGTCCCTTCCCGTCCCTCAGCAATCAGTGCCCACCCTGCATTCTTTCTATGAACAAAACAAATGCATTCTTTTTATGAACAAAACAAATGTACCGTTCTAAGCACTGTCTCCATAATTAACACTGACCAGGTGCTCGGCCACGCCACCTGCTGGAGGGACCGGGTGCTCGGCCACGCCACCCGCTGGAGGGACCGGGTGCTCGGCCACGCCACCCGCTGGAGGGACCGGGTGCTCGGCCACGCCACCCACTGCAGGAACGGGGTGCTCGGCCACGCCACCCGCTGGAGGGACCGGGTGCTCGGCCACGCCACCCGCTGGAGGGACCGGGTGCTAGGCCACGCCACCCGCTGCAGGCCCAGGTGCCAGCTCAGCCACCCGCTGCTAGGCCAGGGACCAGGTGCTAAGGTAGAAAGGATGAATAAGCAGAAAAGACTATCATATAAAATTCCTTTTAGACTGGAGGTAGTAAAATATGACAAGGAACATCGAAACAGCAGCAGAGCGACATTTTGAGCCACCTCCAACTGAAAAGATAAGAGTGGAGGAAACAAGGATCAGCTGCAAAAAGCAAATAAAAGTAAGCACACTTTTCGTGGGCATGCAGCAAAGTGGCCACAGTCAGACGTGTCCATGAAAGAATGGATCACACATCACCGCAATAATGGCTTCTCAGTCTCTACAAAAATGATCATATATGAAGCCAAACGCGTTGCTGTTGAGAAGGGCATTCATGATTTTACTGGATCACCATCGTGGTGCTACAGATTTGAGGTGATGTGACCTTGTTATGCGCACCAAAACTAGAGTTGCACAAAAAATGCCAAAAGAATATGAATCTAGGAGTTTGTCTTTTCATAAATTTGTAATTGATGCTAGAAAGAAAAACGCTTTTGAAATTGGCCAGATTGGGAATATGGATGAAGTCCTGCTAACCTTTGATGTGCCATCTAATAGGACCGTTGATCTGAAAGGTGCCAAAACCATAACCGTGAAAACCTCAGATCATGAGAAAACACATTACATGGTTGTGTTGTCCTGCTGTGCAGATGGCACTAAATTGCCGTCCCATATTAATTTTCAAAAGGAAAACCTTTCCGAAAGAAGTGATTCCACGAGGAATTGTCGTACATGTTCATGACACAGGATGGATGGACGAAAATGGAAAGAGTATGGGTTGAAAAAGTGTGGTCCAAACGTCCTGGAGGGCTTCTGAAAAAACATCCTTATTAGTTGCTTGAGCAGTTTAGCGCACATATTAGCCAAACAACAAAAAAGTGCTTTAAAGAAGTGAAGACTCATCTAGCTGTAATTCCTGGGGGTCTTACCAGCCAGATACAACCTTTCAACGTTTCCATCAACAAACCATTTAAAGTGTTTATGCGAGAAGAGTGGAACAAATGGATGGCTGTTGGTAATCATGATCTGACACCTACTGGACGAATGAAGAGGCCCACTATCACTCAAGTTTGTGCATGGTTGAAAACATTGTGGCACTCATTGAAGGAGGAAATCATCGTACAGTCATTCAGAAAATGTGGCATTAGCAATGCCTTAGCTGGAACTGAAGATAGTATTGAATATGAAGATGGCAAAGAAAATAATGTCAGTGATTGTGAGCAACTGAGCTTCATAAATTCTGACACTAGCGATGATGAGTTCTTGGGGTTCCCAGAAAACTAGAAGAGTATTTGAACCTTAAAGTCTCTCCTCATTTGTTAATGACAGTGATGTTGGTTCTTAATGTAATTGTTGACTGCTGTTCACTTTACATGGTTGAAATATTATTTTATTAAACATTTTAGTATACCATTTGGTTCAAAATCTTTTCTTTTTTTTTTCTTGTTTTCCTCCTCGAAAACCTAGGTGCGTCTTATGGCAAGGTGCATCCTATGGAGCGAAGGTTACGGTATATAATATAAATGTGCATGCAGGGCACTAGGGGTGCTGAAATTAATCTCTGCATCGATGCATCACGATTCGGGTGTCCCTGATGCGGCATCGATGCATGCGACCAGAAAAATGGATTGCTGGGTGAAGTCATCCCGACTTGCCCCGCCCAGGAGAGCACTCCGAGTGTATAGTTGTTAAAATAACTGTTTTAATAAATCCTGTGTTACAATCAAGTGTCCCACTGTATGTGTTTTTTTAAAAATATGGAGCTTCATACCTCCTGACGTCAGTGTCGAATTGTCAGCCCTGCCTGCTGACTGTAGCTATCACATCAGAAGAGAGGTGGGCGGGGCTGAGAATTCTCCGCTGACGTCAGGTGAGAGGTGAGAGGAGAGAGGTGGGCCGGGCAGTCACATGTATTGTACACACACTGCGAAATGAGGTATGAAGCTCCATCTTTTTTAAAAAGCACATACAGCGGGGCACTTAATTGATTGTAACAGAGTATTTATTTAAAATGGTTATTTTAAAAGTAAGTAGAGTACAAATGTGTTTGAACTCTACACCTCGTACACGCTCCGTGCTGACAGTTCCCCTGGCTTCCCCGTTTGCACATTTCACTGTGTTAACTCCTAGTGTGCTGGAAGGTGCAAATGGGGAAGCCCAGCGGAATTGTCAGCACAGAGACCGTACAGGGAACTTCACAGGGCTGTTTGTCAGCTGTGGATTGTAATCCCTCCTGACCTCCCAGCAGCAGTGTGTGTGAATGCCTGTACCCTGTAGTGCATCGGATTAGTGCACTTTTTAAGGGAGTGAGGTTATTTTTAATTCAAAGCGGAGTTCCAGTTAATTTTTTGTTTATTAAAAGTCAGCAGCTACAAAAAAAAAATGTATCTTCTGACTTTTAATAAAAAGACACTCACCAGTCCCACAATCCAGCGACGTGGCCACCTAAACCTTCCCTTCTCTCCCCCGCCTGTCCACGGCGCTGGCAATACTACTGTGGGCATCCGGCTGTGACAGCTTGCAGCTTCACAGCCGGGTGCGCATGCCTCACTGCTCTGTCCTGCATAGCCGGGCAATCTTCTGGGAGTTGTGACGTGTCCCAGAAGATTGCAGAGAGGAAGGGCCGCCTGGGTGGCCCAAGCGAAAGTGGGAGCTTGTCGGTAATCCTGGTGCATCGTGGAATTGAATCGTTGACCAGATAATTGCAATTGAATCGTGAGACCAGTGAAGATGCGCACCTTTACAGGGCACTGGACAAAGCATTAGGGACAAAAAGGAGGTGAAATAATTTGATACATTAATGTAATCGATAAGATTACCGTGTACTGTATGTGTTATGTTTTTTTGTATGTTTTTGATTTTTCTGCCGGGCTGCGTCACGACGCTCGCAGGGAATGGAACACAGAGCATCGGGAGGAGGATCCGGCAGGAGTACACAACAAGGTGAAACATCGCAGGATCCTGGTGACAAGGTAAGTATGCTGTACCAGGATTCTGCAATGCAATCCCGAGTGTGGGGTTACCGCTAATGGTACTGAAATTTAGCCCCGAGCCTCACTCGGAATTACCGCCAGGAGGGTTAAAATGGAATTTTCTGGACAAGTGTTACATACAATGAGAAGAAATCTGCTCCCCTGTACCTGAAATAGCTGTATTTTTTAAGAAAAAAGGTAAAGTATAATTTGCTTAGGTTCTTAACGTGGCAAGTCCTTGGAAATGTTTGAAAGATATACAGTCGTATGCAAAAGTTTAGGAACCCCTGACAATTTCCATGATTGTCATTTTTTAAATATTTGGGTGTTTGGGTCAGCAATTTCATTCTATCAAATAACTGAAGGACACAGTAATATTTCAGTAGTGAAATTAGGTTTATTGGATTAACAGAAAATGCGCAATATGCATCAAAACGAAATTGGACAGGTGCATAAATTTGGGCACCCCAACAGAAAAATCACATCAATATTTAGTAGAGCCTCCTTTAACAGAAATAACAGCCTCTAGACGCTTCCTATAGCCTGTAATGAGTGTCTGGATCAGTGTTTCTCAACTCCAGTCCTCAAGGCGCACCAACAGGTCATGTTTTCAGGATTTCCACTATTTTGCACAGGTGATTTGATCAGTTTCACTGCCTTAGTAATTACCACAGCTGTTTCATCTGAGGGAAATCCTGAAAACATGACCTGTTGGTGCGCCTTGAGGACTGGAGTTGAGAAACACTGGTCTGGATTCTGAGTGAATGTATTTTGGACCATTCCCCCTTACAAAACATCTCCAGTTCAGTTAGTTTTGATGGTTGACGAGCATGGACAGCCCGCTTCAAATCACCCCACAGATGTTCAATGATATTCAGGTCTGGGGACTGGGATGGCCATTCCAGAACATTGAACTTGTTCCTCTGCATAAATGCCCGCATAGATTTTGAGCAGTGTTTTGGGTCGTTGCCTTGTTGAAATATCCAGCCCCGGCGTAACTTCAACTTTGTGACTGATTCCTCAACATTATTCTCAAGAATCTGCTGATATTGAGTGGAATCCATGCGACCTTCAACTTTAACCAGATTCCCAGTACCGGCACTGGCCACACAGCCCCACAGCACGATGGAACCTCCACCAAATTTTACTGTGGGTAGCAAGTGTTTTTCTTGGAATGCTGTGTTCTTTTGCCGCCATGCATAACGACCCTTGTTATGACCAAATAACTCAATCGTTGTTTCATCAGTACACAGCACCTTATTCCAAAATGAAGCTGGCTTGTCCAAGCGACTCAGTTTGTGGCGTGTGTGCAGAAAAGGCTTCTTCTGCATCACTCTCCCATACAGCTTCTCCCTGTGCAAAGTGCGCTGAATTGTTGAAGGATGCACAGTCACACCATCTGCAGCAAATTGATGTTGTAGGTCTTTGGAAGTGATCCGTGGGCTGTTTTTAACCGTTCTCACCATCCTTCACCTTTTGCCTCTCCAATATTTTATGTGGCCTGCCACAGCTTATATCTCTGTGATAACTTTTTGTAGCCTTCCCCTAAACCATAATGTAGAACAATCTTTGTTTTCAGGTCATTTTGAGAGTTGTTTTGAGGCCCCCATGTTGCCACTCTTCAGAAGAAAGTCAAAGAGAACAACTTGCAATTGGCCACCTTAAATACCTTTTCTCATGATTGGATGCACCTGTCTATGAAGTTCAAGGCTTAATGAGCTCACCAAACCAATTGTGTGTTCCAATTAATCAGTGCTAAGTAGTTACAGGTATTTAAATCAACAAAATGACAAGGGTGCCCAAATTTCTGCATCTGTCTAATTTTGTTTTGATGCATATTGCGCATTTTCTGTTAATCCAATAAACCTTATTTCACTACTAAAATATTACTGTGTCCTTCAGTTTTTTGATAGATCAAAATGAAATTGCTGATCCAAACACCCACATATTTATAAATGACAATCATGAAAATTGTCAGGGGTACCTAAACTTTTGCATACGACTGTAATACTTTTTTTTTTATTAAGGTCATATTCTACATAAAAAACACAACAGCCGGACCAGTCTCTCTCATGTCTTTTTCCAGCAATCATTGAAGCCTTGTAAATTTTAGTTGTAAAAACTGCTAAGTGGAAAATGTGCCCTTTTGTCTCCTACTACAATACAGCTAGAAATTGTGAAACAAGTGCAAAGTGTTTGTGATGGAGCTGTGGTTTCATATTTAAATAACGATGTATGCTTTGTAGCATATAACTCTTGGAGTGATGGCATACTGGTAATTCTGCCCTGGTTAAGATATTGTCAGAATCACCCAGGCAAGATAAACTGCTCCTAATAGAATAGTTTTTTTTTTTTTTTTGCTTGAAACACTTTCATTCACTAGTAAGGTAGCAGCAAGGATGCTGACCTCACCCCCTGCACTACTGCATGTAAACCGTATGGCTATGTGTGCATTACAGGCTCTATTCTGTTGGTATTGCGAAATATAAAGACTAGATGAATGTTAGGGTTTTTTTTTCTGTTTATGTTCCAGTGCAGAATTTGTTTGTCCTGTGAAAATTCTTATTTCATTTTTTTATACTGTAACCTAATTGGTTGCTTTTGTAAGTCAATTTTCAGAAGGTAGCCCTAATGTTTTAAAATATTCACAAATCCATGCATTTTAGCAAACCAACCTTACCAAGGTGAAATGCAGTTTTCTGCAGAACTGCAAAAGCTGTCAGAATAGGTTAACTTGCAATTGTTCAACTCCCCATGCATTACAAAGACAGAAGTTGTGCTATTTGCCTTATAGTTGGCTTTGCCATTTTGGCACCAGGGTGTTCTTGTTGTTAGGGGATTTTTGAACTAGGTATTGCTGTTTTTCAGGCTGGAGAAAGCTGAACTTCCTCAGATTCTAAAAAAGGAAAATAGAATTAGGAAGTAACAGAAGCAAGTTGCTATGTCATAAATGAATAGTGAAGTTGGTTCATCTAGATTCCTCTTAGGACTTTACATCTAGCTGGAGGTGGATTTATCATCCAGCTTTTAATCCTTTAACCTTTGCTCTGACCTTCAACCCCAAAACCCACTAACTTTGTATTATTATTATCATTATACAGGATTTATATAGTGCCAACAGTTTACACAGCTCTTTACAACATTAGGACAGACAGTACAATTTAATATGGGAGAATCAGAGGGCCCTGCTTGTTAGAGCTTACAATCTAGGAGGGAGGGTCAAGTTATACAAAAGGGTAATAGCTGCGGGGGATGAGCTAATGGAGAAAATAGTGCAGTTGTTAGATGAAGGCAGGATAGGCTTTTCTGAAGAGGAACGTTTTCAGGGATCGCCTTAAAGTGGATAAGTTTGGAGACAGTCTGACAGATTGGGGTAGCGAATTCCAGAGGGAGGGCGAGGCTCAGGAGAAGTCCTGGAGGCGGATATGGAAGGAGGTGATGAGGGAGCTAAAGAGCAGGAGGCCTTGGGAGGAACGAAGAGGGCGATTAGGTTAGTATTTTGAGACTAGGCTAGTGATGTAGCTGGGGGCAGAGTTGTGGATGGCTTTGTAACTTGTTAGTATTTTGAATTTAATTCGTTGGGCGAGTGGCAGCCAATGGAGGGATTGGCCGAATGGGGTAGCAGACACTGAGCTGTTTGTAAGGTGGATCAGTCTGGCAGCAGCATTCATGATGGACTGAAGGGGGGGATGGTCTATTTAAAGGTAAGCCAATGAGGAGGGAGTTGCAGTCGTCAAGGCGACAGATAACTAGGGAGTGAATCAGGAGCATTTGTGGTTTAATTGGTTAGAAAGGGACGTAGTTTAGAGATGTTGCGGAGGTTGAGGCGGCAAGCTTTGGAAAGTGATTGGATGTGGGGCTGAAAGGAGAGTTCAGAATCTAGGATAACACCTATCATGCTGACATGTGGGAATGGGTTGATTGTTGTGCCATTGCTCTTGACAGATAAGTCAGGGGAAGAGGCACGTGGGGGGGGGGGGGGGGGGGAGATATAAGCTCGGTTTTGGACAAGTTGAGTTTGAGGAAGTGGTGTGACATCGATACAGTAAAACCTTGGATTGCAAGCCTAATTAGTTCCAGAAACATGCTTGTAATCGTTCCACAACCATTTATTCATAAGTCCTTCAGTTTATAGTCCGTATAAAAAGATTATAGCAAAGAGAAGAGAGGCGCCTCTAAGTGTAGCAATATGGTTACATTTAATGAAGGTACAACATTTAGCAACTCACATGGTTGATGATTAAAAGAGGCACATCTAAGTATGCAGGCATCTGGGGTAAAGCTGACCATACTCTGCACCGCTGGTTCTCACCGCTGTCAGTCTGCAATCATGACCGGGAAGACTGCCCTGTAGTAGAGCGATCTGAAAGCGTGGCTTGAAGCACTTGTGGAGCACAGTGTGGAAGGGATCTCTGGACAGCTTTACCCCGGATGCCTGTATACTTAGATGTGCCTCTTTTAATCATCAACCATGTGAGTTGCTAAAATGTTGTTGTATCTGCATTAAATGTAACCATATTGCTACTCTCTTCTCTTTTATACTCAGTTGTGACATGACGCTACTTGTATATCAAGGCAAAATTTATTTAAAAATTTTGCTTGTCTTGCAAAACACTCTCAAACCAAGGTTTTACTGTATGTCTGTTAGTAAGTTAGTGATGGGTGGGGAGACTGATGGAGTGAGTTGAGGGGTGGAGAGAGAGATTTGTGTGTCGTCAGCGTAGAAATGATATCGAAAGCCGTGAGAGGCTGACCCAGGGTAGAGGTGTAGATTGAAAATAAGAGGTCCAAGAACAGAAGCTTGGGGGACCCCGACGGAGAAGGGAAGGGAAGAGGAGTGGAGGAAGTAGAATTGTAAGTGACAAGTGTTGCCTGCTTCTGTTCCCTCCTACTGTACTAAACAATGTAGACATACGAGGACAATGTTGATTCTTTCAGTCAACATGGTGAGGCTGTTGCCTGCCAGATGGGGGAATGCAGGTCAAGGATCCTAAATCTACAAGGCTCCCCATCCTCCCAGAGTGCACAAGTGCAACAAGGCCTTAAGGGCTAAGATGCTTAACATTCAGGAGGTGAAAGTCTGTCCTTGCCTAGTCGCACATATCAAAGCCTTAAGGAGGATAAAGGTCATGTCTTTTCTGTCGACAATATGCACAGAGAATTAATGAATCTATTGTTTCATTTAACTGCTCTCTGAGAATGTGTGCCTCACAGGTGTTTCAACCGTCAGGCTGTTAGAGCAACCTGGAACTTCCAGCAGTTTCACTTAAGCTTTATTTCAGAAGCCTTATATTCCACAGTGTTGAAGGTTGTGAGTAGTCCCTTTGCATGTGCTTCTGTAGGCCTTTCTTTTCTGTTTGCTAATATACTTCGTAGGGGGTGGATATATATCTCCACCACAGGTTAGACCTAAATTACCACATTCCATGTTTTGGTGAGGCATTACAATTTCAGCTTGCACAGACTCATAACAGGTTTTTCTTCAATAAATATGCAGGGATGCGACAGACTTGTCTCATAAGCAGATTATGCTACTGGCTGTATGTAATAGCAGAGCATAATAGATGGCTCAATAAACTCCTTAATTACCCTTTTGCCTTAAGCCACACAGGCTATGGGATCTTCTGTTTGTCCTTAGTCGACCAAGGCCTCCATAGTGTTTGGTATTTTTGTTTTAGGAATATGTCTTTCTTTGCATTAGTCCTGTCACTCTGTATGAAGTGTGTTTTGGATAAGTACCCACATTTTTTTTCAATGTGGTATAGCCTTTCCTTACAGTCTTGGTCTCCTGCCTTTGTTTCATATCACTCTTTCAAGAGGTTCATATACAGTGGGGACGAAAAGTAACAGACCCCCTTAAATTTTTCACTCTTTGTTTTGTTGCAGCCATTTGCTAAAATCATTTATGTTCATTTTTTTTCCTCATTAATGTACACACAGCACCCCATATTGACAGAAAAACACAGAATTGTTGACATTTTTGCAGATTTATTAAAAAAGAAAAACTGAAATATCACATGGTCCTAAATATTCAGACCCTTTGCTCAGTATTTAGTAGAAGCACCCTTTTGATCTAATACAGCCATGAGTCTTTTTGGGAAAGATGCAACAAGTTTTTCACACCTGGATTTGGGGATCCTCTGCCATTCCTCCTTGCAGATCCTCTCCAGTTCTGTCAGGTTGGATGGTAAACGTTGGTGGACAGCCATTTTTAGGTCTCTCCAGAGATGCTCAATTGGGTTTAAGTCAGGGCTCTGGCTGGGCCATTCAAGAACAGTCACGGAGTTGTTGTGAAGCCACTCCTTCGTTATTTTAGCTGTGTGCTTAGGGTCATTGTCTTGTTGGAAGGTAAACCTTCAGCCCAGTCTGAGGTCCTGAGCACTCTGGAGAAGGTTTTTGTCCAGGATATCCTTGTACTTGGCCGCATTTATTTTTCTCTCGATTGCAACCAGTCGTCCTGTCTCTGCAGCTGAAAAACACCCCCACAGCATGATGCTGCCACTACCATGCTTCACTGTTGGGACTGTATTGGACAGGTGATGAGCAGTGCCTGGTTTTCTCCACACATACCGCTTAGAATTAAGGCCAAAAAGTTCTATCTTGGTCTCATCAGACCAGAGAATCTTATTTCTCACCATCTTGGAGTCCTTCAGGTGTTTTTTTTTTTTTTTTAAACAAATTCCATGCGGGCTTTCATGTGTCTTGCACTGAGCAGAGGCTTCCGTCGGGCCACTCTGCCATAAAGCCCCGACTGGTGGAGGGCTGCAGTGATGGTTGACTTTCTACAACTTTCTCCCATCTCCTGACTGCATCTCTGGAGCTCAGCCACAGTGATCTTTGGGTTCTTCTTTACCTCTGTCACCAAGGCTCCTCTCCCCCGGTAGCTCAGTTTGGCCAAACGGCCAGCTCTAGGAAGGGTTCTGGTCATCCCAAACGTCTTCCTTTTAAGGATTATGGAGGGCACTGTGCTCTTATAAACCTGCAGCAGAAATTTTTTTGTAACCTTGGCCAGATCTGTGCCTTGCCACAATTCTGTCTCTGAGCTCTTCAGGCATTTCTTTTTGACTTCATGATTCTGATTTGCTCTGACATGCACTGTGAGCTGTAAGGTCTTATATAGACAGGTGTGTGGCTTTCCTAATCAAGTCTAATCAGTATAATCAAACACAGCTGGTCTTAAATGGTGTAGAACCATCTCAAGGATGATCAGAAGAAATGGACAGCACCTGAGTTAAATATGAGTATCACAGAAAAGGGTCTGAATACTTGGGACCATGTGATATTTCAGTTTTTCTTTTTTAATAAATCTGCAAAAATGTCAACAATTCTGTGTTTTTATGTCAATAAGGAGTGCTGTGTGTACATTAATGAGGAAAAAAATGAACTTAAATGATTATAGCAAATGGCTGCAATATAACAAATAGTGAAAAATTTAAGGGGGTCTGAATACTTTCTGTCCCCACTGTAGCTGCGTCCACCTTTTTTCTATAATACTCAGACCAGTGGGATGCGTGTTCTCGCGTTTTTTTGTTTTCCTTCTTAATCCGGTAAATTCTCTCGTACTGTCTGGAAGACTATTTTGGAAGTCAAGAGTTGTATTAACCAGTACTTCTGTTTCCATGATTCTTCCTGCCCTTTTTGTTATGTATTTTCTGTTGTATGTGTTTTGCTTCAGTTTACATACCTCATTTCTAGTTTTACCACTGACCAGTTCGATAGAAGGATTTCTTTTGAAAGTTTTTTGGGGGATGCGATTCCTGTTAGAGGAGGTGCCTATCTCATATGCTATCCTTGAATATTAATGGAAATCTAATTACTGGTAAGGCTAAGAGCTCGTTCACATGGGGGGCTTTGCTGCGGGCCCTGTGCAGGTCTGTGGTTTCCCAGCATGGGAGTGCACAGGTGTTGCGTGTACCTCCGTGTTAGAGTCTCATTCATTTCTGTTGGGACACCCGGCTGCGGGGAAACGGCTACTGTGTCCTAAAATGACATGAGTGTGAGTGCAAGTCGGTAAACGCATACAGGGTTCCCCTACTTGCCATTGAACTTTAGATCAGCCTTTGATTTTGGTAGGCTGATTTTGGAGCCTACAACAAAGCAGTAGAGCGCAGTCAGAGAAGACTCTTTGCATGCTCATAGAGAGCTTTTGCATTGGGGCTTGTGGGGAACCCAGTACTCTTGTTCTCTTCTCCTTGACATTGCATTTTATCACTCAGCCCCCCTACCGCTGTTCCTCTGACCCCCAACACCCCGGACACTGCACCTTTCTACTAGCCATATACCCCCCACTGCCACCCACAAACTCTTCCTCTGCAAACTTTGTCAATGCTCCCCTTGTCTCTGCTAACCACCTGCCACTGCTCCCTCCTTTGCAGGGACATACAGAGGAGAAGAGGCTGAATCTTGGTTTTCTGGGCTCTCTTCCCACTTCCTCCTCCCTCTGGTGACATCAGCACCTCACCTCTAAGGTCTAATATACACGGGACGCTCAGGCAACCTCTTCTGAATGGTTTTGTTGACAGCTGGAAACCGGTGTTTAGAAACATCAGTTTAGCCCCCCCAAATGCTTAAAAAAAGCACAAAAAACAGATGCTGGTACCGCGTTTAGGCGTGTTTAGCCGCATTTTACCGCATCTGAAACGCCGGTAAACTCTTCATCTGAACCCATTTTTCGGCGTCCAAGGAACAGCCTCTAAATGCAACTACCTAAAAATGTCAGTAAACGTGCCTATATACATTTACACATAAGATAACATTGGATGAGTTCAGGGGCAGCTGGAAAAAACGTCCAACTGCCTCTGAACATTCATTTACAGGCAGCAGTGTACACGAGGCCTAAGTTTCTGGATTCTCTAAGGCAGTGGTTCTCAACCCTGTCCTCAATTACCCCCAACAGGCCATGTTTGCAGGTTTTCTTTTATCTTGCACAGGTGCCTTAAATCTGAGTCAATGGCTTGGTATTTTGGGCAGCTTTTTTTATCTAAGAAATTCTCAAAACATGGCCTGTTGGCAGTGTTGCCAACCTACCAGATTGAAATTTACTGACGCAACACCCAAAATGTACTGGCACAGCCACGTTTTTACTGGCATCTCCAAAAGTAACAAAATTATATTTTTAAGTGCAAATTAGAGTATTTAGGCTAAAAACATATACAATATGCAATTAGCAAGTCAGTGACAGTCTCTCTCAAAGCCAAGTGGTCCCTTCACTCCACTCCAGTCTAAACAGCACTGACGGTCCCAGCCTGTCTTGCTCCCATACCGCAGACCCGCACACGAGGCTCTGGCTGCTCTGCTTGGCTCCATTGCACTGCGTCCGCCAGAGCCACCCGATCACACTGTAGAAGGCACTCGGATGGTCTCAGCCGGCTCCAGACCAAGCAGAGCATCACAGCCATGTTTTGTACTGGCAACCTTTTACTTATTCTGGCATTTACTGGTAGGAGAAAAATGCCTGCTTTTTACTGGCTGCCAGTAAAAATACTGACGGTTGGCAACACTGCCTGTTGGGGTACTTGTGGACAGGGTTGAGAACCACTGCTCTAGGAGATGTAGATGAACACACAAAGGCTTGAAAGATTTAGCTTCAACCACTGGAAGGCCAGGAAGAAAAACATCAAAGCTAAGTTTCTCCTGAGTTTTGTGGGTATAATTGACAGCTGTGCACTTCACAACTATGCTGTGTGATCAGGCAGTCTGTTCTCCAGCCTCCGGGGGTGCACACCTCCTGGCTGAAAGGAAGAGAGGCCAAACCCCAAGATGTTTAAAAAACCTTCCCACCTCCTCCATCACTACAGACCTTTTCCAGTGTAGCAGCCAACATGTAGAAATCCAGCATCCAAACCTGTATGGTTTTAATTTTGTATGCAATCATTTTATTACATTGACCATATCGATTTGTGTATTTTATATAATCTATGAAATAATTTTTCAAAAGTGAAGGTGTCTGTAGATTATATATCAGCAATCAGGCAGGTTAAGACACATTATCCAAATGCAGTTTCCTTAGGATTTCCCATCAAGCTATTATGGACACAGGGTTTGTTTGGCTAGACTTGGTATCCTTATATGATTAAAAACAGAGATTTTGCAGAACAAAGTGATGTGGGAGCGACCCCTGCTGGTCTTTCTGTAGCATCTTTGATATTTTAATGGAAGGTGTTAACCTACTTTCATTTAATTTACAGCAGAGAGCTCTAACAAGTTTTGATTTTTTTTTCATATTTGTTTGCAATGGAAAGTATGCTGTGACAAATGACAGCGTGCACTACTTGTGCTTAGAAATGTAAAATCGTCCTTAACCATTTGCTATCAAGTCTTTTTCTGGCACTTTGTTTACAACTTTAAATCCAGTATTTTTTGCTAGAAAATTACTTAAAACCCCCAAACATTATATATTTCTATTTTTTTAGCAGAGACCCTAAGAAATAAAATGGCAATCGTAAGCATTTGTCACGCGGTATTTTCGTTGCGGTTTTGCAAACGCAATGTTATTTTAAAAAATGCACTTTAAAGCGGAGTTCCACCCCAAAGGGAACTTCCACTTTAAGCACTCCTTGCCTCCTTACATGCCACATCTGGCATGTAATTTTTTTTTGGGGGGAGGTTACTTGGTTTTGACAGGTACTTCCTGTCCTTCCTCCTCCTTCTGTTGCTTGGCCACCTAGACGATGACTCCTCTCCCCCTAGGCGGCCCCTCCCTCTCTGCAATCTTCCGAGACACATCACAGGTCCCAGAAGATTGGCTGGCCACTAAGGGAGCGCAGTGCGCACCCAGCTGTGAAGCCGCATGCCATCACAGCCGGGTACCCACAGTAGTAACGACGGCACCGCAGAGAGGAGGGGGGGGGGGTGGTGAGGCTTCAGGTGGCCGTATCGCTGGGCCATGGGACAGGTGAGTGTTCAATTATTAAAAGTCAGCAGCTGTAAGATGTTAGGCCGAGTAAATGGATATCGAACATGTAATGCTTTAAAATTGCGCACGCTCGTGGAATGGCGACAAACTACGGTACTACAGTAAAAATCTCCATAGGCAATGCTTTAAACGCATTTACAGGTTACCTGTTTGGAATTAGATGAGGTTGTCTAGCGCTAGAATTATTGCTCTCGCTCTAACATGATGATACCTCATGTGTGGTTTGGATACTGCAATCACGGAGGGATGGGGGAACATTTTTTGTTACTTATTTTACTTTTTTTTTTTTTTTTATACTGTCCCTTTTTTTAATGTGTTTTTTTTTTCCCTCCTATGACAAGGAATGTAATTTTCTACCAGCCTGGACTGGAAGTGACAGTCCCCCCACCCCCCCACCCTTCTGCTTTGGAAACCATTGCAACGACTCCTGAGCTGCTTGGTCCGGTTTTAACAGGAACTTGGAACTGTACAATTTTAAAAAAATTGATTTTTGACTTGCCTGGAAAATCATTTTTATTGGAGTGTGGTACAGGATTTAAGCCACCCTTCCATTTGTTCTAGAATTTGCCTTTGATTGCTTGCAAAAAAACTGAGGCTTCCTGGAAGTTAGAGGGGTTATATGGCAATCCTAAAACTTTGTTTACCAGTGTCTTCACCTAAAGGGCTCCTTTAAGTCTTGAGCATGGATTGCAATCCATGCTCAAGACTTAAAGGAGCCTTTGCCCTTTACTGTAGTCCAAAAAGTAACATGAAAGGCCCCTGTATATATTTGAAGAGTGTGAATGTATAGTATAGAAAGGGTTTTGTTACTAGTTTCTTGCAATAATGTTTAAAATCTTTGGGTTCCAGTGTGTGGAGCCGCTATATGTATCGATGTCTAGTTTTAATGTAAAACCTGAAAATATTTTTTTCCTTTTCAAAAGGCTTTTGCAATGCGTTTATTTGGTCTTAAAGCTAAACTGCAGGAATTAGCTTTGTAAAATGTGCTGGATTATTAGGGGTTAAGTCTAGCAAGGTGCTGCCACCTCATCGACTTGTTACATTTTTTCTGAGTGCCTGGAACATAACCATCACCTAGTCATCTCAGCTTCTGTGGCTGCATAATCTCATGCATATGCTGTGCTTGCCCCTCCCTCCTCCTGCCCAATCAGAGCGCTTTGTGTTAAGTGAACGTATTCACAAAACAAGAAAACCCCTTTCACACTAGGGCGTTTTTCAGGCGCTTTAGCGTTAAAAAAAAGCGCCTGTAAAGCTCCTGAAAGAAGCCTCATCTGCAATCCAAATGTGAAAGCCCGAGCCCTTAAACGCTGGTAAAGCGCTGCTTAAGACCCCTTTCACACTGGGGCATTTTTCGGGCGCTGGCAGTGTGAAAGGGCTCGGGCCATCGGCGCACCCAGCCCGGTGGGAAAAACACGAAAGCGCTGCAAAGAAGCTGCTTGCAGGACTTTTTTTTGACGCCCTGCCAGCGCAGCGCCCCAGTGTGAAAGCACTCGGGCTTTCACATTGAGATTGCAGATGAGGCTTCTTTCAGATGCTCTACAGGCACTTTTTTTTAACGCTAAAGCGCCTGAAAAACGCCCCAGTGTGAAAGGGGTCTAAAGGCTTCTGTAAATGAAGAGGGGAGGAGAGGGCAGAGCTGCTGTCTGTGAGAACACAGCATCTCTCTCGAAATGTAGGGATAGCTGTGCTTCCAGTGCTCTATAAAACTGTCAGATGTACATTAAAGAGTTAAGTCCACGAGGTGGTATGCACCTTGTTGGGCCCCTTTCACACTGGGGAGTCGGCTTTTAACCCCCGCTAGCGTCCGAAAAGGGGTTACAACGACCCGCAAAGCGCCGCTGCAGTGGTGCTTTGCCAGCGGTTCGGCAGCGGTGCCCATTCAGTTCAATGGGCAGGAGTGGTGTATACACCTCTCCTTCACCTCTCCAAAGATGCTGCTTGCAGGAGTTTTTTTAACGTCCTGCCAGCACATTGCCTCAGCGTGAAAGCCCTCCGGCTTTCACACTGAGACTACAGGGAGGCTGTTTTTCAGGCGCTATTTTTAGCCCAAAAGCGCTTGAAAAACGTCTCGGTGTGAAAGGGGTCTTAGACGTAACATATTTTTACAAAGTCCCTGAATTCCTGGAGTTCAACTTTAAAGTATATTTCCACTTGCCAATTAGATGCTCTAAGAACTCGAGCACTGAAAAATACCTTTTGATGGCACTCCTCATTATGACTTGTAAACTAGATTTGAACACTGTCCTAACACAATGATGTAGAAGTGTGGCTTCTGCATTGTATGTTAATGAGAGGAAATTTGGTCAGTAAACCCTCATGTTTTTTCACCTTAATGCATCCTATGCATTAAGGATGAAAAAACACCTGGCAGTGATCAACCCCCCGTTTTACTTACCCAAGCCCCGTAATTCCCTCTGCGGAGACGCGCTGTCCCTCTGCTCAGGGTTCTCGTCTCTTGATTGGATAGATTGATAGCAGCGCAGCCACTGGCTCCCGCTGCTGTCCATCAAATCCAATGATGAGGGGGCGGGGCCAAGTCCTAAATTCCCCCAGAAGAGAGCTTTTCCTAGGGGGTTATCTGATAAGAGGAGCCGCCCAGGACCACCAGAAGTCGAGGAACGGGGCCACTCTTTGCAAAATGAACTGCACAGTGGAGGTAAGTATGATATGTATGTTTTAAAAAAAAAAATCAAAGCTTCACGATCATTTTAATCCTGGTACACACTATACGTTTTTTGTTTTTTTTTCTTTTTTACATTCAACCCAGTGGGCTGAACAAAAAAAAAATGAAGAGCTCAGCAGGAGCCATTGTAATAACAATCCGATGTTATTCAAATTTTGAGTGCAAACGTGGAAATACTCTTTAAACTTTTGAATTTAGTGTATAAATGGTACCAAGGTTAGAAAAGCTTATTTCATTCTATTTAATTTATCAGTTTTATTTTGTGATGTTTAGCTTCACTTTGCACATATAGGGTTGTTAGATCATCTTAGAAGTTGGGCAGCTATTTCCGTAAAATTTTTATGTGAATTTCTTTTAAAGCTTTTTTTGTTTTTAATAGATAACCACACTGATATGATGGAAGTTGATGGAGATGTAGAAATCCCATCTAGCAAAGCAGTAGTATTACGTGGTCATGAATCGGAAGTGTTTATTTGTGCCTGGAACCCAGTTAGTGATCTCCTAGCATCGGGGTAAGATTTTTCTTTTCCTTTTATATACCATGGCCATATTGTTGGATACAGTACAGTGAACATAGACATTTACTTCAGTCCCAGGGCTTATTGGTATTTCATGTCCCTAATGCGATCAGACAGGAATGTACCGTGATGGAACAGTGGCATATATTTTACTTTAGGCACACTTTACCATTAGGTTTGACACTATTATCTGTTGCTACATATGCTTTTATTCCATATGAAGGGAACTTTTTTAACTCGGTTCTCCTTTCAAATTTGTTCCTTTCTAGGTCAGGGGATTCAACGGCACGGATATGGAATCTTAGTGAAAACAGCACTAGTGGTTCAACACAGCTGGTCCTTAGACACTGTATACGAGAGGGTGGACAAGATGTTCCTAGCAACAAGGATGTAACCTCCTTAGATTGGAATGTAAGTCAAAACACTTTGTGAGTTTTGGTGCTTTCCTCTCATGTTTTGCGATTTAAAAAAAAAAAGTTTGGCACCCTTTTTTTTTTTGGTACTTTAACATTGTGATGTAAAACATTTAGTGAGGCATAGCGCTCTCTTTTAACGTGAGGAATGTCTTTATTATGCCCCCCGCTGCACACACCTGTTCTGGTGTGTTGCATTAATGCACATAAAACCCTTTATGTACAATAACCTTTATGGCATTATCACCATGTATTCTGTTTAATGAAAGCTGCAGTTGTATTAGAAGGAAAATAACTTTTGAAGTTTCCTTAACCTGTTAAAGCTTTTGAGATTTACAGTATACCTAAACCCAAAACAAACATTTTAATTTATTACAACTTACCAGTCCTTAGATGTTGTGGCTGCATTAGTTTTCTATTGTTCCCCCCCCCCCCTTTTATTTTCACTCTGTATGTCACTGAGCACATGTACACTGGTATGCCCCTGCGGTGCTCAGCGGCCCAAAACCGCGACTGCTGTGTCTGGTGGATTCAGCCAATCGGGTATCCTGTGTTCATGATTAATGCTCATAGTGGAACAAAAAGAAAAAAGATACTATAAGTATTGCTAGGTCCGGACTTTAAAGGCAGAAGCAATAGCGAAGTATGAAAAAATAACAATGTTTATTGAGAAAATGCAATACATGAATAGAGCATTCAAGGTTTAAAAATCATATATAATAATACAAAGTTTTACAGTGAGCCCTTGTGCGTCAACGCGTTTCACCATTAGGCTTCTTCAGGACACATTCAAGGTTTCAAAGATAGCAGAAAAGAGAATGAATCTCACTGTCTGGAATAGAACATACTCATTCTTACAGAGGGGTGAGCCTCATATGTGAGTATCCAAATAAAAAGGATGTTCAGCAGTATAATCCAGGGGGAGGAGCTACTTCAAGTAGTCTGTATTCCAGATGATTGGAGACACCCAAGTCTGCTAATATAAGTAGATCAGAAACCACAGGGGCCAAGTAATTCCCAAGCAGGGGCAACACAATGCCATAGTAAAAGATCGCGGACCAGTAGCCACGCTGGAGGATACTAAAGCACCACGGCCAAGATATCCTAATGGCTACCACGCAAAACGTCCTGTACCTAGACTGGGTATAATCCCTATAGGTTAATTTGAGAGAAGGACAAAAGTCTTGGGAGACAGTCTTCTGCGGTGGTAAGGCCGTGGTGCCTTAGTATCCTCTAGCGTGGCTACTGGTCCGGGATCTTTTACTACGGCATTGCGTTGCCCCTGCTTGGGAATTACTTGGCCCCTGTGGTTTCTGATCTACTTATATTAGCAGACTTGGGTGTCTCCAGTCATCTGGAATACAGACTACTTGAAGTAGCCCCTCCCCCTGGATTATATTGCTAAACATCCTTTTTATTTGGATACTCACATATAAAGCTCACCCTTCTGTAAGAATGAGTATGTTCTATTCCAGACAGTGAGATCCGTCTCTTTTTCTGCTATCTTTGAAACCTTGAATGTGTCCTGAAGAAGCCTAACGGTGAAACGTGTTGACGCACAAGGGCTCACTGTATAACTTTGTATCATTATACAGTCAGGTCCATAAATCTTGGGACATTGACACAATTCTAATCTTTTTGGCTCTATACACCACCACAATGGATTTGAAATGAAACAAACAAGATGTGCTTTAACTGCAGACTTTCAGCTTTAATCTGAGGGTATTTACATCCAAATCAGGTGAACGGTGTAAGAATTACAACAGTTTGTATATGTGCCTCCCACTTTTTAAGGGACCAAAAGTAATGGGACAGATTAACAATCATCCATCAAACTTTCACTTTTTAATACTTGGTTGCAAATCCTTTGCAGTCAATTACAGCCTGAAGTCTGGAACGCATAGACATCACCAGACACTGTGTTTCATCCCTGGTGATGCTCTGCCAGGCCTCTACTGCAACTGTCTTCAGTTCCTGCTTGTCCTTGGGGCATTTTCCCTTCAGTTTTGTCTTCAGCAAGTGAAATACATGCTCAATCGGATTCAGGTCAGGTGATTGAGTTGGCCATTGCATAAGATTCCACTTTTCCTTAAAAAATTCTTTGGTTGCTTTTGGCTTACATCTTGTGGTGAACCCTCTGTATTTACTCTGGTGAAGTCTTCTCTTGATTGTTGACTTTGACACACATACACCTACCTCCTGGAGAGTGTTCTTGATCTGGCCAACTGTTGTGAAGGGTGTTTTCTTCACCAGGGAAAGAATTCTTTGGTCATCCGCCACAGTTGTTTTCCGTGGTCTTCTGGGTGTTTTGGTGTTGCTGAGCTCACCAGTGTCTTCTTTCTCTTTAAGGATGTCCAAACAGTTAATTTGGCCACACCAAATGTTTTTGCTATCTCTCTGATGGGTTTGTTTTGTTTTTTTGCCTAATGATGGCTTGCTTCACCGATAGTGACAGCTCTTTGGATCTCATATTGAGAGTTAACAGCAACAGATTCCAAATGCAAATAGCACACTTGAAATGAACTCTGGACCTTTTATCTGCTCCTTGTAAATGGGATAATGAGGGAACAACACACACCTGGCCATGGAACAGCTGAGCAGCCAATTGTCCCATTACTTTTGGTCCCTCAAAAGTGGGATGCACATATACACTGTTGTATATTACTGTTGTAATTCCTACACCTGATTTGGTTGTAAATAACCTCACATTAAAGCTGAAAATCTGCAGTTAAAGCACATCTTGTTTGTTTCATTTCAAATCCATTGTGGTGGTGTATAGAGCCAAAAAGATTAGAATTGTGTCGATGTCCCAATATTTATGGACCTGACTGTATATGATTTTTACCCTTGAATGCTCTATTCATGTATTGTATTTTCTCGATAAACATTGTTATTTTTTCATACTTCGCTATTGTTTCTTATGCCTTTAAAGTCCGACCTAGGGATACCTAGTAAGTATCCTTTTTCTTTTTGTTCCCCTCTAATTTACGGATGTGGCTATGTGACTGCCTTCTTTCATATTATATTGCTCATAGTGATTGGGACTGGAACACTTGTCAGGATAGGAGGAAAAATGGATGGAGCAAAATTCCATCACATTCTTGAGGAAAATCTGCTGCCCTCTGCCAGAAAATTGTCAATGGGAAGAAGGTTTACCTTCCAACATGACAGTGACCCAAAGCACATAGCAAAAATGACCACACAGTGGTTGAAGGAGAAAAAGGTGAATGTCCTTACATAGCCTAGTTCAGGGGCGCCCAATAGGGGGCCACATGTCTGAGGCCTGCGACCTCCTGCTCTGGGATAGTGGGTTGGCAAGCCCAGATCATAGGTTGCCAGTCCGTCATCCCAGAGCAATCAGTGTTGTAAATGAAGCCAGCGGTAGAGGAAGCAAGCTACTGGGGAGCAGATAAGCAGCATAAGCAGATGCTTCCTGTATAGCGCCGGTGTCTTGCCGAGAAAGTTCCCCCGGCGGATAAGGACCCCCCTGTACTGCGCAGGTCCAGGTTCAAGCCCCACTATCCAAGTGGACCTAGAGGGAGAATAAAAAAGAGCTGAGCGAAGCGAGGCTGTGCCCGAAGCGTGGCGAGCGAAGCGTGCCCATGAGGGGCCCTCTTACAGGCGCCGTGTACAGCTGATTTCCAACTATTCGGCTATTTCCGCCAGCTCCTACTGCGCAGGAGCAGCGCCTGCGCAGTAGAGGGGGGTCCTTATCCGCCGAGGGGAACTTTCTCGGCAGAACACTGGCTCCCATCAGGCGGTGTGATACCAATTGCACTCTGCCTGGGACAGCAACAGCCGGTGATACCTGAATGGAAGACTTATTAAAGGTAGGTTTGTTACTAAAATCAGTGTATATATGGGCATATCTGTTCTGCAATAGTTAGTGGGCTGCTTTCAAACTGATCCGCACTGAGCCATATAATTTGGTTATTACCTGCGTGTTTGGTGTGCTTTCAGAAAGTGCACCACACCTGCAGGATATGATAGAAGTCTATGGCAAAATGCAGCTAACCAACAGGAAAGCCAAAGGTGCACTGCTGTGGGTAAACCACAGCATCTATAAAAACCCACAAGCGGGAGCGAGCGGGTGGGGAAAAAACCACAGCATCAGTGTGAATACAGCCTTAGGCACCTTTCACATGATTGGTCCGACCCAAATTGGACCTTCCATTCACCTCTCTGGAGCGGCAGATGTAAACAAGTGGTGTCCGTTCATACCCACCTACCTCCAATCTGATCTGCTAAAAAAAAAAAAAACAGAAGGGGATCTGTCTCCTTCCGTCTGGACGGATTGGATCAGAGGGCCCATAGCGTAGAGTGGGCTGTGTTCACTCTGCCTATGCAGAGTGAACACGCACCTGTCATCCGCCCGCTCCACTCGTTGTGGCCCACGACCGCTTACCAAGTCGCTTAAGTGGCCCTTACTCTTCAAAAGGCTTGGCACCCCTGGCCTAGTCAGAGCCCAGACTTGAACCCCATTGAAAATCTATGGAATTACTTGAAGACGGCAGTCCACAAACGTTCACCATCAAATTTAACTGAACTTTAGCAGTTCTGCGGAGAAGAGTAGGCAAATATTGCAAGTCTAGATGTGCAAAGTTTGTAGAGACATATCCCAACAGACTAAAGGCTGTAAATAAAGCAAAACAAAATACTGACACAAGTATGACAAATGTCATACCTGCCCTATGCAATGGTTTTGCAGCCCTGAGCCTCATCTTCTCGGGCCCTCCGCTGACGCTTCTGGCTCCCTCCCCCCAGCTAGGGCCCCCATAACACAAGCTGCTTGTTGTCTCTGAGCCAGTGAGGAGGGAGAGCGCTAAGGGAGCCTCTGCTCTTGTGCAAAGCCCTGGATTGAGATTGGGCTCAGGTTATTATATGGGGTTAGGGGCAGCTCCATGCAGAAGGTCTTTTACTTTAAGAGCCCTTTCACACTGGGGCGGGGGCGGCGGCGGCGGTAAAACGTCGCTATTATTAGCGGCGTTTTACCGTCGGTATGCGGCCGCTAGCGGGGCGGTTTTACCCCCGCTAGCGCCCGAGAAAGGGTTAAATACCACCGCAAAGCGCCTCTGCAGAGGCGCTTTGTCGGTGGTATAGCCGCGCCGTCCCATTGATTTCAATGGGCAGGGGCGGTAAAGGAGCGGTATACACTCCGCTCCTTTACCGCTCCGAAGATGCTGCTGGCAGGACTTTTTTTACCGTCCTGCCAGTGCATCGCTCCAGTGTGAAAGCCCTCGGGGCTTTCACACTGGAATGAAAGCAGCGGCACTTTCAGGTCGGTTTGCAGGCGCTATTATTAGCGCCTGCAAACCGCCCCAGTGTGAAAGGGCTCGAATGCATAGAATGTATCTGAAAAAAAAAACTTAATCCTTCACAGCCTCTCTAATACTCACTTTAACGCTAATTATTTACTTGCTTTAGGAGTTTTTTAAGCTCTGCTAAACTTTTTCTGTACAGTGGTGATGTTTGATCATACACTGTTCGATGTGGCATGGAGCCAGAAATGCAGCTCCTGACTACATACATCCGAATAACTCCACAAGGCTTAGAGGACTCCTGTGGTGGTAAAAAAAGTGTCAATATGATGTGCATTAAGATAAAAAAAAAAAAAAAAAAATCTCCACACACACACAGCTGTACCTTTTAGATCAGGGTAAAGTGGATGTTCTGGTTAATCCTAGTGTTTTTTATGTTTTAAATTAACAGAGTGAAGGAACACTTCTAGCAACTGGATCCTATGATGGCTTTGCCAGAATATGGACAAAAGATGGTAAGCACTTTTCTGTAGTTATGTATTTAATCACTATTGCACTACAACAATTTTACCACTTTTTTTTCACACACATAAAAAATCAGCATGTTCAGAAAAATATATAATAAAATGAATTTTAGAGTACACAAACACAATATTATATGAGGTTGCGCAGATAGGTATTAAAAAAATGGCAAGTCTTAAAATTTGCATGTGACCTTATCACGAAAAACAATGGTACCCAAAAATCTCCATAGGTGAAACGTTAAGAGCAATTTACACTTCATCAGTATAGAATTGCCTACCAGCTCTGGTATAAGAATAATTGCTGTCACTCTAAAGTTCACAGCAATACTTCATAAATGGTGTAATTGCAGTTTACACACATGTGAGCACCCTTTGCATTTGTAAGTGTATGTGGGGCAACAGGCATTACATTTTTTTTAAAAACTTTTATTTATTTATTTTTTATATAAAGTTACTGCTTTTGGGAAGGTGACCGGTACCCTTTATGGAGACATTGGGGGTCTAATAGACCCCAGTGTCTCCCCTCCCCTCCAAAGCATTTACCAGAGCAGAGGTCGGCTTGGTTAGATGCTTCCCTGGCTGTATGGGCTTAATCACTTTCACTTTACAGCCGGGAGCCAGCTGAAGAAATGGAGCACAAACTGATGGATGGTACTACATATATCCAAAGGGCTGAACTAGTTAAACATTATAAAAAATAATTTGTGCAAACATGATGTATTGGTTTGACTTACTAATGTAGCAGCACACCCATCTAGGATAAAGAAGAATTCTCGGTATGGATTTAAACATAGTTACGTTGGTCCAATGTAACATTGCATATACCATACCTGGCCGATGCCCCTGGAAGTTTTAAATAACTAAAGAAGACGCCTACTCCAGTGATCCCCATTTTCTTCTGGGTGTACATTGTGATTACTGAACATAGGAGGTCGGCTGCCTGGCTCAGGCACCATTCAGAGAATACTATGCATTTTCTGAGTGAATACAAAGCATTCTTTAGTTGTACAAGGTGGAGATGCAGCGTGGTGAGGTCACAATCTCAACCTAGTCCTATTAGAAAATGCTCCGCATTCATTCAGAAAATGCAAAGCATTCTCTGAATAGTGCCTATGACGGTTGCATGGCTGACCTCCTGTGTTCAGCAAGCAGAAGGTGCAGCCACTCGGTATAGGACCCAAGAAGCAAGTGGAGATGACTGGAGTAGGTGTCTTTGTCAGTTATTTCCAGCTTCCAGGCCATCGGCCAGGCATGCTATATATACATAATTGGATTGGTCCAAGCTGTCCATACCTGGAATTCTTCTTTAACCTAGATGGATGTGCTGCTACACTAGTATGACAAAGCAAAACCTACATGATATTTGTACCAATTTTTTATGTTAGTTCAGCTACTTGGAACCCGTGAAAAACATTTTAATCTCCTGTGTTCAGAATGTAGAAGGGCAGCTGCTTAGAGCAGTCAGTATCCAGGAGCAAGTGGAGATCACTGGAGTTGCAGTCTACTATTTTCAGCTTCCAGGGGCATTGGCCAAGCTTTACTAATGTAGCTGTATATAGAGCTGCACAATTAATTGTTAAAAAATTGCGATCTTCATTCAAACCCCCCACCCCACGATCTCAATCTGGCATTTCCACGATTCATGTAACAAGTGCAGAGCTGCTCTCTGCTCAGAGCTGTCAAAAAAGAAAAGAAAAAAAAAAAAGCAGGCAAAGTTCATCACAACATTGCTCAGCGCTGAGAAAAAAAAGAAACCTTGTATCCTTTGGTTCTTTTAGATTAAACGGATGAACGTTGGTCTGCAAATAAGAGTAACCACTTAAAGACCAGGCCTTTTTCTGACACTTGTTGCTTACAAGTTAAAAATCAGTATTTCTTGCTAGAATGTTACTTTATATCTATCCTATCTATCTATCTATCTGAGACCCTAGAAAATAAAATGGCGGTTGATGCAATATTTTATGTCACACTGTTGGGGGAAAAAAATACACTTCAATTAATAAAAAAAAACTAAACAGTAAAGTTAGCCCATTTTTTTTTTTTTTTTTAATGTGAAAGATGTCACGCTGAAAATCGTGATCTTCTAAGCGAAAAAAAATTGTCGTGCAGCTCTAGCGGTGTATAAAATATCCATACCTGGAATTCATTTTTAAAGTGCAAGTCATAGCAAAATTTGTTGCAACTCTTTCCCCATTATTCATTGTGCTTGACATTTTTACTGTATAGTTCTTCAGGCTGCATTTTTGATATATCCGGTACTATATCTTGCTTATAATTTGGGTAATTGTTCCCATTTATTGCTGTAGTTGCAACATTTATGACACTTTTGGTGGCACTAAGGTGCAGTGTGTGCCCCAAAGATTGAGTCCTCCCAGTGAAAATGGTACCTCTCTCCCACCAGGAAATGTTTGACAGCAATTGGCTAGCTTTTAGCTAGTGAAAGCTTGTTTCTTGTGGAGACAGTGTATAGGATTTTATTTGTGGCCAACTATTTCTGCAGCATGCAGTGGCTAGCAGGTTGTGCAGAATCTGCTAGTGTTGGCAGTTACGCTTTTAAGCAAGGAGTGCAACCTTTTTGTTACCTTTTATTATTGCAGAGCAATTTTTCCTTCACCGTGTTTAAGTATATTGTACATTTATTTCTGAGGAATAGAGACCGAGCAAAAAGCTAAACTGTGTACTTGCTGCATTTGATTAATCGCTTAATAATTTTAAATAATATAAGCACTCACTCTAATCTGCAGGAAACCTTGCAAGCACCTTGGGGCAACACAAGGGACCCATATTTGCCTTGAAATGGAACAAGAAAGGAAACTTTATTTTAAGTGCAGGAGTAGACAAGGTAATATAGAAAAGTTCATTACATCCTAGCTTTCATTTTGCTTAACCATTTTGGTAACATAACTATCATTCTTTCGAAAATGTCAAGCCCTTCGCTTCCCTGCCTTGCTAAATACTAGCACATATTTCAGAAGCTTTCTAAACTCAAAACTGTAAGCGTCGAGACCCAACATGCTTGCTTTAAGGCAGGCAGAGGAAGTCCTCTGCGTGAAAAATTCCCTTTTTAATATTTTAAGGTACAGACAACTAAATGTTTTATCTTAATCATACAGGTCTTCTATTCATAAACTATGGTTTTTCTGCTGCTACCTTCAGATGATTGGACACTGGCAAAAATGTTTTCCTGGAAAACGCCGCAGTGCGCCTATTATTACCCAAGCTGCTTTGTGGGCCTGTTTTTTTTGCTAGTGTCCTTATAGGTGGTGGACATCTTCTCCCATGGAGAAGTTTTATCAACCATTCGCTCTTATTGTCTCCTCACTACTTCCATAGATACTTGTATCAAATTTCAGTTGCTTATTGCCTCAAAGCCCTAATATGACATTCATGTGGGTATCTGTCCCCAAACTCGCACTATTTGCGTTCAGGGACACTCCTCCACATGGATGTCATATTGGGACACCACACAGTTGTCTGTGTAACAGCTGTGTCCCAGTCGACATCAGTGGGATTGCCTGCATGGGGATGCACAGAACACCTGGCTCTCCATTCATGTACAGTAAAATATGCCCCGTGTGAATGAGGACTAATGCTTCAAGTGGTTCTAAAACCTTAAGTTTTTTTTTACCTTAATGCATTCTCTGCAAGATCCACACACACACACTTATCTAAGCCCCATCTCGATCCAGATCTGTGCACAAGAGCAGCTTCTGTCTCCACTCTCTCACTTCTCCCAGGGTGGATAGATAGCAGCAGGAGCCATTATGTGCCATGGTGGGGTGCGCTCATAGTCTGCGTCTATGTATGCAGGTGGGGGGGCTCAGAAGCAGACCCGCACAAGTACCCCCTTTAGCAAGTGGCTTACTGTGGGTGGGGTACTTGGAAGAGGGGGAGCCAGTGGGGGACTGCAGAAGAGGGAGGCTCAGGGCTGCTCCTGTGCAGGTACCGTATATACTCGAGTATAAGTCGTTCCGAGTATAAGTCGAGGCCCTAATTTACCACAAAAAAATGGGAAAAACTTATTGACCCGAGTATAAGACGAGGGTGAGAAATGCACAGCTACTTTAAGTGGAAAAGAGGGTCAACAATGCCCATTTGCAGCATCACTGTGCCCGTTTGCATGCCTCACTGTGCCCATTTGCAGCCATAGGTCCCCTGAACGTCAAACTTGGTAGTTAAGGGTTCCTAGATGCCTCCTAGCTGCAGCCAAAATTTGGGGTCTCTGAACCCAAAGGGTCCCGAAATGACATTGCTGCAGATAGACACAGTTGACCGAATTTGGGGCCCCGTATCTCGGGGCCACTTAGTGCTAAGAACCCCAAATTTGGTGTGCAAACCCAGAGGAACTAGCACCATAACATTTCCAAAGCTGGGGTTTCTAGCACCAAGTGTCCTCGAGATACAGGGCCCCAAAAATCAGTTCAGAAAATGTCAAGCACTTTTCTGCAGCAGAGAATGACATTTTCCGAACCAGTTTTGGGGCCCCGTATCTCAGGGCCACTTGGTGCTAGGAACCCCAGCTTTGGATATGTTATGGTACCAGTTCCACTGGGTTTGCACACCAAATGTGGTGTTCCTAGCACCAAGTGGCCCTGAGATATGGGGCCCCAAAGTCGGTTCAGAAAATGTCAAGCACTTTTCTGCAGCAGAGAATGACATTTTCCGAACCGATTTTGCGGCCCCGTATCTCGGGGCCACTTCGTGCTAGGAACTTCAGCTTTGGATATGTTGTGGTACCAGGTCCACTGGGTATGCATACCAAATTTGGGGTTTCTAGCACTAAGTGGCCCTGAGATACGGGGCCCCAAAGTCGGGTCGGAAAATGAAATTTTTTGCTACAGAAAAGTGCTTGACTCGAGTATAAGTCGAGGGGGGCACTTTCAGCACAAAAAAATGAGCTGAAAAATTCGACTTATACTCGAGTATATACGGTAAGTATAATATGTTAAAAAAAACTAATTCAAGGTTTAGAATCAATTTAAAGCTCTGCATCTACAGAGTTTATTTGGGAAAATCTGTTTACTGATGTATGTGCGTTTTCTTCACAGACCACCATTATCTGGGATGCACACACAGGGGAAGCAAAACAACAGTTTCCTTTCCACTCGGGTAACTATTTAGTAAAGTAATTTCTTATAGAAAAATGTGTGTTCTGATTGCTGATTGCACAGCGTGTACATTCCTAATGCTAACCAACATTAATCCAAATGCTGACAGTCCAATCTAGCAGTGACTAGGTCACATCACTTTGCTCCTCTCATTTTCTGCTTGTTCCCCATATAGGCCATCAGACAACATTGTATATAGAATAATAAAAGAGAATGAAGTGTGATCTCTTCAGCTTCTACTAAAGAATACAGTTGCAGTAAAGAAAAACAAGACAAAGGATAGAGCAGTTGCCCATAGTGATCAGTCAAGTTTTTTGTTCTCATGGAACAGAAGTAGATTCTTTTGCCTATGGTGACCATTCACATTCCTGAGAAGTGAGCAGTGTTTCATTGCTGACCTCCCTTTCTAAGAAATTGAATCGCCTAAATGGCATGCTGATGCTTCATCATTAATTCCTTAAGTCTTGTAGCAATTTAAGAGGATTCACAACTTTTGTTTAGTTGATCCTTTTCGTTGAGAGCTATAATGCTTGGTACCTTTTTATGAAAAAAAAGCAACAGATTGTGTGAATAAATTGATATTGTTAGTATTGATATGTGCACAAGGCATATTTTCTGATTGTATATGCAGATTCTGCTTCTTGCTTAGCTATGGTGAACAGTTATTGTACTTTATTCCCATCGCTCACTGCAAATCCATTAGCCTGTTAAGGTTACAGCTATGTAGGGATACCTGATATACTGTATAGTAGTGTAAGAAAACTGCTTTCAGGAAGACTTTAGCGTTATAAAGCAAACTCTGATTTGATTTATCCTCTTTTATGCACCTCGGTAAGGCAAAGCATCTGTCTTTTAGCACAGCTTCTTAAAGCGGAGGTTTGCTGAAAAAAAAATATTAAAAGCCAGCACCTACAAATACTGCAGCTGCTAACTTTTAATATATGGACACTTACCTGTCCAGGGAGCCCGCAATGTGTCGGCAGCCGAAGCCGATTCGTCCTTCGGCTCTCGGCTGCTGCCGCCGCCATCCTCAGTAAGGGAATAAGGAAATGAAGCCGTGCGGCTTCACTTCCTGGTTCCCTACTGCGCATGCGCGAGTCGCGCTGCGCGTCCTCTCAGGTCCCTGCTGTATTCTGTGTCTCACAGAATACAGCGGGGTAGGCGGCGGAAGTGGCGTAGGTCACCGCAATCACCGCGGTGATCTATGCCAGGAAGTGGGAGCAAATACCTGTATTAGACAGGTATCTGCTCCCTCCTTCCCCCTGAAAGGTGCCAGATGTGACACCAGAGAGGGGAAGGAATCCAAAAAGTGGTTGTTCCATTTTTCGGTGGAACTCCACTTTAAGATACCTGTAAGAGCCCTTTCACACTGGGGCGGGCGTCGGCGGTAAAACGCCGCTATTATTAGCAGCCTTTTACCGTCGGTATTTGGCTGCTAGCGGGGCGGTTTTACCCCCGCTAGCGGGCGAGAAAGGGCTAAATACCACCACAAAGCGCCTCTGCAGAGGCGCTTTGCCGGCGGTATAGCCGCGCCGTCCCATTGATTTTAATGGGCAGGAGCGGTATACACTCCACTCCTTCGCCGCTCCGAAGATGCTGCTGGCAGGACTTTTTTTACCGTCCTGCCAGCGCATCGCTCCAGTGTGAAAGCCCTCGGGGCTATCACACTGGAATGAAAGCAGCGGCACTTTCGGGTCAGTTTGCAGACGCTATTATTAGCGCAATAGCGCCTGCAAACCGCCCCATTGTGAAAGGGCTCTAAGAGATTTAAATTGTGTGTGTGTGTGTGTGTGTTTTAACTTTTTAAATTTGCATGTAAAAAAATGTTCCCTCTGAGCTCTGATTATTTTGGTGGTGGCTGCAACAGAGGAAGGAGCCGCAGGAGAGTGCTGGAGAAATGAGTGGAAAGTGGCTGGGATGGGATTTACATACTGTTAAAATGGGAGTAAACTCCCATACATAATTTGTACCTATAGGTAAGCCAATAGGGCTTACTTGTAGGTACTTTAAATACCTCCTAACCATGCACCATTCCAAAAAAAAAACAAAACACAGCGGTTATTACGGCTTTAAGCTCTGAAGAGACCCCTTTTGTAGCTCTGTATGTCTTGAAAGCTAAGTTTACAGCTTACCTTTTCCAAGATATAGTCTATGTAGTCAAAGCACCCCAGTAGATATTAAAAATCTGTGCAGCTTTGTAATATGATCAATCATTTTATTGTTTTACCTATAGGCTTTTTTTTGCCTTTTAAACCGGGGATTGGTGGGTGCTTAATTTTACAACACTGTTTATTAGCTCTGCTGCAGAAATGAGCATCGGATACCCACTGCAAGCAGTAATGACCGAGAACTGAGACTTGGATGGCTGCGTTTAGTCAGTGAGTACACATCCAGTCAGAGAGGCTCTGTACAACATGATTGCTGTGATTGGTCATGGGGACCATTCACAGTGCTTGGTGTCTATTTTCTAAAGAGGTCATATTGGGGGTGTTTGTACTGTCCTGGCGTTTTTATTTTATTAGAAAACAAGGGAAACTTTTTTAATTTTTTTTTTTTTTTAGTTCAAAAAGGTGGTGGGTAAATACCATAAAAGCAAAGGGATATAAAATAATTTGAGTACTGTGTTGCATAACAGAGCAATTGTCAAACTATCACAGCCCTGGAAACTGAAAAGGGGCACAGTGGTGTAGTGGATAGCACTTTCACCTAGCAGTAAGAAGGGTCACTGGTTCGAATCCCAACGACACTACCTGCCCGGAGTTTGCATGTTCTCCCTGGGCCTGCGTTGGTTTCCTTCAAGTACTCTGGTTTCCTCCCACGCTGCAAAGACATGCTGGTAGGTTATTTGGATTCTGTCTAAATTTTCCCTAGTATGTATGACTGTGAGGTTAGGGACCATAAATTGTAAGCTCCTTGAGGGTAGGGACTGATGTGAATGTACAATGTGTATGTAAAGCTCTGCGTAAATTGATGGCGCTATATAAGTACCTTAAATAAATAAATAGGGTATATTGCAGGTTGGTATTTAAGTGGTTAAGGTAGTACACTGACTTTTTTTTTTTAAAGGCCCCTTTCACACAAGGCGGACTCCGTTTCTACGGAGCCCGCCTCGGTCCGCCGGCTCAGCGGGAGATCTGTCCATTGATCTCCGTTGAGCCGGCGGATGACAGGTCCCTCTCTGTTCACTGAGCGGGGAGGGGCTTGTCAGGCGCCGCTGCCGCCTATGGAGGGTTCGGATGAAAACTGACAGCATGTCCGTTTTTTCATCAGATCTTACCCGATCCGCCAGCGACGGACCTGGACATGCTGACATCCGACGCTCCATAGACCAACATGGAGCGCACGTTCAGGTCTGCCGTCAAAACTGACAGGCGGACCTGAACGGTCCGATCGTGTGAAAGGGGCCTTACAGTTTATATGCTTTTTTGATAAAGAAGTGAAAAAAAGTGCATTTTATATAGAAAATAGCATTAACAGAATTTGCTGCAACAGTACTGTACTTCTGATGATTTCAATAGAGCGATTAAAAAGAACTTATACATTTATTGTTGTGCTCCCATTGAAGGTTGGTCTGGGTATACACCAGGGACATGCAAAAAAAATTCCAAATAAAAAATAATCTAATAGAAATTCTATGGAGTTAAAAGGAATTGGGAGATCCAGTTTTAAATACCTAGAGCCATTAGTTAAAGACATTTGCTACAATTTGAAATTAACATATCTTGATTATACAGTGCAGGACACAGGCAGAGTATTCATACATCATGGGTTATAGGCATGTACCTTCAGGTAATGGACACTGGCGCATAGTTCCTTACAAAGCTATTACAGCAATTGTATTTTCTGTTCTGCTTTTCTGTGTAGATGCCTTAGAACATGTCATCAGGCAAGTTTCCAGAATTGTTCTAATCTCCATTCACATGCACAGATTTGTTTTTTTTGCCTGCTAAAGGAACCTCACACATATATTCCTTTCCAAAGAAGATGTCTGTTTGGTAAAGCACTTGAACGATTTCACCAAAGAGATCATAGGTGTGAAGGTTTTATTTCCAGAGTGTAACGGCTCATAACCCCCCTAGCTCCTTGAAACAGAGTACCTGTCTGCTCCAACCAGGCTTCAGCTTTAAAACCAAAGTTCATCCCTTCCTCCTAAGAGCAGAGGGTTGTTTGCCTCTCTGGGTCATAAATGTCCCAGACCTGTGGGTTCAATCTGTGGTTTGCAAGGGGTACAAAATGAAGTTCAAAACTCCTACCACCTCACTGCTTTCCTTTTTCAAATCAACCAAAAACTGCCCAAGGACCTTTTGGATTTGCAGAATGCTCCAAACCTCCTCTTGACCCAAGGGGTCATTGTGCCAGTAACGTCACAAGACTGTTTAGAAGGAATCCACTCAAATGTATAAAAGCCGGTGCCAGATACCACACAAACAGATAAGGGGGGTACCCCATTCTAAAATATTCGTACACTAGGAAATGTAAAACCAATGTCTGTTGACTTTCTTGGTACCCCATAGACACTCCTACAAATATATACCTCTTCAAATCATGTTTTATTGCATAGTTTATAAAAAATAGAAAAGGAGCAGAGTGGGACTTTAAATGAGGCAAATATAAAAAAAATAGATAACCAACTTTAAAAACACAGGTAATTGCCCCTCGTCCTACTCTTGGAGAAAGTTGTTTAACCTATTATATAAAAAGAAAACTCAGAGTCCTAACAGGAAATTATTGTAGTACCTCAGAACAACTAACTCCATGGATGAG
The DNA here is from genome assembly GCA_037952925.1 of Lithobates clamitans. Classification (NCBI taxonomy): domain Eukaryota; kingdom Metazoa; phylum Chordata; class Amphibia; order Anura; family Ranidae; genus Lithobates; species Lithobates clamitans. The sequence goes on from JBBGZY010000821.1 coordinate 1,711,558, forward strand.
GTTCTTCCTCTACATGTTTTTTTTATTGCTTCTTCAGGAGATTGAGAGATAATGATCAGGTCCCTCTTTTCCAGAATAATAAACGCAATTGCCTATGCGTTGCATGGGTTGGCAAAGTGTTTTGCCCACATAAAATGCAGAGCATTATTTCAACATTAGGTAGATCACTCCTTGAGTAGAGAAGTTCACACTATTGGAGTATGAAATGGGTGCCCTCTTGGATCCAAGGGCATTTCTCACAATGAAAGGTGATCCTGGAGTGGCCACCCGGTCTGGTAAATCATGGCTGTAAGTCACCCTATCCCATAAAGAATGGGCTTGGTGAAAAACGATCTCCGGTCTTTCCCTGACACATTTACCTTTGGCTAGGATGGCACAAAGAGTCATGAGTGGAGTATCGGATAATGACCTTTACTCACTTGTCTTTCTTGGAGCATTGTCAGTGTAAAGAGGATCTGGAATGGCGCAAGGCCTTGTAGCATGCCTTTTTAAGGCTGTTCCTAAAGTATCCTTGTGGCAATAGTCACTGTTGGAGAAATCCCGCCTGGTTCTGGAAGTCTGTCAGTTTTGTCCCTTTCTAATTACTATTTCAGATGTAGAGTTCTTCAGGAAGCCATTTAAGCCTCGGGCAGTCCCCAGTTCTGTCCAGTTGGTCTAGTTAGAGGCTGTTTCCTGTGTTTCCCACTGCTTTTGGAAGTCTTGAAAGCTTTAGACTTCTGTGTCCCTCAATGGGCAAGAAAGAGGAAATAAAAATAATTCACCGTAGTATCCTTTTCTTGAAATTCGTTGTGGAGTAGGTCCACCCCCTCTGTGCTTATAATAATGCCTTTGGTACTGCTTTCCTACAAAACTGAGGCTTGCTAGTAGTAGGAGGGGTTATGCCCTGGGCAGGCCTTTTTTTTTTTGGCCAGTGTCCAGACCTCCTGTAGGCAGCTGTATAACCCAAAGGTTTAAATAAAAGAATTATATATTTTTTTAAATTTTATTTTCTGTGTTCAGGGCAGGGCAAAGATGAGTTTGATACTATTCTATGTAGTCTAAGGTTTGAGGTGTCGGTTTTGGAAATTACTATGTAACTGATACCTACTACACCGCAAAATAAACTTGGGCAGAACACTTTGTATTAGGAGTACATAAAGAAACTGTGCCCGCTGAAGCATTTTGAATCTGTTAATCAAAAAAAGAAGGTGGCAATACTGCTTCAAAAAAAAACTTGCAAGAGTTTTGGATGAAAAGCCTTCCTGGCAGCTGCCAACAAGTCCCCTACCCCACCTCATACATCATCCTTGTGTTTCAGCAGCTTTTAGGAAAAACGTGCTAGGTTCACTAAATGCTGCTGCATAGAAAACCATGCCAATGCCTTACCATGCAGTGTTTTTGGTGACAGGGCTGCTAGCAGTGGGCAATGTTTCTGTAAGTTCTTCTGATACATATTCATTGCCTTTCTATGTTTGCACTGTAGCAGGTGGTGACAGGATCTTTTTACCTTTTTTATAAACGCAATTTTAGAGCTTTTTTTGTGCAGTCCATCTTAAAGTGCATTTAAACCTGAGGTTCAGGTATGTTGTGGGGTTTTATTTTTTTGCATAGTCATTGGTTCAGCTTGCACCATCTCATAGCTGACTGATCCGTATAAGCTGCAAATCTAAACAGTAGATGACGCTTTCTCTGAATGGCAACTGTACCAAGCAACTCTGTGGTTAATATTTGAAATTGCAGCTGTTTGACGCTGGACCCAGAAAACTGCTACACTGGTACAGTGATTGGACCAAGGCAAAAATATATATTGTTTTTTCCTTGTGCATTGCACAGGTAGAGCAGCCCAGAGACTACGTTCAATAAGCTGTTTTTCTTTTAAACTGTTAATATGGAAAGATTCGGTGTGTCATTGCTAACAAACCTTTCTATTTCTTTGTCTTTCAGCACCAGCATTAGATGTGGACTGGCAAAGTAACAACACATTTGCATCATGCAGTACAGATATGTGCATTCATGTCTGCAAATTGGGACAAGACAGGCCAATAAAAACATTCCAGGGACACACAGTAAGTTCAGTCTCACCAGTTTTCAACTTCTTAGTTGGTTAAACTATCTAAAATAGACAGAAAAGAAATCTGGCAAAGAATTATCCCAGGACTGGGTCTGTCATCTTCCATCTTAAAGTGGCTGTAAATGTAAAATATATACACACACACACACCCCTACTGAAGTGACTAGCCTCAGGTGATGCACAGTGATGAAACCAATCCAACTACGCAAGTTGTACATGTTTATCTGCAACCTTCCTTTCTCTACAGCCATTCAAAGTACAGAATTTAGACAGCATTTCATAGCTGCTGGGGGACGGGGATCTGATGCGACACACTGCACAACTGAGAGCAGGGATCTGAGTGGAGGGCACTGTGACACACTCCCCCCTGGGATTGTCAGAAGTGACTCATGCAAATAGAAGAATGAAAGATGAAACAGAAGTCACACTAGGTACTCTGGATAGAGGAATGTACACACAATAGAATGATATGCTTTGTTCATTTTTAATTTCAGAGGTTTATAACCACATTGAGTAGTTGAACCACCTCTGCGGTTTTTATTTTTTGGGCTATAAACAAAAAAAGAGCGACAATTTTTGAAACGAACCCAATATTTTTTTTACTTTTTGCTATAATATCTCTCCCCCCCCCCCAAAAAAAAATGTGCAAAACCAAGTTCTTCATCACTTTAGGCAGATATGTATTCTTCAACATATTTTTGGTAAAAAATATTGCAATAAACGTATATTGATTGGTTTGCTCAAAAGTTATACTGTCTACAAAATAAGGGATATATTTATGGCATTTTTATTATTATTTTTTTTTTACTAGTAATGGCGGTGATCTAGCATTTTTAGAGGGGCTGCGACATTGCCACGGACAGATCAGACACTTGCCACTTTTTTGGGACCATTGACATTTATACAGCGATCAGTGCTATAAATAGTCACTGATTACTGTATAAATGTCACTGGCAGGGAAGGGGTTAACACTAGGTGGCGATCAAGGGGTTAGGTGTTCCCTAGGGAGGTGTTTCTACTGCCTGTCAGTACACCCCCCCCCCCCCCCCCCAGTTAGAGATCGCTGTTCCTGACTACTAGGAACAGCAGATCTCTCTCTACTTTCCGGACAGAATGGAGATCTGTCTGTTTACATTGACTGACAGATCCCCGTTCTGTCCCTCTCAGGAGCGATCGCGGGTCGCCGGCCGACATCATGGCTGCCGGCCACGCGTATTGGCGTTGCTCCATGGGCGCGCACCCCCTATACCTTTTAAAACGGCTGACACCTACGGCGATTTGCTCAGCCGTGCCGACCTGTCCCCTGTATAAGGACTATGGCTGGTTGGCAAGATGTTAAACAAGTCCTCCTACATAATTGTACTTGTTTATCTGTAGACTTCTCTTCCTTTTTGTCCATTCAAAGTCCAGAATTAAAGCTTGTCAAAAAATGGGTGGAGAGCTGAAATTACACACTGCAGAGTTCAGTGAGATGAGCTCTGACAACTGATTGGAGGAAAGGGACACTACCACCAAACACCCCCCCTTTCACACAGGAACAAGGCTAAAGCTATAAATTAGCTGGAATGCCCTCCCCTGTCACCTTTTTTTTTTTTTTTTTCTTGGTGTCAGCAAAACATGTCACAAGTGATTAATGGTGATTAGTAGAGGGATGAAGCAGCAGACAGAAATGACACTTTAGCCAGCCATAGGTTATGCAGCTTTCTTTCCTGTAACACAGTTGATGTTGATGGGGAAATCACTCCTGTGGGACTAAGGTGTTCTGAGTGCGGGGAGTGGTCCCTGCCGGGAGAACACAGTAATGATTGCTAATGGCTATAGCCGCTGGCAAAAATCGCAAGCTAGAAATCTGATATGCTGGTTGTATCCAATCAATCCATGGATCGCCTTGGGTAAAATCAACCTGCCCAAAGATGGATCGAATCTTGGCTGGTCCCTACTGAACCGGCTAAGATTTGAGCCATCTGGCCGGTTAAAGTGAGGCAAGTACACACTATAAAGGGATATGTTTTGTTCATATTTCATGCCTGAGGTTAACAACCACTTTAAGTCTCATACTTGATCTAAGGCTATGGTAATGGTCTGTTAAAAAGACGAACCTGCATTACCTTTACTTGCCGCTGGTCTCTATAATAAGGGTCCATGCTTCACTTGTTACTGTGGACATACCCCTGGAGGGGTCTTTAGGGTCTTGGAGCCAAAGGAATGGACCATGGCCCTTAACCTGTATAACACCCTGCGGAGAACTACATATGTTGCACTCAGTGTTTAGGTGAGCACCCAACCCAAGCAGGATCTACAGTGCCTTGCAAAAGTATTCACCCCCTTTGGCATTTTTCGTGACAAAATAACAGAAAAAGTCAATGTGCATAACTATTCACCCCCTAAAGTCAATACTTTGTAGAGCCACCTTTTGCGGCTAACACTGCTCCAAGTCACTTTGGATAAGTCTCTATGAGCTTGCCACATCTTACCACTGGGATTTTTGCCCATTCCTCCTTGCAAAACTTCTCCAGCTCCTTCAAATTGGATGGTTTGCGCTTGTGAATATCAATCTTTAAGACTGACCACAGATTTTCTATAGGATTGAGGTCGGGGCTTCAACTAGGCCATTCCAACACATTTACGCGTTTCCCCGTCAACCACTCAAGTGTTTCTTTAGCAGTGTGTTTGGGGTCATTGTCCTGCTGGAAGGTGAACCTCCGTCCTAGCCTCGAATCACACAGAGTGGTACAGGTTTTGCTCAAGAATATCCCTGTATTTAGTACCATCCATCTTTTTCTCAACTCTGACCACTTTCCCAGTCCCGTGCTGAAAAACATCCCCACAGCATGATGCTGCCACCACCATGTTTCACTGTGGGGATGGTGTTCTTTGGGTGATGTGTTGGGTTTGCGCTAGACATAGAGTTTGGTTTTTTGCTGAAAGTAATTGTTTACTTCTGGCCACGCTGCCATAAAGCCCAACTCTATGGAGCTTACCGCTTATTGTCGTCCTATGTACAGATACTCCCGTCTCTGCTGTGGAACTCTGCAGCTCCTCCAGGGTTAACTTAGGCCTCTGTGCTGCCTCTCTGATTAATAACCTCCTTGCCCGGTCCGTGAGTTTTGGTGTGCATCAGTCTCTTGGCAGGTTTCCTGTTGTGTCATGTTTTTTCCATTTGGTTATGATAAATTTGATGATGCTCCTAGGGATCATCAGAGATTTGGATTTTTTTTTATAACCTAACCCTGACTTGTACTTCTCAACAACATTGTCCCTTACTTGTTTGGAGAGTTCCTTGGTCTTCATGGCAGTGTTTGGTTAGTGGTGCCTCTTGCTTAGTTGTTGCAGTCTCTGGGGCCTTTCCAAAAGGTGTGTATATGTGATGACAGATCATGTGACACTTAGATTGCACACAGGTGGGCATCATTTCACTAATTATGTGACTTCTGAAGGTAATTGGTTGCAACAGAGCTTTTTATGGGCATCATAACAAAGGGGGTGAATACATACACACATGCCAATTATCCGTTTTTTATTTCGAAAAAATAGTTTTATCTATATATTTTTCTAATTTTACTTCACCAACTTAGATTATTGTGTTCTGATCCATCATATATAATTCAGATTGAAAAAAAAAACATTGAACTAAAGGCTGTAATGTAACAAAATAGGTAAAAAGCCAATGGGGGTGAGTACTTTTGCAAGGCACTGTAGTGCCCAAAGCAATATTGCAGGCTGTCCCCACAGCATAGGGTCCTGGTACAGTTCCCAAGTTCCCAGAGTATTACCGAGGTTGCCCTGCTTCCATTGATATAGTAGAAGGCAGTGAAGCATTGACTGAAGTGTTCAAAGTAAATGACTAAGCATCAAAACTTCTCCATAAGGGAGAAAGAGGTCCATAACCTAAGTACCTGAACAATAAAAAGAGGTCTCAGTCAGATAATTGTATAGGGGTATTCCCAAGGTGGGTAGCAGCCTTACAACCCTGGGTCTGTGAACATCCAGCCTAGCGTCTGTGACTTCTTTTTGCTGATTACACTGTGTGCAACATGATCTGTGAATAGTAGGAGAGAATCCTGTGACTGATCAGGGCGTAATTCGTGAAAGAATTTTTCTTAATTGAAGAGAAGGGAAAAGGGGACGTGTCTCCATCAAATCCTCTTTAGTGATGCTGAGCCTGGAGACCCAAAGCTGTTAAACCAACCCCCCCCCCCAAGCAGAAGTTTAGCAGCAAGAAGATAACAGGGCATCCCTGCACTGAAGTGGTGCACATCGTGGGTCATTCTTCATTACAGGTAAGTAATTTAAAGCAGTAGAGAATAAGTATTTGTTTTTTAACATTAAAACTTTCAAGCTTGGTGGTAAAAATTCCATATTTCAGAACCAGTCTCAGGTGGTTGACTAGTTTTTTTATTTTACACCACGCATGTGAAACTATTACCACCACTTCTGCCCAGAACCCTTTGATAGATGGGTAATTCCTCCCTTCCTAATTGCAGCAGTGTCTTGTTGGAGAGTTGGACCAATAATAGTATTAAGAGTATCTCAATTTCGGTCTTCGGAATTTTTAAATGAAGGAACATCTTCTGTAGGCATAGTAGATGTTTAAGACTGAGCTAGCAGGGTCTCTTACTGACATAGTCCACTTTTTTATCCCACTGGATATAGTTTGGCAATGATTCTCAGAGCAGTGAAAGCCTTTGGCTGCGCTTTGACAAACAGAACGAGGGTGATGAACAATCAACAAGATTCGGTTTTTCAGAATTAAACTCTTGACAAAACCACTAAAACCAACACTTCACAATGAAGATCTCCTTCACAATCAAGGGGAGCCTTCACTAAGTGTTGAGACTTCTGTCACAGTTTGTTTTCCTCTGGGTGACAGACCTATTAGTTCAATTGGTGGTTTAATAGGGGTACAAAATAGTTTTAAACTCCTCCCCTTCATTTCCTTCTCTCAAACTAGCCAAACTAGCCAAAATATGTCCAAGAGCAGTCAAATTTACAGATTATCAAGAACCATCTAGTGTCCTAGAGAGTGGCTGTTCCAAGAGAAACCGGTTCAAAGCATTCAGTTCAAACCTGTTCCTGGTAACACCATACTAAGGTACTACTAAGGTACTCGTCCTATCCTTGGCTTTAAAAACCCTAAATTCTCAAACTGACCCTCTTCAACAATCATTCATTGATATAGTGCTCAGGAAAGACGACTACTCCATCTCCAGTATATATTCATATCTCATTATGCATCAATTGGATAAATACCAACTTTCTCTATTCCAAAAATGGTCCACCATCTTACCGATAACACACTTCCAGAAAAGATCCTGGAAGGATACCGACGCATCCACAAACTCACGATATCGGCGTCGTGGCGTGAAACACAATTTAAAATTTTACACAGGACATATTACCCATTCCGTATCAATAAGGCAGACTCTACCCAGGCGCAATGCCCCTGATGTTCACTGTCACGTCCTACTCTACTCCACTGCCTCTGGGAATGCCCATCAATTGCTAGATTTTGGAACTCTGTGCTGGCATACATCTTAAGAATTAATAAGATCCGGTTACTCAACAATCCGCTACTGTGTATATTTGGATGCGAACCAATACCTCCCGCACCATCGTTGGCAGGCTCACTCTACCTTACACAATGGACTCATATAACTCTCCTAGTAGCTCGTAGAACGATCATGCTCCATTTCCAATCTACTACTCGCTTCTTTGCTAAATGGCGTAAATATATGGAGGCCACGTTCACCCAGAAGGAACTACTGGAGATAATGCAACCATTTTAAATTCACTGGTATCTGAAACAAGACTTTTCAAACTCCCTAGGTAAACATGAACTATCCAATTTGTCGGATCCCTCCATCTTTCTACCACCCTAGAAATACCACGCCCATGAAACTCTTTGGCGACTCAAGATAGTATACTCTAAATAGGTGGATTTCTCTCTTGTTATTATTATCATTGCTATATCATTCCCAGGCAAACGCCACCCAAATGTTCCTAACTTTGCTTCCACTCCTGAAAGTATTGATGTCTACTGTGATGTATCACCTTGATATAATATGCCACATTGTTGTTTACGGGTAAAATTACCTCCTCTATCCCCTTTCCCTTCTCCCATCCCTTCCATTCCCCCATTATTGCTCAACCTGTGCTCTCCTCTTTTCTGTTCATAATGGTGAACCAGAGATGCTGAACTCTGAAATATGTACATGCCTCATATTTTCTTGCTTGTAATGTTAATATTTCAGAAAACCTTTTTCAAAAAAAAAAAAACCCTAAACAAGTACCTTCATGTTCCACATAGAATCTGCAAGGTCATTTACTGCCTCTTAGACATGGGATGCTTGGCATTCGTAGATAACTGTACTACTGGTACACATTGTCTAAGGTAAGACCCCACCCTTCTATTGAGAACCATAATCTGAAGGACTGCTATGGGCTGCAATGAGTATGAATCCCCGTAGAAATATAGGGATTGCAGCAGTGATGCACATGATGACCCAGCATGAAAACTTTCTCAAGAATGTTGAGTGGCTCCAGACAGAGCTGCACAATGAAGATCACTAGAACAAGGGCAGAGGTTATGTATGACCAAATGGGCTGCACTTGGGGGACAGCTGAACGTTTCATACAAGATTTTCATACAAGCTCCAGACAGAGCTGCACAATGAAGATCACTAGAACAAGGGCAGAGGTTATGTATGACCAAATGGGCTGCACTTAGGGGACAGCTGAACGTTTCATACAAGGTGTTCTTTAACATAATGACTTCAACCCTAACAATACGTGGTTCTTGTACTAACAGCTGTATAGTGAGACTGCTCACTGGTTCTTGCCTTTTTGCATACATTATGATGCCGGGAAAGAACATTTCTTTGACTATGATTTTGCAATTTAGCGAATTTGAATCTGTTAAACCATAATATGAACTTTTAACTGAAATTTACTTAATTTATAAGTTGTGGATTTTTTACAATACCTGCATACCCCCTTTGACTTAGCATATGAATGTATGGCAGTAATGTCTTGGAAGTACCTGTGCATTCTAATGTGTCATTGTTTCTGTTTGTAGAATGAAGTGAACGCAATAAAGTGGGATCCCACTGGTAATCTTCTTGCATCGTGTTCTGATGACATGACCTTAAAGGTACAGTTAAACTAAACCCAGTAAATTAGCTGTTACTATACAATAAAAACCATTTACTATGTTTACCACATTTACAGTGTATAACAAAAAAAAGTGTGTGTAGGGACAAAATCACAAAAATGTGTAATTTAACCAGCTATTATATGCATAAAATATAAATTGGCTTTCACATATCTCACAATACAGAGTTACAAAAAAAGTGCACCCTACAGCATCACACCAGGTGCGAGAGCGTGTGCAAAAATCATGCTTTTAACCGCACGAAAAAGTGCTGCTTGCTGCAGACACTCATTTTTATGGCACCCTCAATCATCTGGCAAAACGTGTGTACATTTGTGGCTGCCAAAATGCATGGTACCACCTGGTTTGATGCAGCGTGATTTTTGCATGTTTCATGTGCATAGGGCAGCCCATTGAAATGAATGTGCATGCATTTGGTTGCACCTTATGTTGTGAACAAACCATTAAGAGATGAAAATAATAACAATTTGTCATCTGGCAATAGTTTAATCTTTGTATACAGTGGGTATAGAAAAGAATTGCCGCCACTTTTTAAAAAAATCACATTTTGTTGCTTTGCAGCCTAAGAGTAAGACAGGTTATTTTTTATTCAGCTGTATTTATAAGTGCAACTTAGAACATCAAGGTGAAAGATATAACACCAACGTGTCAGAAAAAAAAAAAATTAAAAAAACAGAATCACTGAGTTGGAAAAAAGATCGCGCCCCCCCCCCTGCCAGTATTTTGTTGGACCACATTTTGTTTTAATTACAGCCTTTCATCCACAATCGACCGTTTGTGGACTGCAGTCTAAGTCATCCCACAGATTTTCAATGAGGTTTATCTAGGCACTGACTAAGCCATGCAAGGTCATTCACCTTTTTCTCCTTCAACCACTGTGTGGTCATTTTTGCTGTGTGCTTTGGGTCATTGTCATGTTTGGAAGGTAACCCTTCTTCCCATTGATAACTTTCTTGTAGAGGGATGCAGATTTTTCTCAAGAATTTGGTATTTTGCCCCATCTATTTTTCCTTCTATCCTGACTAGTGCTGCAGTCCCTGCTGCAGAGTGACACCCCCATAACAGGATATTGCCACCTCCGCTGTATTGGATTTCGGCCAGACATATTGTTTGGTGTTGAGACCCAATATTTCAATTTTAGTCTCATCTGACCATCTTAACCAATTCAGTCCCGGAAGAATTTACCCCCTTCCTGACTAGAGCGCTTTTTGCGATTCGGCACTGCGCCGTTTTAACTAACAATTGCGCGGTCGTGCGACGTTGTACCCAAACAAAATTGACGTCCTTTTTCCCCACAAATGGAGCTTTCTTTTGGTGGTATTTGATTGCCTCTGCGGTTTTTAGTTTTTGCGCTATAAACAAAAACAGAGCGACAATTTTGAAAAAAAGCATTATATTTTACTTTTTGCTATAATAAATATCCCCCAAAAATATATAAAAAAATGGTTTCCTCAGTTTAGGCCGATATGTATTTTTCTACATATTTTGGTAAAAAAATCGCAATAAGCATATATTGATTGCTTTGCCCAAAAGTTATAACGTCTGCAAAATAGGGGATAGATTTATAGCATTTTTATGTATTATTTTTTTTTTTTTACTAGTAATGGCGGCGATCTGTGTGTTTTTTTTTGTCTTTTTTTTTTTTTTTTTATCGTGACTGCGACATTATGGCGGACACATTGGACACTTTTGACACATTTTTGGGACCATTGACATTAATACAGCGATCAATGCTGTAAAAATGTCACTGGCAGTGAAGAGCTTAACACTAGGGGGCGCTCGAGGGGTTAACTCTGTTCCCTGGGAGGTGATTCTAACTGAAGGGGGAGGGGACAGACTGGAGAAAGTGATGGATCGTGGTTCCTCGCTAATAGGAACACATGATCTGTCACTCCTGTCAGAACGGGGAAGTGTGTGTTTACACACACTTGTCCCTGTTATGTGTCTCCTCTTCATGATCGCTCGTGGCCGGCGGTCAACGTGACAGTCGGCCACGAGCACCGGTACCCCCGCTGTGCAGCAGGTTCACGCGCCCGCTATCCTGACCCCGTGAGCCGTCGTAGCTATACGGGGCCAACCTGTCGCAGTATAACTCTGGCAGGTGGTCGGGAAGCGGTTAAACACCACAAATTCTAGGACCAAATGGAAAAAGGTGTTATGGTCAAATGAGACTAAAATTAAATTGTTTGGCCTCGAAACACCAAACGATATGTCTGGCGGAAATCCAATACAGCTCACCATGCAAATGGCATCATTCCTACAGTAAAGCATGGAGGTGGTACTATCCTGTTATGGGGATGGTTGAAGGAGAAAAAGGTGAATGTCCTTGCATGGCTTAGTCAAAGCCCAGACTTCATCCGCATTGAAAATCTGTGGAATGAATTGTAGGCTGCAGTCCACAAACGGTCACCATCAAATGTAACTGAATTTGAGCAGTTCTGCAAAGAAGAGTGGGCAAATATTGCAAATTCTAAATGTTCAAAGATGGTAGAGACAGATCCCAACAGATTAAAAGGCTGTAATTAAATCAAAATATGGTTCAACAAAATACGGACATAAGGGGGGATCCTTTTTTCCATCTCAGTAATTCTGTTTCCGCCCGACATGTTGGTTTTATATCTTTCACTTGGATATTGTAAGTTTGCATTAGCTGGATAAAACAAAAACTGTCTGTTTTTATTTCAGGCTGCAAAGGGGAGTGATTATTTTCTATACCCACTGTGTGTGTGTGTGTATGTGTGTGTGTGTATATATATATATATATATATATATATATATATATATATATATATATATATATATATATATATATATATATATATATATATATATATATTGTGTAAGGTCCTCAATATTTATAATTTTTAACATTTGAATACAGATCTGGAGTATGAAGCAAGATAGTTGTGTTCATGACTTACAAGCACATAACAAAGAGATATATACCATCAAATGGAGTCCCACTGGACCAGGAACAAGTAATCCGAATGCTAATCTAATGTTAGCAAGGTAAATTGTTTTTTTTTTTTTGTTTTTTTTTTCTTTGCAGCATCAATTTTGTCATTTTAATCTGCAACTTAAACATAATCATTTATTTACAGTGCATCGTTTGATTCTACGGTTAGATTGTGGGATGTAGAAAGAGGCATCTGCATTCACACGCTGACTAAACATCAAGAGCCTGTGTACAGTGTAGCCTTTAGTCCGGATGGCCGGTACCTGGCCAGTGGTTCCTTTGATAAATGTGTACACATCTGGAATACACAGGTATGTTCTGTATTTTGTATAATTTTTTCCTTGGTTATATGAGTAAATTATTAAATCTGTTCATTCATTTAAAACGGGATAGTTAAATTTGGGTATTGAAACTAGAATACAACACCGTTTTTGGCACTTTCTCTATATTTGCATACCAAGTCCACTTAAACTAATATTAGTATTGCATGGATGTTGGCAGGCTGTGGAACCTGTGACATGTCTTGGACACTGAGAAGATAATGATGGTAGCAAGTAACCTGCTTAAATTCTGTTTGCAGAATATGTTAATGACCAGGTCTCAACTGTATAGTAGCTTGTGAGGCCTGTTAAAAGCCAGAGCAAAAAAAGTCTCTTCACTGTGCTGGAAATTTATAAGCAACCATTTACCTGAATGTTTGTGGGAATCTGATTGTTCAGCAGCAGGATTTTGTCCTGAAATCTAATTGCCTTAATGTGAGGTCAACCTAACTTCCAGAAGTGATTTACATGGAAAGTGTGTTCAGTTCTTTAGTACAATATGCAGCTGCACCTTTGCTAAACTATTACAACCTTTCTATGTAACCCCTCAGACACCCCACTCACCGAATGTTTACCACACAAGTAGGTCTTTCTGTGCATTGTGGAACAACCTCCTAATTAAATGATCACTAGGGGAACTGACAAGTTAATTTTACCATTTAACATGAAGATAGTCAATATAGCTGATGTGAATTTTTGGGGTAATGTGCACTTTAAGTCCTCCCTCTCTAAACTCCTAAAATGTCAAACCAAAATTTGGGTATACATAAAATATAAAACCATGCATTTGCCAATTAAAAACTCTCACATTTCTTAACCATTTCCTGACCGACGTACATGTACAGTGGATATAAAATGTCCAAACACCCCTGTTAAAATGTCAGGTTTCTGTGATGTAAAAAAATGAGACAAAGATAAATAATTTCAGAGCCTTTTCCACCTTTATTGTGACCTATAAACTGTACAACTCAATTGAAAAACTGAAATATTTTAAGGGGGGGGGGGGAGAATGATGAGTTAAAAATAAAATATGTGGTTGCGTAAGTGTGCACACCCTCTTATAACTGGGGATGTAGCAGGGTTCAGAATGTAGAAATCACATTTAAACTCATGATCAATAGGAGTGAGTACACACCTGCCATAGTTTAAAGTTCCTCTGATTAACCCCACATAAAGCTAAGCTGTTCCATTTGGTCTTTCCTGACATTTACTTAGTCGCATCCTACAGCAAAAGCCATGGTCCGCAGAGAGCTTCCAAACAATCAGAGGGATCACATTGTTAAAAGGTATCAGTCAGGAGAAGGGTACAAAAGAATTGCCAAGGCATTAGATATACCATGGAACACAGTGAAGACCGTCGTCATCAAGTGGAGAAAATATGGCACAACAGGGACTTTACCAAGAACTGGACATCCCTCCAAAATTGATGAAAAGACGAGAAGAAAACTGGTCAGGGAGGCTGCCAAGAGGTGTACAGCAACATTAACCACTTGCCGACCGCCTCACGCAGATATACTGCGGCAGAATGGCACGGGCAGGCAAAATCACGTACCTGGTACGTGATTGCCTTCCCGCGGGCGGACCAGCCCACCTAAGTGCAGTATCGATCGATCACTGTCACTTACAAAACACTAAACGCATAACTGCAGCGTTCGCAGAGTCAGGCCTGATCCCTGCGATCGCTAACAGTCCTTTTGGTAGCGTTTTGTTGAACTGGCAAGCGCCAGCGGCCTAGTACACCCCAGTCTTAGTCAAACCAGCACTGCAGTGACACTTGGTGACGTGGCGAGTCCCATAAGTGCAGTCCAAGCTGGTGAGGTGGCAAGCACAAGTAGTGTCCCGCTGCCACCAAGAAGAAGACAAACACAGGCCCGTTGTGCCCATAATGCCTTTCCTGCTGCATTCGCCAATCCTAATTGGGAACCCACCACTTCTGCAGCGCCCGTACTTCCCCATATACATCCCCAACCAAATGCAGTTGGCTGCATGAGAGACATTTTCTTTATGTCCTCCCGAGTACCCCTACCCAACGAACCCCCCCAAAAAAGATGATGTGTCTGCAGCAAGCGCGGATATAGGCGTGTCACCTGCTATTATTATCCCTTCTGTCCTGACAATCCTGGTCTTTGCATTGGTGAATGTTTTAAACGCTAACATTCACTAGTTGAGTATTAGCGTAGGGTACAGCATTGCACAGACTAGGCACACTTTCACAGGGTCTCCCAATATGCCATCGCATTTTGAGAGACCCGAACCTGGAACCGGTTACAGTTACAAAAGTTAGTTACAAAAAAAGTGTAAAAAAAAACCACACAAAAAAAATATAAAATAAAAAAAAATAGTTGTCGTTTCATTGTTCTCTCTCTCTCTCTCTATTCTCTCTCTATTGTTCTGCTCTTTTTTACTGTATTCTATTCTGCAATGTTTTATTGTTATTATGTTTTATCAAGTTTGCTTTTCAGTTATGCAATTTTTTATACTTTACCGTTTACTGTGCTTTGTTAACCATTTTTTTGTCTTCAGGTACGCCATTCACGACTTTGAGTGGTTATACCAGAATGATGCCTGCAGGTTTAGGTATCATCTTGGTATCATTCTTTTCAGCCAGCGGTCAACTTTCATGTAAAAGCAATCCTAGCGGCTAATTAGTCTCTAGACTGCTTTTACAAGCAGTGGGAGGGAATCCCCCCCCCCCCACCGTCTTCCGTGTTTTTCTCTGGCTCTCCTGTCTCAACAGGGAACCTGAGAATGCAGCAAGTGATTCAGCCAGCTGACCATAGAGCTGATCAGAGACCAGAGTGGCTCCAAACATCTCTATGGCCTAAGAAACCGGCAGCTACGAGCATTTTATGACTTAGGTTTCGCCGGATGTAAACAGCGCCATTGGGAAAGCATTTTATCACACCGATCTTGGTGTGGTCAGATTCTTTGAGGGCAGAGGAGAGATCTAGGTTCTAATAGACCCCAATTTTTTTCAAAAAAGAGTACCTGTCACTACCTATTGCTATCATAGGGGATATTTACATTCCCTGAGAGAACAATAAAAATGATTTAAAAAAAAAAATGAAAGGAACAGTTTAAAAATAAGATAAAAAAGCAAAAAAATAATAAAGGGAAAAAAAAAAAAAAAAAAGCACCCCTCTCCCCCCCCCCCCTGCTCTCACGCTAAGGCGAACGCAAGCGTCGGTCTGGCGTCAAATGTAAACAGCAATTGCACCATGCATGTGAGGTATCACCGTGAAGGTCAGATCAAGGGCAGTCATTTTAGCAGTAGACCTCCTCTGTAAATCTAAAGTGGTAACCTGTAAAGGCTTTTAAAAATGTATTTATTTTGCTGCCACTGCACGTTTGTACGCAATTTTAAAGCATGTCATGTTTGGTATCCATGTACTCGGCCTAATATCGTCTTTTTTATTTCATCAAACATTTGGGCAATATAGTGTGTTTTAGTGCATTAAAATTTTAAAAAGTGTGTTTTTTTTTCCCCAAAAAATGCGTTTGAAAAATCGCTGCGCAAATACTGTGAGAAAAAAAAAAATGAAACACCCACCTTTTTAATCTGTAGGGCCCTTGCTTTAAAAAAATATATGTTTGGGGGTTCAAAGTAATTTTCTTGCAAAAAAAAAAAAAATTTTCATGTAAACCAAAAGTGTCAGAAAGGGCTTTGTCTTCAAGTGGTTAGAAGAGTGGGTGATGTGTGACATAAGCTTCTAAATGTTGTGCATAAGATACCAGGACAGTTCAAACCCCCCCCCCCCCCCAAATGACCCCATTTTGGAAAGTAGACACCCCAAGCTATTTGCTGAGAGGCATGTCGAGTCCATGGAATATTTTATATTGTGACACAAGTTGCGGGAAAGACAAATTTTTTTTTTTTTTTTTTTTTTTTGCACAAAGTTGTTACTAAATGATATATTGCTCAAACATGCCATGGGAATATGTGAAATTACACCCCAAAATACATTCTGTTGCTTCTCCTGAGTATGGGGATACCACATGTGAGACTTTTTGGGAGCCTAGCCTCGTACGGGACCCCGAAAACCAAGCACCGCCTTCAGGCTTTCTAAGGGCGTAAATTTTTGATTTCACTCTTCACTGCCTATCACAGTTTCGGAGGCCATGGAATGCCCAGGTGGCACAAACCCCCCCCCCAAATGACCTCACTTTTTGTCACAAAGTTTTAAAAATTGAAAAAAGAAAAAAAAATGTTTTTCTTGTCTTTCTTCATTTTCAGAAACACATGAGAGCTGCAAAATACTATGCCTCTCAGCAAATAGCTTGGGGTGTCTACTTTCCAAAATGGGGTCATTTGGGGGGGGGGGGGGTTGTGCCACCTGGGCATTCCATGGCCTCCGAAACTGTGATAGGCAGTAAAGAGTGAAATCAAAAATTTACACCCTTAGAAATCCTGAAGGCGGTGATTGGTTTTCGGGGCCCCGTACGCGGCTAGGCTCCTAAAAAGTCCCACACATGTGGTATCCCCGTACTCAGGAGAAGCAGCTAAATGTATTTTGGGGTGCGATTCCACATATGCCCATGGCCTGTGTGAGCAATATATCATTTAGTGACGACTATGTGCAAAAAAAAAAAATTGTCACTTTCCTGCAACTTGTGTCAAAATATAAAATATTCCATGGACTCAACATGCATCAAAGCAAATAGCTTGGGGTGTCTACTTTCCAAAATGGGGTCATTTGGGGGGGTTTTATGCCATCTGGGCATTTTATGGCCTTCAAAACTGTGAATAGGTAGTGAGGAGTAAAATCAAAAATTTACGCCCTTAGAAATCTTGAAGGCAGTGATTAGTTTTCGGGGCCCCGTACGCGGCTAGGCTCCCAAAAAGTCCCACACATGTGGTATCCCCATACTCAGGAGAAGCAGCTGAATGTATTTTGGGGTGCAATTCCACATATGCCCATGGCCTGTGTGAGCAATATATCATTTAGTGACAACTTTTTGTATTTTTTTTTTTGTCATTATTCAATCACTTGGGACAAAAAAAAAATATTCAATGGGCTCAACATGCCTCTCAGCAATTTCCTTGGGGTGTCTACTTTCCAAAATGGGGTCATTTGTGGGGGTTTTGTACTGCCCTGCCATTTTAGCACCTCAAGAAATGACATGGGCAATCATAAATTAAAGGCTGTGTAAAGTCCAGAAAATGTACCCTAGCTTGTAGACGCTATAACTTTTGCGCAAACCAATAAATATACACTTATTGACATTTTTTTTACCAAAGACATGTTGCCGAATACATTTTGGCCTAAATGTATGACTAAAATTGAGTTTATTGGATTTTTTTTTATAACAAAAAGTAGAAAATATCATTTTTTTTCAAAATTTCCGGTATTTTTCCGTTTATAGCGCAAAAAATAAAAAGTGTCAGAGGTGATCAAATACCATCAAAAGAAAACTCTATTTGTGGGAAGAAAAGGACGCAAATTTCGTTTGGGTACAGCATTGCATGACCGTGCAATTAGCAGTTAAAGCGACGCAGTGCCAAATTGTAAAAAGTGCTCTGGTCAGGAAGGGGGTAAATCCTTCCGGGGCTGAAGTGGTTAAAGGAGCTGCAAGAATATCTGGCAAATACTAGCTGTGTGGTACATATGACAACAATCTCCCATATTCTTCATATGTCTGGGCTAGGGGGTAGAGTGGAAAGACGGAAGCCTTTTCATGCGAAGAAAAACATCCAAGCCCGGCTAAATTTTGCAAAAACACATCTGAAGTTGAAGTAATTGGTACAATAAATATTATTGTACTTCTGTATTAACTTGTCTATCCCTATAGTTAGCTAGTCTATTAAAACTCTGACCACATGTTACTATTGATATCACAATAATACAAGGTTAGCTATGAAACCAAGCACACGGCTTAATAACAAAGTGTTATTTATTTCCCAAGAAGAAAGGAATACGCTAACACAAAATACTAATTAGATATTTCAAACATATGTGAACAAAATACATTATATCAGAATATCAAAGATGCGTATCACAAGGTTCTCCGCGAGGCTTTGTATCATCAGCCTAGGCTCAGATGTTGAGGGGACCAGTTCTCTCCCTCACTCAGTCTTTTATGCTTCGATCATACACCATTCAAACCCAACCCCAGTGCCATCCCATTAGACTTTCGACAAATCAGCATTTATTGGGGCAGTACTTTTCAACAGATTATATTACTGTCTGTCCTGCTGTACTTTGGCCCCTAGGGGGCAGCATTGTCCATGTCAACTCTGGGTGCCTGTTGATCCTTTGATCTTTGTCACCCACTGTCATCAATCATCTGGCAGCTCTCTTTGAAGATTACTTGCAACGTATTGTCAGCAATAGACTTTCCGGAGCCAAGTTAAACGGATGCCGATTCTGATATGCTACCAAGTTTTGATGTGCAACTGGTTACATTCCAACTTGAGGCCATCTGCCTGTATCAACCAGGGAATGAAATACCAGAAATACAACATTAGACCATGTTATCTTCCAACAGAAGTCTTCCAAAAGCATGTGGGAAAATGTGTTCTGGTCTGATGAAACCAAGGTTGAAATTTTTGGCCACAATTCCAAAAGATATGTTTGGAGCAAAAACACTGCACTTTACCAAAAGAACATTATAAACACCGTGAAGCATGGTGGTGGCAGCATCATGCTTTTGGGTCTTTTTTTTTTTCAGCTGGAACAGGGGCCTTAGTCAAGGTAGAGGGAATTATGAACAGTTCCAAATACCAGGCAATATTGGCACAAAACCTTCAGGCTTCTGCTAGAAAGCAGAACACGAAGAGGAACTTCATCTTTCAGCATGACAACGACGCAAAGCATACATCAAAGGAATGGCTTTACCCGACGAAAATTAAAGTTTTGGAATGGTTCAGCCAGAGCCCAGACCTAAATCCGATTGAAAATCTGTGGGGTGATCTGAAGAGGGCTGTGTACAGGTGATGCCCTCGCAATCAGACAGATTTTGGAGTGTTTTTACAAAGACGAGTGGGCAAATATTGCCAAGTCAATATGTATCATGCTGATAGACTCATACCCAAAAAGTCTGAGTGCTGTAATAAAATCAAAAGGTGCTTCAACAAAGTATTAGTTTAAGGGTGTGCCCACTTATGCAACCATATTTTTTTAGTTTTACTTCCCTCCACCTAAAAGATTTCAGTTTGTTGTTCAACTGAGTAGTACAATTTATAGGTCACATTAACCACTTGCCGACCAGCCACCGTCATTATACTGCAGCAGGTTGGCCCATTTCCTTTAGGAGCCATAGCAGGCGTGTGAAGCTGATGCACGTGGCTGCGATGCCGGCTGGCCACCCGCGATCGTTGACATGAGAGCCAGAAAGGGCACAAATCCCCGTTCTGGCAGGAGAGGACAGATCGTCTGTTCCTAGTAATTAGGAACAGCGATTTGTCTCCCCCTCCAGTCAGTCCCATCCCCCCCACAGTTAGACGCACACACGAGGGAACACATTTAACCCCTTGATCGCCCCCTAGTGTTAACCCCTTCCTGCCAGTGTTATTTACACAGTAATCAGTGCATTTTTATAGTACTGATCGCTGTATAAATGTCAATGGTCCCAAAAATGTGTCAAAAGTGTCTGATCTGTCCGTCCGCATTGTCGTAGCCCCGCAAAAATTCGCAAATCACTGCCATTTCTAGTAAAAAAAAATATGTAACTGTTTGCTTTAACTTTTGTGCAAACCAATCAATATAAGCTTATTGCGATATTTTTTGAAAAAAAAAAAAAAAGTAGCATACATATCGGCCTAAACTGATTGAAGACATTTTTTTGGGGGGGGGGATATTTATTATAGCAAAAAGTAAAAATTATAGTTTTGTTTTTTTTCCAAAATTGTCGCTCTGGTTTTGTTTATAGCGCAAAAAATAAAAACCGCAGAGTTGATCAAATACCACCAAAAGAAAGCTATTTGTGGAAAAAAAAGAATGTCAATTTTTTGGGGTACTGCGTCACACGACTGTGCAATTGTCAGTTAAAGCAAAAAATGGCCTGGTCATTAGCCACTTAAGGACCGAGCCTCTTTCTGAGATTTGTTTACAAGTTAAAAACTTTTTTTTTTTTTTTTTTTTGTTTCTGCTAGAAAATTACTTTATATTGTATATTTTTTCCTCTTATCCCCCTAGAGCAGGGATATGCAATTAATGGACCTCCAGCTGTTGCAAAACTACAAATCTCATTATGCCTGTGGCTGTCAGTCTTGCTATGCCTCATGGGTCTTTTAGTTCTGCAACAGCTGGGGGTCCGCTAATTGCATATCCCTGCCCTAGAGAATAAAATGGCGGTCGTTACAATACTTTCTGTCACACTGTATTTGCGCAGTGGTCTTACAAGAGCACTTATTTTTTTTGAAAAAATACACTTTTTTTAATTAAAAAAATAAGACAATCGTAAAGTTAGCCCAAATTTTTTTTCCATATTGTAAAAGATAATGTTACGCCGAGTAAATTGATACCCAACATGTCATGCTTCAAAATTGCGCCCGCTGGTGGAATGGCGACAAACGTTTACCTTTAAAAATCTCCATAAGCAACGTTTAAAAAATACTTCAGGCTGCATGTTTTGCGTTAGAGGAGGTCTAGGGCTAGAATTTATTGCTCTCGCTCTACCAATCGCGGTGATACCTCGCATGTGTGGTTTGAACACAGTTTTCATATGCGGGCGCTATTCACATATGCATTCGCTTCTGTAAGCAAGCTCTGTGGGATGGGGCACATTTTAAAAAAATTATTTTTTCTTATTTATTTTACCTTTTATTTTTACTCTGTTCTTTTAAAAAAAAAATGTGTAAACATCTCTTGTAATAGAAAAAAAGCATGGCATGAGATCCGGGGTCAAAAAGACCTCAGATCTCATATTTACACTAAAATGCAATAAAAAAAAAGAATTTTGTCATTTGAAAAAATGAAGAAAAAAAATGTCCCTTTAAGACATTTTGACGTCGCTTCCGGCTTGCAATGATATGGAGATGGGTGGGGACCATCTTCCCCTCACTCGTCTCCATGTCACACACAAGGGACAACATCCAATCGCGGTCGGCGGCTCCGATAAGCGGCGGAGGGCACCGGAGCGCGACGGGAGGGGGGGAGCCCTCTCCCGCCGCTGATAAGTGATCTCGCAGCGAATCTGCCACAGAGACCACTTTTATCTTGAAGCGGACCGCCCGCTGAAGAAGAGGGTACCGGGGTTATGGCAGCTAACTGCTGCAATACCAACGATATTCCTCTTCAAAGTACCGACCTATAACGGCTGTGGGCGGTCCGGAAGTGTGTTTAAAGTGACATGTTAACCAAATATGTAAACACAAAACAAAAAATTAATAAATGAACAGTGATAAAAAAAATTATAAAAAGTGAAAGGTCCCAAACAGTGAAGCATGTGACTTATGTAAAGTCCTCCAATGACTTTTTAAGATTTTAGTGGTTCCTTCAATGAAGAATGGACCAGCCACCAAAGGTTCAGTGAAAATCTTGTGACTTTATAATATGAACACAGTGAATATACCACCACACAAAGTGCACACTTACCAGCTGCACAATGTTCGACCCTTTGCCAAATACCCAGCCAGGGCCCTTTCCTCCAAAGACTGCGGATGTTTGGTCTGGTCAGATGGTGTAGTAAGCCGTTTGGTCAGGAAAGTAGTTACAGCTTATGGATCCATACACGGTACAAGTAGCGATGAAGTGATGGCAGCTCAAAAAGAAAGGGCAGGGAAAATCGCCATGGGTAAAAACAGATGGTTGTTTATTCGAAAATAAAAAAAACTATCACTTGCAAAGCGTATACCAATTCAATAAAAGGTTACGATAAAAAATGCTGCCGGCAACAATGCCAACGCCCGCTCATACGGAACGTAATCAACGAGGTGACATCAGCACGTCGCTGGACGCATTTTTTATTGTAACCTTTTATTGAATTGGTATACGCTTTGCAAGCGATATTGTTTTTTACTTTTGAATAAACAACCATCTGGTTTTACCTATGGTGATTTTTTTTTTTCCCCCCTGCACTTTCATTGTGAGCTGCCATTGCCCCATCGCTACTTGTACCGTGTATGGGTCCATAAGCTGTACCTCCAACTACTTTCCTGACCAAACCGCTTACTACACCATCTGACCAGACCAAACATCCGTTAATCAAATTCATGATATCCGTTGCAACTGGGAACAAGTGCAGACTTTCTCAGGGATATGAGGTTTGCAGGGTTTAAATAATTAAGTTTTCACAGAGGAATTGCATGTGGATACTATATACCGTATTTATCGGCGTATAACACGCACCCCAAGTTTAGGAGGGAATTTTAAGAAAAAAAAACTTGCATTAAAATGCCCATTAATGCAGCCTCATCAGTGTCCATCTGCAGCCTTGCCCAGTGTCCATTGCAGCCTTGTCAGTGCAGCTTTGCCCCAGTGCAGCCTTGTCAGTGCAGCCTTGTCAGTGCAGCCTTGTCAGTGCAGCCTTGTCAGTGCAGCCTTGTCAGTGCAGCCTTGTCAGTGCAGCCTTGTCAGTGCAGCCTTGTCAGTGCAGCCTTGTCAGTGCAGCCTTGCCCCAGGGGTCAGTGCAGCCTTGCCCCAGGGGTCAGTGCAGCCTTGCCCCAGGGGTCAGTGCAGCCTTGCCCCAGGGGTCAGTGCAGCCTTGCCCCAGGGGTCAGTGCAGCCTTGCCCCAGGGGTCAGTGCAGCCTTGCACAGATCGCCGCCGACATACACATAGCATGTAGTTCTAAATATGGTGCCGCGGAGTTCGGAGGGACTCGGCGGAGCTGAACGAGCGCCGCCGAGATACAGTCGAGAGTACTCGGCTCTTTCCGGCGCCGCTCACAGTCCCGCCCGGACTGGGCGGGACTGTGAGCGGCGCCGGAAAGAGCCGAGAACACTCGACTGTATCTCGGCGGCGCTCGTTCAGCTCCGCCGAGTCCCTCCGAACTCCGAGGCGCCATATTTAAAACTACACGCTATGTGAATGTCCACTGTGATCGCTCCGATAGATCACAGATAGCGGGGATCGGCGCATAACACGCACCCACGTTTTTCCCCTGATTTTAAGGGGAAAAAAGTGCATGTTATACGCCGATTAAATACGGTAATTGGCTTTCAAGAATGTAAAAATACATACAAAACAATATAATGGAATGTCAACACTTACAGACAATGATGTCTGGAACTGTCTTGCAGCCTGTGAACTTTGTCCCAGTAAACATATGGCTGTCTTAAAAAAAAAAAATACCAATATGAAGTTCAGCTTCTACAGTTCAGCTTTTAAATGCACATATTATTTTACATCATATTTACGCTTCAAATTTCCAGAATTAACCATTGCGTAAAAGCGGTAGTAAACGCCGCTTGGTGACTTTACCTACAGGTAAGCTTATAATAAGAGCTTACATATTGGTACGAGGAATCTCTCTAAATTAAACTGTCTGCAGCTGGTGATGTCACCGGTGCATGCTCTGTGAAGGGGTGGTATACTGTGTATGCCATCCCTTTAGAGCGATGTGCCGCGGTCGAGGCTCCCGTGTGCATGCGTGGGAATGACATCACGAGCATTCAAACGACCAGAGCCTGGAAGGAAAACCGGGTGAAGATGGAAGGCCCTGTCAGTGATGATGGTGTGCCTCTGGAGGGCTTCGTTTTAAGGCAAGTCTTTCATAATGTGTTCGTATGCAATGCATACTAGCACATTATGACAAAAACTTGCAGGGACCTGTTTTTTTTTGTTTTGTTTTTTTGAACACTTTACTTTTGCTTTAACGATAATTATTACTAATTATTACATATAATCTGAAATTATGGATTAATATGAACATTCTACTACAAACGCCTGTCAAATTGGGCCAAAATCAATCTGGATTTGCCTGTCTACATAGACCCTGTCCCCTGCCATTTATTTGCTAAATGGTAGAGCCTTAACTAGCTTCTGGTATCATAGTTTTATTAGCTTTTCCTCCTACCAGAAGATTCCTTATTTTTTTCCACTTATTGGCTAAGCTGTCCAGCAGAAGTAGCAGTTCCAGGGAGTTTTGATGGGGTGCTTACAGACAGCTTTTCATATGGTTTAAAGATTTTTTTTTTTCTAAAATCTTTAAACCATATGCTCGAACTTTTGGAAAAAAAAAATTGCAGCTGAGGCTGGGCTTTTTATTTGTAAATCCTTCGCCCCCATTCCTCATCCTTTGCTCCCCAACTAATTGGGATTTTGATTTTTGAAACATTGTGAATGCTACCACATTCTATTTGAAATACCTTTGCAAATGTTATTACGGTATTTAGATGTACAGAATGAAATATAATATGTTAATTTTTTTTTTTGTCTTGTTTTTCCTCTAGACGGGTGCATTAGTTCACAGCTATCGGGGAACAGGGGGCATATTTGAAGTTTGTTGGAATGCAGCAGGAGACAAAGTTGGAGCAAGTGCATCAGATGGTTCAGTAAGTGTGAAAACGTTTCCATGTATCTTTTTAGACTTTTTTTCTACCTTAATGTTTGGAGAATAAATTGGAAGTTCTATTAAACAGAAAGGCAAGATTGCATTTTTCACAAGAAAGTTGCTCTGATTCTGTACTTTCCGCTGCCCAACATGCTTCCAGTTCCTGCAGGTTTCCCAGATTATTTAAAAAAAGTATTTGATCCCAAAAATACTGTGGGAGACTTTGACAGAAGGAAGAGCATCCAATTTAAAACAAAACATAATGACTATATTGAGAAACTTAATACTGTGTACAGTCTGTGATGAAAAAGATATGACTATATATGGCTGTAGGATGGCCTATATACATGAAACTCATTGCTATGAAATGTTTTTATGTATTTTTGCTGCCTTAAACCTGTATAGGGAGAAAATATAAGCACTTTTCTGCAATACATTTACTTTTCCTCTTATATTTTTAAAATACTTGTTGATCTGTACGGTGAAACCTAACTTCCTGTAGTGAACAGACAACACTGTGTCTGCTGCACTAAAATCCCCCAGTGCTAAGCTCTTCCCTCCTTGACTACAGAACACCTCCCGTTATGTTATGGAGGTTCTCTGTATTCCAAATGTCCAGCAGGGCTAACACTGCTACGGAAATTGGTTCAGCAGATGCATTGATAGCTCAAAGTTAGGAACACATGATTTTTTCCCTAACACATTTTCAGGTTTGTTCATTTTTTATTTTTTAGTATGCACAGCCCTGAATTTTACATATATGGAAAATTTGGGTGTATTAAATTTACTAAATTTCTTTTTCTAATGCAGGTTTGTGTATTAGACCTACGAAAATAGCGCTACTGGTTGGAAGCCATGGACCGACTATGAATGTGTACATAGCCAAAATGACTGTCCCTGACCCATGTACTGCTATAGTCCCATTTAACCATGGCCAGTCCACTGCAGCCAAACCGAAATTAAGTCCTATAAATATTTTAAGATGGGGGGGAAAAAAATCCCTACAAATTGTGGCACCTCAAAGAGGACAAAATTCTTTAGTCACATCTGGTGAGTTTGTGTGCTGGGAACAGAATTCTTCACGACGCCTGGAAAGGAAGAGGAGGACTCCGGACACGCACACAGAGCATAATTGCACCAAATTTGGAGGATTGTGGTCAAAATACATTCAACTACCTTGTGTGTCTCCTTCCCCCGCTTATTTTTTCTTGTCTTTTTTGTTACTTTTGTGTTTTATTTTCTGGTCAGTCTACCTGTACAGAGAATGTGGGCTTTTATACTTGAGCAATAGTTTGTGGCTTTGAAACATTATATTTGGGGCTTAAAAAGAAATATCAGATGGCTGTATCAAATAACTTTACACATTTTGTTTGCTTTGGCTTTTTCTTTGTACAAATAGTTCTGTTTCCGCACAAGTATGGAAAGATGAGAATGACTTGGTGCACAGCTCTGATGGTTGTAATGGCATAACATACTGCCTGCAGCACATGCATGAGCGTTTATTTTAATAACTTAGTTATTAAGGGTAGTAGTGCTGTGTAACCAATCAGGAATTAGTTAATTGGTAATATCAGGCCTGATTTATGATGGATTTGAAATGAGTTGATACATGGAAGTACTTTGTTATTAGATAAAGTCCACAGTACTTCACTCAGAGATACTACTTACAGGTAAATTTGTTTATATTTTATTTTTTTGGTGACGTGGCTGAATGCTTATTTGGGACAGAATTCTGCCAAACCTAAAGGGCACAAATAACAAAGATCAGACCACAGACATGCAAGTGTCTTTGTTTCTTTTAGACCATAAACACATTATGGTTTACTTGTGCTCTAGGAGTAAAGTTCCCTTATCCAACTATTTTTTATTTTTTTTTAAACAGATATACTGTTTCCTTTGCGACAAACACCATTTTTTCATCCCCTTATATTCTTTAAATAAGCATATTTTTTAAATACCAGGCATACCTGCATAAACCTTAAAAAGAAATTCCAGTGTTAATGGAATATTAGATATTTTGTTTGCGTCCCATAGAGAGAGTTCCATTATATATGAATATCAATAACATAGAAGGAAGAGCAAGCGGTTCACCGTGTATAATTATTTTAGGCTTTATTTTTAATCCAGGTTTTAGGCTGAACTATATAAGACTGAGCAAATTATTTATACGTTTATGTTTCTGCACCTGTTTAAACAAAAACCCTACAAGTTCCATGCTGCTATTCAAAATAGTTTCAATACCTGCTTCCCTCTCACCCCTTTAGATTTTTATAATTTTCATACATAAAATATATATATATTAGTAAAAATATTGCCACCTTTTAAACAGCATAGTTGAGCTATGTTCCCTGCTTTTGGGAAACAGTCTGGTGGTTGGGCCAAGTATACATTATTGTAAATTAACTGAGCATGGCAGTTATGTCACAAGCCTTTTATCAGAAATGTTTTTATTGCTAAAATTTTAGTGAATACAACCACTGAAGGACCAGAGAGATCTATGTGACTGGATCAATTGTTGAGCAATGTACTGCAGAGATTGTTGAAAACACTGTGAATACAAAAGTTTTATCTCAATTTTCTTCATAGGTCAAGAGTGTCTTTAGAGAAGTGTTATCCAAATGTTGGGGTTGCTTGTGTTCTAGTTTTCGTCTCCTGCATTTGTTTTTGTCAAAAAAAAAAAAAATGGAGTGTGGTTGGGAACTGAATGGCATAGCAGATAGATCTGAAGTTTGAAGGAATGTATACATAGGAGTTGATCACAGCATGTTTACTTTTGTTTCTCTTCTATTTCTCCATTGTGTTTTGACAAAAAAATGTGGTGGATACAGAGCGTTTTAAATGGCCTGGTGAACTCTGGTTAAAATAAATCTGTGAAAATACCTAGGCTGCCATTGCCTAACTCACCTTTTGAAAATACTAGTTTCCTGCCTGTTTCATGTGCTTTTGTATTTTTGGTCATTTGGACTGAGTTTTCTAGCTGCATGCTAGCTCCAGGACAGTGGCCTAGTAGCAGTTTAAGGCCAGAGTAACAAAGATAAATATTGGGAATAGATCTGCAGTTGCATCTTTTGTAACTCGATCAGTGCAGGTTTTCTTTAAAACCCAGGACCGGCTCAAAAAAAAAAAAAAATTCCATGCGGGATTTAAAATAAAGTATAAAACTCGCTACATTCATGCCCCCTGCAGACTTGCTTCTCTGCAGTCCAGCCCTAGCCCTTTTTCAGGTTGAATATTGCCCAGTGTCATCTTACCCACTTCTTCAGTCCAGGGCATCGAAAACCTACCCTTGAAGGGTGCTTTATCAAGCTGCCCTGGGCTCACAGGAGAACGCTGTAAGAATCTGTACCACGTCAGTTTGTGGTGCTGTTCAATGCAATAGTCAGGGCTCGCTCACTGCAGAAGGAAGAAAAGGACTCCACATCAGACCAGATCAGGAACTGCAGTATTTTAGGTATGTATACTGTTTGTTTACATTTGTCATGGTATAGCTAGTAAAGTTTAGTGCTAGTTGGTCACATTCCAACTGTACTTGTTCTGTAGTGTTAAGGCATTTTGTAGCTTCTCCAAGCCACTTCAGTTCCAATGATACCCCAGAAATCTTATCCACACAGGTAGCACAGACACCCTAATCCTATCACCATGGAATGTGTAAATGTTCATTGTCCAAAAATAGGATGGTAGTTGTGAAATTTGTGGAGCCGCCTTAAAGTTACATAATTAAAGCCTTTGGTGTTAGAACATCTGCATAGGTGCTTACACCTTTAGCCGTGTAAATCAATTAATGTGATACTGAAGTCCTTTTTTTTTTTTTTTTTTTTTTTTTTTTTTTTTTCTTTAAAAATAACAAACATGTTATACTTACCTGCTCTGTCCAGTGGGTTTTGCGCAGAGCAGCCAGAGCCTCCTCTTCTTGGGTCCCTCGCTGGAGCTGCTGACCCTTCCCTCCTGTCGAGTGCCCCCACAGCAAGCAGCTTGCTATGGGGGCAGCCGAGCCGCAGCTCCTGTGTCCATTCAGACACAGAGCCATGGTTCGGTCTCGCCCCCTCTCCTTTCATTGGCTAACTGACTTTGACAGAAGTGGGAGCAAATGGCACGGCTGCTGTTGTATCTCAGTCAATCAGGAGGAAGAGTCCTGGACGGCCGAGGCAATTGTGCACATTGCGGGAATGAGATGGGGCTCGGATAAGTATGAGAAGGGGCTGCTGCACGCAGGTTTTTTATCTTCATGCATAAAATGCATGAAGATAAAAAAAACCACCTGCCTTTAGAATCACTTTAACGCTGAAATCACCAGATTAGCGAACAGAATTATATGCGGAAGACCGATTGGTGTTGAAGGCCCTCGCCACTTTTTTTTTTTTCTCCCCAAGGGAGTATGCTACTTTCCCACCTCCCATCTTGTTTTTGAACAATCAGTACCTACACATTTCATAGTAATTGGATTAAGAGGTCTGTTACCTGTGTGGATAAAAAAAAGCTGGGTATCATCCTGACAGTCATTGGAACTGAACTGGCTTGGGGATAGTTTCCAGAATGTCCTCAACATTACAGAACTAGTCCATTATCCTGTGTTTTAAAAACCTAGCAAAGGGCAAGTGGGGGAGGGTTACAGAAAGCTAGACTAGGGCACTAAAGAACATCCATAATGAAAAAATATGGAGGAAACCATTTCTAGCCTTTTTCAAAAATTGCTAGAGGTCTTGCTGTGACTAGCTTCAGTATTCGTTAAATACTGCAAGTATATAGCAAACAAGTCTAGTATCTCTACTTGTGAGGATCAGTAACAAGAGTATTGAAGGCAAATGATTAGTGTGACATCCAAGCAGCTAGTATTTTCAGAATTAGTGCCACACTATCAGCGTACATGCTTCTCCCATTACTGATCCTTTTTAGAACAACCAAAGCGGCATCCTTTTGCTGTTAGTCTGTTAAGAGAAATTCCAGTGGGCGCTTTCCTTTCTGCACATGTCTGGAGTAAAATACGATTATGATTATTAAGAGAATTATGTTAAAGTGGACTCCTCACAATGTAATAATTATATTGTGGAACTCTACTTTAGCTATATTGCCAAACATTTTTATACTCCTTTTCCCATAAAAGCAATGTCATTCAGCTACACATTGGAAGCTTTTCTTTGAATATGGTAAATAGTTGCTTTCCCATGCAAAGTACCTGTCCCTTGCAGGGAAAGCAACACATTTTAATTATTTTTACTTTTCGTATGTAACTTACCAGCCTCATTAACATGACTTTTGCCAGTCTAATATCCTATGGTCATCTATAGTAACTAGAAAGCATACTATACATAATTGGATTAATAGGTATTTATGTGGAGAAATACTATATCACATTATTGATATGGTGTGTTTTTTAGTAAACAAGTCCACTTGAACATGCTTCTGCAGTTGAACAGGATGATGGTGTTAGTAGTTTAAACATCTTCAACTGGTTTGCTAAAACTAGAAGAAAGAATGAATTGCCAATTTCAACCAAATATTAGCTTAAAATCCATGTGCTTCTTCTGTTTGCCATGGGCACCACACTTTTTTCCAGATCCTTTTTATCCTTAAAATACATTAAACATTTAGTGTTTGATTTGATGGGTCCTGTAATGCAAAGTGCATTGTAAGTTGCCTTCAAATACAACATGTTTTCTGTAGAGCAGAGCTAGTGTGGATAGGAAGGGAAAGGTAATGCTGTTTCTGTGATGCAAAGAGTATTTTTATTGGTGGCTTGTATGTACACACCGATCTCTAGAAAAAAAGAAAAATCACAAGCTTACACAGCTGTTACACACAATTGGCCCTTCCCACATTCTCTTTCATGTAAAATCAAGAATTTTATTTGTGCATTTACTCATTAGGAGAAAATAACAAAGTAGCCATATATTTTAACAGAATTTTTTTGTTCCTGTACGTGTGCATCTAAGAGGTGCATCCCAATACAGCCATGACTGTTTTAAACTTGATTTTTGTATTATATTTTGGTATAATACAAACTCGATTACTTTCTTCTATGGGCGTTTTCACTAATATTAACATCAACTGACCTGTTCCTATGTTCTTCCCCCTTCACAGTGCACCGTTATTTT
This sequence comes from Lithobates clamitans, assembly GCA_037952925.1. Taxonomy (NCBI): domain Eukaryota; kingdom Metazoa; phylum Chordata; class Amphibia; order Anura; family Ranidae; genus Lithobates; species Lithobates clamitans. Next base: position 1,742,581 of record JBBGZY010000821.1, read on the forward strand.
TTGTTTTTGTTTTGCTTTTCTCTTTTTTATTGTGCATTTACAATGTTATCAATGTTCAGAAGCTTTCCTAATTAAAAAAAAAAAAATAATAAAATTAAAAAAAAAAAGTCTGGCAGTTAATTTTTGCTAGAAGACTATGTATGTGGCTGATGTTAAAGAAATGTGTGCAATAATGATAGAGAACCAAGTGCTCCCAGGAATAGACACAAATGTTTTGATTAATGCTGCAAAGCATTGGCTGGATTGATGTTTTACTGTCTTGGCTCAAATATGAACTGAGCAACACCAATAATTTTTCATATTTTTTTTTTTTAAATAGACTTTTTATATATTTACGTGCTGATGTAAAACGGTTTAATTCCACCTAATGTAAAAAAAATATATAACAAATACTTAATTTTAGAAGTGTTTAAAATATTATAAGAATCCTTTGTAATTCTGCTGCATCATAAAGAAAATGTGGCTTTTCCTTGCACTTCAGCTGTTTCTAGTCTGAATATCTCCAACTGTTAGATTTTAATTGGAAGTTTCAACCTGTGCTCTGATTATCCCCCTCAGTATGCTTTTACTTTTCCAACCTTTTAAACAAGGCACTTAAAATTCAGACCACAGATAGCTATGTGATCTTTTATTTAATAAAGCCTTCTAGGTTGTGTAGCCATAAAGCTATACAGTAAGCAAGGGACGTCTTTATGGATACTCTACAAAATATTGGTGTATAGCTTCCAATTCCTCTATATATGTGTGAGAAGTCCCTGTTTGTGAAAATACAATTCCTTTGGGTCTAATTCTGTGAGCCTATCAGCAGCACTGGAGTCACAAGTCTGCATCCTTTCTTGTGCTATTCAACTAACCAATGTATAAACCTGAACCAGCCCACTGCAGTTTTTTGTACATGTTAAATACTTTTATTGTTTGGTTTTCATGATAACTTGTCTAACAGATTACTTTTTTTTTGGTGTTCTGTACTGTCCTGGACCATGTTAATTACACTTTGATGTATTTTGGTTCCACAACATACGTTTCTCCAGGTCCCCTACCCTACTTAGCCTTGTTTTGACACATTTTTTCTGTTGCATTTACCTTTTTGCATTGTATTGCTCTGACAACTGTAATTTGATTCAGATCTGAAAGAGGTCCAGAATAAAATATATTTTGATATTATTGTGTAGTATCTTGTCTGTCTTTTCATAAAAAATTTTTCAAGAGCTCCTACAACCTTGTGTTAAAATATAGTATCCTATATAGGGACCAGCAACATAGACTGGTAAGGCAGGGCCATCTGGTTTCTGTCCTATAATATCTCATAAAGACAAATGGACAAAAGGTGCTGCAATCGAAGTGTATCTGTTTATTAAATTGTATAACTAAAAACAAAGGGTAAGCTTACACTCAGAACTGGAAGAAAGAGGGATATTATCAGTCTCAGTAAGCTGGCATGGGTCAGGCGGAAGCTGGGTTGGACGTCTGTGTCTCCTGCTGTGGGTGGATAGAAGCGTGGTGGCAGAAGGTGCTCTGCGGGAAGGACAGGTAGGTAGAGGAATCTGCCAGCTGGAAAGCAAGCCAGCGTTGGGATCAGAACCGGAAGGACGTTGGGGCATGGTGATGCCTCAAAGTGGGTGGTAACATGTTTCCGAACGAATCCACTTCTTTGTCCTAGAAAGTGGGGGAGGGGTGTACTTGGCTTTTTATGGAGTGCAATGGGAGGGAGGGAACTGTCTTCAATACTAAAGGGAAGAAAGTGTGGAATGGGCCGGGTTTGGATAAAAAGAGGGCTGTGCCTATGGTTGGTGAATCGTAGTGTGTAGGACATGACCAGGCTTTTAAAGCGGAACGCTAGCCCACAACTCAAATTGCTTAAACATGCAATGAAAAATTAATAATAAATAAAAAATTATAAAGAAGGCATTTAAAACTGAGACCATTAAAAGATTTGATATATATAAAAAAAAAAACATAAAGTGGATATAAAATGTCTACACCACCCCTGTTAAAATGTCAGGTTTCTGTTATGTAAAAAAGTGAGACAAAGATAAATCCTTTCAGTACTTTTTCCACCTTTTTTTAATGTGACCTATAAACTGTACGACTCAGTTAAACAACAAACTGAAATCTTTTAGGTGGAGGGAAGTAAAACTAAAACAAATATGGTTGCATAATTATGCACACCTTTAAACTTAAACTTTGTTGAAGTACCTTTTGGTTTTATTATAGCACTGTCTTTTTGGGTATGAGTTGATCAGCATGGCACATATTGACTTGGCAATATTTACCCTCTCTTCTTTGCCAAAACACTCCAAATCTGTCAGATTGTGAGGTCATCTCCTGTGCACAGCCCTTTTCAGATCACCCCACAGATTTTCAATCAGGTTCAGGTCAGGGTTCTGGCTGGGCCATTACAATCTTCTTCTGGTGAAGTAATTTCTTTGTTGATGTGGAAGTTTGCTTTGGGTCGTTGTTATTCTGAAAGATAAAGTTCCTCTTCATGTTCAGCTTTCTAGCAGAAGCCTGAAGGTTTTGTGCCAATATTGACTGGTATTTGGAACTGTCCATAATTCCCTCTACCTTAAGCTTGATGCTGCCTTCACTGTGGGTATGGTGTTCTTTTGGTGACGTGCAGTGTTGTTTTTGCACCAAACAGATCTTTTGGAATTCAGGCCAAAAAGTTCAGCCTTTGTTTCATCAGGCCATATAACACTTTCCCTCATGCTTTTGGGAGACTTCAGATGTGTTTTTGGAAAATTTACCCGAGCTTGGATGTTTTTCTTGGTAAAAAAAAAGGTTTGCGTCTTGCCACCCCAAAGCCCGGACATATGAAGAATACAGGAGATTGTTGTAACATGTACCACACAGTCAGTACTTGACAGATATTCCTGCAGCTCCTTTAATGTTGCTGTAGGCCTTTTGGCAGCCTCCCTGACCAGTTTTCTTCTCGTCTTTTCATCAATTTTTGGAGGGATGTCCAGTTCTTGGTAACGTCACTGTTGTGCCATATTTTCTCCACTTGATGACTGTCGTCACTGTGTTCCATGATATACCTAATGCCTTGGAAATTCTTTTTTTCCCTTCTCCTGACTGGTACCTTTTAACAATGAAATCCCTCTGATGCTTTGGAAGCTCTCTGCGGACCATGGCTTTTGTTGTAGGATGCGACTAAAAATGTTTGGAAAGACCTAGAACAGCTGAACTTTTATTTGGGGTTAATCGGAGGCACTTTAAATGATGGCAGGTGTGTACTGACTCCTATTTAACATGAGTTTGAATGTGATTGCTTAAATCTGAACACTGCTACATCCCCAGCTATAAGATGGTGTTCATGCTAATGCAACCATATTATAGTTTTTTTTTTTTTGTTCTTTTTAATCCCTAAAAGATTTCAGTTTGTCTTTCAATTGAGTTGACAGTTTATAGGTCACATTAAAGGTGGAAAATGTTCTGAAATTATATATCGTTGTCATCTTTTTTTACATCACAAAAACCTGACATTTTTACGGGGGGAGGGGCCAGGAGCACCAGCTGTTCACGAAACATGTCAGCACGGCATCATTACCCTTGTGGCATCCATTCCTAGATCATACCCTGCAGACTCACACCCACGTTAGCTACCTGTGGACTGAGACTGTACACATGGATAGGCACAAACAAAGAGTGCTCTGGTGGACTTCCTCCATGTGGATCCTGTCCATGAGGCATTAGGAGCCTTCAGCATGGCTGGGGAGTGGTGAGATCGCACTGACTTTGTGTATATTGTCCATAGGACACCGACTCGCCCACATGTTACCAGCCTCCTAGTAAGATACTGCACGCACACAGCTCCTATCTGCACCTGTCCACCTGCTTACAGTCCAGCCTTACACAGCCAGGTTAGCCGTTTGGCTACCATTGAGTACATCGGTGTGCAGACTCCATTCAGCCTTTACCTGTAAAGGTACTATGCAAATACACCACTGATTGACTCTGTTTTAGCGGATTCAGCTATCCATCCATCCCTCATGTACTCCACATCACATCTGGCCCTGTACTACCGTTGAAGTCATAGACTGGCTAACTGGTTAAACCACATTATATTCTATTTGCAGTCACTTGTACTAGTACCTCTTTGATTCAACCATCGGATTGGATATGAGTGTGGTGGATGTGTGATTTGTGTGAGTGTCTGCAGTTGCTTCTTGTCTTTTGACAACACTGGCATTTTAACTTTTTATGTTGGAGGTTTTTGCAATTTTTCATGTTCTACTTTTACTAGATATACTTTAATAAAGCTGTTTATAATTGACTGATCCTCTTTGAAGTTTTCTTTTTGGACCTTTAGTCCTCTTTAAATATTTGGGGGCACTCGACAGGAGGGAGGGGCCAAGAGCACCAAAGAAGGACCCCAGAGGAGGAAGATCCAGGCTGCTCTGCAAAACCACTGCACAGGGCATGGAAGTATAACATGTTTGTTTTTAAAGAAAAAAAATAGACTTTAGCATCAGTTTCAAGTTTCATAAAATAGTATGAGTTTCAATTGCCTCATTGAGCCCCATTGGAGTTAAAGTATTTAAAGAGAAGATCTAGTTTGTCTCCTGTTCACATAATTTTTTGAATCTTTCCGCTTTTTGGAGAGTATTCTGTTCAATCTTTCAGACTTGTAGACCCTCAGTGGATTTGGCATGCAAATCTCTAAAGTGTCTGGGTACACTATACATACTGTTTTTATCTTGGTCATCTTGTTCTATGGCTCTCCTGTGCTCAGAATCTGGCCCTTGGGGTTCTGATGGTCCTCCCTATATATAGTAGATTTTTAAAAAGCATTGGGGAATTCTGCTGCAAAACACCATTCTGAAACATACCCTACCCCTCCAACCGTGGTTCACTTACCGTAGAGAACGGAACATTAAAAGTCAGGTAGCCTTAAAAACTCTTTCGTTGGTCCCACGATGGGGGCCTTTTTTCCAAACTAATAGGCATGTACAGATGTCGCAAGAAAAATTGTCTAACTTGTGCCTTTGTCCCCAATGGCCTCAAGTTCTCTGAGGCTAATGGCAAAAATTACCCCATTTCCAACTTTTTTACATGTTCCACCGAGCATGTTATATATGCCCTCAAGTGTTCCTGTGGTCTACCCTCTAAATATATATATATATATATATATATATATATATATATATATATTTAAACAGATTTGGTTAGCCATAGAACAAGGTGACCAATATATATATATAAAAACAGTAAGTATAGTGTACCCAGACACTTTAGAGGTGTGCATGCCAAATCCACAGAGGGTCTACAGGTCTGGATTATTGAACATATCCCAAATACTCTCCAAAAAACAAAGATACAAAAAAATTATGTGAGCAGGAGACATACTGGATCTTCTCTTTTACCCCTTTGCGCCTAAGGGTAAAACCAATCTTAATACCTAAACCCAATTTTGCAATGTGTTCACACGTGTTATATACAGTTTTACTATCACAACTACACTGCTCAAAAAAATTAAAGGAACACTTTTTAATCAGATTAACCCATGCTGGGTAGTCAGCTGCACAGAAATCCAGGAAATGAACACAGGAGGGCTTCAGATACCCACAGCTAAAATGGAACCTGCCTGCTTCTGAGATCTGTATACATTTTACTGGTTACGTCCAAGTTATCAGGAATCAAAGGAATACGGCTGGGGATCTACACAGTATATATCCTGGTGAACTGGCGCTCTAGAACACAACAGTCATACGCATTACCCCTGCAGGGGTGATGGGATGTGGTGAGTGGGGACCCTTGAGGGGGAGCACTTAAGTCACCCGGATATCTCTGCAAGCACTTAAGTCACTTATGACGATTTCTCCCATCTTTAGTACATTATCTGTATATGTGGACTGTTTTTTATCTTATCTACTTTTTACCTATATATAATCGTGTATATACATGGTGCTTCGGGTTCTGGACACTAACTATTTTTGTTTTTATTCTCACTGGATGCAACACTTGTGGACACTTATATGTTTATATTTAAATGTGCAACAGCACATCATATGCACCTCTTATTTTTTTTAAACTGTTAAGGTTATAGGTCTTGTATTTTTCTTTGGTGATATATATGCACGTAGCAACATGTATTTTTAAGGGTACTCTTGTGATACCACATTAGAGATGACTTCTTATCCACGTACTTGGATAGACATAGCACATGCACTTGTAGGGTAGACCTTGTGTCTTTGCAAATTAGGATCAAATAAATTAAAAAAAAATTATTTTTATTATTCGCATGACCTTTTAGGTTTGGTGCTTATCACTATTCATATTACCTCTTTCTTCACATTAGGCACTGGGTACAGGATATCAGGCTGGTGGTTATAGTATATGTAGGGCTAGTCCCTAGCACACGCTCAATATAAGCCCCGTTTCCTTTCTATACTGGTAGTGCCCTTGGTATTTAGGTAGCGCCATAACCCCATTTTCTTTTAATCTTATTGTCTAGAGCTCTTTTTTGGGGAGCCCTATCAGGGGAGGCAGCTACCTTTTTTAATTCTTTAGTTTTTTTATATTTTCTATTTTTTTCCTAAGCGCGGCTTTCTTCTATATTTTTTCACTTTTTAATCAGAGTATAGCATCAAGTCAATTAACCAGTTCCCACCCGCCATATAGCAAAATGACGGCGGCAAAGTGGTTCTGTTATCCTGATCAGACGTGATTAAAATAACTAGCCGGCGGGGGCGTGCACCACGGCGATTGGTGGTGCGACATGTCAGTTTGACACACCGCAACTCCGATCTAGGTAAAGAGTTTCTGACAGACTCTTTACCACGTGATCAGCCGCGTCCAATCACGGCTAATCACAATGTAAACAGGAAAAGCCATGTATAGGCCATCTGTCAGACGCGAGTAGAGGAGAGCCGATCGGCTGCTCCTTTAACAGGGGGGTCTGTGCTGATTATCAGCGCAGCCCACCACAAGGGATGTCCACCAGGTATGCCACCCATGGCCACCAGGGAGGCCAAACACTAATGCCTGCCACCAATGTCCATCAGTGCAGCCTATGCGTGCCCATCAGTGCTGCATATCGGTGCCCATCGGTTAGGGAGAAAACTTATTTACAAAGTTTTGTAACAAAAAAAAAATTTGGTCTTTATTTTATTTTTTATTTTTTTTATTTGTTTAGCCGAAAATAATCTCATTGATTAAATACCACCAAAAGAAAGCTCTATTTGTGAGAACAAAATGATAAGCATTTTGTCTGGGTACAGTGTAACAGCATGACCGCGCAATTGTCATTCAAAGTGCGACAGTGCTGAAAGCTGAAAATTTGTCTGGGCAGGAAGGTGTATAAGTGCCCTGTTTTGAAGTGGTAAAACTCCTGGGATATTTAGCTGGTCAGTTAACCACTTCAGCTCCGGAGGATTTGGATGCTCAATGACCAGAGCACTTTTTACAATTTGGCACTGCGCTGCTTTAACTGGTAATTGCACGGTCATGCAATGCTGTACCCAAACGAAATTTGTGTCCTTTTTTCCCACAAATAGAGCTTTCTTTTGATGGTAATTGATTGCCTCTGCGATTTTTAATTTTTGCGATATAAATGGAAAAAGACCGAAAATTGTGGAAAAAAAACATTTTCTACTTTTTGTTATAACATTTTTTTTAATAAACTCAATTTTAGTCATACATTTAGGCCAAAATGTATTCAGCCACATGTCTTTGGTAAAAAAATGTCAAGTGTATATTTATTGGTTTGCGCAAAAGTTATAGCGTCTACAAACTAGGGTACATTTTCTGGAATTTACGCAGCTTTTAGTTTGACTACCTATCTCATTTCTTGAGGCGCTAAAATGGCAGGGCAGTATAACCCCCCAAATGACTCCATTTTGGAAAGTAGACACCCCAAGGAAAGTGCTGAGAGGCATGTGTTGAGCCCATTGAAAATTTTATTTTTCTTTGTCACAAGTGATTGTGTAATTTTTTTATTTTTTTGTTTTGTCATTTTTCAAAGTTGTCACTAAATGATATATTGCTCACACATGCCATGGTTATATGTGGAATTACACTCCAAAATACATTCTGCTTGTCCTGAGTATGGGGATACTTAATGTGTGAGACTTTTTGGGAGCCTAGCTGCGTACAGGACCCTGAAAACCAATCACCTCCTTTAGGATTTCTAAGGGTATAAATTTTTGATTTCACTCCTTTCTACCTTTTTTCAGTTTTGAATGCCATAAAATGCCAAGAGAGCACAAAACCCCCCAAATGCCCTTATTTTAGAAAGTAGACACCTAAAGCTACTTGCTGATAGGCATGTTGAGTGCATGGAATATTTTATATTTTGCCTCAAGTTTTGGGAAAATTAAAATTTTTTTTTTTTGCACAACATTGCCACTAAATGATATATTATTTAACCACTTAAGGACCGCCTCACGCCGATTTACGTCGGCAAGGCGGCACGGGCAGGCAAAATCACGTACATGTACGTGATTTGCCTCCCGCGGGTGGGGGGTCCGATCGGACCCCCCCCCCGCCACCCGAGGCGGTCCCGTTTGGTCCCCCGGCGATCGGAGGTGAGGGGGAGGCCATCCGTTCGTAGCCCCCCCTCGCGATCGCCGCCGGCCAATCAGATCACATCCTTTGCTGCTGTATGCTGAACAGCAGCAAAGGAAATGATGTCATCTCTCCTCGGCTCAGTATTTTCCGTTGCAGCGCCGAGGAGAGAAGACAGGTATGTGAGTGCACCAACACTACACAACACAGTAGAACATGCCAGGCACACAAAACACCCTGATCCCCCCCCCCAATCACCCCCCCCTCCCTGTCACAAACTGACACCAGCAGTTTTTTTTTTTTTTTTTCTGATTACTGCATTGGTGTCAGTTTGTGACAGTTACAGTGTTGGGACAGTGAATATTACCCCCCTTTAGGTCTAGGTTACCCCCCTAACCCCCCCTAATAAAGTTTTAACCCCTTGATCACCCCCTGTCGCCAGTGTCACTAAGCGATCATTTTTCTGATCGCTGTATTAGTGTCGCTGGTGACGCTAGTTAGTGAGGTAAATATTTAGGTTCGCCGTCAGCATTTTATAGCGTCAGGGACCCCCATATACTACCTAATAAATGTTTTAACCCCTTGATTGCCCCCTAGTTAACCCTTTCACCACTGATCAACGTATAAGTGTTACGGGTGACGCTGGTTAGTTCGTTTATTTTTTATAGTGTCAGGGAACCCGCCGTTTATTACCGAATAAAGGTTTAGCCCCCTGATTGCCCGGCGGTGATATGCGTCGCCCCAGGCAGCGTCAAATTAGCGCCAGTACCGCTAACACCCACGCACGCAGCATACGCCTCCCTTAGTGGTATAGTATCTGAACGGATCAATATCTGATCCGATCAGATCTATACTAGCGTCCCCAGCAGTTTAGGGTTCCCAAAAATGCAGCGTTAGCGGGATCAGCCCAGATACCTGCTAGCACCTGCGTTTTGTCCCTCCGCCCGGCCCAGCCCAAGTGCAGTATCGATCGATCACTGTCACTTACAAGGCACTAAACGCATAACTGCAGCGTTCGCAGAGTCAGGCCTGATCCCTGCGATCGCTAACAGTTTTTTTTGGTAGCATTTTGGTGAACTGGCAAGCACCAGCCCCAGGCAGCGTCAGGTTAGCGCCAGTAGCGCTAACACCCACGTACGCACCATACACCTCCCTTAGTGGTATAGTATCTGAACGGATCAATATCTGATCCGATCAGATCTATACTAGCCTCCCCAGCAGTTTAGGGTTCCCAAAAACGCAGTGTTAGCGGGATCAGCCCAGATACCTGCTAGCACCTGCGTTTTGCCCCTCCGCCCGGCCCAGCCCACCCAAGTGCAGTATCGATCGATCACTGTCACTTACAAAAGACTAAACGCATAACTGCAGCGTTCGCAGAGTCAGGCCTGATCCCTGCGATCGCTAACAGTTTTTTTTGTAGCGTTTCGGTGAACTGGCAAGCACCAGCGGCCTAGTACACCCCGGTCGTAGTCAAACCAGCACTGCAGTAACACTTGGTGATGTGGCGAGTCCCATAAGTGCAGTTCAAGCTGGTGAGGTGGCAAGCACAAGTAGTGTCCCGCTGCCACCAAAAAGACAAACACAGGCCCGTCGTGCCCATAGTGCCCTTCCTGCTGCATTCGCCAATCCTAATTGGGAACCCACCGCTTCTGCAGCGCCCGTACTTCCCCCATTCACAAACCCCAACCAAATGCAGTCGGCTGCATGAGAGGCATTTTCTTTATGTCCTCCCGAGTACCCCTACCAAACGAACCCCCCCAAAAAGATGTGTCTGCAGCAAGCGCGGATATAGACGTGACAGCCACTATTATTGTCCCTCCTGTCCTGACAATCCTGGTCTTTGCATTGGTGAATGTTTTGAACGCTACCATGCACTAGTTGAGTATTGGCGTAGGGTACAGCATTCCACAGACTAGGGCACACTTTCACAGAGGTCTCCCAAGATGCCATCGCATTTTGAGAGACCCGAACCTGGAACCAGTTACCGTTATAAAAGTTAGTTACAAAAAAAGTGTAAAAAAAAAAAATATATATAAAATAAAAAAAAATTGTTGTCGTTTTATTGTTCTCTCTCTCTATTCTCTCTCTCTATTGTTCTGCTCTTTTTTACTGTATTCTATTCTGCAATGTTTTATTGTTATTATGTTTTATCATGTTTGTTTTTCAGGTATGTAATTATTTATACTTTACTGTTTACTATGCTTTATTGTTAACCATTTTTTTGTCTTCAGGTACGCCATTCACGACTTTGAGTGGTTATACCAGAATGATGCCTGCAGGTTTAGGTATCATCTTGGTATCATTCTTTTCAGCCAGCGGTCGGCTTTCATGTAAAAGCAATCCTAGCGGCTAATTAGCCTCTAGACTGCCTTTACAAGCCGTGGGAGGGAATGCCCCCCCCCCCCACCGTCTTCCGTGTTTTTCCCTGGCTCTCCTGTCTCAACAGGGAACCTGAGAATGCAGCCGGTGATTCAGCCAGCTGACCATAGAGCTGATCAGAGACCAGAGTGGCTCCAAACATCTCTATGGCCTAAGAAACCGGAAGCTACGGGCATTTAATGACTTAGATTTCGCCAGATGTAAATAGCACCATTGGGAAATTGGGGAAGCATTTTATCACACGGATCTTGGTGTGGTCAGATGCTTTGAGGGCAGAGGAGAGATCTAGGGTCTAATAGACCCCAATTTTTTCAAAAAAGAGTACCTGTCACTACCTATTGCTATCATAGGGGATATTTACATTCCCCGAGATAACAATAAAAATGATAAAAAAAAAAAATGAAAGGAACAGTTTAAAAATAAGATAAGAAAGCAAAAACATAAAAAAAAGAAAAAAAAAAAAAAAAAAGCACCTCTGTCGCCCCCTGCTCTTGCGCTAAGGCGAACGCAAGCGGCGCTCTGTTGTCAAACGTAAACAGCAATTGCACCATGCATGTGAGGTATCACCGCGAAGGTCAGATCGAGAGCAGTATTTTTAGCAGTAGACCTCCTCTGTAAATCTAAAGTGGTAACCTGTAAAGGCTTTTAAAGGCTTTTAAAAATGTATTTATTTTGTTGCCACTGCATGTTTGTGCGCAATTGTAAAGCATGTCATGTTTGGTATCCATGTACTCGGCCTAAGATCATCTTTTTTATTTCATCAAACATTTGGGCACTATAGTGTATTTTAGTGCATTAAAATTTAAAAAAGTGTGTTTTTTCCCCAAAAAATGCGTTTGAAAAATCGCTGCGCAAATACTGTGTGAAAAAAAAAATGAAACACCCACCATTTTAATCTGTAGGGCATTTGCTTTAAAAAAATATATAATGTTTGGGGGTTCAAAGTAATTTTCTTGCAAAAAAAAATAACTTCTTCATGTAAACAATAAGTGTCAGAAAGGGCTTTGTCTTTAAGTGGTTAGAAGAGTGGGTGATGTGTGACATAAGCTTCTAAATGTTGTGCATAAAATGCCAGGACAGTTCAAACCCCCCCCAAATGACCCCATTTTGGAAAGTAGACACCCCAAGCTATTTGCTGAGAGGCATGTCGAGTCCATGGAATATTTTATATTGCGACACAAGTTGCGGAAAAGAGACAAATTTTTTTTTTTTTTTTTTTGCACAAAGTTGTCACTAAATGATATATTGCTCAAACATGCCATGGGAATATGTGAAATTACACCCCAAAATACATTCTGCTGCTTCTCCTGAGTATGGGGATACCACATGTGTGAGACTTTTTGGGAGCCTAGCCGCGTACGGGACCCAGAAAACCAAGCACCGCCTTCAGGCTTTCTAAGGGCGTGAATTTTTGATTTCTTCACTGCCTATCACAGTTTCGGAGGCCATGGAATGCCCAGGTGGCACAAAACCCCCCCAAATGACCCCATTTTGGAAAGTAGACACCCCAAGCTATTTGCTGAGAGGTATAGTGAGTATTTTGCAGACCTCACTTTTTGTCACAAAGTTTTGAAATTTGAAAAAAAAAAAAAAAAAAAAATGTTTTTTCTTGTCTTTCTTCATTTTCAAAAACAAATGAGAGCTGCAAAATACTCACCATGCCTCTCAGCAAATAGCTTGGGGTGTCTACTTTCCAAAATGGGGTCATTTGGGGGGGTTTTGTGCCACCTGGGCATTCCATGGCCTCCGAAACGGTGATAGGCAGTGAAGAGTAAAATCAAAAATTCACGCCCTTAAAAACGCTGAAGGCGGTGATTGGTTTTCGGGGCCCCGTACGCGGCTAGGCTCCCAAAAAGTCCCACACATGTGGTACCGCTATACTCAGGAGAAGCGGCTAAATGTATTTTGGGGTGCAATTCCACATATGCCCATGGCCTGTGTGAGCAATATATCATTTAGTGACAACTTTGTGCAAAAAAAAAAAAAAAAGTGTCACATTCCCGCAACTTGTGTCAAAATATAAAATATTCCATGGACTCAATATGCCTCTCAGCAAATAGCTTGGGGTGTCTACTTTCCAAAATGGGGTCATTTGGAGGGGGGTTTGTGCCACCTGGGCATTTTATGGCCTCCGAAACTGTGATAGGCAGTGAAGAGTGAAATCAAAAATTTACACCCTTAGAAATCCTGAAGGCGGTGATTGGTTTTCGGGGTCCCGTACGCGGCTAGGCTCCCAAAAAGTCCCACACATGTGGTATCCCCGTACTCAGGAGAAGCAGCTGAATGTATTTTGGGGTGCAATTCCACATAGGCCCATGGCCTGTGTGAGCAATATATCATTTAGTGACAACTTTTTGTAAATATTTTTTTTTTTTTGTCATTATTCAATCACTTGGGACAAAAAAAATAAATATTCAATGGGTTCAACATGCCTCTCAGCAATTTCCTTGGGGTGTCTACTTTCCAAAATGGGGTCATTTGGGGGGGTTTTGTACTGCCCTGCCATTTTAGCGCCTCAAGAAATGACATAGGCAGTCATAAACTAAAAGCTGTGTAAATTCCAGAAAATGTACCCTAGTTTGTAGACGCTATAACTTTTGCGCAAACCAATAAATATACGCTTATTGACATTTTTTTTACCAAAGACATGTGGCCGAATACATTTTGGCCTAAATGTATGACTAAAATTGAGTTTATTGGATTTTTTTTATAACAAAAATAGAAAATATCATTTTTTTTTTCAAAATTTTCGGTCTTTTTCCGTTTATAGCGCAAAAAATAAAAACTGCAGAGGTGATCAAATACCATCAAAAGAAAGCTCTATTTGTGGGAAGAAAAGGACGCAAATTTTGTTTGGGTACAGCATTGCATGACCGCGCAATTAAAAGTTAAAGCGACGCAGTGCCAAATTGGAAAAAGACCTCTGGTCCTTAGGCAGCATAATGGTCCGGGGCTCAAGTGGTTAAACATGGCATTGTTATATGTGGAATTACACCCCAAAATACATTCTGCTGCTTCTCCTGAGTACGGGGATACCACATGTGTGGAACATTTTGGCAGTCTAACCGTGTACAGGACCCCGAAAACCAATCACTGCCTTCAGGCTTTCTAAAGGGGTTACATTTTTGATTTCACTCCTCACTATCACAGTTTCGGAGGCCATGAAATGCCCAGATAGCACAACCCCCCCCCCCCCCCGAATGACCCCATTTTAGAAAGTAGACACCCCAAGCTATCTGCTGAGAGGCATGGTGAGTATTTTGCAGATCTTGCTTTTTGTCACAAAGTTTTGAAAATTTACAAAAGGGAAAAAAAACTAAAAATTTTCTTTTCTTCATTTTCAAAAATAAATGAGATCTGCAAAATACCTTGCAGATCTCATTTATTTTTGAAAGTGAAGAAAGACATGCCTCTCAGCAGATAGCCTGGGGTGTCTACTCTCCAAAATAGGGCCGTTGGGGCGCGGGGGGGGTGGTGGTTGTGCTATCTGGACATTTCAGGGCCTCCGTAACTGTGATAAGTAGTGTGGAGTAAAATCACAATTTTCTGCCTTTAGAAAGCCTGAAGGCGGTGCTTGGTTTTTGGGGTCCTGTACGCGGCTAGGCTCCCAAAAAGTCCCACCCAAGTGGTATCTCCGTACACAGGAGAAGCAGCAGAACGTATTTTGGGGTGTAATTCCACATATAACCATGCCATGTTTGAACAATATATCATTTAGTGACAACTTTGTGTAAAAAAAAAAAAAAAAACTTGTGGCAAAATATCAAATATTCCATGGAAACAACATGCCTCTCAGCAAAAATCTTGACTTGTCTTTTTTCCAAAATGGAGCGACATGTGGTATCCCCGTACTCAGTTGAAGCGGCAGAATTTATTTTGGGGTGTAAGTTCACATATTCCCATGGCATGTTTGAGCAATAGATCATTTAGTGACAACTTTGTGCAAAAAAAAAAATGTCATTCTCCTGAAAATATCAAGCTTAACAAAGGAGCATGGCTGCTGTACCACTTGTAGCATTCACGCTCAGAAACGTGTCGCATTATTGTGACGTCATCACCCCGTGCCACGCTGTTTGCGATCCAAGCCTCATTTTGGCTTCAACACCGCACAGCCTTCCTCCATCTTATCGGTGACCAGACAAGAGGTCCGACGCTACAGTGGTGAACTTCCGCCAGGATTTGATGACTCACTGCCCTCCACATCCCTGGGATTTGATGTGCTGCTTCCTGTCAGCGAAAAGGACCTTCTGCTACTTGTAGTTCCTCTTGTTCATCCCAGTGATGCACCAAAAGTCCCTTATTTCCATGTGAGTGGATATTGTTCAATTTAATAAAGTGTTTTGATATATTCCCAGAGGCGCCCCTTTCCTTGTTCTGATGAAATAAAAAAGATGATCTTACGCCGAGTACATGAATACCAAACACGACATGTTTTAAAGTTGCGCACAAACATGCAGCGGCAACAAACTACATACATTTTTAAAAGCCTTTACAGGTTACCATTTTAGATTTACAGAGGAGGTCTACTGCTAAAATTACTGCCCTCAATCTGACCTTCACGGTGATACCTCACATGCATGGTGCAATTGCTGTTTACATATGACACCAGACTGACGCTTGCGTTCGCCTTTGCACGTGAGCACAAGGGGACAGGGGTGCTTTTTTTTTTTTTTTTTTTTTTTTTAATTTATTTTGCTTTTTTTTATTATGTTTTTAAACTGTTCCTTTCATTTTTTTAAAAAAAATTTTTTATTGTTATCTCAGGGAATGTAAGAACGAAAAAGAGATTGATCGTGGGTATGCTCACCATTAGAATACTGCCCTTCATCCACCCACTTCTAATGATGGGCATACATGCACCATTTTTTTATTTTTTTTTTAACTGTGGTGGTAAAATCACCTCCGAGAGTGCTGCAGTCATGGCTTTATGTATCGTGGGAGCAAACGCTGTTGCTGTCAAGATAAATAAACCCGTGCTGCAGCTGAATGGCGTACCTGCTAAGCAAATGATTTATAAAAACAGCAGCATTATCAAGCCTAGCAGATGACGGTATAACTACATGCATTTCGGGGGTCTCAGCATCTTGACGTAGAATGGAGGTGAAAGTGTGCTATCTGTTTGATGATAATCAGTGTTTACAACCACTGTTTCCTGGCAACGCTCATGCCCTGTTTATGCTTCACAGCCACTGCTCAAAACACAATACACAGGATCATGATAGCTGTAATAACTGTGCAGTATTTCAAACGGTCGTATTTTAAAAACTATAAATCCTACAGCGAAGAGCTTTATATTGCAAGAATCACAAGACCCAGACCTAGATTTTGATGCATTAGTGCATGTCCTGAGAATAAGAATATTTTCGTTCTTTCCTCCCTTCACGCAGACACGACAGTCTAAATTTCTACGGCGACTGGGGTTCTGAAGAAACCCCTCTGTGCCAATGAATATAACCTCAATATGGGAGGGGTGGACCTCAAGGACCAGTTGTTGGCGCCGTACCCAATTGCCCGTAAGGCCAGACGCTGGTATAAAAAAAGTCTCTATACTTATTTCAATTGGCTTTGCTGAACACTCATGTGCTATACAGAGCTTCAGGACGAACTGGATCCTTCCTTAAATTCCAGGAAGAGATCATCAGAGCCCTTCTGTTTCCAGACGGTGCTCTGGCCCAACTTCCCAAGGCAAATGCAGTAAGCCGGCTGCATGAGAGGCATTTTCCGCATGTCCTCTCTGGTACCCCTACCCAAAGAACACCCCAAAGAAGATGTGTCTGTAGAAAGTTCGGCTTTAGGAGTGACACCCGCTTTCATTGTCCCTCCTGTCCTGACCAACCTGATCTTTGCATTGGTGACTGTTTCTAACGCTATCACGCACTAGTTGAGTATTAGCGTAGGGTACAGCACCAACAGTCATAGGCACACGTACACAGGGTCTCGGGGTCTCGAAAGATGTGATGGCCATTACATTTTGAGAGACCCTAATCTGCAACGTTCAGTTTATAGTTTTTTTTACAGTTTTTATAAAAGTGAAAAAAAACACACAAAAACACAAAAAATAAAAAAGCCAAAAATAGTTGGTTGTTTTTTTCATTCTCTCTCTCTATTGTTCTCTCACTTATGTTCGCTCTCTACTGTCCACTCTACTGTTTGCTCTTTGCATTTGCCTTGCAGGTATGGTATGGTATGTTATACTGTAATGTTTGTTTTATTGTTAACCATCATTTGCTTAGCAGGTACGCCATTCAGCTGCAGCGCAGATTTATTTATCTTGACAGCAACAGCGTTTGCTCCCACGATACATAAAGCTGTGACTCCAGCACTGTAGGAGGTGATTTCACCACCACAGTTAAAAAAAAAAAAGAGCATATATGCCGAAGCATGGGGGCAGCAGGGGGGAGTAGCGATTTGCTCCTAACTTTTGGGGCAGATGCCCCCATGCCTCGGCATATATTTTTTAGGCCATTCAACTGCAGCACTGATTTATTTATCTTGACAGCAACAGTGGTTGCTCCCACGATATATAAAGCCGTGACTCCAGAGCTGTAGCAGGTGATTTCACCACCACACTTAAAAACAAAATGGTGCATGTATGCCCATCATGAGAAGTGGGTAGATGAAGGGAGGTATTCTAATGGTGGGCATACCCACCGATCAATCTCTTTTTTTCGCTCAGCCCACAGGCTGCATGAAAAAAAATTACAATATATGCCCAGCAAGGACCAGCAACATACTGGTATGTTGCTGGACTTTGAGTGGTTATACCAGAATGATGCCTGCCAGTTTAGGTATCATCTTGGTATCATGGGACCAGAGGCTGAAAACTCATATTCAAATGTAATGGTAAATAAATAAATACAAACAGACTGCAACTATGGATAAAAAGTCTGTGGTCCTTTATTGGCATAATAATAATACCAATTTAACAATAAATTTTTTATCTTATAACCATTACTAAAATTACACCAAAATAACAATAGTTCAGCCACCAAAGCTCGAACTATATTTAAACCATTAACATTCCAATAATTCAGCCATTAAAGCTCGAACAATATATAATTTTAATATACCAACTACCCCTTACAGCAGAAGGGATCAGCCACATAACAAGGACGACGACATAGGGAGGGGGGAGGGATTCTTCTTCTTGAAGTGTAACTGACAACTGTTAATTTTTTCTTTCTTCTTATAGGTTCTTCTAGTCACCTGACCTTCTTAGAAGCTTCCAGAAATGTTTAAATAAAGTTTATTGTTAACAGGTAAATAATTATTAATATGAATTAACTGCTTTTGTTTCAGTCCCTGTTCCCATAGGCGGGGGGGTCGCTATTGAGCTTCTCCTGCCTATCATTCTTTTCAGCCAGCAGTCGGCTTTCATGTAAAAGCAATCCTAGTGGCTAATTAGCCTCTAGACTGCTTTTACAAGCAGTGGGAGGGAATGTTCCCCCCCCTCCCACCGTCTTCCATGGTTTTCTCTGGCTCTCCTGTCCCAACAGGGAACCTGAGAATGCAGCCGGTGGTTCCGCCAGCTGACCATAGAGCTGATCAGACACCAGAATGGCTCCAATCATCTCTATGGCCTAAGAAACTGGAAGCTGTGAGCATTTCATGACTTAGATTTCGCCGGATGTAAACAGTGCCATTGGGAAAGCATTTTATCACACCAATCTTGGTGTGGTCAGATGCTTTGAGGGCAAAGGAGAGATCTAGGGTCTAATAGAACCCAATTTTTTCAAAAAAGAGTACCGCTATTGAGCTTCTCCTGCCTATCATGGGACCAGAGGCTGAAAACTCATATTCAAATGTAATGGTAAATAATTAAATACAAACAGACTGCAAACATGGATAAAAAACGGTTGTGGTCCTTTATTATTGGCATAATAATAATACCAGTTTAACAAAAAAAATTCTATTAGAACCATTACTAAAATTACACCAAAATAACAATAGTTCAGCCATTAAAGCTCGAACTATATTTAAACCATTAGCATTCCAATAGCTCAGCTATTAAAGCTTGAACTATACATAATTTTAATATACCAACTACCCCAAACGCCAGGCTAAACTTTACATAGCCTGGCACCCGGGCCACGGCCAATTCTACACAAGTTTGCAAATCCAAGTTAAGGATATGAAGCCCAATATCAGAAAGATGGACCATATCAGAGCGATAAAAACCATACAACCCTTCTTCTAAATCAACATGTCTAAAAGAAAATCCTTGAACAGAAGGCATACATTTAGCAATAAGCCTGTTCACCCTCTTCCTGATTCTTTTTCAGGATACAAGAGATCAGGATTAGTTAACCATTTTAATCGTGGGACGATCTCAGAAAAAAATCAGAACAGAGGCGGGAAGGATAGAACGTAAATGAAGAAAGTCAAGTTTAATATGTGAAACCAAATCTAGAGTTTTATGAACCCCTAAATCATTACCCCCCAAATGAACAATAATAATACCAGGATGTGACAAAGAAGAAAGCAATTCAGTCAATAGAGAATGGAGATCAAACCAAGACATGCCACAGTAACCATGCCAATTAATGGCAACAGATGTACTGTCCAAATTCAAATTAGGAGGGGAGGGGGAGGAGAAGCTGTTGACTAAGATGGCCACTCCGTAAAGACCGTGAATCTGTCAGGCTGCAGCTGACTGCGAGGGTATTCAACCCAGGAGAACCACACCTAACCCACGATACACTGCTCAGTATTCCTCCTGCACTACCTGGACTATCTGCTTGTCAGGGACAGGTTGAGAAGACCGGGAATCTAAAATCGAAATACCTGTGGGGTGCCGTGGACCAGAGCCGAGGACGAAGCTAGGAGATCAGGAGCCGGGTCCGGGCGTGGGCTTCAGTTCTGCGGCATAAGCCGGTAACAGAAGCCATTTGGACGGTGATCCACCCTCCGGCGGAGACTTCGGCAGACTTTGGCAGCATACAGCAGTGATCAGGACGATCCCGGAGAGCTCTGGTAGATATCAGCAAAGCCCGAACAGAAGGGTTTACAGAATAATACCAGTAACTCGTATAGAAAATTACTCTATCCTGAGGACAATAGGAGAGTTTTGGAGGACATAGCGGAGCAGTGAAACGGAAACCTGAGACGGACGAGAGCGGAGGAAAAAAAAAGGGGGAGTGCTCGGGAAACTCAAGAGTGGTGAGCTAGTATTTATGGTGCCATATTTAATAAATAATAGAAGCTTAAACTGCTGTTTGGCTCCATAAGCACAAGATATTGGTCGTTGTATGTTAAAAAAGTCTATTGCATATAATACATATAAGGACTGCTGCTAATGTGAAATTAAGTGAAAGTGAAATGTAATGAAAGAACAATAAGAGTGGGATATATATTGAGATGGATGAGGGGATGATACACTATAAATCAAAAAAAGACTTTTTACTGCAATGAAGTAATTAATAAGGAACAATAAGAAAGAGGCTACTTGTGATTATAGTAGTATGATCCATCAGCCCCCAAACCCAGGGCTCTCACCTCTCTGGCTTCCAAAAATAGAATATACAAGGAACTATTGGCAATTATAGATTACCATTCATGGTATAGATAAGGACCTTTACAGATTTTATAACTCAGACATGGCGCCCAAGAAAGGTAGTAAAAAATCACAACCTCAAAAAAATAAAAAGGAGAATATAAATAAAAACACTACAGGGGCCCAAGTAACTCAAAATACAGATATTAAAGAGTTTTTTCAACAACTACAACTACAATCCCCCCAAGCACTACAGATATCGCAGGAATTGTTAAATATTGCGGAATCGTCTACAGCATCAAGGTCATTGTGGGATGAACAAATAAATCAACCTAGAAATAGTTCACCAATAGACTCAACGGATTTGTCATTAGAACAGAAGGAAGCAGATAAAGAAGAATGGTATATGAGAACATACATCTGCTCTCTCCCAACTAGGGTAGCTATGGACCAATATGTACATAGACTGGAAAAGTCATATAAAAAAGAAATACAGGAGCTTAAAATATCCCCACAAAAAACATAAGTAAAATGGATATAATAGATATAAGAGTGACAAATATGGAGCAAGAAATGATACAAGTAAAGGAGAAAATTCAAGAGCAAGATAAGCAATTAAAGCAAGCCATAAATACCTTAGATGAACACGAAAATAGAAATAGAAGAAATAATGTAAGAATTAGAGGAGTAACTGAAAATGTGAGCTCAAAAGATTTGATAACAACATTGCAGAGGATATTTCAGGAACTGATCCAGAACCAAGATCCAGATGACTTAATAATCGATCGTGCACATAGTTATGGGCCTAAGAAGACCAGATCCTGGTAAACCGAGATGTTATTTGTAGGATGCATTACGCTCAACAAAAGATAAAATTATGACGGCCGCACGACAAAATAAAAATATTCAATTTGAAGGGACACAATATTTTTTCAGGACTTATCTAAATACACACTAGACCAGCGGTTCTCAACCTGGGGGTCGATTGCCGATTTGCCAGGGAGTTGCGAATGCTGGCCGAGACGAACCCGAAGTTACTGTGTTACGCCGGAGTCTGTTCGTCTCGGCCAGCGAGATGTCACTTCCGGGAGAGGAGAGACCGCACGGAAGTGACGTTCCGTCAGCGCCATCTTGGTACTCTCGTCCGCAGTGAGGCTACACTTAGAAGTCGGCAAGCGGACATCTTTTTACACCCACCGAAGTCCGCTTGCTGAGGATGAGTCTACCAAGATGGCGGCGACGAAACATATTTTCCAGTTAACACAGACGGCTTGCTGATTCTGACGGAACACCAGTGATTTGGTAAGTCAGAGATAGCATTTTTGTACATCAATTGTCGCCACTGTGCCCATCAAATGCAGCCACTGTGCCCATCAAATGCAGCCACTGTGCCATCAAACTCAGCCACTGTGCCCATCAAATGCAGCCACTGTGCCCATCAAATGCAGCCACTGTGCCCATCAAACGCAGCCACTGTGCCATATCAAATGCTCCCACTGTACCATCAAATGCTGCTCCCGTGCCATATCAATGCTCCCACTGTGCCCCGCCGCCCACCTGCCGTCTGCCCGGCACTTACCCTGTCTCTTGGTGGGGCATTTTATTCATTTGTAACTTATGTTAAATATTTTGAGCTGTATATTACAGATTGTTTTTGTGATTAATCACTACGCTTTAAGATGTTAAATTTGTACGAATGAAAATACATCCTGCATATCAGATATTTATATTTCGATTCATAACAGTCGCAAAATTACAACAATGAAATGACCAACGAAAATAATTTTACTGTTAGGGGTCACGACACTGATTTTATCAAGGGGTCACGGCACTAGAAAGGTTGAGAACCACTGCACTAGACAGAAGAGCTTTAAAACCCCTTCTGGGGCAACTAACAAAGAAAAATCTTCAACATCGATGGAAATTTCCATTTCAGTTGCAAGTTCAGCATGAAGGTTCAATAGTAGCATACAGGGACTTGGTGGACTTACCGGTATTCCTGGAAACCCTATGACTCCCGGAAGTAAAATTACCAGAGTGGGCCAAGATGTATATGAAAACATTTGGAAAACCATAAGGATCCATGCAAAGAGACTGGGTGGTTGAAACGGGGGGGGAGGAGGGAAAGGGGAAATGGGTTTTAAGGGATAGGGGGTGAGTATATTACAAATAATTCACTAGATCATATAACGTCACAATATAAGACACATAACAATAGTATGTTCATATATATATATAATATTTAGGATACATACATATACATCGCGCAACATGCGATCATAATCCATTGGGTTAATGGGGAGTAGGTTTATATATATATATATATATATATATATATATATATATATATATATCTATATATAAACATTCATTAATATGCACTGAGAATTGTACCACCAGGAGATCACTATGAACATGATTTTGGAACACTTACACATAGTGGGATGGAGGGAAAGGAAGGGAGAGGGAGGGTTGGTGGACATATGAATTTTTTTTTTTTTTTTTGTGTTTTATATTTATATATATATATATATATATATATATATATATATATATAATATATATATATTCATTCATTAATATACACTGAGAGTTGTAACACCAGGAGATCACTATTAACACGATTTTACATATAGTGGGAGGGAGGGTTGGTGGACATATGAATTTTTATTTATTATTATTCATTTTTTTTGTTCTGTGCAGTTGCAATGTTGTAACACTAGTAAAAATGTGCACTAATATGTAAACCCAACATTGAGGGTGGGGGAAAAGAGGGGGTGTGGGAGGGAGATGAGAAGATGCAATGTTTTTTTTTTTTTTTGTTTTTTTTTAGCATAATGATGTAATACTAGGAACCATGTGCAATATAATGGAACACTATACATTGAGGGTGATGGAAGTAAATAGGAGGGGGGAGGGTGGGAGATGGGAAGATTAGTTGAACTTGATTGGGGTTTTTTTTTTTCCCCCCGATTCCCTCCCGTTATTCGGGGAGTTTTAGTGGTAGATGGATAAAAGAGTACAAAATTAATAATAGGGGTTTATGTGTTTACATTTTCATATCAGTAGAAGCATAAATGAAAGGAATAAAGAAAATAGAAGAAAAATAGCAAACTGTTCATGGAGAAAAAATAAGGAAATAGTAAAGCGGCATGCGGTAAACGGACGGGCGGCAGATCTGAAACGGCAGCCCCGATTTCCCCCTCAGTAGGGACCTTACTTCAGTAAGACAGACTTTATAGAAGTCAAGATAGATATAGTTTAGAGTGAGTGGTGAGATTGGTGGAGTGAATATTGAGTGAATTGATTCAGGTGGGAAGAGAGGTGAGTGAGTGAAATTTTTATTCAATTGTTTTGTTTTTTTTTCTTTTTTTATTGGGGGGGGAGGAGTTAAACTATGTTCTTTCAATGGAAGAGGCCTTAATTCTCCTTCTAAAAGAAACCAAATCTTGAACTCATTTCATAAGCAAAAAATAAATATTTTGTTTCAGGAAACTCATTTTCGTTCAGATCACATCCCAAAAATAACTAACAGGAACTGTTACCTGGATTCACAACACATTTTCATATTCCAAATCAAAAGGTGTATCTATTGCATTCCACAAAGACAAATATTGCAAAAATAGAAGAGTGGAGATGGTAGATCCTTAACTGTAAGGGTAATGATATATGGAAAAATCTTTACAATTATAAATCTTTATTTACCAAATTATGAACAAATTAAGAGTGGGATGAAAGCTCTGTCGAGCGCAATGGAGAAAGCGGAAGGAACAATAATTTTGGGCGGTAACTTTAATTTTCTATTGGATGCAAAAATGGATACTACCAGCACTCATACACACAGAAATAAAAATCAATTAAAGGAATTTAAAAATTTACTGGGAAATTATCAATTATTAGATATTTGGAGGGTTCAACATCAAACGGAAAAGAATTATTCATATTACTCAAACATACATGACTCGTATAATAGAATAGACTACTTTTCTATTATTCGTGGCGGTATGATGATGACCCCTTCAACAGACATAGGTGGATTTTTGTGGTCGGACCACGCCCCGTTATATTTGGAGATTAAGAAAACTGAACATATAAAAACGAGGGAGACGTGGAGGTTGAATGATAACTTAATTAAAGATAAAGAATGTGAAAGTGATATCAGAAAAACAAACGAATGGAATTACAAGCAGTGCTTGATGAGGAGTCCCTTCGATCAAGGGATAAAAATAAAACTCAATGGTATCAATATGGAAACAAAACAGGGAAAATACTGGCTAAAACGCTAAAAAAATCAGCGAGCGCATGCGCGAGTGCTCCGACATGGCCGCTTGAGCCTGGAGCTCCGCACCACCCAGGATATAGCCCGAGGAGGTCCGTCCCGTTCACACACCCGGCTCCCGGAACTACAGGGGACCACAGTGAGATGTCCGGTCCCCAGGTTCGTCGTGACCTGGGCCCGCAATTTGACGCGGCGGCGACGGACGGGTGTACCAAGATGGCCGCCGGCAACAAATTCACCAGGCCTCAAGCTGCCACACAGTCTAAGACGCCGGATCACAGGCCGATACTGACACCCCCGACCCTGACTTATGCTCAAGCAGCACAGGGAGACTCCTGCACGAGTCTGGCAAGCTATCGGGGCCCTCATCAGTACCAAGCCCCCTCCGCGGCCCATACAGAGCTACAGCACAGCAACCAGCAGGAGGACTATGCACTTTCCTGATCCATGCTCTCCCAACTTCCCCCAACAGCAGATACAGCCCCTGAATACTCAGTCAGGGACATCTCTGCCCTCCAGGAAGACCTTTTCACCAAATTCTCGGCCCTATTAGAAAAGGGACTGGCCAGCACAGCAACCCAGATCACCAATACCATAAAATCAGACCTATCTAGCC
Source organism: Lithobates clamitans (assembly GCA_037952925.1). Taxonomy (NCBI): domain Eukaryota; kingdom Metazoa; phylum Chordata; class Amphibia; order Anura; family Ranidae; genus Lithobates; species Lithobates clamitans. The sequence continues at coordinate 1,767,856 of JBBGZY010000821.1, forward strand.
TGGGTGCCAGAATTGAAGCAATGGAAGACAAAATTGAACACACGGTTGTCAGAACCAACCAGAATGCTGCGCAGATCCAGACTGTTCAAGAACAACTGGATATGGCCCTCTCCAGGATCAATGACCTCGAGAACAGGTCCAGGAGGTACAATTTTAGAATAAGAGGCCTCCCGGAATCCTTCACGGATATCCCCCTTACGGTGCAGGACTTTATTTTATAACTCATCCCCAATATCCCGCCACATAGGCTAGAGCTGGACAGGGCTTAAAGGGCTCTTGGTCCCCCAAGAAAAGACGGAACACCCAGAGACATAATAGTGAAACCGCATTTTTACGCGGTCAAAGAAGAGATATTGCGCCAATCTCGTCTGAAGCCTAAGCTAATGCATAGGGGCCACCAAATTCAGGTGTTTGCGGACTTGGCCCAGTCCACCATACAAAGAAGACGTGCCTTTAAACCTCTCCTATCGGTTCTAATGGAATGGGACATCAAGTACCGTTGGTCCTTCCCCTTCGCCGTGAAGTTCTCACTACAGGGCAAGACATACGCTTTTTCCAACCTCCCAGAAGGTGAGAGACTGCTCTTTTCCCTAAAACTAATATCCCAGGAAGCACCCATGGATTTCTCCTTATCTTCGGGATCGACTAAACGCCCCCCCGGCCAGTCCTGTTTCCCCCCTATGGAACAAGGGACCCTCTAAAAAGAGCAAGGATGGAAGGCCACCGTAACAACTCTTCAAGACCGATACCACGGACTTCTCCGTTTGGGAAATAGTTCCCTCTGTTGACTGAGCTAGTGCTCAATACCCTTACCACCTGGCCCACTTGCGCCCCCTGATCCAAGACTTTGCTTTAAACAAAAGGCCACTACATCTCAAGCCACCACGGCCCAGAAAGAAGAGACGTCTCCAGAGGACACCCCTCCAGCTCCCTATACCTCCCAGAAGCAAGTTTTCGGTTGTCCACACCTCCTCCCAGGGGACTCTATGCCTAATAATCTGGCTCTACTTTGGAACCAGCACTTTCCTCACAGCCAGTTCTACGCTCCTGGGACTCGATCATCTGAGGCTTTTCATTTTCTCAGACCGTTTATTTTTTACATGTGTTCACAGTTTTGATACGGGTTTGTTATTATCATTTCTGTTAGATTAGACATAGTTATGCACAGTTTTTGAGACAGTCATATATAACTGCAGGGGTCCGGGGTGGTACCCTTGCGCCTTCCCTCATTCCTAGGGAACCGAACTGGTTCTCTTCGAGTGAGACTTTGCTCGCCCCCCCCCCCCCCGGGCGGGCGAAGGTTAAGAGTGGAGACTAGGCGGTCAGCCATACCGCCGCCCTCCATGGGTCTCGTTAGAAGACCCTTGTTATTGATTTTGTTTTTGTATGTAGTTGTATCTCTACCTTCTATCTCTCCCCACTCATTCTCTTTTTCATCCTAGCCTGTCGTCGGAAGTCGTCCCCAGTCTTCTCCAATACAGAAGTAAGGCGTATCCTTCACACCATGACCCTCACTGCAAATTGCCGTCATCGCAAGGTAGGTGGCTGCTGGGTTGTTGATCATCCCCCCCTCTGTTCCAATGGCTGACTCATTTTCGAAGGGAGTAGATCTCAGGGTGGCATCTCATAACGCTCAGGGGCTCATTTCTCCTAGGAAAAGGAGATTGGCTTTTGACCACTACAAATCCCTCAAACTTGATATAGTGCTCCTGCAGGAGACGCATTTTCCGATTCGGTACAGTCCCAAGTTCTTACACCCCCACTACCCATCTTTTTTCCTCGCCAATGCCCCAAACAAAAGGGGTAGCAATACTCCTCTCTAAAAACAGCAAATTTGCCCACATCTCGGACTTCAGAGACCCAGAGGGTAGGTTTATCCTGGTAAAGGGCACTCTGGAGGGAGCCCTATACTCAATCTCATACTATGCCCCTAATAAGGGACAATTTACTTTCTTCCAGAACCTCTTTGCAACACTCAACCCCCTGCTGGAGGGCAAGGTCATTTGGGGGGGAGACTCCAACGTGGCGTTTGACCAGGGTCTGGACAAGACCAAACCCCTAAAGGACCAGTTAACATGTCCCACAAAACTGAGTACCAGAATAGCCAAAACAATACACTCATTGGGTTTAGTAGACATTTGGAGAGAGCTGAATCCCAAATGTAGGGACTTTACTCACTTTTCCTCCCCCCACCAGTCCTACGCCAGGATTGATCACATTCTCATTCCTACTAACCTAATCCCCCTGGCTAACAAGGCCTCTATCATTTACATAGCGTGGTCGGACCACTCACTGGTCCTCCTTTCTTTCAGTAATGTACTGACTGGGAACAGGGGCTCTTTCTGGAGACTGAATGAGTCTCTCCTAAGCGACCCAATTCACACCAAGATGATAGCAGACGGTATAAAGGAATGTTTCCGACTAAACGACGTAGAAAACACCTCTCCCGAAACCCTTTGGGCTGCCCACAAGGCTACAGTCCGGGGGGAGCTCATCAGGCTAGCAACTAAAAAGGAACGACTGATAGACATTAACAACTTGGAACAATCCTTCGTATCCCTGAAAGCCGACCACAAAAAGAATCCGTCCAAGGCGCTCACTAGTAAACTAGACGCGATACGACTCAAGCTCAATCTGGCGTTAACGGCAAAAGCTGAAAAACATATTAGATGGAGCGGAGCTAAATTTTATTGCCAAAGGGATAGAATAGGTACGATGTCCCCCAAATTTCGCTCCCTCACATTCCCCAAACTTCGTATAGCAGGCCAACCACCAACTGCCAATCCAACTAAAATCATGACTGCCTTTCACGACTTTTATTCGGACCTATATAAACCCACCCAAGCGGCGAGAGATACCTCGATCGACTCCTTTTTCGTGAATCTTCAGTTGCCCTCTATATCAAAGGACCATAAAGACTTATTGGACGAACCCTTCTCCACAGAGGAGATTAAGGAGGTCATCAAGAACCTTAAGACTGGCTCAGCACTGGGCCCAGATGGATTATCGGTTCCTTATTATAAGACATTCGGAGACATATTGGCCCCCCATATGGTGACATTTTTTAACTCTAAAAAAATCAGGCTCCCTAATAGACCCACATATGAACACGGCTTTTATATCGGTCATCCTAAAAACCAGGAAGAAGTAGAGAATTACAGGCCCATTTCCCTAATTAATAACGACCTTAAAATTCTAACCAAAATTCTCGCCAACCGTCTGACCTCCTTTATCAAGCTGTACGTCCACAAAGATCAGGTGGGTTTTATCCCAGGGAGGCAAGGCCCGGATCAAATTAGGAGAGCGGTAGATATTGTTTCAATTCTCCAATCAAATTGGGTTGGGGGTCCCAAGCAGGAAGGAATGCTATTAGCACTAGATTTACATAAAGCCTTCAATTCAATTGAATGGCCATATCTTTTCTCTCTTCTGGAGAGGTGGGGCTTCGGGACTAGCTTCTTAGGAATCCTGCGATCCCTCTACTCCAACCCGAAAGTGGTAATCAGACTGCAAGGCCAATACTCAAAACCCCTCCAAATAGCAAGAGGCACAAGGCAAGGCTGACCTCTCTCCCCTCTGATTTTCGCCATGGCGATCGAAACTCAGGCGATAGCAATCAGATCGAATCCCAACATCTTAGGTGTATCCTGTGGGAACAACGTCCACAAATGTGGGCTATTTGTGGACGACATGCTCCTCTTCATCACGTCCCCAACCACCTCCCTTCCAAACTTATGTAAACTCTTGAAGGAGTTCTCCAATATCTCTGGCCTGAAGGTTAACTATTCAAAGTCATCAGCTCTAAACAATTCACTCAAGACTGACACTGTTGCCACCCTACAAAGTTCCTTTCAATTCAAATGGAACAATCTTTACATAGACTACTTTGGAATTAAACTCCCAGCTAAAACGGAGCAATTATACTCTATGAACTTCCCCCAGACTTACCGCAAGTTAGATTTAGGAAACTGGTCGAAGGGAGAGGAATCCTGGCTAGGGAGAATCCACGCGGTGAAGATGACATTATTACCTAGACTCCTCTATCTGTTCAGGGCCCTCCCGATCAACATCAATAAAGAACACCTGACCAAATTCCAAAGAAAAGTAACCATTATTTGGGGGATAGAGGTCATAGAATCCAGCAAAAAACCCTCTTCTTACCCAGAACACAGGGGGGGTTAGGGTTTCCTCAGCTTTTCTGGTATTTCTAAGCAGCCAGGTTGGCCCAACTCTCCGCAGTCTATTCTAAGGCAGAGAAACCAGACTGGATTCAGATAGGAAGACAGGCGGCCCCATCCTACACCCTGGATTTTGTTCTCTGGGTTCCCCCAAGACAGCGACCCCCAATACTTTCTCCATCTTTATCTCAATCTCTCAAAATCTGGGATAACCTAAGAAATAACCCCATTCTAATCTCAAGATGTCACCCGCTAGCGTACATTTTCAATAATCCAGACTTCGCCCCAGGGTTAGACATAAAAGCTTTCAGATGGTGGCTGGACAAAGGACTGTACCGAATCGGACACTTCTTCACTAATGAGGGCCCTATTTTTCTTGAGTTCTGTCTCAATCATCTTGAAATACCAAATTCGGAGCGTTATAGATTTCACCAAATAAGACACTTCCTTGGCCATATTTGCGGGGGCGGAAAAGACACGCCCCACACATTTACACCATATGAATTATGGTGTGGGCGATCCAAGGAACAGAGGGATGGGATCTCCATAATCTATCAGTCACTAGCCCTTCAATCCCAAAAGACTCCTTACATGCTAGCCTGAGAGAGTGAGCTTTCACTCAACTGGGAAGTCGACAAATGGAGAAGCTCCTTCAACAGAGCCTTTAAGGGCATTAAGAATATCTCCCTCATTAAATCAAGTATCAAGGTCATTACCAGATGGTATCTCATCCCAGCCAAATTATCCATAATGTTCCCAACGGCAGACCCCAAGTGCTTTCGAGGCTGTCAGCTAGTGGGTACTATGGCCCACGTATGGTGGGAATGCCCCAGACTGAGGTCCTTCTGGGGCAAGATATTCGCCCTGATGCGGAAATTAACGAAGATCCAAATCCCGAAAACCCCAGCCATAGCACTTCTCAATGACAACTTACCTAAGACTCCAAAACGGTCACGTAAACTCATACACTTCATCCTCCTAGGTGCCAAATTAACCATCGCCAAAGCATGGAAACAACCCAAGGTTTCCTTTCAGGCAGCTATTCGTAAAGTCTCCTGGATTATGTCCCAAGAGAAACTTTCGAGTGTTCTATCTGACACCAAAGCGCAATTGGAAGCTATCTGGGAACCATGGGCGCAATTTATTGGTATATCCCTCATTCCCGGCGTCCAGCCTTAAAATTACAAGCATTTTAAATAGGGGGCGGGGGAACCTCCCGATGGCAGGCTAGCTTCCCTTTTCCTTTCCCCTCTTTCCCCTATCTGCTACTCCTCTCTCCCTTTCTGTCACTATTCTTCTGCTCACCACTTTAGGGGGACTAGGGAAAGTCTTCCCGACTTGGGTGTAATACATACCCTGAAAGGAGCTCATTTTGTTTTTTCTAGAAAGTTACCAAACCAGGTTATCGCTATATCTAAGCATTCTTAATGACCCCGAGGATCCATGGTAAACATAAGGAGGGGGTGGTTTGCGGAGATTCTCCCGTGCACAGCTTGATCCCTTTTGGGGTGCCGGTGGATTCTCTTCGGGCCTCTCCTCGCAACAGTACTTAAACTTGGTGGTCTACCAGCTTTTGTGTTTCTTTTTTCTTCTTTTTATTTTTTTGTTTTCGGATTGATGAGATACAGCAGCTCCGCAGATTCTGGATATTAATTTAGATAATAGACAGATCTTTACACCTGGCATTGTCAGTATTTACGTCCCCCTCAGGGGTTTGTCATGTTATAGTCTGATTTTATGTGCATTATTTTGTTTTGCTTTTGTTATTATTTTGTAAAACCAATAAAAGATTTTGAAAGTAAAAAAATCAACAGCCCACGACATCCATAGTAATCAAACTTTTTCCATCGGATTTTCCGACACAAAGTTTGAGAGCAGGCTATAAAATTTTCCGACAACAAAATCCGATTGCGTCAATTCCGACCGTGTGTGGCCAATTCCGATGCACAAAGTGCCACGAATGCTCAGAATAAATTCCGAGACGGAACTGCTCGATCTGGTAAAATTAGCGTTCGGAATGGATATAGCACTTTCGTCACGCTGCAATGTTTTAAACTGTTTAATGCAGCGCATTCTCTTCTTCTTTTTAATGCTAGAAGAATTAAGTAGTTTTGCTGCTCATATTCACACAGACTTCTCACAAACTTATTTCTTTATTATTTATCGTGATTTCATCAATATATTTTGATTTGTCACATCTGACCAAAAAAATTTCATTTTTTTTTTTTGTTTGTATTTTTTTGAAGCCTGCTCTTGTTTTTTTTATTTATTTTTTTTTTAATCCAGAATATTTTTGGGTGTGTTTTTGTGTCAAGTTACCACAACACCATTATTATCTTGTATTATTTAATCTCAAGGAGATTGTTTAGTGTTGGTGTCTCTTGTTAATTTCAAATTGTATATTTGAAATGTACCTGCCTCCTCACAAACAAAAGGCCCTTTTTGAGTGAAAACACACATAATAATATAATTGAAACAAAAATTCCTTTAAGAAGGGCTCATAACCAAAGAAAGAGGGAGGCAACGCTGGAGAAACAACAGAATTTGGCGAAACCTTTGGCGCCCAGGGCAGACATCAATTATTTTACTACAAAATTGGTGGCCTGAGGAGTCCATATATAAGGGAGTACAATCTGGTCCAGAAGTCCAAGAGATCATGAACAGCAGCAGACACATGTATGTCCGCAGGCTGTGGTCATACAAGAGCCTGCATCTTTTGTCAGACCAGACTGAACCTAGGTCATCACTCTCTGGTCTTCCTCACACGCTTCCTTCCACGCTGTGGCTCTGGTGTTGGAGGTGTGGCAGGAGGAGGAGTAGGACCAGGAGGAGGAGGACCTGGAGGAGGACCATGGATGAGCTCACAAATGTGACTTTGGCATGTGAGTTGGCCCCTCAACCCCTTATGTAGAGCTTCTAAAATGACAAACTCACATAAGAGGAGTTGGCCCTCCTCCATTTGCAGCATTTTGCAGTCTGTTAGGTCAGCAAAGTCCTCTTCCACACTGTGGGGGCTTCTGAGGGCCTCAGTAGCCTTCCAAAATAGGCCAATTGCAGCCTCCTCCAGGTTACTCCTCTTCCTACCACTTTTTCTTTGAAAGCGGAGGGGAGGAATCTGGGTATCGGGCAGGCTACCTAGCCCGGCCACCTCCTGGCTGAGACTTCCCTGTGTATGAAAAAGGGACTTCGTTTTAGTTTGTGGTTCATCAATCACAATCAGAAATTAGTACTATAAACTAACATAAATTTAACATCATTAATTGGACAACCAAAAATATTTAGAAGAATGCTATACCTGGCTCAAGCTGGGCTCCTCCACATGTTGCTGCCTAGAAGGCCCAGGTTGGGCGTCAGAAGCCTCAGCTGAGGTGGAAGGAAGCCTTGAAGGAAGACTGGAGAGTGCTGGCCTGGGTTCAGTCTGACCTGACAGAAAATGCAGTCTGTCATAGTACCACAGCCTGGGGACATAAATGTCATCTGCAGCTCCTGATCTCTAGGAATCCTGGACCTTCTTGTGCTCCCTTAGATAAGTGCTCCTCATGCCACCAATTAGGGGCTTCAAATAGGTGATGTCTGCTGTGGGGATCACCGGCTTCACAAATTCCAGCAAATCATACAGCGCTGCCTTTCTCTTTGTTTGGTTCTTATAATCAGGGTGGTTTACCTGACACAGACAGGGCAGCTCCCTCAACATATCTATGGATATGCTGAGAAATTCCTGATCCTTCAAGATATCAATTTTCTCTGCAAGACACAACACAAGACAAACCCTAATGTCAGGCTAAAGTCTCCTAATCTTGTCCTAATACAGGCCTCAATCTAGAAGCAGTACAGGCCCAATTTTAAATCCTACCTTCGTTATCACGATTGGCGCCTCCGATACTCCTTCCTCCGCTCACAGATCGTACGTACTACACACACGTGTTACACCTTATATACACTGTGCATGTGTGAAACTCCGCCCCCCACCCCTGACATTCTTTCTAGTCTATTCCCCGCCCCTTCTCGTTTGGTGCAGTGGGGAAGAGCACATGGCGGAGACACAACAGGTGCGTGCTAATTACAGCAACGAGGAGGAAGCGGTGGAAAGCCCGGAGCCAGGAACGTCACGATCCCGGAGGAGACGATTTAAGGCATCAAATATGTCCTTTGGGGAGATGTTGGAGATGGTTGACATCCTGAAAGGGCCGACTATGATGGGAAGTATGGACCTTACCCCAACCCCAATGTCAGAAAGGCCAAGATCATGGCGAAAGTAGTCAAGAGTCTGCACCGTAATTTTGGGGTACGGCGATCCAAGGATCAACTCAGGAAGCGGTGGTCTGACCTCAAATTAAAGGAGCATGATCAGTATAGAAGGATCAGGATTGTGCTACAAAAAAGTAAGTAGTTGTCCTGTGTTCCTATTCTTTATTTTTATTACGTTCGTGCTGCTCTATGTGCTTTTCTTAACTGTTGTATAGTTTAAAATGGCAACTTTCATGTTCACGGGCACATTATTGGCCTAGAAAACACCATGTTTTGTCCAGATGCAGTTCAAAACATTTTTTCAGGCATACTTCTGTTAAATAAATTTTGGTGTCTAGATGGGTTGGGAACTAGAATGAAATGCATACTAGATTCTGTGTAAGGAGAGGACACTCAGCAGCTGTTTACACATCTGGACGCTGGAGCGCTAGTGTGGGCACACCAGAACACCCTTTTTATTAGGGGCCCCACACAGGTGCTCCAGTGTATACTATAGGGGTGTCTCCATCTGTGAAGCTTGTACAAAACAGGTAAGTATTCAAGCTTGACAAAGTGACAAAAATATTTCTTCATCTTGGAACTCTGCCAAAATAGACAGTTGTACCCCACTTCTAAGCAATGTTTCATATTACTATTTCTGTCATCAAATACCTGTGTGCTAAGTATACCTATTTTTTTTAACATAGGGGAGAAAAGACTCGGAGACCACCACTCACCTGAGGAGACAACAGACCCCCCACCTCATGAAGAAGTGGAAATCCCCCAAAGCCAACAGGAGGAGGAGGAAGGAGACGTGGTGGAAATTGTCACCACAACAGGTGAGTGTCTGCGACTACAATCTCAGGTAAGAGATGGATGCCGGCATATTTATAATACATGGTGTGTTTTTGTTTCTATATTTTTAGGTGATCGTGATGTTGTGGATCCAGGTCATTTCACCAGTGAAAGTGCCCAGATCGTGATCCGGGAGATCATAGGGTGTAATAGGGACATGGAAAACATCAAGCAAAACATCAATGATGTTCAAAACAAAATGAAGAACATCATTGATGTTTTAGGGAGAGTTTAAAACACCTCCAAATCCCTTATTTTGTTGTGCTTTTTTTACTGACATATTGCAGAAAAGCCAGATTTTGAAGATGTACACAGTGTGTCAGCGTGCTATCTGCCATCACGGGAGATCAATGTATGCGTTTTGTGGGTGGAACCCCCTCCCTCAATAATAAAGTAGCTGAGAGGAAGGGGTTGCACCCACAAAACACGTCCCTTGATCCCCCGTGATGGCAGCTAGCACATGTTGACATTCGGCAATTTGTGGGCATCTTCAAAATTTGGCTTTTCCAGGGGTGACTTCACCCCATCTGAACTCAATATCAAACACAGTTTATAAATACTCATGTCTGATATTGCCTTCAATTTATAACAAAGTTGAACTTTAAGTTCCAGATTTGTGTATTTTTTGTTCTTGGTTTTAAACATGCAAGTGGACATTTCTACTTTTATTAATGTGACCCAAAAAATTGTTATACAACAAAAGTGTTGGTTTGTTTTAAAAACCTTTTCTAAATGCACATGTGATTATGCTGGTATTAAAAAGATTGATAATCAAGAATGTGTGGATTCTTCATTCAATGCTCCAAAACTTTGGGTATGGTAAAATTGGTGTTTTCTTTGACAATGGGGGTGATTTACTAAGGGCAAATCCACTTTGCAGTACAAATGCAGTTTCAGTGCAGTCTCAAGTGCACTTGTAGTGCAAAGTGTCTTTGCCTTTAGTAAATAACACCCAACAGTGCTTTCTAATGTTACACAATCACGCCATTTTCAGGACTCACCAAATTTATGTCAGGGTCAGCTAAAAGAAACGCAAGCAGTAAATGTCAGCAAATATTTTAGTAGTTAAAATTATTTTTAGATTTTATTCAAAAAATGTCTCAGACATTGTCTGGCATATTGATGGCCCCCCTACCCGCAAAGTATTCCATGTATCTTAGACGGACCTCGCGGGCACTCAGGGGGGGCAAGCCAGGACGGCCAGATTCAAGCGCTGATAGGGTTGGTTCATTTACATGAATTCCAGATTCATGCCCAACTGAGCCAGCATAGTTTACAGAATTTCTCTATAAAAAGTTGTGGAGAACACAGCAAGCCAGGATGATATGATTGAGTTTATACTCCGCCGTGTGTATGGGTATAAGAAATAGGCGGAACCGGCTGGCCATTATTCCAAATGTGTTCTCCACCACTCTTCTGGCTCTGGCCAGCCAGTAATTAAAAACCCTCTGGTACGGGGTGAGGGTCCTCATAGGGAATGGCCGCATAAGATTGTCCCCCAGCGCAAACGCTTCATCCGCAACGAAGACGAATGGCAGTCCTTCCATATTGTCTTCTGGAGGTGGCATGTCCAAGCTGCCATTCTGGGGATGCCTGTAGAACTCTGTCTGGGCGATGACTCCACCATCTGACATCTGGCCATTCTTCCCCACGTCCACATACAGGAACTCGTAAGTAGCCGACACCACTGCCAACATCACAAAACTATTGAACCTCTTGTAGTTGTAATAGTATGACCCCGAGTTGGGTGGTGGGATGATGTGAACGTGTTTCCCATCAATTGCCCCTTTGAAGTTAGGAAAGTCCCACCACTGGGCAAAGTGGGAGGCCACAGTCTGCCATTCCTGTGGGTTGGAAGGAAACTGTGGAGTCAAACAAGAATAAAAAAACTATTCATTTTGCACATAAACATGGAAAGCAGATTAGACACAAACATTCTTGGCCAACAGCAGTATAACATTTATTTTAGGGACTATTTAAAGACAAAGGTATAAGGTCCACCTATCAGATTCCTCCCCCCCCCCCCCCCATGGGCCATTTGTAAAAATGTATGGGGGGGAGATATTTTGGACAGGTAACCCTCTCCACTTCATTGAGAGATGAATGCCTAAATAATGTGTATTACTTTGGCCAGTCCCTCCTTACTTACACTGTTGGCAGCCCACTGGACAGGTAAGAAGTGTCATAATACAAAGAGATAAATACACACTGTACACATTTTAGCACATTTTTACATTCTGCTATTACCTATCAAGATAATAATAGGATACAAAAACTTAAAACAGTACCATTTAAAAGTATTCAGGCAGGACCTTGGACTACATGCTTTGGAGAAATCCATAAATCTGACCACAAAATAGGTGGGTATAGTGTGTATGGGTTTGGGAAAGTCAGCAGATAGAGGATTGTTATCAGCTGAGTTAGCAGTTGGGAGAGGGAGGGTTCCAAATGATTTTGTGAACCTTAACAAAAACCACTGGCACTCTGCCTGAATTTAAAGCACACATCACAATTTTACACATTTTAGGGGGTGTTTAGGGTAAAGCACTACTATGGAGCTGACAAAATAGATTAAGTGACTACATGAGGTGAATATAGGCCCAGGAGAGCATGCTGGGGAGGTAAGTGAAGGCAAATATGCGTGAAGGCCAAAAAAAATTACATAAAAATCCAGCATGCATGAGGACAAAGGGGACATTCTCAGCATATTACAATCATGGTGATTAGGGAATGAGGAAAGAAATACAATATATTATCAAACATTATATACAATAAAATGTGATGTTAAAGGATAAATCTTACCTTAATATACTCCTTCTGCAGGACCTGGATGATGGCAGAACAGGTCTGTGGGATAATGATCCCCGGAGCCTGGGGGGAGATGCCTGTCGAGAACTTGAGGCTTCTCCTGCAGGCTTATCCCCGTCGCCAAGTACCGCAGGGTGGCGACTAGCCTCTGCTCCGGAGTGATGGCTTGCCTCATGCAGGTATCCTGCCTGCTGATATAGGGGGTCAGCAAAGCCAACAAACGGTAAAATACAGGGTCCGTCATCCGAGGAAAGTTCCTGAAATCATCATGATTATTCTCACGGATCTCACGGAGCAAAGGCATGTGACAGAACTGGTCACGCTGGAGCAACCAATTCTTGGTCCATGAACTCCTCCCCACCCTGTTCATGGACTGGGCTTGTGTCAAGGTAAGGACCCCAACACCAAGCCCCCGCACAGCACGAAATCTACAAGGAGTACATATACACAACATGGCTAGAAAACGGTCGGCTGCTCAGAACGAAGTAACAGAACGCACTGAAGAACAGCAAGGCCTGTGGAGAGCGACCTGAAAATCAGTAACAAATTAACAAGAACACAATGACAAGTCAAGGGTAACTCGCTGCACGCACTGAAGACCAGATACAAACCCACAAACACAAACTGAACAGCAGAAATACGATCTGAAAACCACGAGTCTGAAAAAGCGCGAATCGTCTCTCACCAAACTTTTACTAACATGAGATTAGCAAAAGGAGCCCAAAGGGTGCCGAGCTTGGTTCTGAACTGCCCTTTTATAGTCTCGTCGTACGTGGTGTATGTGACCGCATTCTTGGCGATTGAAAATTCCGACAACTTTGTGCTACCGTGTGTAGACAAAACAAGTTTGAGCCAACATTCGTCAGAAAAAATCCATGGATTTTGTTGTCGGAATGTCCGATCAATGTCCGATCGTGTGTACGGGGCATAAATTTGCTGTCCCCTCAAAATAACTCAACACACAGCCATTAAAAAAACTCATCTCAAACAAAGTCTAAACTGTACATAGGGGTAAGATTCACCTAGATGTTTATTTCTATATGTTCAATGTCCTTAGAGGTAGAAAGGAGTTGAAATGTTAAAAGGTAAACCGCCAAAAATTCAAATGAGCCTACCAACACCAAATAATAATGTACCATCAGTATCGATGAGAAATACAAGGGAAGCATAGAGCCGTCACAGATGAACAAAAGCCAGCTATCCGAGCTTTTACTCTAGCTTGTCCCAGTTACTTTTTTCAATGAATGAAATAACAGGAGGAGGGGCGACTACACCTCGAGGTAATATAAGGGAGAGGTGTAGATCCGCCCCTTCCACGTCCAGTTGACGCTACGTGACATGACGTTGCAAAACGCGTCGACGTAAGCTGCGTGCATGGACCCCGTTTCAGCGATCCCCGGCACATCTCATGGAAGCGGAGAAGCGGAAAAGTGCCGTACCTAAATAACATCACCCGTATAGCTGGAGCCATTTCTAGTAAAACTGCCAGCCCACTGCAAGATCCTGCTGCGGTGCAGTTCAAGAAAAAGCAGTTTACTGCTAGAGAGCCAGGACGTTAGACTCACCGGCAACGGTCCACCTGCTTCTCGCAGAAGGACAGATATGTGATGAGCCTGCTATACCCCTGAAGCGCCCAAATCCACATCGGAAGGAAGGCGGTAATGTAATCTGTGTAACATACCTATATACTTTTGCAGCACTTACTATTGGAACGTTGTTTGCTAACATCAATAGGCTTGGGGACAGTTTCAGATCCCGTGCCAACAGCCATTGATGGTTATCCAACGGGTATACTGTGTGCTGATGAAGGCTTGAGAAGCAATACGGAATTATATCATCCAGAACTATCATTGTCATAGACCATCTGTATATGAGCAATCATCTTCTGTTACAGCCTGACTATTGTTATGATCCACAATTATAGCCTTTTTGAACTCTACAGCAACTACACATGCAATCTTGTAACTCCATATTCTTAGGACTTGTTTACCGGACAATTAAGCAATGAAGTGATTCTAGAAATCTTTACAAGCCCTATTAGGTCTTGTATCTAACATAATCCACTGCACTCCAAACAGTCCTATGATCTAAGGCTTTATTCCAACGGTGGTATTAACCACACTTGCATAGTTAGCCCGCTATTCTTTCGTATTATTGTTAATTACCAATACTGGCGATTAGCCATTGGGGCTTCTATGCAAGTGTGGATAACTACAGGCGCCTGCACTGCATGTGTCATCTGTTTGTCAATGTGTGTGTACTGTCAGTTCCTGTTTGTCTATCTGTTTCACTGATACACCATTTGTAAACCCTACACTTGGTGTATCATTTTATGGTTGGTCTCAGAGGACCCATGTTTCTAGAACTTCCACTGGGAAGTAATATGCATGTATTTTATATATCTGTGTGATTTTGTTTAAATCAATAATAAAATTTGATACTTAATTTTACATACTTTTCTCTTGACTGCCCTCTCTGGCAACAAGTAGCTATCTTTATCCCTGGGACATCCGACCTGATGATCTGTCCTCGGGATAGATCTTTACTCATATGCTTTATACAGGCTACGGCCAGAGCCTCAGATTTAGAGTAATGGCAGCAAGTAAGCAACCATCATATAACTAGCAGATAGAGAGTAATTTTGCGGTCATCTTTTTTGTAATTTACACAGCCATTAATGTCTAAACTGGTGACAACAAAAGTGAGTACACCCCTAAGTGAAAATGTCCAAATTGGGCCCAAAGTGTCAATATTTTGTGTGGCCACCATTATTTTCCAGCACTGCCTTAACCCTCTTGGGCATGGAGTTCACCAGAGCTTCACAGGTTGCCACTGGAGTCCTCTTCCACTCCTCCATGACGACATCACGGAGCTGGTGGATGTTAGAGACCTTGCGCTCCTCCACCTTCAGTTTGAGGATGCCACACAGATCCCCAACAGTGTTTAGATCATGCTTGGCCAGTCCATCACCTTTACCCTCAGCTTCTTTAGCAAGGCAGTGGTCGTCTTGGAGGTGTGTTTGGGGTTGTTATCATGTTGGAATACTGCCCTGCGGCCCAGACTCCGAAGGAAGGGGATCATGCTCTGCTTCACTATGTCACAGTACATGTTGGCCTTCATGGTTCCCTCAATAAACTGTAGCTCCCCAGTGCCAGCAGTACTCATGCAGCCCGAGACCATGACACTCCCACCACCATGCTTGACTGTAGGCAAGACACACTTGTCTTTGTACTCCTCACCTGGTTGCCGCCACATACTCTTGACACCATCTGAACCAAATAAGTTTATCTTGGTCTCATCAGACCCCAGGACATGGTTCCAGTAATCCATGTCCTTAGTCTGCTTGTCTTCAGCAAACTGTTTGCGGGCTTTCCATTGCATCATCTTTAGAAGAGGCTTCCTTCTGGGACGACAGCCATGCAGGCAAATTTGATCCAGTGGGCGGCGTATGGTCTGAGCACTGACAGGCTGACCCCCCCACCCCTTCAAACTCTGCAGCAATGCTGGCAGCACTCATATGTCTATTTCCCAAAGACAACCTCTGGATATGACGCTAAGCATGTGCACTCAACTTCCTTGGTTGACCATGGCAAGGCCTGTTCTGAGTCAGTTAACCTGTCCTGTTAAACTGCTATATGGTCTTGGCCACCATGCTGCACCTGTCAGTTTCAGGGTCTTGGCAATCGTCTTATAGCCTAGGCCATCTTTATGTGGAGCAACAATTCTTTTTTTCAGATCTTTAGAGTTCTTTGCCATGAGGTGCCATGTTGAACTTCGAGTGACCAGTATGAGAGAAGTGATAACACCATATTTAACACACCTGCTCCCCATTCACACCTGAGACCTTGTAGAACTAACGAGTCACATGACACGGGAAGGAAAATGGCAAATTGGTCCTAATTTGGACATTTTCACTTAGGGGTGTACTCACTTTTGTTGCCAGTGGTTTAATAATGGCTGTGTGTTGAGTTATTTTGAGGGAACAGCAAATTTACACTGTTATACAAGCTGTACACTCACTACTTTACATTGTAGCAACGTGTCATTTCTTCAGTGTTGTCAAATGAAAAGATATAATAAAATATTTACAAAAATGCGAGGGGTGTACTCACTTTTGTGAGATATTGTAAATAATTCAGACATTTTTTAAGTACAGCGAAAAACTGGCGTTGCGTAAGTGGAACACCAGAGATGTGAAGCAATAATTGTGGCAAACCAATGGGTCGAGACATTAAATATTTAGACAACCAGAAGGCACATACAGATGAACTAGGGGAACTAGTCAGAAAGACACTCCACAATGACCACGCAGCGTTAAAATTCGCCCACGTGGAAGGTGCTAGAGAGTTGACTACCGCAGCATTCACAGATTGCAAACTACGGACCACAAGCATTCCGGGCAAAGTAGACCAAGGAGATCCACTTCCGGGGCCAGTGCACGAAATCGATCCAGCTGAAAACATGAGAGAATCAGCAATTATGTTAGTATAACCCGGGATGCATTTAACTTTAATCCATAAATTAAGTTTTGAACATTTAAAAACAATACAATGTAAAAAAGCTAAAACATGCAAAGACTTAGAAGATAAACAATCGCATATGCAGCCCCTTTGTTGTCAGAATGAAATAACAAATGAGAATTGCGGAGGTGAGTACCCCCAAAGTTCCAAGGAAACCAAAATTGGGAATAATTCAGGGAGAACTACATTTTTTGTATAACCCAATGAATGCCAACATTCAGGCCAATATGCAGCCGACCAATAACCTTGATAAAAAGCACCATAACCTGAGCTCCCAGCTGCATCTGTGAATAAAGAAACAACTAAAGTATCCTGAAAAGGTGTTTGCCAAAAAGAACAGCCATTGTAAAAGGCAAAGAAATCATTCCAAACTAACAAGTTAGATACTAAAGAAGAAGTTATTTGCACAGATTGTGATTTATAACCAGCAATAGCTTTGTGTAATCTCTACAGGAATAATACCTCTACAGGAATAATACGAGTAGCAAAGGCAAGTAAGCCCAACAAAGATTGCAACGTGCCAACCGTCACCTTACGTTTGGAAAGTACAAAAGAAATCATAAACCGTAAACGATCCAATTTGGCCTGAGGTAAACAACATTCCATCTTGTCAGTATCAATGGTAACACCCAGGAACGCTATGCAAGTTGTTGGCCAAACTGATTTTTCAAGGGCCAACGGAACACCAAAATGTTGACAGGTCAAACGAAATTTCTTGAACAAATGCAAGCATTCAGCAGTATTGGCTGGACCAAAAAATAAAAAATCGTCAAGATAATGCAATACATTAGACGGACCTGTCAAAAAAGTAACCACCCAGTCTAAAAATAATGAAAATGTTTCAAGGTAAGTACAAGATAAGGAACAACCCATGGGAAGGCATTTGTCATAATAATAAAAACCATCATGACGAAAACCCAAAGAGTTAAAAGCTGAAGGGTGTATGGGCAACAAGCGGAAGGCAGATTTAATATCAGCCTTGGCCATAAAGGCAGATTCACCTAAGAGATGAATCTTAAAAATCGCCTCATCAAAAGACGCATACGTAACAGTACTTAAATTGGGGTTGATTTCATCATTAAGAGAAAAACCAGCAGAAAAACACAAATGATGTATAAGGCGGAAACTATTAGGCTCTTTTTTAGGAATCAAACCTAAAGGAGAAACCCGAAAATCAATAAATGGAGGAAATAAAAAGGGGCCTGCAACCCTACCTGCAGACACTTCTGTCGAAATTTTATCAGAGACAATAGCAGGAAAACGGCGAACAGAGGCAAGGTTTTCACAACAAAGACAACCAGGTCCAGAAAATCGAGGAATTGAAAACCAAAGGAAAAACCGTCAATGTCCGCCATCTGAAGGTTGTGAACAGTATTGATGGGTGTCAAAAAGTTTGTGGAGAAAGTCAATCTGGCCTGTATTAGGGGCATAGAGATTGAGAAGAGTGAAAGAAACAGACATATACTTGCAGTCTAAAATGAGAAATCTCCCAGGAGGATCAACATGGGAGTTTTTAACCATAACAGGACACGACTTCCTAATCAGAATTGCTACTCCTGCTTTGCCCGTGGAATCAGAGGCAAGGAAGGAGGTGGGGAAAAACTTTGAGGCAAATTTAAATGAACCTCCTGTCCGAAAATGTTTCCTGGATCATTACCACGTCTGCGCCTGAGGCCCTGAAATCTTTCAGGGCCATCCAGCGCTTATGGATGAAACCTAGACCCTTCACATTATACGGCAGGATACTCAAAGCCATGTTTGTAATCTATACAGATAGGCTCGTGTAAGGGTATTAAAAGAGAAGAACAGCAAAATATGGACAACATAAAAATAAATGCAGCACTGTTTGTAAACATTACTGGTAACAACAACTCCTCGGTATCTGAGTGTTAACAAGTATACCCTGTAATGAGACCTCAGTGAGTTAGGGAGACATAAAAAATGCAATTTCAACCTATAAAGCTGATCTATAAACATGTACATAAAAAAAAAACAACAAACGGAAAAAAAAGAACTTACGTTTTTGAAGACCTGAGAGGCTACTGCAACTCAGGAAGCTCGGGACAAAGTCCAAGGCCTGGTAGGGGCATATACGGACTTCCATCTGGAGACTCTGGATAGAGAGATGGGAAGGGCCTGCTGCTCACCTTATGAACTTGGTAACATTTAAAATAAGTCTGACATTAGGAGACCTGTTGATAATGAAAAGAAAAAAAAAATCCGCAGGTAAACAGGAACAGCTGTCAACTGAGGTATGAAAACCATTAATAAAAGTACCCCATGGGATGGGAAAAAAAACTCTACCCCGAACAGGAAACAGAGTAGACACAAAACTTTGTGAACCAGAGCAGCAAACTTAAATAAAAGATCTGATAGATCTCCTGGACAGGTCTTCCCGCTCGACATTGATTCTAAGTTTAGATGCACAAAAGGCCTTTGACAGGCTGAGTTAGCCTTATATCTTTGCCACCTTAAAAACATACGGTTTTATTGGCCCTTTTCTAAAAGCTTTAGAGGCCCTTTATTCGACTGTCACAGCCCAAGTGCAGATCATATCCTTCCTGTCGCCTGGCTTCCCCATGACAAATGGAACGCGGCAGGGGTGTCCCTTATCACCATTACTTTTTATCTTATGTTTAGAACCCCTGGCCGAGTCTATCCGCACTCATCCGGACATACGTGGGGTGGTGATGCGACAGGGGGAATATAAATTGTCGCTTTTTGCAGATGACATTCTGCTCACTATTACTAACCCGTTGATATTTCTTCCTTTGCTGCATAAATTATTATCTTCCTTTAGTGCCATTTCCGGTTATAAGGTCAACACTTACAAAACTGAAGCCCTTCCCATACACATCCCGTCATCCCTATTATCTCAGTTTAAAGAATGATATCCTTATAAATGGTGCAACACCTCCCTCAAATATTTAGGTGTCCTTCTTACCCCCTCTTATTCTTCCCTCTATCCTGCTAACTTTCCGCCTCTGGTTTTAGACATTAACAAATCCCTGTCGACTTGGACAAAATATCCCCTGTCCCTGTTAGGTAGGATTAATGTTCTAAAAATGTCTATCTTACCCAGATTACTCTACCACTTTGAAACATTACCAGTTGCCATACCTTCCTCTCAACTAAAAGTACTTCAGAGGTGTTTTCTAAAGTTCATATGAGGCGTCAGGGCCCACCGCATAGCGAGTTCAATGGTATTTCCCCCAAGATCCAGGGGGGTTTGGGAGCCCCGGACATCACTAAATATTATTACGCCTCACATTTGAGGGCTATTGCTTCATGGTCCTCCTTACACTCACCGAATCAATGGACTGCCATTGAAAAAGGAGTGTTATACCCGGTTCACCCATGCTCTTTAGTTTGGGGCACCCTTCCATCCCTGGATCCCATTTTTAAATGTGAGTGCACTGCTCCAATGACCTTTACCCTAACCATTTGGCATAAATGTCTCAAAAGCTATTCTCTTGCCTCACCCTGCCCTCCCCTTGTGAATGTGCTGTTTAACCCAATCATACCAGACAGTATGTCCCTAGGTAGGGTATTCCCTTGGCTTAATGCTCCTCTCTTTCAGCTCCGGAATTTGGTTCTTCCTATCTCGCGGAGATTACATACTTTTGATACTCTATGTGAGAAATTTGATATACCCTCCCACCTTTTTCATTTTTATTTACAGGTTAGACATTTCTTTCACTCCAAATCTCCAACCCTGACTCTTGATAAACCAACCGCCTTTGAATATCTGTGCTCTCAGGGTCCTCACCAACTACATTTAATATCCTCTATCCACCATATCCTCCATGAGTCGACCCCTCTTACTGAGACCACACACCACTATATGAGAAGATGGTCCCATTTATTGGGCCGGCCTATCACGGTCCAGGTATGGGATAGGATTTGGTCCTCTACTTTTAAGTCCTCCAAATGTGTAACCCAAAGGGAAACGTCCATTAAGATCCTCGTGTTTTAGTATAAAACTCCTGATGTCATTCACAAATATGATTCCTCAGTTTCGGCATTGCGGAACTGACACAGGTTCTTTATTTCATATTTTTTGGCACTGTTCCCTGATTCAACCCTTTTGGCACTATGTAGAGCTACTTATACAGAGGGTGGTGGATGTGTCCCTTCCGCTAGATCCCTTAAATTATCTGTTGTGCCTTCCTTTTTCAGGCTTAACCAAAAAAGTAAATCAGCTAATCTCTTATATTTTG
Source organism: Lithobates clamitans (assembly GCA_037952925.1). Lineage (NCBI taxonomy): Eukaryota > Metazoa > Chordata > Amphibia > Anura > Ranidae > Lithobates > Lithobates clamitans. The sequence goes on from JBBGZY010000821.1 coordinate 1,788,664, forward strand.
TTAGCTGCCAAAAGTCTTATTCCATTGTGCTGGCTGTCCAACACACCTCGTTCGTGGTCCAGATTTCTTCACCTGGTGGCTGAGATTTGGAGGATCCAATTTTTAACAGCCTCTTTACACGATTCCATCTCCCAATTTGATAAAATATGGGAACCTTGGGATCTATCGGAATATGGGACCCCTATGCCATCTGCCACATCTTAAATTGTATTAACATTACATTATTTTTGATCATATTCCCCCCCCCCCCCCCCCACTTCTATACAGTCAGGTCCATAAATATTGGGACATCGACACAATTCTAATCTTTTTGGCTCTATACACCACAATGGATTTGAAATTAAACAAACAAGATGTGCTTTAACTGCAGACTTTCAGCTTTAATTTGAAGGTATTTACATCCAAATCAGGTGAACGGTGTAGGAATTACAACAGTTTGTATATGTGCCTCCCACTTTTTAAGGGACCAAAAGTAATGGGACAGATTAACAATCATCCATCAAACTTTCACTTTTTAATACTTGGTGGCAAATCCTTTGCAGTCAATTACAGCCTGAAGTCTGGAACACATAGACATCACCAGACGCTGGGTTTCATCCCTGGTGATGCTCTGCCAGGCCTCTACTGCAACTGTCTTCAGTTCCTGCTTGTTCTTTGGGCATTTTCCCTTCAGTTTTGTCTTCAGCAAGTGAAATGCATGCTCAATCAGATTCAGGTCAGGTGATTGACTTGGCCATTGCATAACATTCCACTTTTTTACCTTAAAAAACTCTTTGGTTGCTTTTGCAGTATGCTTTTGGGACATTGTCCATCTGCACTGTGAAGCGCCGTCCAATGAGTTCTGAAGCATTTTGCTGAATATGAGCAGATAATATTGCCCGAAACACTTCAGAATTCATCCTGCTGCTTTTGCCAGCAGTCATATCATCAATAAATACAAGAGAACCAGTTCCATTGGCAGCCATACATGCCCTCGCCATGACACTACCACCACCATGCTTCACTGATGAGGTGGTATGCTTTGGATTATGAGCAGTTCCTTTCCTTTTCCATACTCTTCTTATCCCATCACTCTGATACAAGTTGATCTTGGTTTCATCTGTCCATAGGATGTTGTTCCAGAACTGTGAAGGCTTTTTTAGATGTTTGGCAAACTCTAATCTGGCCTTCCTGTTTTTGAGGCTCACCAATGGTTTACATCTTGTTGTGAACCCTCTGTATTCACTCTGGTGAAGTCTTCTCTTGATTGTTGACTTTGACACCCATACACCTACCTGCTGGAGAGTGTTTTCTTCACCAGGGAAAGAATTCTTCGGTCATCCACCACAGTTGTTTTCCATGGTCTTCCGGGTCTTTTGGTGTTGAGCTCACCGGTGCATTCTTTCTTTTTAAGGATGTTCCAAACAGTTGATTTGGCCACACCTAATGTTTTTGCTATCTCTCTGATGGGTTTGTTTTGTTTTTCAGCCTAATGATGGCTTGCTTCACTGATAGTAACAGCTCTTTGGATCTTATATTGAGAGTTGACAGCAACAGATTCCAAATGCAAATAGCACACTTGAAATGAACTCTGGAGATGTGTAAATGATGGAATCTTTAATCTCAGTGGGACACAACTTAGTCATAATGAATTAAATATACTGAGCTTGGGGCTGAAATGTGCCCCAAGAAAACCAATGAATAAATTTGAGGTATTCATTAATACCCATAAATTTATCCGCACATTAAACATTAAAAAACATTTTTTGAGTCATCCGATTGCACCAAGGAGAGATATCACTGTGAATCAGAGGAGAATAGATTTGGGTTTGAGGAATAAATCCCTGATCAACCCCCAAAATTCTAGTAACCACTTCATTGAGGTCTTCAAAAACCTTGTCCTGACCGATATAGAACGATTGAACCCTATCAAAAGGGTCAATCCTGACTATATCATAAATGGCATTAAATCTTTAGAGAAGAAAAAAGATATTATTATTCGACCAGCGGACAAGGGGGGAGGGGTAGTAATTTTGGAAAAAACTTTCTATCATAAGCAATTGGTGGATATGTTGGGAGATCGTACTACATATTGTAGATTATCTTCAGACCCCACCAATGAATATAGAGCCCAGTTGAGTGCTTTAGTAGAATGGGGTTACAGCATGGATGCCCTAAATGGTAAAGAAAAAAACTATCTAGTTCCCAGCTCATGCCGCGTCCCAATCATCTATACATTGCCGAAGATCCACAAAGATGTGCGGGTACCGCCGGCACGTCCTATAGTGAATGGCATAGGATCAGTGACGGCTCGTTTGGGGGAGTTTTTAGATAAATTCCTCCAACCTAGCGCAAAAGCAACTAGAGCCTATCTTAAAGATACCACTGACCTACTTCGGTCTCTACAAGAGGTCAAATTTGACCCGACCTCAGAAGTGTATTTAGTGACGGCCGATGTGGCCTCACTGTACACTATTATCCAGCATGAGGATGCGGCACTGGCTTTGAACTGGGCCCTGAGTAAGAGGGATGATATCCCTCATGTACAGAAGGTGTTTGTGGGTCATGCTTTAGATTTTTGCATGACCCACAACTACTTCTGGTATGATGGGCATTTTTTCTCCCAGGAGGTTGGCGATGGGAGGCAAATATGCTCCCAGCCTAGCCAACTTATTTCTGGCAGAGTGGGAAGATAGACGGGTGTTTAACCCAAAACCCGCCCAGCTGCAATTTTATCGTAGATTTATTGATCTCCTGCTCATCTGGGAGGGATCAAGGGAATCTGCAATTGATTTCATCTCTTTCCTTAATAACAACTCGAACAATATTCGGTTGGATCATGTCATTAGTGACACCTCAGTAAATTTTCTGGATGTGACTCTAAGATTAATAATACCATCAGTACAAAGGTCTATTTCAAAATGACAGACCGGAACAGCTATTTATCCATTAGGAGTGGACATCATCCGAATTGGATAAAAAATATACCAAAGGGGCAGATGCTCAGAGTTCGACGAAATTGTTTGGACCTAGACACATATGCCATCCAAGCGAATATTCTGAAAGAAAGGTTCCTGCAAAAGGGGTATAAAGGAGATGCTTTGAATAATATCCAGGAGGTAGCTAACATCCCTAGGGAAGAATGTTTGAAAGAGAGAGATTGTATAGTACCAACTAATCAACATGAGCTAGGATTTATCTCGGGTTTCCATCACCAGTACAGGGATGTGGAGATGGTCTTTAAGAGACACTGGCACATTCTGTGCAGGGATAGACACCTGGGAGATGTTCTACCGAGTCGCCCTAAATTTATATATAGACGGGCCCCAAGTTTTGGCCAAAGGGTAGTGAAAAAAATCTTAAATAGACCAAATGACCAAACTATAAAAATTGATCTACAGGTATTTTATGCATGTAGAAAATGCATTTGTTGCAAAACGGTGAAAGTAATTAATAGGGTTGTGACTCAAATTACTAATGCGGATAATGAAACGTTCAGGATTAGAGAATTTATAACATGCAATTCCTCTTATGTAGTCTATCTTTTATGGTGCCCGTGCTGGCTATTTTATGTGGGCCGCACAAAGAGATTACTGAGAGTGCGAATCGCAGAACATTTAGCTAACATCCAAAAGGGTTTTCAATACCACAGTGTGTCTCTCCACTTCAAGGAGAAACACAATCAGGACCCAAGTCTTTTACAATTCTGTGGTGTGGATGTAGTTTATCAGTCCTGGAGAGGATCCAATCGGGTTAGGGATCTCTCTCAGAGAGAAACTCGATGGATCTTTCTCCTAAAATGTTTGTTCCCTAGAGGTATGAACATAGAACTGGACCTCAACTGCTTCATCAGTAACTATGTTAAACACATGGGCATAGTTTAGAAGTCAGGGGGGACACATAATGGGTACATTATTGGTCCATCCACAAAAAATGTTTTCACTATTGTTGAGATATCCACAATTATTTATATAATTTTTTCATTGTTGTTGAGATATTAGAATGCAGTTTGCACATACATATATTATACACATTCATTAAATAGCGATATCAAGGATTTGCAATGGTCACTTTTCACGAGAGACTATGTCACACATGGGGAAATTGAGAGACGTGTATGATATAATGTAGTAGTTCATATTTAAATATGATTGCTCACTTATAATTTCATATTATGATTTACACTGTACTTATGTCTTTTATGCTTACACCTACATGCATGTATATTTGTATATGCAGATGTCTATATACATGCATGTTTTTCACTAGGAATTATTATTTATTGTGTAGTTTCCTATCACTATTTTCTCTTTTTTTTTTTCTTATTTATTTATTTTTTATTTATATATTTTATTTTTTGTATTATTTTTTATTCTTTTTTTAATTTTATTTTATTTATTTTTTTATATTTTTTTTATTTTTTTATTTGTATTTTTTAATTTGTAATTTGTAATTTTTAATTTCATTTTTCATTTTTTATTTTTATCCTATTCTTTATTCTATTTTTAATATTTTCACAAGAATATTTTTCACTATGTATATTCATTATGAATGTGGATATGTACTGACTTCTAATGTGGGGTAGAAATGATTCGTTTTAAGACAATTCAACCTTTGTGAGAAATATCTGGGAAGTAATAACCCCTTGGTATGATGGTTAGCGTTCTAATGTAGAAGGAAGGGATATTGTTAAGCTGATCACCATGCATTTACCTGTAAAATACCTTTTTAAATATTGATTGAAATATATTCAATATAGAACTGTGAACCAGAATGAAGAGAAGGGCTATAGATTGCACACACGGAGACACAGGAAGTGTGTGAATGCTGAGTGAATTGCACCCGCCCACTCTGATTCTGGTGTGGTTAAATAGTTTGATTGATTCGCCGGTTAGCCAACCCCATGATTAAATCTTTATGATGAAACATGTCGGGGCATAGCTACACAGCGATCTCACACGAGTGCTAGAGGAGGGAGTGAAGGGGGACAGAGCGGAGCTCCAGTGAAGGGACGAGTGCTGCGGACGGGTGAGACGAACGTGAGCACACACACCTCCTGGGTCCGCCGTGGCCTGCCTGTTGTTATTTCAGTTGCTATTGCTTGCTGTGCTGTGGGAGTTCTCCATTTGCCGTGAAGTGACTTGCCTGTTATTTTATTTTGAATGTGAGTTCATTACAAGTTGTTTTATATGTGATTAAATCTTTTAAACGAGATTACACTATTGGAGCTTATTTTATTTTTATGCCATACTACCAACCTGAGAAAAGCGGTGTTCCTATGGAGCAGTGGAGGTGTATGCTCGCATGTTAACCCCCATGTAAGTGGGTTAGAGGCTCTGTCAGGCCAAACACGAGAGTGAGAGGCCTTAACAGCTGGTGAGTTTGAATGTCAGCAGGGAGTGGATTTACGTCACAGAGGTGTGGTGGATGTTTGAAAACACAGCTAAGCAGTTTTGGAGTCACCCTCACTTTTTTTTTGGACTTTCTTCAAATATTTTCACGATTGATTGGTTTCTGGACTTTACAGACATTTACTGTGTTCAATTTTTATTATATATTTTGTCTTGGATTTATATATTTGTATATCACTTTCACTGAGTGTTATAATTTATATTAGCTCATTTTGAATTTATTGAATAATTTTTTATTTACCGTATATACTCAAGTATAAGTCGAATTTTTCAGCACATTTTTTTGTGCTGAAAGTGCCCCCCTCGACTTATACTCGAGTCAAGCACTTTTCTGCAGCAAAAAAATTCATTTTCCGAACCGAATTTGGGGCCCCATATCTCAGGGCCACTTGGTGCTAGGAACCCCAAATTTGGTGTGCAAACCCAGTGGAACTGATACCACAATCTACCCAAAGCTAAAGTTCCTATCACTAAGTGGGCCCGAGATACGGGGCCCCAAAATCGGTTCGGAAAATGTCATTCTCTGCTGCAGAAAAGTGCTTGACATTTTCTGAACCGACTTTGGGGCCCCATATCTCAGGGCCACTTGGTGCTAGAAACCCAAAATTTGGTCTGCAAACCCAGTGGAAGTGGTACCATAACATATCCAGAGCTGGGGTTCCTAGTACTAAGTGGCCCTGAGATACGGGGCCCCAAAACCGGTTTGGAAAATGTCATTCTCTGCTGCAGAAAAGTGCTTCACATTTTCTGAACTGATTTTTGGGGCCCTGTGTCTCGGGGTCACTTGGTGCTAGAAACCCCAGCTTTGGAAATGTTATGGTGCTAGTTCCACTGGGTTTGCACATCAAATTTGGGGTTCTTGGCACTAAGTGGCCCCGAGACACGGGGCCCCAAATTCGGTCAACTGTGTCCATCTGCAGCAATGTCATTTCGGGACCCTTTGGGTTTAGAGACCCCAAATTTTGGAGGGGGCATCTAGGAACCCCTAACTACCGAGTTTGAAGTTCAGGGGACCTATGGCTGCAAATGGGCACAGTGAGGCATGCAAATGGGCACAGTGATGCTGCAAATGGGCATTGTTGACCCTCTTTTCCACTTACAGTAGCTGTGCATTTCTCACCCTCGTCTTATACTCGGGTCAATAAGTTTTTCCCATTTTTTTTGTGGTAAATTAGGGCCTCGACTTATACTCGGAACGACTTATACTCGAGTATATACGGTAATATTAATTTTTACTTTTTGGGATATTTAGCAATATATGTTTTTTTCACTATTTTTCTAGTCACGTCTGTATTCAGCTCACTGGCTGGATAAGAGTGTCTGGCATCTCCCCACCTGGGGATTAGCGCCACTATTTCATCTATAATTTTCTTTTGGTGAATTTGGTTTATATACATTTTATTGTTAAGTGGCAGCTTTGGTAGGGTTTTGACATTTATTAACATAGCGCGGAGGTGGTAATACAGGTTAGGGGTGGCGTAATTTGCACCTGGTTATCTCCGGTTTTCAACAAGCGGTAACATGACAATAAGGCTAAAAGCATTGCTCTCACCAAGTAGGGTCAGGAACAGCATAAGGACAGTACTAAAAACATCCTCACTCAGTGAGCATTCAGTTCCACCTTGGTAATGTGTCAGCCTTTACATGCTGACAGTAAATAACCACAAAACACCTGCGCTTACAATGAAGTTATATGACAGATTAATTCAATAAAAAGTGGCTACCCCAGTTCACTGGAGATGAAGCATTCAAACAATAATATCATGAGTGCAGTGCTTTCACATATAGTTCCCAATGACGTCGGAAGCCAGCCATCTTTATGGTTGGAAACTTTCTTGCAGCTCTTTATGGATTGACATGCGAGTTTTATACCTAGCTTGTGAGTACATTGGATTATTTTTTATAACCCTTTTGCGTGTCAGTAATACTGCACAATGAGGTGTCCTCTATTTTCGTACCATGCATGAGTTGAGGTCCTTTTTCCGTTGGAAGCCTTCCTGTCAGTGTGGTTAAAGACATCTGTGGATCTTGCGGTTTGGAGCTGGCCTAATTGAACGTGTTTGACCATTATATTGGATGGTCCATTACTGAAGGTAAGGGTCAGTGTGTACTGTACTCCTGATGGAGGGCCTCTACAGCACCCTTTGTGTGTGAAAACTGCACGGGTTGGATTTCATACTTTGGATTTGTAATATTCATCTAAAAGAACTTTCATTGGGAACCAGATGTGAAAGCGCTGCACTCATGATATTATTGTTTACAAGCTGACAGCCGCACACAGGAGATAAAGGAATTCAGTCCATAGCAGAGAGGAGGATGTAATTCTGGCAGTGCCTGTGACCTTCATCCCCCTTTCCAATGGACAGAATGTGTTTCAGGGACCTCCCCCTTCATCAACCTAACTGCCTCTCCACAGTTATGAGACATATTCAGTGTTGTGTGTTGTCAACCCCACCAATTCCAGTTTAGCTGGACTGTGATCAGTTAAATCATCATAGTACCAATGTAAACAATGTCTCCATGCACTGGATCTCCTTACAGCCAGCCAGATCACATCACGTCTGCATATTTTACCATACGATACCTAAATCAGCCAGCGCTGAATAATCCCTGCACATAAAAATACCTAAAACATAGCGACACAACTTCCTTCAAATGCCCATTTTAAAATAATCATATAAATGAAACTGGGCATGTGGACAATGTAGATAATGCTGGTATTGGCAATCTACTAAAAAGATTGAGATCACACTCTGGTAGATCTACTTTTAGCATAGGCAGTTCTCAGGTACACATTTCTTTCATGGATATGAACACCTCTGTCATTCCCCTCTAATGCCGCGTACACACGATCGGACATTCCGACAACGAAATCCTGGGATTTATTTCCGACGCATGTTGGGTCAAGCTTGTCTTGCATACACACGGTCGCACAAATGTTGTCGGAAATTCCGATCATCAAGAACGCGCTGACGTACAACGCATATGACAGCGCCATAAAGAGGAAGTTCAATGGCCAGTGCGCCACCCTTTGGGCTCCTTCTGCTAATTTTGTGTTTTCGCCGTACCCCAATATTCTTCTGTACATTTTTTACAACTTTAGTGATGATCTTGGCCTTTCTGAAATTTGGGTTTGGGTACTGTCCATGCTTCCCGTCATAGTCGGCCCTCTTCAAGATGTCCACCATCTCCACCAGCTCTACAAAGGACATATTAGAGGCCCTAAATCTCCTCCGGGATCGGGACCTTCGTGGCTCCGTTCTTTCGTCGTTGCTGCTGTCTTCATGCACTTGTTCTTTCTCCCCACTGCTCCGAAAGAGAAGGGGAATATACTATAAAAGTTGTTCAGGGGCAGGTGGAGTTTCACGCATGCGCAGTGCATATAAAGCGTAACACGCGTGCGTCGCACGTACGATCTGTGAGTGGAGGATGGAGTAGCGGAAGCTGCGATCGTTCTAACGAAGGTACAATTTTAACTTGGGGCATCAGTGGCCTATACTGCTTATAGATTGAGGCCTATATTGGGACAAGATTATGCGAGTTTAGCCTGACATTAGGGTTTGTCTTGTGTTGTGTCTTGCAGATAAAATAGATAGATTTAACAATCATGATTTCCTCCCCCAATTCATTGATTTGTGCAGTGAGCTGCCCTGTCTGTGGCAGACAAAACGCCCCTTTTATACAAATCGACTAAAGAGGAAGGCAGCACTGGATAAATTGCTGGAATTTGTGAAGCCGCAGACCCCTACGGCAGACACTATTTGAAGTGCAAATTTGGTGGCCTGAGGAGCACATATAATAGGGAGTGCAAGAAGGTCCAGGATTCCCAGAGATCAGGAGCAGCAGCAGATGACATTTATGTCCCCAGGCTGTGGTACTACGACAGACTGTGATTTCTGTCAGACCAGACTGAAATCAGGCCATCACTCTCAACCCTTCCTTCCACTCTTCCTTCCACCCCAGCTGAGGCTTCCGATGTCCAACCTGGGCCTTCCACCCAGGAAGATGAGGTGGAGGAGCGCAGCTTGAGTCAGGTATAGCATTGTTCAACATATTTCTCAAAATTGTGTGTGATTGATGAACATTAAACTAAAACTATGTCCCTTTTTCATACACAGGAAATCCTCAGCAAGGAGGAAGCTGCAGAAAATGGCAACAGGGATGTGGCAGGGGAAAGTGGCAGCCAGGAGGTGGCCGGGCCCAGTAGCCTGACTGAATCCCAGGTCACTCCTCTACACCTTCAACAAAAAAGGCCCAGGAAGGGTTAAGCACTTGGGTTAATTCGGCAGGCTTCTGCGACCCTCTGAGCCACCCCCAGTCTTCTTGAGGCCTATGGCTGCCAACAAAATGCAGGAAATGGAGGTAAGCCAATGCCTCTTTGGTGAGGAAATGATATATATGGCCCCAAATAAGGGGCTGAGGGGCAAACTCACAAGTAAAACCCACCTGTGTAAGTTGGACCATCCTCCTCCACCTCCTGCCACAACTCCAACACCAGAGCCAAAGCCTGGAAGCAAGCGTGGAAGCAAGCGTGTAAGGAAGACAAGAGGGTGATGGCCTGGGTTCGGTCTGGTCTGGCAAAAGACGCAGGCTGTTGTAAGCCCACAGCCTGGGGACATATATGTCACCTGCTGCTGTTCCTGATATCTCGGAGTCCTTGACTGGATTGTGCTCCCTATTAAATGGATTCCTCAGGCTCCCAATTTTGCCTGTCAAATAGTTGATGTGTGCCCTGGGGTAAAAAGGCTTCGCTAATTTCACCAGTTTATCCAGTGTTGCCTTCCTCTTTATTTTGTTATGACCTCTAATAAATGTATATTTTTTTGCTTAAATCATTGGCTATGTGTTATAATTAAAAAAAGGACAGTTTGTGAGTAGGCAGGTACATTTCAAAAATCCAATGTCAAATTAACAAGTGACACCAACACCAATCAACCTCTTTGAGGTTAAAAAAATACAAGATAATAATGATGTTGTGGTAACTTGACACACAAAATGAGAAAAAATGTTATGGAGATCACTAGAAAAAAAATAAAAAACAGGAGATCTAGGTTTAAAAAAAAGGAGATCACTATAAACAAAAATTATAAACATTATTCTGGAGATCTGGTGAAAAAATTAAAAATATTATTCATGAGATCACAAGACATAATAAAGAAATCAGTTTGTCAGAACTCTGTGTGAAAATCAGCAGCAAAACTAATTCATAATTCTAGCATTATAAAGAAGAGGAGAATGCGCTGCATTGAAAAATTTCAACATTTGCAGCGTGACGAATGTGCTATCTCCATTATGAACGTTAGTTTTAGCAGACCGAGCGCTTCCGTCTCGTACTTGATTCAGAGCATGCATGGAATTTTGTGCATCGGAATTGTGTACACACGCTTGGAATTTATGACAACGGATTTTGTTGTCGGAGAATTTGAGAACCAGCTCTCAAATTTTTTTTGTCAGAAACTCCGACAAAAAATGTCCGATGGAGCCTACACACGGTCGGAATTTCTGACAACAAGCTCACATCGAACATTTGTTGTCGGAATGTCCGATCATGTGTATGCGGCATAACTTGAATCAAATCTCTGGACATCCAGTATATACTCCTCGGGTGCCAAGGCTGGCACCCGAAGACAGATAACTGACTGTAGATGTTCTCTGTACACACACTCCCACCAAAGACCCCACTCCTATTTGTAAAAGATCAGTAAAAAAAAAGTGGCAATTAAAATCTAAATTTAAACCTATTGTGGCTAGAGTTTTGAGGCAGTATATCCACTCTCCCTCCCTCTCCTCTCCTTGATCTAGTGTGGTGATCAAACCACCTCCCCTATTTCAGTATCACTAAAAACTTCTATTTTTGGGTGTTGGCACCTTGGCAGGCTTTGAAATGTTGTGGTACGCTGTGGTCTGTCTTGCCATTTAAGATATTTCTGCTATGCTCTTCCAAATGTTTTGCTGGTGTTCTTTTAGTTCTTCCCACATACTGCATACCACAACCACACTCAAGCAGGCAGACTACCTGGATGCTATCACGTGTTAGAAAGTCCCTTATCTTGTATTCCTTTCCTGTATAATTGGACTTAAAGGTATTGATGAGCCTCCTATCGTCCCTAGTGTGTCTGCAGGCATAACACCTACGGCACCTTCCTAATCCCTTATTACCAGTCAAAAACATTCTCAAAGGGGGCTTTTTATCCTGAATATAACTCGCTCACTAACAGATCCTTCAAGATGGGGCCCTTGGTAAAGACCACTTTGGGTACTGGGGAGTAATATCGTCCAGAGTACAGGATCTTTGATAAGCAGGGGCCAATATTGCCTAATAATCTTCATAACTGTCCCCTTGCTTTCACAATAGGGTAGAATACAGGCAGGGGATTCCTCATCCTTCGTCCACTCCCCTTTGTCACAACAAAAGGATTTTTCTGTCTACCTCCAAAGTGTCTCGATATGCTATTTACACAATCTCTGGTTTATCTTTTTTTTTTTCTTTCCAGAAACTTTATTTTCAACACTTCTGACAGTTTTTGATAAGTGATCATATTTGAACAGTTCCTCCTTTACCTCATAAATTGTCCTTTAGGGATAGCCCCAAACCAGGGACAATGATGGCAATTATGCTCTGGGACAAATCCATTACAGTTAGTCGCTTTCTGGTATACTGCTGTTTTGATCCTACCCTCAATAAACCTGATGCTCAAGTCAAGAAAATTAATTGGCCGTGTCTGTACCATGTGATTAATGTGACCAATAAATGAGATCAACACAATAGTACGCAATGAATGGAAGCCATCCAATGTGTACAATTGTTATGTAATCTACCGTGGTTGGTCACAGCAATCACATGGTACTGGCAGTGGCCCAGTACACTGATCTGTCATCAGATGACAGATCGCATCCTAGAGCAGCCCAATCATGGGAGGAATTCATATGGTGTCTACCCAGTATGAGAGAGCTCCCATCTGGCCTGTTGTAATATGACAGCAGTTAAGCAATATTGGCCCCTGCTTAGGAAGGATGCGGTATTCAGAACGATAATACTCCCAAGACCCAAAGGGGTCTTTACTAAGGCCCCCACTTTGACATGTCTATTAGGGAGTTATATTCAGGATAAAAAGCCCCCTCTGAGAATATGTTCAACTGATGATAAGGGCTTTAGAAGGTGTCATAGGTGTTATGCCTACAGACACACTAGAGATGACAGGAGGTCCATCAAAACCTTTAAAGTATAACAAAAAGCAAAACTTTTTTGTTTGTTTTAGATAGAGTGTGGAGAGATTAGAACACTTGTCATTTTTTATTGCTGTATGTGGCTCCCGTTACGGATATTCACCCTCTCTATTTGTCTTTTTTACCATTATTATTGAAAGTGAAAATAAAAGAAAATCCCAAATTTTGGGTTTTCCCCAGAAAAATAAAGGGGAAATCTTCCAATGGAGACACTAGTTCTGGTGCCTTTGGGGTCTCCTAATTTGCACGGATTTCCTCTCAATTCCTGTTTGTCTATGGGACAGGAAGTGAAAGAAAATCTATGCAATGGGACCCAGATGGTGAAAAAAAAATTGACAGGGGTTATAACCCTCCCTTACTCTATCCAAAATGCCTATAGTTCTCCTTTAAGGACAATTATATGGAAAAGGAATACAAAATGAGGGACTTTCTTACATGTGATAGCACCCAGGTAATCTATCTGCTTGAGTGTAGTTGTAGTATGCAGTATGTGGGGAGAACTAAAAGAAATGCATGGAAGAACATACTAGAAATATCTTAATTGACAAGACAGGCAACGCCATACCACAACATTTCAAAGCCTGCCAAGGTGCTAACCACCAAAAATGGAAGTTTTTATTGATGCAAAGGGTAATACTGAATTGGAGGGGAGGAGGTTTTATCACCGCTCTAGATAAAAGGGACAATGAGTAGATATACTGCCTCAGCACTCTAGCCCCAAGAGTTTTAAATGTAGATTTTGATTGAAACTTTTTTTTTAAGTGATCTTTTACATATAGGAATGGGGTTTTTGGTGGGAGCATGTGGAAAGGGGGATGTCCTCATTCGGTTATCTGTCTTTAGGTGCTGGCCTCGAACAGAGGTAAACCCTGGATGTGTATCCCTTTAAATGCTTGAAAGACTGGTGGCTTTGTAAGTAGGATTTTATCTTTCTAATATAAAAGTTTTTAAGGCTGCACAAGGAGAATACTTTGTCACCTTATGTTTTTGTGTGGTAAGTGTCTGTGAAGCAGCATCAGCCTGAGGGTGGAAGGAAGTTTGAGGGAAGAAGCTGAGTGCAATATGGAGCTGCCCTGTGAGAGAAACTGGCTCCTGGGAGTAAGCAGGAACAATTCTGCCAGGGAGACAATGCTGCATTTGGGCTGCACTGCAAGGGAGGAGGAGAGAGGGGAACTCGCCACTATTATCCATTGACAGCAAGGCTGGGAGAGAGATTTTTACAGATTACAAAGTCTGTGGGAGTCCAGCCTTGGCTATTACCATCTGACTAATGTGGTCTGTACTCTTTATCAGCCTAAAGATCCCTGGAGTGCTGTCAAACAGGTAACTGTTTAATAGAGAATACACCTAACCAACTGTGCTGTTAAACAACAGAACAATGACTGTTTGGTAGAGTTTTGATTCCCCTTAGCAGAGAGAATGACAGGAGGAGTTTATCTCCTTGAAAGAAATGTGTAGCTAAGAACTGCATATGATAAAAGTAGGTCTCCCTGACTGTAACCTTATTAAACCGTCCAGCAGATTTCTAATATCAGCATTATCTATATTGTCCACATTCCCTGCTTCATTTATATATGATTATTTAACCACTTAAGCTCCGGAAGAGTTTACCCCCTTCATGACAAGGCCCATTTTTTGCTTTTCGGCACTGTGCTACTTTACCTGACAATTGCATGGTCATGCAACGCTATGCAAATGAAATTTATATCATATTTTTCACACAAATAGAGCTTTCTCTTGGTGGTATTTGATCGCCACTGGGTTTTTTTTTATTATTATGTAAAAAAAAAGACTGAAAATGTTGAAAAAAATAAATATATATATATATATTTTCTGTTATAAAACATATTTAATTAACCACTTGACCTCCGGAATGTTTTATCCCCTTCCTGACCAGAGCATTTTTTCCTATTTGGCACTGCTCTACTTTAACTGGTAATTCCGCGGTCATGCAATGCTGTATCCAAACAAAACTTGTGTCCTTTATTCCCATACATAAAGCTTTCTTTTGGTGGTATTTGATCACCACCAGGATTTTTATTTTTTGCGATATAAACGAAAAAAGACTGAAAAATTTGAAAAAAAAAACTATTTTTGACTTTTTTGTATAAAAAAAATATCCAACAAACTCAAATTTTGTCATACATTTAGGCCAAAATGTATTCAGCTGCATGTCTTTGGTAAAAAAACAAAACAAAAACAATAAGCGTATATTGATTGGTTTGAACAAAAGTTATAGCGTCTACAAACTATGGTATACAGGTGCATCTCATAAAATTAGAACATCATCAAAAAGTTAATTTATTTTAGTAATTGAGTTCAAAAAGTGAAGCACATATATTTTATATAGATTCATTACACACAGAGTGATATATTTCAAGTATTTCTTTTTTTTTTTTTAAATTATGATTATGGCTTACAACTAGTGAAAACCCAAAATTCAGTATCCCAGAAAATTATAATATTACGTAAGACCAATAAAAAAAAAGATTTTTAATAAAGAAATGTTGGCTTACTGAAAAGTATGTCCATGTACAGTATAGTATGCACTATACCAATACTTGGTCAGGGCTCCTTTTGCATAAATTACTGCATCAATGCGCGTGGCATGGAGGCGATCAGCCTGTGGCACTGCTGAAGTGTTATGGAAGCCCAGGTTTCTTTAAAAGCGGTCTTCAGCTTGTCTGCATTGTTGGGTCTGGTGTCTCTCATCTTCCTCTTGACAATACCCCACAGATTCTCTATGGGGTTTAGGCCAGGTGAGTTTGCTGGCCAATCAAGCACAGTGATACCACGATCATTAAACCAGGTATTGGTACTTTTGGCAGTGTGGGAAGGTGCCAAGTTCGCTTCTCCATAAAGCTGGTCAGCAGAGGGAAGCATGACGTGCTCTAGAGTTTCCTAGTAAAGGGCTGTGTTGACTTTGGACTTGAAAAAACACAGGGGTCCAACACCAGCAGATGACATGGATCCCGATATAATTTAAGTGACAACTTTGTGTAAAACCAAAAAACATTTTTCCTTTTGTCATTTTCCAAAAACTTATGGCAAAACAAAAAATATTCCATGGGCTCAACATGCCTCTCAGTAAATAGCTTGGGTTGTCTACTTTCTGAAAAGGGGTCATTTGGGGGGATTGTGCTATCTTGGCACTTCAGGGCCTCTGAAACTGTGACAGGTACAGTGAGGGAAAAAGGTATTTGAACCCCTGCTGATTTTGTACGTTTGCCCACTGACAAGAAATGATCAGTCTATAATTTTAATGGTAGGCTTATTTTAACAGCGAGAGACAGTATAACAACAAACATATCCAGAAAAATGCATTTAATAAAAGTTATGAATTTATTTGCATTTTAATGAGTGAAATAAGTATTTCATTCCCTATCAGTCAGCAAGATTTCTGGCTTCCATTTGCGAATAATTGCACCAATGTTTGGTCTTGGCCATGGTGGAGAGATTGGAATCTGATTGCTTTTGTGGACAGGTGTCTTCTATACAGGTAATGAGCTGAGATTAGGAGCACTCTCTTAAAGGAAGTGCTCCCAATCTCAGCCTGTTACCTGTATAAAAGTCACCTGTCCACAGAAGAAATCAATCAGATTCCAATCTCTCCACCATGGCCAAGATCAAAGAGCTGTTCAAGGATGTCAGGGACAAGATTGTAGACCTACATAAGGCTGGAATGGGCTACAAGGCCATCGTCAAGCAGCTTAGTGAGATGGTGACAACATTGGTGCAATTATTCGCAAATGGAAAAAACGCAAAATAACTGTCAATCTCCCTCGGTCTGGGGCTCCATGAAGGATCTCTCCTTGTGGAGTTTCAATGACCATGAGAACGGTGAGAAATCCCCAGAACTACACAGAGAATCTGGTCAATGATCTCAAGGCAGTTTGGACCATAGCCACCAAGAAAACAATTGGTAACACACTACGCCGTGAAGGACTGAAATTCTGCAGTACCCACAAGGTCCCCGTGCTCAAGAAAGCACATGTACAGGCTAATGAACATCTGTATGATTCAGAGGAGGACTGGGTGAAAGTGTTGGTCAGCTAAGACCAAAATCAAGCTCTTTGGCTTCAACTCAACTTGCTGTGTTTGGAGGAGGAGGAGGAATGCTGCTTATGACCCCAAGAACACCTTTTCCACCATCAAACATGGAGGTGGAAACATCATTCTTTTTTGGGGGTGTTTTTCTGCTAAGGGGACAGGATAACTTCACTGCATCAAAGGGATGATGGACGGGGCCATGTACCATCAAATCTTGGGTGAGAACTTCCTGCTCTCAGCCAGGGCATTAAAAATGGATTGTGGATGGATATTCCAGCATGACAATGACCCAAAACACACGGCCATGGCAATAAAAGAGTGACTCAAAAAAGAAGCACATTAAGGTCCTGGAGTGGCCTAGCCATTCTCAAGACCTTAATCCCTTAAAAAATATGTAGAGGTAGCTGAAGGTTTGAGTTACGAAATGTCCAAGCTTCGAAATCTGAATGACTTGGTGAGGCTCTGCAAAGAGGAGTGGGAAAAAATCCCTCCTGAGATGTGTAAAAACCTGGTGGCCAATTACAAGAAACGTCTGACCTCTGTGATTTCCAACAAGGGTTTTGCCACCAAGTACTAAGTCATGTTTTGCAAAGAGGTCAAATAATTATTTCACTCATTAAAATGCAAATCAATTTATAACTTTTTTGAAATGTTTTTCTGCATTTTTTTTGTTATTCGGTCTCTCACTGGTAAAATAAACATACCATTAAAATTATAGACTGATCATTTCTTTGCCAGTGGGCAAACGTACAAAATCAGCAGGAATCAAATACTTTTTTTCCTCACTGTAGGCTGGAAGTGTAATGAGGAAATAACACCCTTTAAAAGCCTGAAGGTGTTTATTGGATTTTGGGGACCTGTACACAGCTAGACTGCCAAAAAGTCTCTCACATGTGGTATCCCTATACTCAGAATAAGTAGCATAATGTGATTTGGCGTGTACTTCCACATATACCCATGACATGTGTGAGCAATATATCATTTAAGTGACAACTTTGTGTAAAAAATAAAAAAACAATAATTTTCCATAAACACGTGGCAAAAATTAAATATTCCATGGACTCCACATGCCTCTCAGCAAATACCTTGTGGCGTCTACTTTCCAAAAAGGGGATCAATTGGGTGTGGGGGGGGGGGTGTTTGAACTGTCTTGCCATTATATAACATTAGAAGCTTATGCCACACATCACCCACTCTGCAAACCACTTGAAGACCAAGCCTTTTCTGACACTTTTTGTTTACATGAAAAAATATATATTTTTTTGCTAAAAAATAACTTTGAACCCCCAAACATTATATATATATATATAAAATGGTGGGAATTGCAATTTTTTTTGTAACACAGTATGTGCGCAGCAATTTTCCAAACGCAATTTTGTTTGGAAAAAAATACACTTTTTTATTTTATTGCACAAAAACACAATATATTGCCCAATTGTTTGGTAGTATATAAAAGATGATCTTACGCCTGAGTAAATAGATACCAAACACGACATGCAGCAGAGACAAACTATGTACATTTTTAAAAACCTTTACAGGTTACCACTTTAGATTTTCAGAGGAGTGTAGTGCTAGAATTACGGCCCTCAATTTGACGTTCGTGGTGATACCTCACATGCATGGTGCAATTGCTGTTTACATATGACACGAAACCGATGCTTGCCTTTGTGTGCGAGCACAGGTGCTTTAATTTTTTTATTATTATTTATTTTTATTTTTAATTTTATTTTTACACTGTCCCTTTCATTTTTTTTAATCACTTTTATTGTAATCACTAGGAATGTAAATATCTACTGTGATAGCAATAGGTAGTGAAGGTACTCTTTTTGGAAATATTTGGGGTCTATTAGACTCTAGATCTCTCCTCTGCCCTTAAAGCATCTGACCACACCAAGATCGGTGTGATCAGATGTTTTCCCAATTTTAAAATGGCACTGTTTATATCTAGCGAAATGCTTTTAGCTTCCGGTTTCTTAGGCCAGAGAGATGATTAGAGCTGTTCTGGTCTCTGATCAGCTCTATGGTCCGCTGACAGAATCGCTGGCTGCATTCTTGGGTTCCCCGGTGGGTCAGGAGAGCCAGAGAAAACCGTAGAAGGCAGCTGGAGGCATCCCCTCCCACTGCTTGAAAAAGCCACTAATTAGCCACTAGGATTGCTTTAACATGAAAGTCGGCCGCCGGCTGAAAAAAAACAATACCAAGATGATGCCTAAATCTGCAGGCATCATCCCGGTATAATCACTCAAAGTCCAGTGACGTACCAGTACGTTGCTGGTCCTTGTTGGGCATATATTGTAATGTTCTTTTTTTTTCTTGCAGCCTGTGGGCTGAACGAAAAAAGAGAACCTAACCAATTCCTCCATTCATATCGACCAATGTGAATGAAGACATTTCTGCCAAAAAAAGTAAAAAAAAAAATATATATATACCAAAGCATAGGGGCGATAGCCCCCATGCTTCAGCATATACGTTCTTTTTTTTTTAAACTGCAATTACTGATTTATGTATTCTGAAAGCACACTCTGTTGCTGTCAGAATAAACGGATCAGTGCTGCAGCTGAATTGCGTTCCTTCAAAGTTATACAAGCTGTACACTCACTACTTTACATTGAAGCAAAGTGTCATTTCTTCAGTGTTGTCACATGAAAAGCTTCGGTAGGCGAGACCACGTTCTTGGGGTCAGGTTTCAGCAAACAGGTCTCGTAGCTTCTCGATAGCCACCGGTGAAAGTTGATGTTTGTTTATACTGCCAATATCCAAAAGAATTTGGCAGTCGTAGTTATGTTTTATAGTAGTTTCCAGATGACTGTATTAAGACTATTTGAAGACTAAGAGACTACATTAAAAGACATGAAAGCTCCGTCTTTCGGACCAGGAGCAGCCGCTGCGTCTTACCGCGCCACCATCTGTAGCTGGAGGTAATACACACTGCAGAGACACAGACTGGACTGTGAGGCCTGTAGCTGGAGGTGATGAACACACTGTAGAGACAGACATTTGTGGTGATAAATTTCTCGGCATATAAATTGCTTTGGTCCACAATTGATTTGTACAGATCTTCCGTGAAAAACAGCTAAAAAAAAAACCAAGGGGAGTTAAATTTGCTGTTTTCACCTAATTTCTGCGTTGGCCAGTGAATGGGGAAAGTACGGCGCTGCAGAATCTGTGGGCTGCCTATCAAGACTTGCAAGCGCTTCAGGAAGGACACTATGGGCTCTATGAGCCTGCGTTTGAATTCTTGGTGGCTGCAGGACACTACTTTTGCTAGCCACTGCACCAGCTTAAACTACACTTATGGGACTCGCCACATCACCAAGTGTTACTGCAGTGCTGGTGTGTCTAAGACCAGGTTGTAGTAGGCTGCTGGTGCTCACCAGTTCACCAAAAGGTAGATCGGCTTTAATACTGGCACTCAGCTGCAAAGAGAATCATCAGGTAGGCCTGACCTTAGCAGGGACCACTATTCCATCATCTGACCTATCTGTCAGTGTGCCGCTGCTCTCTACAGGTTCGTATTCAGAGCCTAATTCTGACAGTGAGGCTTCCCCATCGCTCTGTCATGCTGGGGTCCTGTAGGCCTCTTCACTAGTGTACCTTTCGTTGGACATTTTAGCCACTAAATTTATAGGTACCTAGTGCGACTCACAGAAAAAAAAAGCATCTGGCTGTCAGGGACCTCTTGAACCGCTACAAAAAAATTTACCTGCTAGTGCTAGCAGAGATCAGGCCTGTTCTTGCTAAGGCTGCGGTTTTGTGTGTATCAAAAGTGACAGTGATCTACTGACACTGCACTTGTTAGGGGGGGCACTAAATGCAGGTGCTGGCAGGTGTCGGGGTTGATCCTGCTAATGCTGCATTTTTGGGGACACTATACTATTGGGGAGGCTAGTATAGTTCTGATCTGATTAAAGATATTGATCTGTTCAGACATTATACTAGTAATGGGGGTGTATAACGTGTGTGTGTGTTAGTGTAACTGGCAATCAAAGGGTTAAAATGTATTAGTGAATATGTGGCGGGCAATCTGATGCTATCTTGGATTGACGCTAACTAACACTAACTCTATCTGGTGTCACCGGTGACACTAATACAGTGATTGGAAAAAAGATCACTGTATTAGTGTACACTGTACTAATGATACTGTGACAGGGCAGTAAAAGGGTTAACTGGGGGGCAATCAGGGGGTTACAACTTTATTGGGGAATATGTGGCAGGTACGCTAATGCTATCTGGGACTGCTGCTAACTGCCGCTAACGTTATCTAGTGTCACCAGTGACACTAATATAGTGATTAGTAAAAAGATCTGTACACTGTACCTAATGACACTGTGAAAGGGTTAACTGGGAGGGGAGGGGTGCAATCAAGGGGTTAAATGTGCCTGTCTACGTAATCTGGTGTCAGTGTCGTTTTTTGTACTCAGAGTAGATGTTATCTCTTCTCATGCTGGATCCAAAAGGGACAGGAAAAAAGAGACCGTTATTTCCTGTGCCTGTCAGAACCGATCCGAACTGATTAGCAGATCCAGGCCAAAAATCATTGGCCTGGACCTGAAGACTGCCGAACACCCCCGGTTTGGTTCGCAGCAGAACGTGAGAACAGGCAAAAAATTTGTGCGAACACCTATAAAGTCTATGGGACACGAAAGTGAAAAATCAAAAGTGCTCATTTTAAAGGCTTATATGCAAGTTATTGTCATAAAAAGTGTTTGGAGACCTGGGTCCTGCCCCAGGGGACATGTATCAATGCAAAAAAAAGTTTTAAAAACGTCTTTTTTTCAGCAGCAGCGATTTTAATAATGCTTAAGGTGAAACAATAAAAATGAAATAGTCCTTTAAATATCTTGCCTGGAGGTCTCCTTAGTCTGCCTGTAAAGTAGCGCATCTTTCCCATGTTCATAACATTACCACAGCAAAATTACATTTCTAAAGGAAAAAATATCATTTAAAACTGCTTGCGGCTGTAATGTATTGTTGGATCCCGGCAATATAAATAAAAATCATTGAAAAAATGGTGTGAGTCCCCAACCCCAGTCCATTACCAGGCCCTTCAGGTCTGGTATGAATATTAAGGGGAACCCTGCACCAAAATTTAAAAAACAATGGCGTGGGCCCCCCCAAAATCCATACCAGGCCCTTCAGATCTGGTATGGATTTTAAGGGGAACCCCATGCCAAAATAAAAAAATGGTGGGGGTCCCCCCAAAATCTATACCAGACCCTTATCCAAGCATGCCACCTGGCAGGCCACAGGAACAGGGGGGGACGAGAGAGTGGCCCCCCTCTTGAACTGTACCAGGCCACATGCCCTCAACATGGGGAAGGGTGCTTTGGTGTCCCCCCTCAAAACAACTTGTCCCCATGTTGATCGGGGCAAGGGCCTCTTTCCCACAACCCTTGCCCAGGGGTTGTGTGGGTCTGCGGGTGGGAGGATTATCTGAATCTGGAACCCCCCTTTAACAAGGGTGCCCCCAGATCCTGCCCCCCATGTGAATGGGTAAGTACCCCAACTCATTTACCAAAAAAAGTGTCAAATAAGTAAAAATGACAGGAGACAATTATTTTCACAATTCCTTTATTAAAAAATAAAATAGAAAAAAAGTGTCCCGCGATGTCCACCCATCTTTATTCACAGCGTCTGATGGTCCAGAGAAAAAAAAAAAAACGGACTGCCCCGTGACTGCGGTTTTTTTGCTTTGACAGCTGTGTTATATAGGCAAGGACAGGGCCCATGACGTTATTTTTTTTTTTCCTTCCCACTTCAGTGTTTACTTTTGTAAGACTTATTTCAACTTAACGTTCAAAACCTGTCCCTTCTCTAGTTCACATCATTGTGGTAACGTTATACAACAAAAAAAAAAAAAAAAAAGGGAAGGGAAAAAAAAAAATTCCTTTCTTTTATTTATACAAAAGACTTAAAAAATTTTTTTTCCCAAATCTACGCCACTCCCCTACAACCCTCCCACTCTAATTTCTACCCCCCCCCCCCCCCGCCCTCACCATTGAACTTTTCCTTACTTTCCCAGATGTTATTTCTCCTTAAGGTCTTATACCTTCCAACATCTTCTGCCAATAGCTGTCCGAGGATTTATATCTTTCCCACCAATTCCATTTTATGATAGTGCTCCACTTGATTGAACCATTCTCTTAAATCTGGGCTTTCACTCTTTAACCAATTTTTTGGGATCATTCCCTTTGCAGCATTTAGTAGTTTTGATGTTACTTTTTCATGTATTGCTTTTGGGGAAGTTTGGCGTCATGGAACAGACAAGTCAGTCTATTGTTTTCTATCTTCTCTCCCGTAATCTCCTTTACACATGTAATTACTTCCTGCCAGAATACGCTAATTTTCGGGCAATCCCACCATATGTGTATCATCGTGGCTTTTTTCCACAATTTCTCCAACATAAAGGTGATTTTCCTTGGTTAATTCTATGGAGTCTCTCCGGGGTCATATACCACCTAACCAGGAATTTGTAGTTCATCTCAATGGTGTTTACATCCCATGCTTGGTTGTATCCTCCTGCAATCATTTTCTCAATTTGCTGCTCTTCCAAATTTGTTTCCAATTCTTTTTCCCACTTTTCTATGAAGGAAGGCCTTTTTTGACCTTCAAGATCCGATAGGAACTCGTAAACTTTCGAGATCCCTCCCTTCAATGGCGTTGATGTCATACAGAGCTTTTCCAACCCGTTTAAATCTTCTCCATCTCTAAATGGGTGCGGTGATGTAGTAACTAAGTGATTTAATTGAAAATATTCCTATTCACGCAGTTTCCCAACAAAATTAATTTCCAATACTTGTGCAGATTCCATCTTTCCTTTCCTAGTGATACCTTTGATTTGTGGATTCTTTATTCTAAGTCTTCGGAATATATCCTCACCCGGTGTAAAAAAATTTGTTTCTGTAAGGGCAATAATGGTGAATTGTGTACCCATTTTTGCTTCCGATATACTGCATCCCAAATTCTGAATACATTTTTTGTCCAATCATGTGAGTTAGAATCTAATGTTCTATACTTATTTAAAATCCAAATATTTTTGTGAAGCGTGGTTTTGCTTAAAGTGTTTTCTATCTCTATCCATTTTTTTTCTTTGTTTTCTTTCGTCCACTCAATCATACGTGCTAGGATTACTGCTTTGTAATACCTAAAAATATCAGGTGCTGTCTTTTCCTGGCAATTAATGCAAATTTTAATCTTGTCTTTTTATTTTGCTAGATAAATTTTGGCAATATTTTTTGTATAGTTTTGAAGAAGCTCTGTGGGATCCCTATTGGTAACATTTGGAATTTGTACAATATTTTTGGTAATATTCCAAGATATTGATTGTATGTTTTTCTTCTTAACTTCTGCCCTGATCTCGTTTAATAATGGAATGTAATTTGCAAGGTAAATTTTCTCAAGTGATGGTGTTAATTTTTTTTTTTTTTTTTTTTTTTTTTTTTTTCTGTCACTTCAGTCGACCATATTGAGAGGTGTGAATCAGCTTTACAGCTCATATATATTCCATCTCCTCTCGTTTGTCTCATCATTGTGACGTTTAATCATATCAAAAAAAAAAAAAAAATACCAATTACATCTGGCTATTGTAATATCTAACATCTTTGGCTAATCCCCCCCAGGGGTCACCTTAACCGAATGAAGGATGTCAACTTCTTTTTAGTGCTCCCCATCCCTCCTCCCCACCCATCCACCCACAGCCCAACCTCTCCAGGGTCAAGTACACCCATCTCTCCTTCCATATTCTAGGCCTATTTCTGTGTTCTACACCACATTTTTTTGAATTTTATCCACTGTTCCCACTCCTCAGAACCCGTAGCGCCTTTTCCCTCTATTGCGCGGGCCCTATTCTCCAGCATGTATGTCTCTTCAACAGCATCTATCCATTCCCAAATCTCGGGGCTCTCCTTCCTCTGCCAGTTCTTCGGGATTATTCGCTTCGCAGCGTTCAGGAGATGGGGAACTAATGACTGTTTATATTTTTTAATATCTCCACCTCCCCCATGGAACAAAACCTCCCAAGGATCATCTGCTATAACTTTTCCGGTTATTTCCTTGATTAACCCGCATATCTCACCCCAGAAAGTTTTTATTTTAGGGCATGTCCACCATAGGTGCGACATTGTTCCTATCTCCTGGCATCCACGCCAGCAGTACGCCGTTTTATTTTGATATTTGCATACTATCTCTGGGGTGAGATAGCTTCTGCTTATGCATTTATAATTCATCTCTGCCGTACGTGCGTCTCGTGCCGAGTTACAAATCATATCCAAAATTCTCTTAATTGTGTTAGCATCTTTCTTTGTGCCTAATTCCCTCTCCCATTTATCTATGTATGGAGGTATCTCCAGCTGGCCAACCTTCATCAAAACTTTGTACATTTTAGAGACTATATTTCTTTGATCTTCGGTGTCGCATAACCTCTCGAGTTCCGTGAGCTTATCTCCCGCCCTAATCGGGCCTGGTAACCCACTCACGAAATGACACAGCTGAAGATATCTCCACCCATCTAGCCCGCGTGTCTCCTTTCCAGCTCTAATCTCGTGTAATGTCATAATTTTACCCCCCCTAATAATGTGTCTTAGTTGTGTCTTACCCCACAGTGCATCCTTGCCTCCTATACTTTCAAATCCCGGTGGAAAAAAATTATTATCTACTAGTGAAATTAGTGGTGAGTTATAATTTCCAATCACTTTCTTATATACCCTGTCCCAAATTTTAAATACGTTATGTGTTATAACATGTGTGTCTTTATCAAAAATTCTAGCTTGTGGGGGATTCCAGATCATACTTCCAAGTGGTGCTTTACATAAAAATTCCTCTATTCTAACCCAGTGTTTTTCATTTTCTCGTTTTGCCCATTCGGCCATTCTAGACAGCACTACGGCGTTGTAATAATGCTGGATGTCCGGAACTGCCATGCCACCATGTGTTTTCTTTTGTTTTAGAACCCTGAAAGGAACCCTCGGTTTTTTGTTTTTCCATATGAAGCTCATTATAATTTTTTTTAAATTTCTCAAGTAATATGGGGGAAGTGGAAGTGGTACCATCTGGAATAGATATGTGATCTTGGGGAGTAGGAACATCTTAATGACGTTGATACGTCCTATCCATGAGAGGGCTTTGTAGGCATAGTTTTTACAGTCAGTTCTTATGGTGTCGAGTAAAGGTAGGTAATTTAATATAAATGTTTTCTTATTTGATCTAGCCAGCTTTATTCCTAAGTACTTTAGTTCTTCGGTCCATCTGAAACTATGTTCTTTTTTCAATGTATCTATTTCTGATTTATTTAAATTTATATTTAATATTTCTGATTTTGCGAAGTTTATTTGGAAATTAGACAGCTCTCCATATTCCTTTAGGGCGATCATTAACTTAGGCAGGGTAGTTATAGGATCAGCGACATAAAATAATATGTCGTCAGCAAAAGCTGCAACCTTGTGCTCATCTTTGCCGAACCTAAAACCTCTTATTTCTGGATCTGCCCGTATTGTTGCTAAAAGAGGTTCCATAGAGAGAACGAAAAGCAACGGGGACAGGGGACACCCCTGCCTCGTTCCATTTGCCATCTCGAAGGGCTGAGACATTACTCCGTTCACTCCCACCTCTGCCGTGGGATATTGATACAGGGTTTTTATCCGCTGGATCATTTTGGGTCCAAGACCCATATTCTCCAATGTCAGGAACATGAACCCCCAGTCTACCCTGTCGAAAGCCTTCTCGGCGTCAATCGACAGCAGCAGTCCTGGGGGTCCGCCCTCCCCTGTTTTTTGGAGCATAAGCAGTGTCCTGACCCCGTTGTCCTTCCCCTCTCTTTTAGGGATGAAACCCACCTGGTCTGGGCTAATCAAAGCGTTCATTGATCCCTTTAACCTCTCCGCAAGTATTTTTGCGTAGAGTTTCGTGTCAATGTTAAGAAGAGAGATGGGACGGTAGCTTGAGCATAGTGTTTTTTCTTTTCCTTCTTTGAGTAAGATCGTAATAGAGGCCTTTAAGGCCTCTTTGCTCATCTCGTAATCCTTACCTAACCCATTAAAATACTGGCACAACCAGGGGATCAAGACTTCTTTGAATGATCTATAGTAGGCTAATGTGAATCCATCCGGGCCTGGACTTTTCCCCAGAGCCATTCCTGCTATAGCTTTACTCACTTCTTCTTCTGAAATTGGTGTTTCCATGCATTCCCTTTCTTCTTCTGTAATTTTAGGCAACATTGCTTTTCTTAAATACTTAATGTTTCTCTCTCTACTATTTTTGAGCTGGATACCCTGTTTTGGAATTGAATAGAGCTCCTGGTAGTATTTTTTAAATACCTCAGCTACTTTCTTGGAAGAGTACTCTATGTGGCCATCTTTAGTCTGAATTTTTTCTATAAAATTCCTGGTTTTCATTTTTTGTACTGTTTTTGCCAGATGTTTACTCGGTTTGTTTGCCCATCTATACCTGTCTCCTAGGGTCTTCCTATATATTGCCTGAGTCTCTTGGTCCATTAAGTTTTTCAACTCAGTCCTTTTAATTATTAAATGTTTATACGTAGCTTGTGAGGGTTGTCCTGATTGTGTCTTATGCTTCAATTCTAAGCTGGCCAGCTCTTCTATTAATTTTTGGCGTTCCTTGCTTTTCTCTTTTTTCCGCCTTGATCCTAGCTCTATTAATACTCCTCTTATATAGGCTTTATGGGCCTGCCATAGAGTACATCCAGATATTTCTCCTGTGTTGTTTTCCACGAAGTAATTCTTTAATTCCTTATTGATTCTATTGAACCCATCCTCCCACCTTATCAATTCTTCATTTAAACGCCATTGCCCCAACTGTCTATTTTCTTCGCTTATTTTTAATTCCATGGTCATGGGTGCATGGTCTGAGTGAGTTATGTTTCCTATCCAGGAGTCCACCACCTTCTCTATTGTGCTGTGGTCGATCAAACCAAAGTCGATCCGGGAGTATGTCCCGTGCACAGGGGAATGAAACGTAAAGTCGCGTTTCTTAGGATGGTGTATTCTCCATATGTCAACCAATTGCAGGCTGGCTAATTTTTGCCTGAACTTTCTTAGTTGCCCACTGGTCTTCCCCTGTGCCCGGGCCGTACTATCCAGACCCGGATCTATACAGAAATTAAAGTCGCCCATTATTATCAAGTGCCCTTTTCTAAATGCTGTCAACTTCTCCAAGATTTTTAACACATAGTCCACCGGATTTTTGTTTGGCGCATATATATTGGCTAGTGTATATTCTTTCTCATTTAGTCTGCCTCTTAAAAATAAGTATCTGCCTTCTGAGTCAACTGATCTTTCTTCTAGCGTGAACCTGACTCTTTTTGAGAAACCGATGGCAACGCCTCGTGTTCTACTTGAAATAGTATCTCCTTGGTACCAGATCGGGTACTCCCCCGAGAATAGTCTTAGTCTTGATTGGTGTGAAATATGTGTTTCCTGGAGGAATACCACCTCTGGACCAAGCAGTCTAAGCTCGTTGAATATACTTCGTCTTTTGTGGGCTGCATTTAAACCTTTAACGTTATATGTAATGCATTTTATTGTGGTGGATGTCATTTTTCTGTGTCCCTACCGTCACATTCTATCTTTGGACCCTGGAGAGTTTTTACACGCCTATCTGACTTAAACCCTGGAGAGGTATCCCTACATTCCGTATATAAGCTAAAAGTGCAACTCCTAACCGTCACCCCCACTCCTACCCACCCCCCCCACTTCCCCCTTCCCTCCCTCCTCCCCTCCTCCTCCCCCCCCCACTCTCCTCCGCACCCCCTTCCTCACCCCCGTTAGTCCCTATTGATCCCCTTCCATCCCTATCTCCCACTTTCCCCCCATCCACCACCCCCCACCCCCTTTTCCCGGTCCCAAATGGACCCTTAAACCCTCGAGGGACCCACCTATCGTGAGCCACTCTCGGATACCACCTCCAAGGGTGGAGCTCTCGGTGTGTATCGTACCGAGCCGCCGTTTAACGCGGCGACCCGTTGGGCTGGCCAACTCCTAGGGCCCCATTTATTTTAGCTGAGTCCCCCCCCCCTCACCCAACTCCCCACCCCAGACCCCAAAGATTTATATTCCCAAGACAACCCACTGCTCATTAAACCAGTCCAGTAATGGGGGGGCTTGAATACCCAACTTCTCACAGAAGTCCCCTAATTCTTCAGGGAATCTTAGCCTTGCTGTTCTGCCATCTTTGCTTCCAAATAAACATGCCGGGAACCCCCACGTATATTTTATGTTTTGTTTTACCATTTGGTCTAGGAGGGGCTTCAGGTGACGCCTCCTAGCCAAAGTGTCTTTGGCTAAATCAGCGAAGACTAATACCCTTGCCTCCTCGTATTTGAGTGGGGTTTTCCCTCTTAACTTTATCCATAGGTTTTCTTTGTCTTCATAAAAACTGAACCTCACTATTATGTCCCGGCTTCTTTCCGTTCGTTTAGCATCGAACCTTCCTACCCGATGAACCCGCTCAATTTTGGGAAAGTCTCTTCCATCTAATTCCAGAATGGGGGTAAAGATTGCCACAATGATCTTCCTCAACTCTTCGCCCCTCTTTTCCGGTACCCCACGGATTCTTAGGTTTTGTCTGCGATTCCTATTTTCCTGGTCTTCCAACCTGTAACTGATTTTTATTTGGTTTTGCTGTATGGTTTTAAGTTGATTTTTTAAGTCAAGGAGGTCCCGCTCATGTTTATCTATTGTGTCTTCCGTTTGCTCGACTCTGGCCAATATATTCCCCAGATCTGTCCTAAGAGCCTGTATTTCCTGTTTGATTGAGGCCTCTAATGATTTGAACATTTCAGAGATTTCGTTTTTCGAGGGGTACTGTGTATCCAGTCTAAGTTCCTCCAGTCTAGTTGTCTCTAACGTGTTCTCCGCTAAAAGCTCTTCTCTGGAGTGGTCAGGTGTCTGAGCTCTCCTGTTATTCTCCCCAGTTTTCCCCTCTGCCGTGTTTAACGTTTGGGGCTCAAGATGGGTTTTCCCCGGGCTACCTCCCCGGGTCATGTATTGCTTAATGGAGCTCCCCGTAGTTGAACTCCCTGTGGTGTTGTCTTTGGGGGTCTTGGGTACCCCCCCCTCCCAGTTTTTGTCGTATTTCTACTCATGGTGTACTCCTGAATCTTGGGTGATGTCTTCTATTTTAAATCTATAGTTTGTGTTCTTATGCAGTGATTTGAGTTGACCCCTATATTCTTTAGGGGAATTTGTGGGGGTTTTTTAATACTGCCGGAGACAGCACACTTTATCCCTGGGCTTTTATTGGTATTTTATTAGTTCGCTGCTGGGATTGGTGCTCAGTGTGTTACTCAGTCTAATTGAGTTATAAGTGTTTCAATAACAAGCAGCATAGGAAAGGCTAAACAACCTCTGCAGCACTCACTCAGTCCGCAGGATACCAAAAAAAAGAAAATGCAGGCTATAGTGTTCCACAGTTAAAGACCATTTCCCCGTTCTTAATAAAGCTCATACCTTCAGCATTTCTTCAACCTTGTTTGACATGGAGGGGGCTGTTTTAATCTCTTACCTCATAAGCTGAGTTCATGAGACCGTTCTTACCCCAGTCCTTAAACCAGTGTGTGCAGCGTTTTCTGGAGATAGTATCAGCTCTCCGTTCCTTGTCCAGTTGTCAGGCTCAGGTGTCTGTGTGCTGTCAGGCTCGGGTGTCTGTGAGCTGCTTCATTCACATCGCATTCCGCTCTGTGTCCCTGTCAGCAGGGATGAATCTTACACACAGCGCTCGTTACCTTGCTACTGGAGAGAGAGAGGGAGGGGGGAGGGAGGGGAAGGGAGGGGGCCGAGGGACCCAAGACAGGCAGCGAGGATTATCTCGGCTCTACGGCCGCTTCTAGTGGTTCCTAGAGAGAGTCTGCCTGTGTTTGCCTGTGTTCAGGCACTCGGAAACCCCTCCAGTCCCTGTCCTCCGCTGTGCCGTTTGTTTGTTCCTCCACGAGGCCTCTCAGAGCCGGCCAGCCCACACACCTCCATCTCCTCCCCTCCCGGCCGACGTCCTACGTCATGACCCGCCCCCACCTGAGGTCACATTCCTAAAGATCCATAAATCTCTAGTACTGATGGTGTTAATTTAATCCCAAGATAGGATAGCTCCCCCTTAACCCACGTAAATGGGAATTCTTTTTGAAGGGCCAGAATATCTTTTTTTCCTAATCCGAGGTTCAATATTTCTGTTTTTATAGGGTTTATTTTGAAATTTGAAAGTTCACCATACTTATCCACTTCCGTCAGGATATTTAACAGAGTTTCTCTAGGCTTAGTCACATACACCAGGATATCGTCGGCGTAAGCCGCGATTTTATGTTCTTTTTTCTCTACTCTCACCCCCTCTATCCCAGGGTTGTTTCGCAGGGTCGCCAGGAAAGGCTCCAATGACAATACATATAGAAGAGGCGAGAGCGGGCATCTCTGCCGCATTCCATTGAACATTTCGAACACTGGCGTCATCTTACCATTTACCCTTACTTTTGCCGTAGGTCCATTATAGAGATTGTTTATCCACTTAATTATTTTAGGCCCCAATCCAAGATGTTGTAACGTAGTCATCATAAATCCCCAGTCTACCCTGTCAAACGCTTTTTCTGCATCAATTGACAGGAGTAGATCTGGGGAAATGTTGATGTTCTTTCTTCTCAGCATCAAGATTGTTTTTATGCTGTTGTCTCTTCCTTCTCTACCCGGAACGAAACCGGTCTGGTCAGGGTTTATCCAGAGTGGCATCAGACTTTTTATTCTGGTGGCTAATATTTTGGCATAGAGCTTCGTATCCGTGTTCAATAAAGCGATGGGCCTGTAGCTTGAGCAGTTGACTTTATCTTTTCCTTCTTTAGGTATTATGGTAATATGTGCCAAAAGTGACTCTTTTCTGATGTCTTCCTCTTCTCCTATTTTGTTTAGATATTCGCACAGCTTTGGAATCACTTGATCTTGAAATTTTTTATAGTATCTAATCGTAAATCCGTCTGGCCATGGACTTTTACCAGTAGAGGTTTCTTTTAGTGCCATCTTGATTTCTTCTTGTGTTAACTCCTTTTCTAGGTCCATTAAAAACTCGGGTTTAATTTTTGGTAGATTAGCGTTTTCTAAATATATTTGGATCATCTTCTTCTTTCTTTCTGCTTGTTGGCTTGTTTCTTGCTTTTTTATTGCGTACAAAGAGCTGTAATATTGTGAAAAAGCTTGTGCTATATCCGTAGTTTTGTTTTTTATTTCTCCTTTTTCATTTTTATCTTCTATGTAGTTTAAGGTCTTCTTTTTTCTTAGGATGTTCGCAAGATATATTCCTGCTTTATTACCCATCCTAAATCTCTCACTTACTACCCTATTCATTTCCTTTCTGTCTTCTTTTTCCAACAGTTCTTTTAGTTGTTCTCTTTTTAGGATCAGGGACCGATTTATTTCCTTTTTAACTTCCTTTTTATGTCTTTGTTCCAGGTTGTGGATTTCGTTTTGGAGTTTCAGCATATTCCTTTCCTTCTCCTTCTTCTTTCTCGTTCCTATAGATATTAATTTTCCCCTAATAACAGATTTATGTGCCTCCCATAGGGTTGCTCTTGACAGGCCAGGGGTGCCATTTTCCTGAAAATATTTTCAATCTCGTCTTTTATAATTTTTACAGTATCTCCGTCTTCCAGTAATTCTTCATTAATTCGCCATGTACCTCTTTCCATAGACTCTCCCCGAAGGTTTATCTGCATAGAAACTGGGGAGTGGTCTGAAAATACTGATGTTTCAATTTCTGTCTCAAGTACTTCCTCCAGTAGTCTATGTTCCAACATGATGTAGTCTAGTATGGATTTTGTGAACTGTTGAGAAATATGTGTAATCTTTTATGCCTGGATGCTGTATTTGCCAAACATCCACTAATTGCAATTTATATAATTTTTTTTTAATCCTCCTTAGTTGTTTTCTTTCTCTATCTCGTACAGTAGATGTAGAGTCTAGATTGTGATCCATGATGAAGTTAAAATCGCCCGCTACTATGAATTTGCCCTGTTTGAATTCAAATAGCTCTGTCAGTTTCTCTGCTAGAAATTTTTTAGGGTTTTTATTGGGACAGTAAATATTTGCTAATGTGTACTTTGTATCCTGTATTGTCCCTGTGAGGAAGAGGAAATGTCCTTCTGGGTCAGCTTTCGTCTTTTCGATAACAAAGCCGCTATTTTTTCCGAATCCGATTGCAACGCCTTTTGATCCTCTGCTTGGTGAATCTCCATAGAACCAGATTGAAATTTTTTTGGAGTATATTTTAACTTTTGAGTCTTGCATTATATGCATCTCCTGTAGGAAAAATATATCAGCCTTAAGTCGTTCCAATTCCCGTAGGATTACACGCTTTTTTGGGGGAGTTCAGCTCTCGGACATTGTATGTCAGAATTTTGACTTTATTTATTTATTCCATTTACGGCTCTGGCTACCCGCCCTGCCCCCCCAAAGGAGGGCCCATATCCAAGGGCCAACACCCGGGGAAACCCCACCGTCCAAACGGTCGGTCAGGCAACACAAATTTCTTGGTGAGACAATCCCAAACCCTCCCCCAACCTCCCTCCTATTCAGTTTCCTAATTCCCTTCCCCCAATTCCCCCCTCCCATTCCCCCCCTCCACCCCCCTGAAACCCTGAACCCTTGCGCGCTTAATCGCAAGGTCATGAGTAGGTACCCTATAATTTAAGGGTTTCTTATTCCTACTCCTTTACCTGAGGTGGAATTCTATTTGGCCCCTTGAACCACGCTCTCCCCACAGGCTAGGATGGTATCAGTAGAAAGCGCCCTTTCCTCCAGGTCCCCACCCCGCACCCCCCCATGCCTCTATCCTTTTATACTTTTGTTTTAACCCTCCACCTAATCCCCCCAGCCCCTCACCCCCTCTTCCTTTACCTCTTAACCTATTTCCTGTGCACTAGCTGCCAGTGTGCTTCATCCCCAGTCTGCCTGTCTAATTTGTTAGCTGCTTCATCCAAATTTTTTGGCAGGGGAATTTCCAAGATCTTACAGAAGTCTGGGATTTCTTCCGGGAATCTCAGTTTTGTAGTTCTTCCGTTTTTTTAACAATTAAGCATGCTGGAAAGCCCCAGTTATATTGAAGGCCATTTTCTTGCAATGTTTTTAATAACGGTTTTAGTGTCCTCCTTCTTCTCAGAGTATCTTGGGATAGATCCTGAAAAATCTGAATTTCCTTTCCCTCATATACAATTGATGTTTTCCCCTTTAAACTTTTCCAAACTCTTTCCTTCCAAGCTACCGAAACGGACTACAATGTCTCTCGGGGTCTCACTCGGGAGACCCAATGGTCTTCTTGTTCTGTGATCTCCTTCGATCTTTAATTCATTTATTGCTTCGTTAGTGCTTGTTGGGTTGAGAACTTGCCCAATTACCTCTATTAGATTTTCTGTTTGGGGCGATTCTGGAAATCCACGGATTCTTAGATTTTTCCTCTTCTCCTTATTTTCCTGGTCCTCAAGTCTATACGCCTGTTCCTGTTGTTCTTGCTTTAAAATTTTAATTTCTCCTTTTAACTCTTTTATTCTTCTTGTATGTATGTCCGCTTTTTTTTCTACCTCCTCAACTCTAGCAAGCATATGTCCCATATCTTAATGGAGTTTTGTCATTTCTGATTTTAGTGAATTTTCCAGCGCTGCAAACATCCTTTCCATGTCTGTCATTGTTGGTAATTGGACCGTTTTCTGATCGCTTGTTGTTCTAGGGAGGGTCTCAGGTTCAATTTCTTGCTCTGTTCTGTTATCTGGGGTTATACTGTTGTCCATGATTGTTTTTATCTGATTCTTTTTATCTTTTTTTTCCCTTAAGTTTCCACTAGTCTTCCTTTAATATTTTGCTGCTTTTCCCCAGCCATAGCTGCCCCTTCCTCCTCTCCTCCCTGAGTTACATATCTGTGCATTAGGCCAGAAGTGGGACTTGTACTGGGGCACAGGGCTTTTGCCACCACCCCTCCACCCCTCCCACTTTTGCCCCTCATGAGAAAGAGGAGGGAGGGGGAAAAAAAAAAAGGAAAACAACGCAACCGAGATTTAAGCTTCAGACAATTTTCCCTACCGGTTTCTTTACCTAAAACCGTCCCCTTTAATTGTTTTGTTGTAGAATGTTGTGGGATATAGAAAAGTCTCTATCCAGCTTTCAATACAGTACCTTACCTAAGTGGCAGCTGTTGTTTACTCATTCATATCCTTATTAGCAATCATATCCTTATTAGCAACCATCTTAAAAACTTGTCTCAAAGTTTGTCACATCCAAAACAGTGTTCGGGTACCGAAAGTCAGTGGTGTCTCTATTTCCTTTCTTAATAGCAGATATATGTACAATCAAATCAAATGCTATTCACAGCTTTTTACTTATTACTTGTTACTTATCTGGGGGTAGAGGGTAATGCGATTCTGGTTTAATTATAAACATCAAAGGTTGCAATCACTTATCTTGAGGGGGGGCTAGAATCTTCCTCCTTTTCCAGCGCCAGTTTCTCTTTTTTTCTTTTATTGTGTTTTTAAGTAATCTCCCAGCAAGAAACTCTGGGTCATCACACACTCTGTGCCACAGACATCCCACTCAGCGATGCAGCCAGGGGACAGGTGCAGGAGAGGGAAGAGAGCGAGGAACCTCACAGCACTCTCGATGCTCCGATCCGACATTCACCCCCCTCACACCGCCTCCCGTCTTATACCTTCCGGCTGGATCCGAGCGTGCAGTCCGCAGCGTCCTTTGTGAAGACTCCGGAGGAGAGTTGGGGGAAGGTGAAGCCGCACGGCCGTTCACGCCGCCGCCGGGATCCGCCACTGAATCTCCGGGTCTCAGCTTCGATCTCCCACTCCTCTCCCCACCTCCGACACCACAGGAGAGCTTCCTACCTTACCTCCCACGTAAGTCCTGCATGGGGGGGGTCGATGTCACTATGCTGGGAGGCTGGGCTGGCAGCTATAGCATCAGCGAGGGCTCGCAGGGTTGGAGACCTGGGATCTTACGGTGCTCCCTCACTCAGCGCCATTAACAGGCTCCTTCCCGGCTGGAAAGCCGGGCCAATGACGTTAGAAGGGGCAGGGTCACCAGTTTACATCACCAGGTGGCCCCACCCTCAGCTATATAACTATCATTGCGAAAAAGCTGCAGTTGGCGTGACGCCTCCCATGGACGCAGAGTTTTTAAGTTTTTTTCTCTGGACCATCGGACGCCGTGATTGAAGATGGATGGACCTCACGGAACACCTGTCATTACTTTTTGGACACTTTTTTTGGGTGAATGTGTAGGGGTACAATGTACCCGATACTGATTCACATAGGGGGGCAGGATCTGGGGGCCCCCTTGTTAAAGCCCCTCACCAGCAGACCCCCACAACCCCCGGGCAAGGGTTGTGGGGAAGAGGCCCTTGTCACCATCAACATGGGGACAAGGTGTTTTGGGGGGCCCCAAAGCACCCTGCCATTGTTGAGGGCATGAGGCCTGGTATGGTTCAGGAGGGGGGCGCTTTCTCGTCTGGTATGGATTTTGGGGGGTACCCCAACGCATTTTTTTATTTTGGTGCAGGGTTCCCCTTAAAATCCATACCAGATCTGAAGGGCCTGGTATGGATTTTAGGGGGGACCCCCATGCCATTCTTTTAAACATTTTGGTGTGGGGTTCCCCTTAATATCTATACCAGACCAAAAGGGCCTGGTAATGGACTGGGGGAGGGGACTCACACGATTTTTTTTCAATGATTTGTATGTATATTGCTGGGATCCGGCAAATACATTACAGCCGCAAGCTTCCTGGCTTCAAAAAGAGGCATCTGCTTTGAAAAATATCGACACCCCAGACATCACATTCTGTCCTCTCCTGTGCTCCATCAATCCATATGTGCTGCTTTCTGAGGCTGTCTGGTCACCCCGGCTACCACACTCCACTCCTTACAGCAGCAGCTCCATCTTGGGATCCTGGTTACCCCCTCCTCCCAGCTGCAGATGCACCAATGACTGTAATGCATGAGACCAACCACACACTGTGCACACTTTGCTCTGTTTGTCTGTTTTCCGCTTAGACAGTGGCGGCCGCTCCATGGGGGGTGCAGGGGTGCTGACCCCCCAATCCATGTGTCCAGCCCCTGATCTACATGCCGGGCGTCGGACACATGGATTTCAATGTTTATTTGTTTTTTTTAAGCACATGACTATAGCCGGAGGCTTTAATAGGCTTCAAAAAGAGGGTGGGCTTGGGGGCGTAGTACACTAGTGAATTAATATTCGATATTGTCTTTCTGATTCCCCTCCTGGCCAATCAGGAAGCGGATTGAGCCAATTGGCCGAAAGGAGAAACTATCGTATTGGCCGGTAACAGGGGCGGGTAGGATGTACGGAGAGTGCTGGGAGATGGCTGTCCTGATCAGAGCGATCTCTCTGCATCACCGCGTGAGTACCACACATGGAGGGGAGGGGTGATCAGGTGTATTGTATGCCACCTCGGGGGGTTGGGCGGTTTGTCAGCCGCCACTACTCTAATGCCGCGTACACACGAGCAGACTTTTCAGCATCAAAGGTCCGTAAGGTCCGACGGTCTTTCCGACAGACTTTCAACGGAGTTTCGAATGACCCGACTTGCCCACACATGAACGGACAAAAGTCCATTCGAAAGTCTGTTGGTTTGAACGTGATGGCATACGAAGGGACTAGAATAAGGAAGTTCATTGCCAGTAGCCAATAGCTGCCCTTGCGTCCTTTTTTTTTTGTCCGTCGGACTAGCATACAGATGAGCGGATTTCTCGATAGGAACTGGGTCCGGCGGAAAGATTTGAAACTTGTTCCAAATCTAAAGTCCGTCTAATTTTCAACGGAAAAGGTCCGCTGAAGGTCCGATGAAGCCCACACACGGTCGGATTGTCCGACGGATTCGTTCCGTCGGACCTGTCTGGTCGAAAAGTCCGCCCGTGTGTACGCGGCTTTAGAGATCTCTCCAGGCTCTCAGAATTGCTGCTTTAGGTGTGTGGGCCTTGTGCAAGATATACAAAGCTGGTATATCAAAAATTAATATTTGGCTTACAAATAAAATTACCATGGGTAAATCAATACACCCTGTATGAATGCATTCAATGTTGTGCTGAAAAAGCCTTCAGCTTCTGGTATAGCCTAAATAAAACCATAACAGGTGCATATAACAGATACAGACAATACAGAACATATAAATCCTAGGCTTCAAGGTTAAAAGTGGTAATTAAAAGTAGAAAATAAATTATTGCACGTAAACGATATACATGAGTAATGTAAGTGTATGGTCTTAGAGCAAGAATATGGCTGAAAAATAATAAAAAACATGGAGCCATATACAAGATACACCAATGAGCAATAACTTTTCTGACCACCCATTTAATATCAAGTAATTCCCCCTTTGCCTCCAAAACAGCCCTTACCCCTTGAGGCATGGACACCACTACAACTCTGAAGTTATGTTGTGGTATCTTCTACCAATAGAAAACCTTTCATTCCTCTAAGCTTCGAGGTGGGCCCTCTATGGATCAGACTTGTTTTCACAGCACATGCCACAGATGCTTCATTGGATAAGATTTGGAGAATTTGAAAGCAAACTTGTGTTCTTCAAACCATTCTTGAACCAATTTTGCTGTGTAGCAGGGAGTATTCCTGACAGCACCATTAATATAGTGCTTCAACACTTTCCACCACCTTTGTGTTTCCAATTCGGTGTGCTCTCACATTTTAACCTCTTCAACTCCCAGGAAAGAAACAAGAACAAAAACTACATAGTGCTTTAACGTTTAATAAAACCAATTGTTGATAGACATACACTAAACTCACATTCAATAGTGCACTCAAACCCAGTGCACATAAGAGATAAAAAATTTTAATACAGTGCTCAGTATTAGCATTGGCATCTGGCATACATACAGGCTGTATAATAACCCCAAACAGCCACCAAAAACACTAACCCCCCCTTTTTTTGGCTTATGGGGAAAAAAACAAACCTGAACTAGCTACTATTAACAAAAAGCTAAGAAGCCCCAAAATAAATAAGTAAATAAAATGTGGAATACAAAGCAACAGAACTTGCAGCTGATAAAAAAAGTCCTAAAAAAGACTGTTGGGTCAGTTTAAATTGCAGTGAATGTACTGAAGGTGGGTTTGTACTCCATTTTTCCTAGCCATACAAACTGTAATTCACTACAAAGCATCAATAGCAAATATACAGCAGTACTCTATATAGTATGATACTAAAAGTGCGCTACGCTGACTGGTCTTTCCCTTAAACCAATGTCAGCTGTCCAACACACTGACAAGAGGTTGCTGGGAAAGCAGCCTTTATAGTTGGTGGGCTGTAACTTTACTGTGAACCAAAATTGGTTGAAATGGTGTAAACTGATCTTGGCCAATGATGGCTCAAGCAATGCACGGACTTACATTCAGAATGTGTGTTATAAAAAGTTTGACGTGATGGTACAGAACTCCTCCGTCCTCATGAAACTTTTCTTTTACTTTACACATAGCAACACATTCTGACAATGTAATGGGCATAACAGAACATTATTGCATATCTTTTTGGGACAGCCCACGGTTGCTCCCATTCTGGCAGCAGGTTCCGAAAACAATCAACCAGCTCACAGGCATTTCCTTAACTGATGACCCTGCCACAATCCTTCTGAATTTAAAGCTTTGACCAGGAAAAGGTACAAAAAAAAAATCACTGCTGCAATTCACTTCTATGAGATTGCAGATGTAAATGGATGATCATCGTTCACATCTGCCTACATCCACGTACTTTCAGGTCAGTTTTTTTCTAAATAGAATAAGACTATGTCCTTTTCTGCTTGGACAGATCTAAACTGATCTAAATGGATGCTGTCCATTAACATTTGTTCAGTTTATGTCTGTTTTTAGGCATTAAACATATTTTTGTTTATACTTTTATCACCTATAATTAGTTTCTTCAACAAACGTATTCAAAAATGGTTGTGCCGGTCTCCTGGGTTCCTCTATGCCCTTAACAATCATGGAGTATTTAGGAGTGGTGGCTCGCTGCACTTCTGGGCCCCTGATGACATCAGTTCTGACAAAACGCATAGAGAGGAGCCATAAGTCATGATGTCACCATGCATGTGCACAATTACTGGGAAATGTAGTTTTGCCATCAATTGTTGTTGCCCACACTTTTTATTTGCATATGTCTATGTAAGTGTTTTTAACAACCTAATAAACTTTTTATCGTGGATATCACACAGGGCGGTACTCTCACTTGTAGCCACGGGGGAGACCAGGTGAAAGGGAGCTATTTTAAAATCCCTGTTGAACATTCACTTTGCCAAAGGTCCTGGTTGTAATACTGATTTCTGAACTTGATTCTAGCTCTATTTTAGGCAAGCAACATGCAGCCTACCTTGCAAAAGCAGAATTTTCTGCATCTATATCACAAGCTCCCTCTTCAACATAATGGCAGTCTAGGGAAGAAAAGTCTTCTGCAGAAGACTTTTCTTCTCTAGACTGCCATTATGTTGAAGAAGGAGCTTCATGCAACATGCTTGCTAATGTTGTAAAGGTCATTGCCTCTGCCTCCTCATGCTCCTCTTGGGTACAAAACAATATGCAGAGACCTGCAAAGTACTGCAAAACCTTCCTTGTTCATAAACAGATAAAATGTACAGTCTATGATAATTGGGTCCCTCCTAAAAGGATTTTCCCTCCCCCAAATCTTTGCTAAACTCCTATTGAAGATGTTCCTTCCTTCAAAGGTTCTGCAGATAGAAGGTTTGAGACACTGCTAGAGGCTCTCTTTAATCTTGCAGCTCTCACTTCAATTTCAGTATGTTACACTGCAGCTAACTGTATTAGGACAATTAACCTACATAACCCTGTACAGTATTTCACAACTGTGCTGTACGCAGTAGGGGGGGCCATGTTTGCCCCCCCCCCCCTACTGCCCGCAGCACCCTGTGCTTCTCTGGGACCTTAATTTGGTTCTCTCTTTAGAAACCATCCCTTGAAAGTATCAGGAATATTCCACTAGAAGTTCTTGTTGGCAAAGTAGCCTTTTTAGTAGCTATCACTTATGTCAGTCATGAATTTTAACTGGCAACTTTTTTTTGTAACAAGCCTTACCTCATACTTCATAATGACTATGTTGTTGTACACCCAATATTGTCAGTTCCTCAAAGAGTGGTTTTTAGTGTTTCACTTCATTGAGGCATTGCACTGCTATCCTTGGACAGTGAATAAGGAAACTGATTTCAAGAGCTTACGTTCTTAAGCAAAATCCCCACCCTGCGCTGTTATATTCCCATTCCACCAGAGAGGGTGTTTCCTGGGAATTTCGCCTCTGTAGCCCGAATGTCTAAGGCTACCACCAAGTCTTCTGTTCATATTTTCTCAACGTTTTCCCAGGTAGACACCTGTTCCTCTGCAGATGCAACTTTTGACTGCAAGATTCTCACAGCAGCACTTGGGCCTATTGACTCCTGTTGTTTTTTGGGGCAGTTGGCACATTTCTGTTGGAGATGTTTTTATGGTGTTGAATATGCTGCCTGTGTCCTGTACTGCATAAATAAGATAAAAGGAATTTAGACTTACCTGTAACTTTCACATCTTCAAGTACAGTACAGGAAACAGGCCTCCCTCCCTTGCCTTGGTATACTTTGCATTGCTTGCTACAAAACTGAGACTACATGGAGTGGGGTAGGATTATAGGGCAGGTGCCCCAGAGTTGCATTTACTCAGAAGCCTGCCAGTGTCCAATCACCTCAAGGTATGCACCTATAACCCATGGTGTATAAATATGTTACCTGTGTCCTGTACTTCAAAACTCCTTTGTTTCTTTCTCTCTCTTCCCCCCACCTTCACCTCACCTTTTACAGTTTCCCCCACTCTTATTTGAAAATTAAAAAGTTGTTTCCAATATAATCTCTATATCTCAATGATATTTGAACCGATGGTCAGGCTATAACTACAACATAAAAATAATGCAAACATGTGGCCTCCTATTGGGCACAACGAATTGCACTATGCTGCAAGTTGCAATTAGAGATAGGCTTGGGTGTGTTCGGGATACTAGTCCCAACCCACTTGCCTGATTCCCACAAGGAAGCCAACACTGCACATCGCTAATCACAGGCAGTGAGACATTTCCCAGCCTGTGCAGCTGCGGACCGGGAAATGTTTCACTGCCTGTGATTAGCAGTGTCGGCTTTCTGGCGGGATTGGGCAGGTGGGTTTGGGACTAAGATCCCGAAAACGCCCAAGCCCATCTCTAGTTGCAATGTATGTAGATGTATTTTTGTCACTGTTGAAAATACTGCCATTCTCTTTCTTGCTGTGATCTGTCAATGTGCGTTGTATCTGTACCAGTGGAACTGTTAAATTAAAAGTGAATAAAAATAAAAGATAAATAATCAGAAAGTGAAATATTGATATTCTATGATTCACATTTACCTGACTAAAAGAAACTTTATACAAAAACACTCTACATTCACTTTTAACTGCTTGCCGTGAATTACTGTAAAATGTGTTCTTTGTTAAACTTTAAAAAAATCCTGATATAAAAAAAGTGTATGTTATATACTATTTACCTAATTTTTCATGGTTTTCCTACAACATATAATTTAATTTAGTGTTCCATCTATACATACAAACAAATGTAGTCTACTGATATAAAAAGAATTTGACATATGGCATCTGGAAAGTCTCATAATTATACAGTCTTTAAATTAATTACCAAGCCAAAGGCAAGCAAACATTAACAGCCATAAAGAGCTTTTCTGCATTAGCTACTAATGAGTTCATTTAAAGCTATCAAGTAACTCATTTTAGAAGCATGGTCTGCATTTATTCTTATCCAGTCAGATTTAATCATCACATCCTGAACTTGAGTCATTGTTAAGCATGAAATTACCATAAAATGACAATTGTTAAACATAGACAGATTTACCTTTACTTTGAGGTCTTTAAAAGAAAACAAAACCATCAAGTGCAGTTGTTGTGCTTTAGGAAGTGAGTTTGTTGGACATAAAAGGATTTCCCATTTGCTTTTATACAAAATTTTCATGCTTTTGCACTGTTAACATAGCTAAATGGACATTGTTTACTACAGCTTCAACATATTTTCCAGTAAGAGTTTTGCTTCTTTAGATTCTGATATCGCTGTAAATAAAATGTTCAGTAGTTTCTCCTGCAACAATTATTTTTGATGGGTGTAATTATAGTATTCTGTTAGTCATTAGGAAATATTTTTGAACAAGAGCAGGGGGAGCTGTCATATTATTTAAAATGCCATTATACTGAAGAAAATCCATATTTTGAAAATTATGTTAAATGTTTTGCACAAATTACCTTCCTGTGCTTCACGTACATAAACATCCAGTGATTATTTTACCGACTAGTATTTAAACCCTTGAGAAGCGTTGTGCTCTACTGTCTCTTCTTCCAGAGCAAAAAACGACAAAGAGTGTAGCGCTAAAACCTGATCACACATAGGTGGGTAGGTATACAGTGGAAGGGATCACCAATAGAGAGACCCATTTAAGACTGAGAAAACCCGTTATAAATGTTTATGGTCAAACAATAAACAGCAGTGTTTCAGTCCTATAGATAAACAATTTGTATAACTCCAGTATCCCAAAACGGCAGACAAGCTTACTACCACCGAGAGAAATGAAGGCTTACCAGATGTGGTGGACCCAGCAGGGCATACGCCAAACTGGGTCAGATAAGGCTTGGGTGGTAGAAAGCTGTGGATATCTGTGGTGTCGCAGACTGCTTGATTCCTCCAACTGGTGTCCGGGTCCTGGAAGTTGTGTGGAATTCAAGGGATATGGATAGTTCTGTAAGTCCCAGGAGGGAGGGGGTGAGGTATTCCGTGTGTGGTTCCCTCAAACCGATCATTCATTGGGTGTAAGTAGAGAAGAAAGAAAAAAGGGCCACATAGTGTAAATCCGCATAAAAAGTTTATCAAAAGATATAAGGAAATACACTCACGTATAAGTCCACAAGATAATGCAGCGCTGAGAAAAAGTGGCGACAATGGGGTCCTTCTTCCAGAGCAGAATGCTCCTACTTTGTTGGGGCATTACCAATCAAAAATACAGCTATTATAGTATTAGTAAGGCCACATAAATCATTGCTCCTTGTGAAGAAAAATATGTCCCTCTACCTGTGCTTCAGATCTTCAATTTCTTTAAAAGCTAGGCCAGCCTAAGAATTTTCAGTATCCAACACTTCTGAGTGGATCAGAGGCCTTGTCTCCTGCTGTTTGATGTTGTTCCAGCTGCTATCT
The DNA here is from genome assembly GCA_037952925.1 of Lithobates clamitans. Taxonomy (NCBI): domain Eukaryota; kingdom Metazoa; phylum Chordata; class Amphibia; order Anura; family Ranidae; genus Lithobates; species Lithobates clamitans. The sequence goes on from JBBGZY010000821.1 coordinate 1,832,582, forward strand.
TTGCATCACTTCAGGACTCAACAGTAAAGTAAGGCCAGTAGATAGAACTAGAGTGTGCAATTGGGAAATGAACATCCGACACACACAGGAGATTCTTCAAGAGCAAGTAAATATGTAGTTGGGTAGGTCATTATATGGAGCTTACACAAGACCGAAGACTCTTTTCACAGTGCAAAACCAATGAGCATTATTAGGTGCATATGGGTTCCCTCTGGGTCAAGTCTCATTGGCTGTCTCAGTCTTATTTCTCCCGATCATGACTTGATATATTTTACAGCATACTAACATTACTACACAAGTTATTTTGAGAGTTATTCCTCTTATTAGCTGTCTGATGCACAAAGACGTCCTGTTTGTCTTCTTTAAGGGCCAATTCACACTATTGCACTGACCACATTAAAGTCTACAGTTTGTCTAGATGCAGATCAGAACTTCCTAATGACGGCCGTTCCTATTGGCTGAAAAGCATCAAGGTTTGATCGCGTCATTGAGACCACATATCCGCCCAAAATTGCTATCTCAGGGAACCGAGCCTTACCGTGCACTAGCGGCATCTACAATCGAGACTGGCCGGTGATCCCTATCATCATACATGCTGATCACACCGGGTGCCAGGCTAAAGCACCTAAAAATGTGAGTGTATATATTTTTTAACTTCAAATTTTACAAATAAATCAACGGTTTTACACTATGGGAGCCTCCCTCTGTTGTTTCTCTCTTTCCACTCATGGAGGATTAGTCGCAGTATAGCTGACCTGGATTACACCATCCCATCTCGGGGTCTCATTATCCCCACAAAGTGCAAGTGACCATTCTAGCGATAGATGGCCAACTCATAAGAGTGAGTGCACATCCATGTGGGGCACCTGTGTCTGCACACCGAATTGGAGCACTGGTTTCTGATCAATGCAAGAGCACTTTACATCACATTGAAGTGGGATTGGGACTGTTATTATATCACTGTGAATCATATTGTTTTTTGCACTTGATACACTGTATAGCTGAGCACGGTGTTCATTCCTTCTTTCAAGCTCACTGTGACGCCAGGTGGCTCACATTCACACTGCTGCTGGCAATTATTTGAACTTTTATATTAATTATTTCTTGCACATTGGCACCAAGTTCTTTCTTTGTTTATATTGTCTAGATGCAGTAATGCTTCCCTCTGAGCTTCACCCTAAGAGAGTTAAGAGCTAGATCAGCAAAAGAATAAGATACTTGATAAAACTGAGCAGCCCTTTGCAGGAGCTCCACCAAGTCAGCTAGCAGTCTATTCTTCCCACTGAACTTATACTTATTCTAGCTTTGTGCCCATAAGTATCACAACAGGCAAGATGACTGATGTCTCACATCTCAGATATATTTGACTCTATGGAGACCTGTATGTATACAATGAACTAACACCAAAAGCCTATTTACTTTCTGTGTTTTCTATATGCAGGCCCCTGGGAGTGATGAGAGGAAACCAAATGTAAGTTTCTAGTTGCTCTAGATGGAGTCTAAACAGAGCTGCGGATGCTCTTCTTGCCAAAATGTGGCAGCACTGGGCAAGCATCAGCACTGTCAGATGAGAGAAATGACACATGCTCCCCCATAACTGGAGGCATCTGTTAATTTTTTTTCACTCCAAACTGGAGTGGTTAGGGAGCAAGGGAAAGGTGAATATGTAAAACTGGTGTCAGGATGGATCTGCTGCCTTCTACTGTTATCTGCTAATATCACAGTGTATGTATGTATAATTATGCATTAGGAAAAGGCTGCTCCCAGTTGCCCGAATGCCACACACCACCCATTTTTTGGACGGCTCACCTGCTGCACAAATGGACCTACCACTACTACCATCCATAACATACATGCCTTACTTCATTTCTAAATCAGTTGCCATTTACTTATGTGCTATCCTGTATCACTATATTGGTGGTGCCCCGGCTGCTTTTTCAGGTTTTGAACATCTTGAACACTTTGATTGCATATTCTGCCTTGTTTTATTTATAATGATGTATTAGCACTTCCTTTGTGTGTGTGTGTGTGTGTGTGTGTGTGTGTGTGTGTGTGTGTGTGTGTGTGTGTGTGTGTGTGTGTGTGTGTGTGTGTGTGTGTGTGTGTGTGTGTGTGTGTGTGTGTGGGCTTAAAAACTTCAGAAGGAGGGAGTGGAGAGAGAGAGAAAGTCTCAGCCACATGCTCTGAGGAGATTATTACGCAAGCATTCCTATGCTACAATAGTTTAACTTCAGCTGGTAATAGCTTTTTGAGTGTGTTTCTAAATCCTTGCGACAGAGTATTTTTGTACTATTGTTATTATCTCACATGCACAGTGTCAGATAGCTAGGTCTGTGCTATTTTATGAATGTAGTGGTCATCTTCCAGTATATTATTAGGTGAACCAATACAATTTATTTACAGCTCATGTTATTTTAGTTAACCTTGGTTTTTTTTGTCTGCAATTTTATAGCTAGTTTTAACTTAGGGCTCTATAACCAGCATAGACTGGAGACAGGTTAAGTATCTCTGGTAGTTCGAGGTCCAGTTGCATGTCAGATTAGAAACTACTAGGAAGGGGCTTAAGTGCAGATTGGATAGGCTGACGCTGAGTTCCATTGCCACGCCACAATTGCGTGTGATAAGCTGTGCTCCAGGCTGGTTGGACAACAATTAGATGATCTCCAAATGACAGCTGATCTTGTCTTCAGGTCTCCGACACAAAGACAGACACCTCATTGTGATCATCCTCAGGGACCCTGCAACTGTACTTTGCTGCAACATTCATCTGGAGGTATCTCTATTAATAACTATATATACCTGGGTATACAGTGGGGATGGAAAGTATTCAGACCCCCTTAAATTTTTTACTCTTTGTTATATTGCAGCCATTTGCTAAAATCATTTAAGTTCATTGTTTTCCTCATTAATGTATACACAGCACCCCATATTGCCAGAAAAACACAGAATTGTTGAAATTTTTGCAGATTTATTAAAAAAGAAAAACTGAAATATCACATGGTTCTAAGTATTCAGACCCTTTGCTCAGTATTTAGTAGAAGCACCCTTTTGATCTAATACAGCAATGAGTCTTTTTGGGAAAGATGCAACAAATTTTTGACACCTGGATTTGGGGATCCTCTGCCATTACTCCTTGCAGATCCTCTCCAGTTCTGTCAGGTTGGATGGTAAACGTTGGTGGACAGCCATTTTTAGGTCTCTCCAGAGATGCTCAATTGGGTTTAAGTCAAGGCTCTGGCTGGGCCATTCAAGAACAGTCATGGAGTTGTTGTGAAACCACTCCATTATTTTAGCTGTGTGCTTAGGGTCATTGTCTTGTTGGAAGGTAAACCTTCGACCCAGTCTGAGGTCCTGAGCAATCTGGAGAAAGTTTTCATCCAGGATATCCCTGTACTTGGCCGCATTCATCTTTCCCTCAATTGCAACCAGTCGTCCTGTCCCTGCAGCATAATGCTGCCACCATCATGCTTCACTGTTGGGACTGTATTGGACAGGTGATGAGCAGTGCCTGGTTTCCTTCACACATACCTCTTAGAATTAAAGCCAAAAAGTTCTATCTTGGTCTCAGACCAAAGAATCTTATTTCTCACCATCTTTGAGTCCTTCAGGTGTTCTTTAGCAAACTCCATGCGGGCTTTTATGTGTCTTGCACTGAGGAGAGGCTTCCGTCGGGCCACTCTGCCATAAAGTCCCGACTGGTGGAGGGCTGCAGTAATGGTTGACTTTCTACAACTTTTTCCCATCTCCCGACTGCATCTCTGGAGCTCAGTCACAGTGATCTTTGGGTTCTTCTTTACCTCTCTCACCAAGGCTCTTCTCCCCCGATAGCTCAGTTTGGCCAGCTCTAGGAGGGTTCTGGTCATCCCAAACGTCTTACATTTAAGGATTATGGAGGCCACTGTGCTCTTAGGAACCTTAAGTGCAGCAGAATTTTTTTTGTAATCTTGGCTAGATCTGTGCCTTGCCACAATTCTGTCTCTGAGCTCTTCAGGCAGTTCCTTTGACCTCATGATTCTCATTTGCTCTGACATGCACTGTGAGCTGTAAGGTCTTATATAGACAGGTGTGTGGCTTTCCTAATCAAGTCCAATCAGTATAATCAAACACAGTTGGACTCAAATGAAGGTCTAGAGCCATCTCAAGGATGATCAGAAGAAATGGACAGCACCTGAGTTAAATATATGAGTGTCACAGCAAAGTTTCTTAATTCTTAGGACCATGCGATATTTCAGTTTTTCTTTTTTAATAAATCTGCAAAAATGTCAACAATTCTGTGTTTTTCTGTCAATATGGGGTGCTGTGTGTACATTAATGAGGAACAAAATGAACTTAAATGATTTTAGCAAATGGCTGCAATATAACAAAGAGTTAAAAATTTAAGGTGGTCTCAATACTTTCCGTCCCCACTGTATGTACAAAATGCAATAAGCTTCTAATTACTTTGATTAGAATACTGATTCATTTCCCAGGAAGGTAATTCCCTCTGTTCGCAGAGGCCTTGTCCTGGGTGAAGGCATTGCCAACTTTATTATCAAACTCACACTTCCAACTAGTGAAGATTTCAAGTTTTCTTATTTACCTACAGGTTTAGTCATTTCTCATACACCCCCCCCTCAAAAAAAGAGGGCTACACTGGGAAACTGGGAAGGAGGTCTTCAAAGTGAACCTGTTTCTTTGTCTTACAACTTCTTCCTTTGCTGGCACTAGACTCCCAGAAAGCTTAATGCAAATAATAAAGGTCAGAAGTTTCTCAAAGCCATTGATCACAATCATACCTGCCTTGGATGTCTGGATGTAACTGATGATGCAGGAGACAGGATTGCAAACAGTACAGGCTTAAAAAAGTACACTCCCACTGACCCTCTATACATTTTTGTGTGCTATAGCCCCAGCAGATTACACGGGACAAGGTCATTTCTGGAAAATGACTTGACTAAATAGCATCAGTAGCTAAATGAATACTTGTTGCCTGGAATTGTTCTTTTACTAAAAAAAATAATGGCCAGTGTCTCATCATAGTGATGGACAAACGAGAATATATGGCAGGGCAGGAGACAGTACACAAGGGGCACCTGAAAGATGCTGCAGGCATGTACAAGCACCTCTATGTGCCTTCACATATACTATACAGGCCCTATAACTTCTTTTGCTTAGTTGCAGAAATGATCTTTCTTACCTTACCTTTCTTTTCTTAAGGTTAAAATATTCTGTTGTGTGACTGTAGGCAGGTGCTTGGCTAGAGACAGAGAGTGATTTAGCACACTGTGCTGCAGTGCTCTGTTCTCCCAATAGACTTCAGCTGAATAGGATAACACTACCTAATTTCTATTCATGGTGGGAGCTGACAAGTCGAAGGAGCTCAATTGACTTTATGGTTGGCAGCATTGAATCAAGGGAGATGATCCCGAAGAGAAATGGCAGCTGTTCCTGCTTGAAAATCATAGAGAGACCATGTTGGCTGTTTTTCATAATGATCATGGTCAATTAGGATCTGAAATAACTTTAAAACTGGTGAGAAACTGCTCCTGTTGGCCCTGCATGCAGGCTGAAGTAGAAGGCTACTATCACTCCTGCATACGATGTATACAAAGAAAGATATTACCCACCAGAGCAGCTCCAGTGGGCCATCTCCAAAGCCAAGGACAAATGGAGTTGGTGTGCATTGACCTGAATCAAGTGAATATGAAAATGTCTTGGTGGTGACCTACCACTTCGCCCAGTCTGCCCAGGCTTTCAAACTCAAGACTAACAGGCATATAAAGTGACCAGCATTCTGGTAGAGAAGTTCTTCATCCATCACAGCCTTCCTCAATGTTTACCCTCTGACCAAGGTAGAGACTTTGAGAATTATTAAGATACTGCTAAGTTCTGAACAACTCCTTATTACCTGCAAGGAGATCCACAGCCAGAATGATTCAACCACACCCTATTAGATATGCTTGGGAAACTTCCTTATGAAAAAAAAAAAAAACACTGGTGCAGACATATCTCAGCAGTTGTACATGCCTACAACAGCACAGAGAATGATGCCACAGAGTACTCCCCCTATATAATCATGTTCGGGAGAGAGTCCCGGCTACCTGTTGATCTGGCATCCAGCATGTCCTTAGACCAGATACAGTGGGGCAAAAAAGTATTTAGTCAGCCACCAATTGTGCAAGTTCTCCCACTTAAAAAGATGAGAGAGGTCTGTAATTGTCATCATAGGTATACCGCAACTATGAGAGACAAAATGTGGAAACAAATGCAGACTATCACATTGTCTGATTTTTGAAAGAATTTATTTGCAAATTATGGTGGAAAATAAGTATTTTGTCAATATAAAAAGTTCATCTCAATACTTTGTTACATATCCTTTGTTGGCAATGACAGAGGTCAAACGTTTTCTGGAAAGTCTTCACAAGGTTGTCACACACTGTTGCTGGTATGTTGGCCCATTCCTCCATGCAGATCTCCTCTAGAGCAGTGATGTTTTGGGGCTGTCGCTGGGCAACGCAGACTTTCAACTCCCTCCAAAGGTTTTCTATGGGGTTGAGATCTGGAGACTGGTTGGCCACTCCAGGACCTTGAAATGCTTCTTACGAAGCCACTCCTTTGTTTCCCGGGCGGTGCGTTTGGGATTATTGTCATGCCCTTGCTGATGGGAGGAGGTTTGCACTCAAAATCTCACGATACATGGCCCCATTCATTCTTTCATGTACATGGATCAGTCGTCCTGTTCCCTTTGCAGAGAAACAGCCCCAAAGCATGATGTTGCCACCCCCATGCTTCACAGTAGGTATGGTGTTCTTTGGTTGCCTCAGCATTCTCTCTCCTCCAAACACGACGAGTTGTGTTTCTACTAAACAGTTCAACTTTGGTTTTATCTGTCCATATGACATTCTCCCAATCCTCTTCTGGATCATCCAAATGCTCTCTAGCAAACCTCAGACGGGCCCGGACATGTACTGGCTTAAGCAGGGGGACACATCTGGCACTGCAGGATCTGAGTCCCTGGCGGTGTAGTGTGTTACTGATGGTAGGCTTTGTTATGTTGGTCCCAGCTCTCTGCAGGTCATTCACTAGGTTCCCCGTGTGGTTCTGGGATTTTTGCTCACCATTCTTGTGATCATTTTGACCCCACGGGATGAGATCTTGCGTGGAGCCCCAGATCGAGAGAGATTGTCAGTGGTCTTGTATGCCTTCTATTTTCTAATTATTGCTCTCACAGTTGATTTCTTTACACCAAGCTGCTTGCCTATTGCAGATTCAGTCTTCCCAGCCTGGTGCAGGTCTACAATTTTGTTTCTAGTGTCCTTCGACAGCTCTTTGGTCTTCACCATAGTGTAGTTTGGAGTGTGACTGTTTTAGGTTGTGGACAGGTGTCTTTTATACTGATAACAAGTTCAAACAGGTGCCATTAATACAGGTAATGAGTGGAGGACAGAGGAGCCTCTTAAAGAAGAAGATACAGGTCTGTGAGAGCCAGAAATCTTGCTTGTTTGTAGGTGACCAAAACTTATTTTCCACCATAATTTTAAGTGGGAGAACTTGCACAATTGGTGGCTGACTAAATACTTTTTTTCCCCACTGTATTTGTGATATCCCACAGGGCATTTATGTAGATCGCCTGAGAAACAAAAGAAACTTCAACCTGAGATTGAGAATGCAGTGCCTGCAACCAAGTGATTGAGTGTTACTAAGGAATCAGGAAGCATAGGCAAGCTGATTGGTGGAAATCCTTAGGCAAAAGTTTTGAAAAAACCATCTTCACCACTCAAAGGACTCACAAAATGCCAAACCTTCCCACTGCAGATTTAGTGTAAGGTGACTCAAACTCACCCCCTTAAACATCTAGGTGGGCCTCACTAATATCTGTAGCTTATGGACAAGGCAACCTTGCTCCTTCTAACAAATGGGGGAAGGGAAATATCTGAGGAGACTCAGGTGTGCACATTGCTGCTGCTTTGTGCACATAAACCTGCTATAAGCCTGTGGCCACAGGACTGAAGTTACTCCAGGCAGATCCAGAAGTGAGTTGACATGTGAACAGCGGGACCCCTGTTGCTGTATCACTGGGACAGGTGAGAGGACACTGCTGCCATTAACCTCTTGCTGCTAACAGAGACTGTGCACATAGGGACTGGGAATCTAACTAGCAGCATTATATACTGCTTACAGACTTTACTGGGACTGTACTCATGTGTACCAGTGTAAAGACTGAAACCCAATGCTAGCCAATTGAAGAACTAGGGCTAAAGACTGCTCACTCAGATAGCTGAACCACAAGAACTTTATTGTCCATAGTAATAGGTACCTCTTCAGGGAGTCTTAAATTTCATTGCTGACATTCATATAAAGAGTGAACTCTAAAATGTTTGTAGCCTACTATTTATCCACTTCAGGACCAAGGGGTTGATTTACTAAGGGCAAATCCACTTTGTACAAGTGCACTTGGAAGTGCAGTCGCTGTAGATCTGAGGGGTACATGCAAGGAAAAAAAAAAAATCAGCAGAGCTTCCCCTCGATTCAGATATTCCCCTCAGATATAAAGCGACTGCACTTCCAAGTGCAAAGTGAATTTGCTTTTAGTAAATAACCCCCCCGCGCCTATTTCTGACACTTGTTCTTTACAAGTTAAAATCAGTATTTTTTGCTAGAATGCTTAGAGCCCCCAAAAATTATATAGGTACTCTTTATGGAGGGATCTGGGGTCTAAAAGACCCCAAACCCCTTCTCTGGACTTCAAAGTATTCAAAAGGCCAAAATGGACATTTTTGGATACTTTGAATTTTTTTTAAATCAGTGCAGTTGGCTGCTAAGTAAACCGGAAGTGACGTTGTGACGTCGCTTCTGGGATGCTACATCGGAGACCCAATTGAAGCCAATTCTGGCTTTGTTCGGGTCTCCGGCCAGCTGGTGGAAGTGCCGTCAAACAGCGGCATGCTCTGTGTCTGCAAGGTGTGCTTTGCCTCTGAATGGCCAGCCAAAGGATGAAAATTGATCATGCAAGCACAGACCAGCTCCTATGCTTTGTGTGGTCAGTTTAGAACAAGGAAGAAAGAGGACTGGCGTGATCAAAAAGGTACTTCAGATGGAAGAAGTGCATGAAAATGAAACACTATGATTTCTCAAATACATGCACATAGCATACACTTTAAGTGAAGCAGTTGGAGCAGGTCAGCAAGTAACATCTAAGATTTTTTAATGTTCTATTATCCACTCGCAGGTATTAATCAGCCTTTCACCAGACTCAATGGAAAAATGGTGTGTTCTATCAAAAATATGTGCTTTGTCCATTCCCTTCCCCCAAACTGCCAACCAAATAATCCCTGTTTATCCAGTGCTACAGTATGCCACAGACCAAACTTTTACAAACACAAGTATATTTGTTAACTAAAAATGCAATTAGAACGGTAATACTAAAAACATATACTGTATGTACCTTATGTTTTCACTCTATTAATAGATGTACACCAAGCAACCATAAATTTATGACCACCTACCTCTTTTTCTAGCCCTTTTTGTAGTCTAAACAGCCTTCAGCTGTCCAGGTATGGACTATACTAGACCTTTGAAGGTATGCTGTGGTATCTGGCACCAAGCTATCAGTAGCAAATCCTTTAAGTCCTGTAAGTCACAAGATGAGGCCTCCATGGATTGGGTTTGTTTTTCCAGCACATCTCAGGGATGCTCAATTGGCTTGAGATCTGGAGAGTTTTAAGGCCAAGACAACACGTTTAACGCATTGTGTTGCTCAAACCCTTCTTGAACCACTTTTACAGTATGGCAGGGCACATTATCCTGATGAAAGGATGAAAGAGGCCATTGCGATCATAGGATACCGTTTACATAAAGGGGTGTATTTGGTCAGCAATAGGGATGAGCTGAACACCCCCCCTGGTTCGGTTCGCACCAGAACCCGCGAACGGACCGAAAGTTCGCACGAACGTTAGAACCCCATTGACGTCTATGGGACTCGAACGTTCGAAATCAAAAGTGCTCATTTTAAAGGCTAATTTGCATGGTATTGTCCTAAAAAGGGTTTGGGGACCCGGGTCCTACCCCAGGGGACATGTATCAATGCAAAAAAAACTTTTAAAAACGGCCGTTTTTTCGGGAGCAGTGATTTTAATGATGCTTAAAGTAAAAAAAAAAAAGTGAAATATTCCTTTAAATATCGTACGTGGGGGGTGTCTATAGTATGCCTGTAAAGTGACGCGTGTTTCCCATGTTTAGAACAGTCCCTGCACCAAATGTCATTTTTAAAGGAAAAAATCTCATTTAAAACTGCTTGCGGGTTTAATGTCATGTCGGGTCATGGCAATATGGATGAAAATCAGTGAGACAAACGGCATGGGTACCCCCCAGTCCATTACCAGGCCCTTTGGGTCTTGTATGGATATTAAGGGGAACCCCGCACCCAAATTAAAATAAGGAAAGGCCCTATATACTCTGAACAGCAGTATACAGGCGGTGCAAACAAGACAGGGACTGTAGGTTTGTTGTTAAGTAGAATCTCTTTGTAATTTTGAACATTTTTAACGTGTTTAGCTCCAGCCAAAAAATCTTTTCTAAGCTTTTTGGAAAACATAGGGAAGGGTTATCACCCCTGTGACATTTGTTTTGCTGTCTTTCCTCCTCTTCAGAAGATTTCACCTCACTTTTTTGTCCCAATGAAAAATGTTTTTTGAAAATTTGTTTTTTTTTGTGGAACAAGGATTGGAAAGCATCAGTGGAAAGGAGAAATTGTTTTCCCATATTAACTCTTACAGGAGAGAATTTCCCTTCCTAGGGGTAGATTTCATCTCACTTTCTGTTGTCTCCTTCCGTTTGCAAGTAGGAGTCGTTTGTAAGTTAGATGTTTGAAAGTAGGGTCCTGCCCTATATACTCAGCAGAAATTTGGGCCTTAGGTGTTGCTGTGGCCACAACACTGTAAGCCCTCACAGGGCCCTGCTGTGAAATATTAGCTCAAGAATTGTAATTACATGCCCCTGTTGAACAGGAGCTGAAAAATTAGGCCTTAGGCACTGGTGCTGGTGCCACAACACTGCAACCCCTCACAGACACTCTAGTTGGAACGCAGGAACGAGCCCTGCTGCAAAGTATTGCATCAAAAATTGTAATTACACGCCCCTGTTAGACAGGGGCAGAAAAATTGGGCCTTAGGCACTGGTGCTGGTGCCACAACACTGCAACCCCTCACAGACACTCTAGTTGGAACGCAGGAACGAGCCCTGCTGCAAAGGATTGCATCAAAAATTGTAATTACACGCCCCTGTTAGACAGGGGCAGAAAAATTGGGCCTTAGGCACTGGTGCTGGTGCCACAACACTGCAACCCCTCACAGACACTCTAGTTGGAACGCAGGAACGAGCCCTGCTGCAAAGTATTGCATCAAAAATTGTAATTACACGCCCCTGTTAGACAGGGGCAGAAAAATTGGGCCTTAGGCACTGGTGCTGGTGCCACAACACTGCAACCCCTCACAGACACTCTAGTTGGAACGCAGGAATGAGCCCTGCTGCAAAGTATTGCATCAAAAATTGTAATTACACGCCCCTGTTAGCCAGGGGCAGAAAAATTGGGCCTTAGGCACTGGTGCTGGTGCCACAACACTGCAACCCCTCACAGACACTCTAGTTGGAATGCAGGAACGAGCCCTGCTGCAAAGTATTACATCAAAAATTGTAATTACACGCCCCTGTTAAACAGGGGCTGAAAAATTGTGCCTTAGGCACTGGTGGTGGCGCCCAGAACCAAAAATGTTCTTACAAGCTATCAGCGTGATGATTGAGGAGGAAGAGGATAATTACTCAGGGATAGTCACTCAGCATCAGCATAGGCAGTCTTTGAAGGGATCTGAGATTTCAAAAAAAATTATTCGGTTACATCAGCATCAGGTGCTTGGTAGCTGGTGGTGATCCAAGACTGATTCATTTTTATGAAGGTCAGCCGATCGACCGAGTCGGTGGACAGACGCACCCTGTGATCGGTTACCACGCCTCCAGCAGCACTGAATGTGCATTCCGAAAGAACTCTGGATGCAGGACAGGCCAGTAGCTCAATTGCATACTGTGCAAGCTCTGGCCAGTGATCCATCCTCACGACCCAGTAACCCAGAGGATTTTCGGTGGGAAAGGTGTCCAAGTCTGATCTTGCCCCTAGGTATTCCTGCACCATGTAAAACAGACGCTGGCGATGGTTGCTGGAACCGATCATACCTTGGGGCTGCGGACCAAAAAATTGTCTGAACGCATCGGTCAGACAGCCACCTTCTCCACCGCTCCTTCTTTGACTGACCGAAGCCTCAGCAACACGTTGTCCAGAAACAGGAGTTTGTAACCTCCCAGTCTCTGGGAACGCGTTGCACAGACCTTTCTGCAAGGCCTCCCGAAGATGTTTCATCCTCTGCTCCCTCTGCGATGGCAAGATAAGGTCCGCAACCTTACCCTTGTAACGTGGATCAAGGAGGGTTGCCAGCCAGTATTGGTCCTTCTCCTTGATACCACGAATACGAGGATCCTTACGCAGGCTTTGCAGGATCAGGGAGGCCATGCAGCGTAGGTTTGCTGAGGCATTCGGTCCGGAGTCCTCTGGGTCACTAAGGACAACAACGTCCGCAGCCACCTCCTCCCAGCCACGTACAAGTCCATGTGTTCCTGGGACTGATCCCTTAAAGACAGCTGCTGATGCTGAGTGCCAGGCTCCACCTCCATACTGACACAATCTTCCTCCTCCTCGTCGTCCTCCTCGTCCTCTTCCTGTGTGATCAGCGGGCACGCAGGAACACTGTCTGGATAAAGGGGGCCTTGAGAGCTAAGGAAGTCCTCCTCTTCCTGCCTCTGTTCTGCCTCAAGTGCCCTGTCCATTATTCCACGCAGCGTGTGCTCCAACAGGTGGACAAGGGGGACAGTGTCACTGATGCATGCACTGTCAGTGCTCACCATCCTCGTGGCCTCCTCGAATGGTGACAGGACAGTGCATGCATCCCTGATCATGGCCCACTGGCGTGGGGAAAAAAAACCAAGCTCCCCTGACCCTGTCCTGGTGCCATAGTCGCACAGGTACTCATTGATGGCCCTCTGCTGCGTGTGCAGCCGCTGCAGCATGGCCAACGTTGAGTTCCACCTGGTGGGCATGTCACAGATTAGGCGGTTCTTGGGCAGGTTAAACACCTTTTGGAGGTCCGTCAGCCGAGCACTGGCATTATATGACCGGCGGAAATGCACACAGACTTTCCTGGCCTGCCTCAGGACATCCTGTAAGCCTGGGTACCTGCCCAAGAACCGCTGCACCACCAAGTTAAGGACGTGAGCCAAACAGGGCACATGGGTCATTTGTCCCTGTCGGAGGGCAGAGAGGAGGTTGGTGCCATTGTCGCAAACCACCATTCCTGCCTTAAGTTGGCGTGGCGTCAACCACCTCTGAACCTGCCCCTGCAGAGCTGACAGAACCTCTGCCCCAGTGTGGCTCCTGTCCCCCAAGCACACCAGCTCAAGCACCGCATGGCATCTTTTGGCCTGCGTACTTGCGTAGCCCCTTGAACGCCTACGGAGCACCGCTGGTTCCGAGGAAGAGGCCATGGAGAAAGAAGAGGAGGGGGTGGAGGAGAGAGGTGTGTCACAATCAGCATTTTGGAGGCGTGGTGGCGGAACAACCTCCAACACTACTGCACCTTGTCCTGCATCCTTACCAGCTGCCAGCAGAGTCACCCAATGCGCCGTGAAACTTAGGTAACGTCCCTGTCCATGCCTGCTGGACCATGAGTCAGCGGTAATATGCACCTTACCGCTGACCGCCCTGTCCAGCGAGGCATGGACATTGCCTTCCACATGCCGGTAGAGAGCCGGAATCGCCTTCCGTGAGAAAAAGTGGCGTTTGGGTACCTGCCACTGAGGAACCGCACATTCCACAAACTCACGGAAGGGGGCAGAGTCTACCAACTGAAAAGGCAGCAGTTGAAGTGCTAGCAATTTTGCCAAGCTAGCATTCAACCGCTGGGCATGTGGATGGCTGGGAGCAAACTTCTTTCGGCGGTGCAGCAGCTGGGGCAGGGAAATTTGCCTGGTACAATCTGACGTCGGTGTACCAAAAGCAGATTGCCCACAAGTACTTGGTTGTGACACACCTAATTCTATACCTTCATGCCTCTCACTGCAGGTCTCAGAGAGGACTGAAGGTCTTGTGGGGTTGGAAATCTCAGCTGATGAGGAGCAAGGAGAGATCCTCTTTGTTCTTTGGTGTGGGTCTTTTAGATACGCTTGCCAACGAACTGCATGGCAGGTCAACATATGTCTGGTCAAGCATGTGGTACCCAAGCGGGAGATGTTTTGGCCACGCGAGATACGCTTGAGACATATGTTGCAAATAGCAGCGGTGCGATCTGATGCACTCGTCTCAAAAAAGGCCCACACCAAAGAACTTTTTGAATAACGCGCAGAGACTGCAGCGCCCTGCACATGTGGAGCTTTGGGGTGTGATGCAGTCAATGTGCTGCCCTTAGGCTGGCCCCTGGAGGGCATCCTGCCTCGTTGGTGATGTGCCGCCTCCTCCTCCTCCTCCTCTCTCCTATCAGGCACCCACGTTGAGTCAGTGACCTCATCATCCCCTCCCTCCTCATCACTGGAGCAAACCTGGCAGTATGCTGCAGCAGGGGGAGCATGACTGCCAGATTGCTGTCCTTCTTGGGCACCCCCTCTGTCCGTGCTCATGTTATTGCCTTCATCGAGCTCAGTATCATCATCAGAGCCTTCCAAACGCTGGGCATCCTCCTGGAGCATGTACCCAACACTGTGGTCAAACAGTTCGAGGGAATCCTCAGGAGGACATGGTGGAGCTAGGGAAGGAGTCACTGATGACATTGAGCTGAGGGAAGAGGCCGCTGCTTTGCCAGACAAAGCACCCTGGGCATGGGTGAGAGAGGATGAGGAGGATGAGGACGGCTTGGTCATCCACTCGACCAAGTCTTCCGCATGTTGCGGCTCAACACGGCCAGCTGCCGAAAAAAAGACCAAGCGTGTCCCATGGCCACGTGCTGATGAGGATGCACCGTCTCCACAACCAGCACTAGACACAGAGCCTGCTTGCTCTCTCTTATTGGCTTGTGACTGTCTGCCTCTCCTTCTTGGCCTTCCAGACATACTAATGGCCTGTAGCTGCACTAAGCTGGGATAGAACACCTGTAATTTTCTTCAGGTAGCTTTATATACTGTAACCAGACAAGCCTGCCTGTCAGTAGGAAGATAACAGGAACGGATCTAGCTGAACACTGTGAGCAGGACGCACTGCACTAAATGTAAATAGTCTAGAAGATAACAGGAACGGATCTAGCTGAACACTGTGAGCAGGACGCACTGCACTAAATGTAAATAGCAGGAACGGATCTAGCTGAACACTGTGAGCAGGACGCACTGCACTAAATGTAAATAGCAGGAACGGATCTAGCTGAACACTGTGAGCAGGACGCACTGCACTAAATGTAAATAGGAATGGATCTAGCTGAACACTGTGAGCAGGACGCACTGCACTAAATGTAAATAACAGGAACGGATCTAGCTGAACACTGTGAGCAGGACGCACTGCACTAAATGTAAATAGCAGGAACGGATCTAGCTGAACACTGTGAGCAGGACGCACTGCACTAAATGTAAATGGCAGGAACGGATCTAGCTGAACACTGTGAGCAGGACGCACTGCACTAAATGTAAATAGTCTAGAAGATAACAGGAACGGATCTAGCTGAACACTGTGAGCAGGACGCACTGCACTAAATGTAAATAGCAGGAACGGATCTAGCTGAACACTGTGAGCAGGACGCACTGCACTAAATGTAAATAGCAGGAACGGATCTAGCTGAACACTGTGAGCAGGACGCACTGCACTAAATGTAAATAGGAATGGATCTAGCTGAACACTGTGAGCAGGACGCACTGCACTAAATGTAAATAACAGGAACGGATCTAGCTGAACACTGTGAGCAGGACGCACTGCACTAAATGTAAATAGCAGGAACGGATCTAGCTGAACACTGTGAGCAGGACGCACTGCACTAAATGTAAATAACAGGAACGGATCTAGCTGAACACTGTGAGCAGGACGCACTGCACTAAATGTAAATAGTCTAGATAGAAGATAACAGGAACGGATCTAGCTAAACTGAATACAGTGTATATATATATATGCAACACCTGGGATGCATATATATACACAATACACTGTAAGTGCAGCTAACTGACTGACTGTTCTGCCTAATCTATCTAACTCAAATCAAATGACACTGTCTCTCTCTCTCTATCTCTCAGCACACCGGAACACACACTACACAGGGCCGCCGTGCAGGCGGCCTTATATAGTGTGGGGTGTGTACTAAATCCCCTGAGCCATAATTGGCCAAAGCCACCCTGGCTTTGGCCAATTACAGCTCTCTCTACTGACGGCGCTGTGATTGGCCAAGCATGCGGGTCATAGTGCATGCTTGGCCAATCATCAGCCAGCAATGCACTGCGATGCCGCAGTGAATTATGGGCCGTGACGCGCCACACGAATTTGGCGCGAACGGCCCATATCGTTCGCAATTCGACGGACGGTCGAACAGCCGATGTTCGAGTCGAACATGGGTTCGACTCGAACACGAAGCTTATCCCTAGTCAGCAACAATGTTTAGGTAGGTGGTACATGCAAAAGTAACATTCACATGAATTGTAGGACCCAAGATTTTGCAACAGAACATTGCACAAAGCATCCCACTGCCTTTGCCAGCTTGCCTTCTTCCCATACTGCATCCTGATGCCATCTCTCCCCCAAGTAAGTGAAGCACATACACCCAGCCATCCACATGATGTAAAAGAAAATGTGATTAATCAGACCAAGCTCCTTTCTTTCTCTGCTCTGTGGTCCAGTTTCTGAGGCTCAAGTGCCCATTGGAGGTGCTTTGGCTGTGGACACAGGCAGTCTGCAGGTGAGCAGCGCCATATACAACAAACTGCCAATTTTTCTGCTTTCAACACATCAACTTCAGATACATTTTTCATTGCTGCCTAATATATCCCACTGACCTTCAGATGCCACTTTAACAAGATAATCAATGTTATTCACTTTACCTGTCAGTGGTCATAATGTTATGGCTGATCAAGTGTATACAGTATGTAAATATTTTTGTTAAAAAAAAAAGGAGGAAGTCTTTACCCTTCGGGATAACCAAAAGCAGCCCAATCGAGGAGTGGGCAGCACAGCAAATAATCACTAACAGACCAAAACAAACAACAACAAACTGGAGACTACACGGCTCAGAGAACCACCTGAAGGACCTTATGCCCAAAACTAACAGCACATGAGGCAGAAATGTCCATCTGGTAGAACAACATGTGAATGGAAGACAAGGCAACAGCCTTACAAATCTGGAAAACAGTTGACTGATGCTGAAAAAACAAAGAAACACTAAAAAAAACTCGAAGAGTGAGCATTAATAGGAAAGAGAGGAACCTGATCCTTGAGACCATAAACTTGAAAGATGGTCTGTCTGAGTCACCTAGAGATGATGAAGAGAGTCAGTCTTCCTGAAAGAAGCTGTAGCTGAGAGGTAAGCTCATACAGTTAAATTTCCTTTTGATGAATTGGAGCTGGACCAAGGGATGGGAGTACAATGTCTTGGTAGATGAAAATCAGAGACCACCTTAGGCAAGAAGAAAACTTGTCTCAACAACATCCTATTTTTTTAAGACAGGGCAAACAGATCAGACACTCATCTCATAGAGGTGATAGCTACAAGGGGAGCAACCTTGAGGGTGAGAGTAGAGAGAGGAATGTTTCTACCGGGTTGCAATGGCAACTTCTGAAGGGCAGAGGGAAGCAGATTCAGATATCACAGAGTCACAGTGGAATGGGCGGAAACCACATACAGTAGGACACCCCATTACTCAAAGACCTTAAAGAGTGAAAGGCCGATGGTCTCTGACACAAAATGGAAAAGGCAGAGACTTAACCTCTAATTGTCCTAAAAGACAAACACTGGTCCAGACCCAACTGCAGGAAGGAGAGGATTTGTCTCATAGCGAAGATCCAGAGGTGAAAGCCTTTAGACTTACACCAAGTGAAGTAAGCCTTTAACGTGCAAGCATAGTGCATGTAGGAAGTGGACTTTCCTTAAGCATCATAGAAATCATACCTAGAGATGACACTGTCCTTCAGAACCTGGGCTTCAGCAGCCATACTATGAAAGCCAACAACTAAGAAGCAAGGTGGTAAATTTGTCCTTCTAATGCCCCGTACACACGGTCGGACATTGATCGGACATTCCGACAACAAAATCCTAGGATTTTTTCCGACGGATGTTGGCTCAAACTTGGCTTGCATACACACGGTCACACAAAGTTGTCAGAAAATCCGATCATTCTGAACGCGGTGACATAAAACACGTACGTCGGGACTATAAAAGGGGCAGTAGCCAATAGCTTTCATCTCTTTATTTATTCTGAGCATGCGTGGCACTTTGTGCTTTGGATTTGTGTACACACGATCGGAAATTCCGACAACGGATTTTGTTGTCGGAAAATTTTATAGCCTGCTCTCAAACTGTGTGTGTCGGAAAATCCAATGGAAAATGTGTGATGGAGCCTACACACGGTCGGAATTTCTGACAACAAGGTCCTATCACACATTTTCCGTCGGAAAATCCGTCGTGTGTACGGGGCATTACAGTTAATCCTGGGAGTCTGGCAGGGCCCATGGTATGTTTGTTGGAAGTTTTACCAGGTTGACATACCACATCTGCCAGGGGTAATCCAATTTAGAGCAATGAGGCTCTCTGGAATGCCTTTTATCTCAATCCTGTGGAGCAGTTGAGGGAGAAGTGGAGACCACTTTATGAGTCCAGACGCTGCAGTCTGTTTGTAAACAGCTGACAAGGATTGTACATGTGGTTCTGCATAGGACAGAGTCTGTTCTACTTCTCTTGCCATGGTAAAACTTCTGGGTCCTCTGGTTGATGTATGCCACTGCTGTGGAGCTGTCTGCCTGAATCCAGATTGAATGACCCTCCGACAGGTTGGTCCAATGCTAAAAGGACAGCCAAAAAAAAACCTTCAACATGCTTATCAGGAGGAGACATTCCTGTGATGACCAAGTCTCCTGCACAAACAGGGTTCCCAGGACGCCTCTTCAGCCCAAACACTGGCCTCCATCATAAGAATCTTTCAAAAGAAATGAAGAAAGAACCTACTCCAACTTCATAGTCAGTTTGCTGAGCCACCAAGTCAGAGAGCCTCATCCTTGCCACCAATCAAATTGGCCATCCAGAGACAGGCGATCATTACAGAGGTCAGGAATAAAATTGGGTAAAGAGAACTGTCTTGAAGGAGGCTACCATCAGCCCCAAGATTCTCATGCAGAAGTGACAAGTCAGACGGCTTCTGGACTGAAGAGATTGCATCTGAGACTGAAGTCTAAGGCTTCTCCTGGGTAAGGAACACTCTGTCTTGAGACATGTCCAGGATCAGACCCAGATACTACAAGTGATTAATCAGTTTAAGTGACGATTTCTGAAGTTTTAGGGTGGAACCCAATTTTCTGTAACCTCACTGACTATTCCCTCAACAGGAGTTTGTCTAACATTAGCGATGCCACAAGAGTCAAAAGGCTAATTCTGAAATTAACACACTGGTGAGCACCCAAGGTGCCAAAGATAGGCCCAGTGGCCCTACAACAATCCTTAGAAAGTGCTGATGTGCTGCAAAGATGTGGACTTGCAAGCAAGGAACTTTAAAGTCTTAAAAAGCTAGAAGGTCTCCCCTATAAAGGTTGGCAATTACCGATCTGGTTAATTCCATTTATAATAACAAATAGAAATCGCAGCACTCAGCACGTTATCAAAAAACCCAAAACACCTGAAGTGTTATGATAGTGAATCCAACTTTGAAAATATTAAAAATAATCAAACATAGAATAGTTCTCATGAAGAAATATCAAGTGATATGATTCAGGTGATCTCCCTCCTCTAGTACTTCAATCACCCAGTGCGATCTCCACCAATGTCAGAAAAATGCACTCACTAGATTGTCTAATGAATAGAACAGCAAAAATCACTTATGATAAGATTCAGGTCATCAGAGGTATGTAGTCGTCATTAGCTCGCACTCATCCCATCTATCCCAATCACAGGACCCTCTTCAGAATGTATACAAGTGCATGGATCATGGCCAGAAAGTTTTATTTCCCATGGTAAAACAGCTCAGCATATCCCATCTGTAGTAATAAGTCACCAATGACAAAGAAAGAAAAATGTTATAGTGCAGTATTTACTGGTGAACCAGCATAAAAACAAACATATATCACAATTGTGCCTATAGCACTTACATAAAAAAACGCCAATCCAATCAGGGATAATGGCGGCAAGACCTCAAATGCAAAAACATCATGTGTGAAATAGTAAGCTGCAGGAAGGAGATGCAGGAAGGTTTGAAGGGAGAAAGAGAAGAGAGGAGGGGGCAGGAAACAAAACTCAAGTTTGTAGCTCTGGCACACCACCTCCTGCACCCAGGCATCTGGATTGTGGGGCAAACCTTCATGTGGAGGAGGATTTGGCAGAATTTAATGACAGACCTTTTGGGTGGACTTGAAGACAAACTGGTGGCTCTCTATGTTCAAGTCAGGGATGCGGAGAAATGAACAGGATGTTTCTTGACAATAAGAGAGAGAAGCAACTTTGCAATCTGCTCCTTGGGCTTCTTCCACTGGGGACAATGAGTGTTCCTACCACCAGTATCCTCTTTGATGAGAACAGATAAGGCCAGTCCGAAGAGGCAGTGTCCCTCTAAGAGCATGTGGATCAAACACTATTTTCAAGTCAAGTTTCCCATTTCATAAATTTAGCATAATTGCCCTGAGAGAAACATGGCTTAAGGGCTTCCAGTAAGCCATCACATCTGAAATTTTCACACCCATCTCTGACAGGGATTTAATTTAGAATCAGAGATTCTGCAGCTGATGGCTCAGAAGGCAATAAGAATGTAAGTAAATCAGATACAGAGTCTGGGTGTAGGAGTGCTTTTATAGTCTGTTCAATAAAAGTCAACAGAAAACTAGGGGAGTGTTCAAAAGTCTGGAATGACCGTAGCAAAGACTACAGTAGAGAGGGCAAAGGACCCAGCTACACTCAGCAGAGTCAAAAAGGACTTCAAAGATGCTAGAGACTCTAACAGCAGAGGACAACGTAATTACAGGCTGCATGCATAAAAAAAAAAATCAGTGGGCACACTACAAGCAGTCCTTGACATATTGGTAAAAAGTGAAGTGAGCTGGAGGCACCCAGTTCGGTAAGACTGTTAACTCCCCCTGTGTCTAGAATTAGACATGTGACTGCAAAGCAAATCAGAAGCATGCAAGCTCTGGGTGAGAGGCAAGCCTTAAGCACTCACAAAACATGGACAGCTAATAGGAAGTGAGGGTCAATGACTGGGTGATCGAATAGCCAGAGGTGACCAAAGTCATTGTAGGCAGTAAGCAGAAACGTACCACATTTCCATATATTTCTTTGAAACAAGAGCAGCAGCAGGGAGATGCTTACTTGACTCTATATGGGGGGAAAGAGAGTGTGCATGACACTCCACCCAACTCACTCCCACAGTGTTAACCCCTTCAATGACAGAAATGGTAGAAAACAGGGAATAATGATGCCCAGAGACCAGAGATATTTAAAGAGCTCCTGGTGCCTGGCCTGAGTGGCCTACTCACTAGGAAAGTCTTAGGAGACAGGGCAAACACAGGTGCAATGCCAGTGGCTCTGGACCTGGAAAGTGCTCCGGAGATGACTTTTACCAGAACAGAGTTTGAAAAGTGCTCCATGTGAAACCTAATGCCTAAAGATCACTTCTAGGCTAGCCCCGCAATGTCCAGTCCAGCGGAGTCCGAATGCTGTCCAGTCCAAAAGCTACTGTGATAGCTGCTAATAGGAAGAGAACTTCCCTGCAGAGATATAGAGAAGAGTATTGATAGGCGAAAAAAATTGTTAGAAAAAAAAAAAATAGGTTAGTCTTTAGTAGGGTTTCCATCCTTCTAGGACCCTAACAAAATACTGTGGCATGCTTCTTATAGAGGAGGGTTATCCTGGGTTGGCGGCCTACAGTTTTTATGTTTGCCAGTGTCCGGTACTATTGTAGGACAGAATAACCTGAAGTTTAAAGACTTCATTGTACCTTAATGGACGAGAAAGAAAGACAATTTTGTGCTATAAAAAAAGTTTTAACTGACATGGATAATGCACACGATAGGGAAAAACAATGACTGCTGACAATATTACAGGTCTTCTATCCTTGATTGGTATGCAAGATGCTACCTCAGTGCTCTTGACACTATTATATACATTACATTCTACAAAGAGATTGTACAGGCAAAAAAACACTCTTTTATCCTACTTGAAAGGACAGAGATGAGTGTAGTTTTTCATGTCTCCAGGCAGCTGACCCTAAGAAATAATACTGCTAAACATTTCAAACATAATAGGAGAGAGGGCGGGCTGGAAAGTTTAAAAAAAGATTCAGTCAGAAAGATATCTATACTGGATGCGTTCCCTGCAGGTACGCACTTAATGGTGCTTTCAATAGAACACATTTATCTCTTCCAAATGCACCTAAGAAATAAATTTAAATGGCAGTTTCTAGTTTTCAATTTGGGTTAGTCAGTAGTAGGAATCTTTTGGTGTAAGAACACATTTCTGTATATCTTGCACTTCACCTTTATGCCTTTTCTGGTCTGGAAACAGTCTTTTTTTCAGTTTTAACATAACAGCAAAATTAGGTCAATTGCAGAGGAAATAGATCCTCAAAATAAGAGTAACTATAGTAAAACCTGTAGAAATCCACTTAAAGAAAACTGTGAATCTTAACTAATCAAATGGCATAAAAAAATGATAATAATGATAGTAATAATAATACATAATGGACCTAAAAAAGCTCTACATCCATGACCGAGAGCAAGCTTTTGCTTCATGTGTTACGTTGATGCAATGGTGAGTGGAGAAGTGCTCATTGGTCACAGCCATTAGGATGGTTTCAACAAAGTCACATAATCACTATGACAACACTAAAATAGTGATCACATAATTTTGTTTAACCGGTTCCTGACTGGCTCACACCGATATACGTTGGCAGAATGGCACGGGTGCGCAAAACCACATACCCGTAAGTCGCTTGCGCCCCCGACGTGCCTGCGGTGATCGTATTCCAGAACCGATCAGTCTTCAGGTCCAGGCCAATGATTTCTGGCCTGGACGTGCTGATCGGTTCTGACCAATGAAATGCGTCCTTTGCCTGTGTAATGTAAACACAGGCAGAGGAAGTGATGTCACCTCCCGTCCTGGAATTCTTTTCCGTCTCAGAGCATGGAGAGAGGACATCTAAAAGTGAGTTGCACCAACACCACACTGACACAGTACACGTAGGAACACATTTCACCCCCCGATTGCCCCCCAGTTAACCCCTTCACTGTGTCACCAATTGCAGTTTTCAGATTTTTCACTGATCACTGCATTGGTGTCACTTGTGACATTAATCAGCATTAGGGCAGCTAGTAGTAGGCCCAGGTAGGTCTAGGGTACCCCCTAAACCCCCCTAATAAAGGTTTAACCCCTTGATAGTTCCCCAGTTAACCCTTTCACCCCCTGTCACCAGTGTCACTAGTAGATCTATTTTCTGATCGCCGTATTAGTGTCACGGGTGATGCTAGTTAGCCAGTTAGTTGGTTAGTTTCACCTCAGATTTTTATAGCATCAGGGTACCCCTATATATTACCTAATAAATGTTTAACCCCCTGATAGCCCCCTAGTTAACCCTTTTACCCCTGTCACCAGTGATCACCGTATTAGTGTCACGGGTGACGCTGGTTAGTTAGTTATTTTTTTTAAAGTGTCAGGGTACCCACCGTATATTACCTAATAATGGTTTAACCCCCTGATCACCTGGCGGGTGACATCAGTTAGGTTTTAGTGTCAGTTAGGGTCAGCCCCAGGCAGCGTCAGATTAGTGCCAGTAGCACTAACATCCACGCACGCACCATACAACTCCCTTAGTAGTATAGTGTCTAAACGGATCAATATCTTTAATCTGATCAGATCTATATTAGCATCCACAATAGTTTAGAGTTCCCAAAAATGTATCGTTAGTGGGCTCAGCCCAGATACCTACTAGCACCTGCATTTAGCCCCTCCACCCAGCCCAGTCCAGCCCACCCAAGTGTAGTATCAATCGATTACTGCCACTTACAAAACACAACACACATAACTGCAGCGTTCAGAGTCAGGCCTGCTCCCTGCGAATGCTAACAGTTTTTTTGGTAGGGATTGAAGCAGTCGCTGACAACCAGTTTCTCTTTTTGCCTGTGAGTCGCACTAGTTGTACCTGTAAATTTAGAGGCCAAAATATCCAGAGGTACACTAGTGAAGTGGCTTACACGTTTCTGAGCATGACAGATGAGCGAAGAGGAAGTCACCCATCTGTCAGATTCAGGATCAGAATACGAACTGGTAAACATCATCGGCACCCTGACAGATAGCTCTGACGACAGTGTAGTGGCCCCTACTAAGGTCAGGCATACCCGACCCCGTTCTTCTGTTGTTGAGTTGTATGAACCGCAGGGCTCTCATATGGAGCAGAGAGCCAGTACTAGTGCCTTCTGGTGAACTGATAGAGAGGGAAGGGAGATTAAACAAGGGCTACTCCAAAATTGCCCTCAATCACCAGGAGAAGTTAAGACTATCACGGTACCCAAATATACAGTAGGACATTTGATGAAAATAGAATTTATTATACAAAATACAAAAATACCAGTTACAACAAAAACAACAAGGTGATTGTTGCAGAAATACATAGAACAATAACATTAAAATTGACAATTGAAAACCTCACAGATATGTAGAGGCACAGTGATGTGGCTATAGACGTTGACCTCAACAGTTTCACGGCCAATGCCGCTTTCTCGGGAGGCGTCAAACCATAACATCTAAAAAACATATGATAACAAAATTACAGTAACATGGAAATCTAAAGTAAAACTTTATTGCCTGGGGCATATTTATATTGGAGTAATTAACAAGATGCAGCAAAACTCACCAATAAAGGCCCATACGGGCCACAGACGGCATGACTTGAGACACCCAAGGCGGGTGATCCCCCTGGGGGCGGACACGGGGGGCTATTGGGACAGACTAAAAATAGACAAAAGTTTAATTTAATTGATACTACGTGGGTTTCCACATTGAGCTAGTGCACTGGAGGGAAAACAAGGAAGTATGAATGAAGAAGGTGAGAAAGGAGGAAGAGGAGGGAGGGATGAAGATTAGAGGGGGAGGAAAGGGGGGGAGAGAGGGGGGAAAAAAGGGGGAGTGGGAAGAAAGAAGAAGGCGGGTGAGGACCAAGTGAAAAAAGTAGGGGGAGATAATGGGGGAGAAGAGGGGGAGAGGGGAGGGAAAGGGGAAAAGGGGGGGGGGGGGGAGAAGGGGGGAGGGAACAGGAAAGGAGGGGAAGGGAATGGAGGGGGAAAAAGAGGGGGAAAAAAGGGGCATAGGGGAGGGAAAGTGAGAGAAGGAAAGAGAAAAAGGGAAAGAGGGACAGGGGGAGAAAAGAGAGAGAGAGAGAGAGAGAGAGAAAAAAAAGAAGGGAGAGAAGAAAGAGAGGAGAAGGAGGGATAGTGTGGGGAAATAGGGATCAACCTACTCCCTTGGGAAACACCAGCCACATAGGGTGTGAGCAAGAGTAATGAAAAAAACCCACCCAATATTAAGATGGAGTATGTAAGGCACCCCGGATTGGACCCCTCCAGAGAGGAAATAACAGCGAGAATAAAGATGGAATGTGTATGGGAATGTGTGGGGAATAAAGAAGAAATACATAAGAAATTCCCATACACATTCCTTCTTTATTCTCGCTGTTATTTCCTCTCTGGAGGGGTTTTTTGATTGTCTTGTTTTCATCTTCATTGCAACGGCTGACACCCGGGATTTTCAAATTTACAGTCTCAGGAAGGTAAGCTGTCCTCACTACCTGCGGACCTGGTTTATGTCCTATCTCCCTTTCCGACCATATGGTGTTTGGTCCACTATCACTGCTCCCTATCCATGGGTGTGTGCTATTTGACCTGACACCCCTGGCTGGTTATTCAGGAAGGTAAGCTCTCCTCACTACCTGCGGACCTGGTTTATGTCCTATCTCCCTTTCCGACCATGTGGTGTTTGGTCCACTATCACTGCTCCCTATCCATGGGTGTGTGCTATTTGACCTGACACCCCTGGCTGGTTATTGGGAAGCCTCTCAGCTACCTTGCTGTATTTCAATTTCTATTCAGATCCCTTTTACCAATTTCTCCAGTTCCTGAGCAACTTTGGTCCAATCCCGGGTGCTTTACATACTCCATCTTAATATTGGGTGGGTTTTTTTCATTACTCTTGCTCACACACTATGTGTCTGGTGTTTCCCAAGGGTGTAGGTTCATCCTTTTTCCCCCCAAACTATCCCTCCTTCTCCTCTCTTTTTTCTCTCCCTTCTTCTTTTTTCTTCTCTCTATCTCTCTTTTCTCCCCTCTGTCTCTCTTTCCCTTTTTTCTCTTTCCTTCTCCCACTTTCCCTTCCCTATCCCCCTTTTTTTCCCCTTCCCTGCCCTTCCCCTCCTTTCTAGTTCCCCCCCCCCCCCCCTTTTCCCCTTTCCCTCCCCTCTTTCCCCCCCTCTCTCTCCCCTCCTCTTCTCCCCCATTGTCTCCCCTACTTTTTTCACTTGGTCCTCACCCGCCTTCTTCTTTCCTCCCACTCCCCCTTTTTATTCCCCCTCTCTTCCCCCCTTTTTCCTTCCTCCCCCTCCCCCCTTCCCCCCTCTCTTTTATTTTCTTTATCCCTCCCTCCTCTTCCACCTTTCTCACCTTCTTCATTCACACTTCCTTGTTTTCCCTCCAGTGCACTAGCTCAATGTGGAAACCCACGTAGTATCAATGAAATTAATTTAACTTTTGTCTATTTTTAGTCTGTCCCAATAGCCCTCCGTGTCCGCCCCCAGGGGGATCACCCGCCTTGGGTGTCTCAATTTATGCCGTCTGTTGCCCGTATGGGCCGTTATGGTGAGTTTTGCTGCATCTTGTTAATTACTCCAATATAAATATGCCCTAGGCATTATAGTTTTACTTTAGATTTCCATGTTACTGTAATTTTGTTATCATATGTTTTTTAGATGTTATGGTTTGACGCCTCCTGAGGAAGCAGCATTGGCCGCGAAACTGTTGAGGTCAACGTCTATACCCACATCACTGTGCCTCTACATATCCGTGGGGGTTTCAATTGTCAATTTTAATGTTATTGTTCTATGTATTTCTGCAACAATCACCTTGTTGTTTTTATTGTAACTGGTATTTTTGTATTTTGTATAATAAATTCTATTTTTATCAAATGTCCTACTGTATATTTGGGTACCGTGATAGTCCTAACTTCTCCTGGTGATTGAGGGAAATTTTGGAGTAGCCCTTGTTCAATCCCCCTTCCCTCTCTATTATATCACTATAGGATAATGGTACCCTCCACTATCTATTTTGCTAATCCCCTGTGGCAATACCCTTTGACTTCTGGTGAACTGGCAAGCACCAGCGGCCTAGTACACCCTGGTCGTACATCCAGCACTGCAGTATCACATGGTGATGTGGCGAGTCCCATAAGTGCAGTTCATACTGGTGCAGTGGCTAGCACAAGTAGTGTCCCACAGCCACCAAGAAGACAAACACAGGCCCGTCGACTCCATAGTGCACTTACTGCAGAATATGCCAATCCTAATTGGGAGCCCACCACTTCTGCAGCACCTGTACTTCCCCCATTCCCTGGCCAACCCGGAATTGAGGTGGAAACAGTTAATTTTACACCACTTGATTTTTATTCGCTGTTTTTCACGGAAGATCTCTATAGATCTATTGTGGACCAAAGCAATTTGTATGCTGGTCATCGCCCCTAATCCCCAGTTGACCCTTGTCAGAGATTGTATATAGGATAGTTCGATTCTAGTGGGGTATAGGAGAAATTGCCCACATCCCTAATATTAAACACAGAAACAAAAAGAGACCCTCTGGTGGGACTTTAAAGGGCAATGACTCCAAAAAATGATATGCAAAAATATGTATGTAAAATATATAAGTTTAATAATACAAGATCTAAAAATATAGACACAGCATTGGCTATATGAAACAGATTGCAACATTATGTTAAAATTAATGTAACAATTTGTTCATAATGAGATCAGAAACCACTAATTTACATCACTCATGTACATTTGAACAGAGTGATACTCAACACGTTTCAAGGTCATGTGTTTTTCCACCTCATGCTTGACGCTTTTGTTTATTGGTTGCCTTGCGGCCGGATAGTTTTCTGGTCGTCATGGCACCAACTTGCACTGGTGGGCAGGTGACGTGGATCTCTGTCGATCTGGCGTGGGGCGTGGCTTCCACCTTTGCCATGGGTACCTGATTGTGACAATGATCCATCGGTCTTAACCCTTTTAGGTATACTTCACTATTCAAAGATACAGACATATAGGCGATCCCCCAGGCCCCCTATTCAGTGGACTTTTTTTCCCCTGCAATATCAATCTCTAACTAAGCAGATATATACCTTTTTTTATTTGTTTAACTCCCTCTGCTCTAAATTTTAGCATTATATAGAAAAAATGCACATATATATGTACAGTGCCTTCTATATACCAATATTCCATTGTCTTTACTCATAGACTAGACATACCAATAGTAAGTGTCTTACTTTCTGGTCCCTGGATCCTCCAACTTGGAACTGTTTCAGCTTCTATGTTGTGCACCTATGATTGAGGTGGGTTCAGGCACACTCTTTGGAGTGGTTATGGAGTTTTATATATGTCTGTGTATGTATGTGCATGTTACTTATATGTGCATATATATTGTTTACTATTTCATTTGCATGTTGATTGTTAGATCTTTTAGCGTGGAGTGCTTGGTCAGGGTAGGGTTTCCCCCTTCTCTGCCCCCCCCCCCCCTTTTGGCCATCATTCGGGGGGCCTCACCCATCTCTATTCTTCTTGGGCATTGTAGGGCCAGTACAGCCATATCTCCTTGTTTTTGAAATCCTTGATGTGACATACCAAGACACCTGCTTCTACATGGTAAGTAGACACTGCATTTAATGTATTGATTGCTTGTCTGTATATCAATTTTTGTTTAATTATCTGTATGCATATATTCTTTACTTGTTGTTTTTCCTTTTTGCCTTATAAATTGTAGATATCATAGATATTCATACCACTTGCTCCTGATGAAGAGGAAAAGTGCATGACCTTGCAATGCGTTGAGTATCACTCTGTCCAAATGTACATGAGTGATGTAAATTAGTGGTTTCTGATCTCATTATGAACAAAATGTTACATTAATTTTAACATAATGTTGTATTCTGTTTGCTATAGCCAATGCTGTGTCTATATTTTTAGATCTTATATTTATAAACGTATATATTTTACATACATATTTTTGCATACTCATTTTTGGAGTCATTGCCCTTTAAAGTCCCACCAGAGGGTCTCTTTTTGTTTCTGTGTTCCATATTAGGGAAGTGGGCAATTTCTCCTATACCCCACTAGAATTGAACTATCCTATATACATAACTATCAGGGTAGTAAATACCCATCCCTCGCTTTTTCCAGTCCAATTCTACTGGGGATCTTTTTTCAGCCAAGGAATCATATTTCAGCTGACCAATTATGCTGGTAAAAACTGGGCCATTACCATGTCCGGGTTTTACAAGGATTTTGCACGAAATGAGCAGAAGGATACAGAACTTTCATCTCTATTCTTTAATTTAAGGAAGCTTTTGGAAAAGAAATCATCCCTTCACTGGCACATACACTCCTTTGAGCAGTATATAAAAGCAAAGATTAACCTATTTGGTCTACGAATACAAATCTTCCCAACTCTAGACCATATGGAGACAGCATTTAAGGATGAATAGGAAAAGAATCTCTCCACCTGCTCGATGGGGATGATGTCCCTCTTGATTAGCGAATATCAGATAAGAATAAAAGATTTAGACCAGGGGTGTCAAACCCAAATTCATCGGGGGCTGCATCAGCAGTATGGTTGCCCTCAAAGGGCCAGTTGTATCTGTAGGACTATGTATCTACTCTTTATTATCATAAATAATTGTCTCTGCATTCAATTACTACTGGTTTTAGTAATAATTTAAGTAATAACTAGCTCTGAAAACAGAAGCCTAGGAAGAATAATAGCAAGCAGATATTCAAATGAACAATTATTGTACAATTTATTGAAAAACTATTTTTGGTAACAGGCATTTTTTTCTTTTTTTAAACATACAAATATTGCCAGGCACGGTTTATTACACATATGGCAAACACAAGGCATTAACTTTCTTTAACTTTTCTGACTGGATGTCTGACAACGTTTTCCTGAGGTCAGCCTGTCGATGTCTGGCTTTAGATCTTGTGCTGTAGCAATCCGCAAAACAGCATGGAGGTTATCATCAGTGATGCATGATCTAAGCTTAGTATTGTTCAGATTCATGACTGAAAACATCTGTTCACATAGGTGCTCCCAAACATGGACAGAACACAGGCAGCTTGAAGTCGGAGCTGTGGCATCAAAGCAGGTGGGAGAAGACGGTAAAAACTGTCAACTGCAGCATCTTGGAACTTTGCTCTCAAGCACTGAAGTTCTATTAATTCCATCTGAAGGTGATGCGGTGCACTATCAACTTGGATGTTGAAGGGATTGGCAAAGTTGGTAAATGTTAAGTGTTGTTCTTTAAAGTCAGATTAGTGTCAATCAAATTCATCAATCAGTCGATTTACTTTGGTAGCCAATCGAGCACATGAAAAAGCACCTGGGAATGAGGTTGAGATGCTCTGACAGGTGCAGTTTCTCCTGGAAAGCTGTAATTGCGTCATACATTGCCGTTATGAGTTGTTTGCGGCCCTGGAGCCTCAGATTTGGTTGAGCAAGATGCTGTGTTATGTCACACAACATGGCAAATTCACACAGGCAGTTTGGATCTGACAATTCAGGCAAGGGTTTCCTTTTATTTTGCAAAAAGAGAGTAATTTCTTCCAAAAACTAAAAAAATCGCTTGAGAACGGTGCTCCTACTCAGCCACCTTACTTCTGTATCTTATGGCACATCTGTATGTTCCATGCCCACCTCCTTCAAAAATTGTTGGAACTGACGATAATTCAGGCCCCATGCACGAAGAAAGGCCACTGTTTTCGTGACTGTGGACGTTATGTTATCCAGTTCCAGAACCCTGCCACACAGAGCTTCTTGCTGGATAATGCAGTGGTAAGTTATCAGCGGCATTTGGCAGTTACTTTTTTCATCTTCTCTTTCAACAGTCCAACCAAGCCAGTTTTCTCTCCACACATTGCAGGTGCGCCATCAATAGTAAGCCCCACCAACTTTTCCCAAGGTAACTTTATTTTATTTATGGATTCCTCCACCGCATTGAAGATATCCCTCCCAGTCGTTGTTCCTTGCATGGCGACCACATCCAAGAGCTCCTCACCGACAGACAAGTCTTTCTTCACACCTCTTACAAAAATGGCTAGATGAGCTGTATCAGTATTGTCAGTAACTAATAAAAACGCCAGATAACTGCATGTTTCTTCAACCAGCTGCTAAGTGCCTGACTCGGTCTGGTCTGTGATAGTGTTTCTTGATAAGCTGACATTGTTAACCACTTGCCGACCGCTGCACGCCGATGTACGTCCAAAGTTTGCCGGCGGATATCGTTGTTATGGCAGCAGCTATATCCCTGGTATCCCCGTTTTCTTGTGGTGCTCGGCTTTCAGATAAAAGTGGTCTCTGTGGCGGATTCGCATCGAGATCACTTTTATCGGTGGCGGGAGAGGGCCCCCCCACCCTGCGCCGCTTACCGGAGCCGTCGGTAGTGGAGGTGATCGTGTTCTTCTCAGTGCTGTGCCTTAAGACGAGTGAGGCTAAGATGGCACCCACTCGTCTCCATGACACTGCTGGGTGGAAGCGACGTCAAAATGTCACTTCCGCCCATACGTCTTAAATGCACATTTTTTTAAATGACTTTTTTTCTTTTTTATTGCATTTTAGTGTAAATAGGAGATCTGAGGTTTTTTTGACCCCAGATCTCATATTTAAGAGGTCCTGTCATGCTTTTTTCTATTACAAGGGATGTTTACATTCCTTGTAATAGGAATAAAAGTGACACCATTTTTAAAAAAAAAAAAACAGTGTAAAAATAAATAAAATAATGTAAAATAAACAGAAATAAAAATTGAAAAAAAAAAACCCTGTCCTGACGAGCTCGCGCGCAGAAGCGCACGCATACATGAGTAGCGCCCGCATATGAAAACGGTGGTCAAACCACACATGTGAGGTATCGCCGCAATTGTTAGAGCGAGAGCAATAATTCTAGCCCTAGACCCCCTCTGTAACACAAAACATGCAACCTGTAGAATTTTTTAGACGTCGCCTATGGAGATTTTTGAGGGTAAAAGTTTGACGCCATTCCACGAGTGGGCGCAATTTTGAAGCGTGACATGTTGGGTATCAATTTACTCGTCGTAACATTATCTTTCACAATATAAAAAAAAAAAATTGGACTAATTTTACTGTTGTCTTATTTTTTTTATTTAAAAAAGTGAATTTTTTCCAAAAAAAGTGCACTTGTAAGACCGCTGCGCAAATAAGGTGTGAAAAAAAGTATTGCAATGACTGCCATTTTATTCTCTAGGGTGTTAGAAAAAAAACAATATATAATGTTTGGGGGTTCTAAGTAATTTTCTAGCAAAAAAAAACTGTTTTAAACATGTAAAGACCTAAATTCCAAAATGAGGCTGGTCCTTAAGTGGTTAAAAGCCTGTCACTGCTCAGGGCACACCTGTTCATATACCTTCAGCATACACTGCTTTACAAATGCACCTTCTGAAAAGCACTTTGAAGCTCGTGCAATTTCTTCTGCCACAAGAAAGCTGGCTTTCACTGCTGCATCATTTTTTGCTGTAGTTTTTGCAAAAATATTCAGTTGAGAATGCAGGCTGCCTTTTCATTCTTTGACCTTATGTTGCTTTTCTTGGTGGCTAAGGTTGGCATATTTGGCTCTGTGTTTGGTCTCAAAGTGGCGGCGTAAATTGTATTCCTTCATCACTGCCACTGCCTCGTAGAAAATAAGACATACCGGCTTCTCTCCACTAAGCACAAACATGTATTCACTTTCCCATCTCATGAAATTGCCTTCCCTCTGCATCAACTTTTCTTTTCTTGGACATTTTGGGGTTATATGATTGTAGTTTATGCTCCCTATACCTCTGTAAAGTGACATGTAATTGGTCAGTATATCCAAAGTTTACCGCGCCACTTGTCATGGTATGTAACCATTGCAGTGCTGTGAAGGGCAGGTGCAGACCAGCATGGAGCCCACGCACATTCTGTAGCAGGTGATGCAAATTTGAAAAAGAGGGTCACACATCACTGGTATCATCCACAAGAAACTTTATTGGAGACTGCTCAGACCGAACACCACGGTGTTCGGTCTGAGCAGTCTTCAATAAAGTTCTCTCGTGGACGATACTAATGGTCTGCAACCCTCCTTTTCAACTGACATGGAATTGTAGTATTCTAATAATAATTATAAGCAGACATCCAGAGCACCCCACTCCCCAATACATCAGATGCCAAGAGCCCTCCCACCATCAAAAGTCAAGAGTACGCTACGTACAGAGTGAAGGGTTCGGGAACGTGCTATGTACAGAGTGAAGGGATCAGAAGTGTGCTACGTACAGAGTGGAGGGATCAGGAGTGTGCTACGTACAGAGTGGAGGGATCAGGAGTGCGCTACATACAGAGTGGAAGGATTAGGAGTACGCTATATTCAGAGTGGAGGGGTGGAGTGATCAGGATTGTGTTATGTACAGAGTGGAGTGATCTAAAGTACGCTACAAACAGAGTGGAGGGATCAGGGGTGCGATATGTACAGAGTGAAGGGATTAAGAGTGCGCTACGTACAGAGTGAAGGGTTCGGGAATGCGCTATGTACAGAGTGAAGGGATCAGAAGTACACTACGTACAGAGTGGAGGGGTCAGGATTGCGCTACGTACAGAGTGGAGGGATCAGGAGTGCGCTACATACAGAGTGGAGGGATCAGGAGTGCGCTACGTACAGAGTGGAGTGATCAGGAGTACGCTAAGTACAAAGTGGAGGGATCAGGAGTACGCTACGTACAAAGTGGAGGGATCAGGATAGCACTACGTACAAAGTGGAGTGATCAAGAGTACGCTATGTACAGAGTGAAGGGATCAGGATTGTGCTACATACAAAGTGGAGGGGTCAGGATTGCACTACGTACAGAGTAGAGGGATCAGGAGTGTGCTACGTACAGAGGGGAGGGATCAGGATTGTGTTACGTACAGAGGGGAGTGATCAGGAGTACGCTACATACAAAGTGGAGGGATCAGGATTGCGCTACGTACAGAGTAGAGGGGTCAGGATTGCGCTACGTACAGAGTGGAGTGATCAGGATTGCGCTACGTACAGAGTGGAGTGATCAGGAGTACGTTATGTACAGAATGGAGGGGTTGAGGAGTACACTACGTACAGAGTGCAGGGATCAGGACTGCGCTACACACAGTGTGGAGGGATCAGGATTGCGCTACGTACAGAGTGGAGGGATCAGGATTGCACTACGTACAGAGTGAAGGGATCAGGAGTGCGCTACGTACAGTGTAGAGTGGTCAGGATTGCGCTCCGTACAGAGTGGAGTGATCACGATTGCGCTACGTACAGAGTGGAGTGATCAGAATTGCGCTACGTACAGAGTGGAGGTTTAGGGATTGCGCTACCTACAGAGTGAAGGGATCAGGAGTGCGCTACGTACAGAGTGAAGGGATCAAGATTGCGCTAGGTACAGAGTGGAGTGATCAAAATTGCACTACCTACAGAGTGAAGGGATCAGGAGTGCGCTACGTACAGAGTAGAGTGGTCAGGATTGCACTATGTACAGAGGGGAGGGATCAGGAGTGTACTACATACAGAGTGGAGTGATCAAGAGTATGCTACATACAAAGTGGAGGGATCAGGATTGTGCTACATACAGAGTGGAGGGGTTAGGATTGTGGAGTGATCAAAATTGCACTACCTACAGAGTGAAGGGATCAGGAGTGCGCTACGTACAGAGTAGAGTGGTCAGGATTGCACTATGTACAGAGGGGAGGGATCAGGAGTGTACTACATACAGAGTGGAGTGATCAAGAGTATGCTACATACAAAGTGGAGGGATCAGGATTGTGCTACATACAGAGTGGAGGGGTTAGGATTGCGCTACGTACAGAGTGGAATGATCAGAAGTACGTTATGTACAGAATGGAGGGGTTTAGGAGTACGCTACGTACAGAGTGCAGGGAACAGGATTGCGCTACATACAGTGTGGAGGGGTCAGGATTGCGCTACGTACAGAGTGGAGGAATCAGGATTGCTCTATGTACAGAGTGGAGTGATCAGGGGTGCGCTATGTACAGAGTGGAGGAATCAGGATTGTGCTACCTACAGAGTGAAGGGATCAGGAGTGTGCTACGTACAGAGTATGTTGGTCAGGATTGCACTACGTACAGAGTGGAGTGATCAGAATTGCGCTACCTACAGGTTGGAGTGATCACGATTGCGCTACCTACAGAGTGGAGTGATCAGGGTAGCACTACCTACAGAGTGAAGGGATCAGGATTGTGCTACCTACAGAGTGAAGGGATCAGGAGTGCGCTACGTACAGAGTGAAGGGATCAGGATTGCGCTAGGTACAGAGTGGAGTGATCAGGATTGTACTACCTACAGAGTGGAGTGATCAGGATTGCGCTACGTACAGAGTGAAGGGATAAGGAGTGCGCTACAAACAGAGTAGAGTGGTCAGGATTGCGCTACGTACAGAGTAGAGTGGTCAGGATTGCGCTACGCACAGAGTGGAGTGATCAGGATTGTGCTACCTACAGGTTAGAGTGATCAAGATTGCACTACCTACAGAGTGGAGTGATCAGGATTGTGATACGTACAGAGTGGAGGGATCAGGATTGCGCTACCTACAGGGTGGAGCTATTAGGATTGCGCTACCTACAGAGGGGAGTGATCAGGATTGCACTACGTACAGAGTGGAGGGATCTGGATTGCGCTACCTACAGAGTGGAGTGATCAGGATTGCGCTACCTACAGAGTGAAGGGATCAGGGTTGCACTACGTACAGAGTGGGGTGATCAGGATTGCGCTACTTACAGAGTGGAGTGATCAGGATTGCGCTACCTACAAAGTGAAGGGATCAGGAGTGTGCTACGTACAGAGTGGAGTGGTCACGATTGCACTACGTACAGAGTGGTGGGATCAGGATTGCTTTACCTACACAGTGGAGTGATCAGGATTGCGCTACCTACAGAGTGGAGTGATCAGGATTGCGCTACATACAGAGTGGAGGGATCAGGATTGCGCTACCTACAGAGTGGAGGGATCAGGATTGCGCTACCTACAGAGTGGAGGGATCAGGATTGCGCTACCTACAGAGTGAAGGGATCAGGATTGCGCTACCTACAGAGTGAAGGGATCAGGGTTGCACTACGTACAGAGTGGGATGTTCAGGATTGCGCTACCTACAGAGTGGAGTGACCAGGATTGCGCTACCTACAAAGTGAAGGGATCAGGAGTGTCCTATGTACAAGGTGGAGTGATCAGGATTGCGCTACCTACAGAGTGGAGTGATCAGGATTGTGCTACCTACAGAGTGGAGTGATCAGATTTGCGCTACGTACAGAGTGGAGGGATCAGGATTGCGCTACCTACAGAGTGGAGGGATCAGGATTGTGCTACCTACAGAGTGAAGGGATCAGGATTGCGCTACCTACAGAGTGAAGAGATCAGGGTTGCACTACGTACAAAGTGGGGTGATCAGGATTGCGCTACCTACAGAGTGGAGTGATCAGGATTGCGCTACTTACAGAGTGGAGGGATCAGGATTGCGCTACCTACAGAGTGAAGGGATCAGGAGTGTGCTACGTACAGAGTGGAGGGATCAGGATCACGCTACATACAGAGTGGTGTGATCAGGATCGTGCTACCTACTTAGTGGAGTGATCAGAATTGCGCTATGTACAGAGTGAAGGGATCAGGAGTGCGCTATGCACAGAGTGAAGGGACCAGGATTGCGCTACGTACAGAGTGGAGTGATCAGGATTGTGCTGCCTACAGGTTGGAGTGGTCAGGATTGTGCTAGGTACAGAGTGGAGTCATCAGGATTGTGCTACCTACAGAGTGGAGTGGTCAGGATTGCACTACATACAGAGTGGAGGGGTTAGGATTGCGCTACGTGCAGAGTGGAGGGGTCAGGATTTTCTACCTACAGAGTGGAGTGATCAGGAGTGTACTATGCTGTGTGCAACATCTCGTTTTCATCCCTCCTCTTGGGTTCTGACCTCTGCACTCATCATTCTCCTCCAATCCCCCAGCCTCTACACACATCTGCCTCCACAGCGCCCCCTCCCAGCTTCCTCACATTTGTACTTTCTCCTACCTTCCTACCTGGCCCAGCTCTGGTACCTCCCCATACAAGCGGCTCCCTCACTTTGTATTGGGCTATAGTTAGTACCTCCCTGTTTATCGGGCTATAGATAGTTCATCCCTTGTGGGCGGATCTCTTGTGTTCAGTATCAGTACTCAGTTTTGCCCTATATGTTTTTTTCACCATCACTTCAATATAAGCAGCACAACACTGTCTCTCTTCATCAACACAAGTGCTCAAAAAGCCCGCCCTCAGGATACAGATTTGTCATCAATCTCTGCCACTATGCTGGGCTGACCACACATGCGCTCAGCTCACAAAAAAGAGGGACTGAGGAGGTGAGAGAGCGGAGGCGGGGGTGGAGGCGGAGACGGAGCGGAGGTGGAGACAGAGCATAGGCTGAGGAGACAGAGCGGCATCTGAGGCAGAGACATAGTGGAGGCGGATACAGAACAGTGGTGGAGGCGGAGAAGGAGGTGGAGACAGAGCGGAGGCGGGGGTGGAGGCGGAGACAGAGCGGAGGCGAACACATAGCGGAGGGGGAGATGTTTACTCTTGTTGAGACCAACAGCAGTGAGAAAAAGAGGTAGCGACTGGAGGCTGCTGTGCGGGCCACATGACCAGGCCTGGTGGGCCGGATTCGGCCTGCGAGCCTTGTGTTTGCCACCTGTGATTTACACAAAGAAATTGATTCTACATATGCCCAATTAGTTAACTTTAAAAGCCATGCGGCATACTCACAGTATGAGAAGGATCTAAATGTACATCTAGAACAATATAACCGGGACATACTGACTATCAAGGAGAAGAAATTCCATAAAAATAAAATTGCCTTTCTAGAAAATAGGGCATATAGCTGGAATAATAAATACTCCAGAACTAGATCTAATTATAGGACAAGACAAAATAACAAGGAACAGGGTTTGTCTGATGCCTCATCTGTATCTTCTCTCTCTATCTCTTTTAGAGGGTCAACCAGATTTAATAAATCACGTAAAAGGAATAGGAAGTCACCTGGTGGCAGGACCCACAAAAATTCTAATAAAAAACATATCACTGAACAAGCTTCTTCCAGCAATCCCAATAAGAGTTCTCACATGGTGCTAGGTAACACTCCAGGTGGTTCGGGCTCTCCACTTTCTACCCCTGTCGCTTCTTCTGCTTTTAATACTTCACTCAACTCATTTTCTAAACCTACTGCACATTGCACAGAGGCCCAAATCTCTATGATAGCATCATGATTAAATCCTTTGGGATCAAACACTGAATAAACTTCAGATCCTACACCACAATTGAATTTGATTTTTAATCCCTCACTTGAGACTCACCTCAATATTGTTAATCTATCCACACACTCTAATACCTATGGAAACAGAGGTCCTAGCATGAGGTCTAAGTTTTTGTCCTAGTAATGACCTCAACAAATTCGAAGTCATCAAAGATCTTCAATTATTCGCTAGGAAAATCATTCTTAAGCAACTATATTCTAAAGCGGAGCCCAGTAATCCTTGCCTTGAACCACAAGAATTGCAAGCTATAGACTCACTTATCGGAAAAATATTTTACTGCGCTATCCCAAAGACAATCATATATATAAAGAATTAAACCATAAATAAAGTGAAAAAATCTGCAACTAAAAATGTGAGACACACACTACAAATGTCATAAGAAAAAAAGCTGCACTGTGAAATGATTTGTGATCAAAAATTGAAAAATATTAAAAAGATTGAATCATAACCATACAATTAAAAATATATGAAAAATTCATGCAATATGTTAACATATCAGCATTTATACTATCACCAGTGATAAGTGCAAAAAGATATATTAGGATAAAGTGTATAGCAAGATACACAAGCAACAGAGCCAAGTCCACTCCGATAGGCTATTGAAAGAGAGCCCACTTAGTATAACAATCTTCTAGATGATGGCTTTGCAATCGTCCTGCCAGTGATGGCATGCAACTGCAACACTATGGGGGATGTGATGGGGTGAAATAGAGAAGTTCCTCCACCCACGAAAATACTGCCGCTTACCAGCTCCTTAGATCTCTTGTTTAAGGAGACCAACTTCCATAGCGTAATACGTTTAAAAGAATTACCAATAAATTCTTTTAAACGTATTACGCTATGGAAGTTTTTGTGTCCTTTTATGGGGAATGAGCATACATCTGCCACATGAGATGACATCTTACGAGGAAAGTCTGAGGAGCCCCTTTAGCTTTGAAAGACCCGAGGCTGGGGTTAAGAGCCACAGGCACTTACTACTGAACTTTTAAACCTTCCCCGATTACTGGACTACTCTCTTTGTCTTATGATTCTGTACTACTGAGGGTTCCCAAGTTTAGGTTAGAATAAATAGGCGTGACGAGGGAGAAGCCGGATGTGGGCGTAGTGTTGGTGCCGATGCTGAGCCTGGGATGCCCGGCGTCCCCCCTACCATGATGCAGGCTTCGGCTCACATGCGGATCATCCCCTAGCCCGTCGCTGACTCCTCGGCCTGCTGCCTTCCCCCCCCCATTGGTTACCTCCGTCCCAGGCGTGTGCCGTGGCGGGTACGGGTGGTGAGAGCGGTGCGCTCCGTCCGCCTGTATCTGAGCCGGCAACATTGTGCGGGCTCTTGCCGCAGCAGTGAGTGCATCGAACCCTCCACTGTGGGGCTGGCTGGCTGCTGTAACCCGCCCAATCTAGGAGTAGAACACAGAGGTTGCGGTGCCCGCGGGGGCCAGTGCCAGTGCCTGTCCTGGAATAGTGGAAGCTGCGGGATGGTATCAAGGTGCAGAGAAAAGCTCCAGAGGATGAGTGTTTGGTAAGATACTGACCTGCTCAAACCCATCTGAGGGGTAAGTGAACTCTTAGATCAGTATGACTGTATGAACTACAAGACGCTACACTTCACAGCCACATCTACCCGGCTTAAAGAATTAAGGAAGAGCGGTAATTAGTAGTTCTTACTAGACTTCAAGCTGAGTATAACAACTCTTTTTGTTGCTACACCTAAAGGTGCTGGAACTATAATGGAACTACAACACACAATGGCCAGGGTATAACGCATGTTGCTTAATCTCTCACACTATTGAGCCCCCAGGGAACTGTAGTCACCGTAGACTTAGGGGTGATAGCCAGTGACTCACCATACAT
This sequence comes from Lithobates clamitans, assembly GCA_037952925.1. Taxonomy (NCBI): domain Eukaryota; kingdom Metazoa; phylum Chordata; class Amphibia; order Anura; family Ranidae; genus Lithobates; species Lithobates clamitans. The sequence continues at coordinate 1,873,252 of JBBGZY010000821.1, forward strand.
AATATCTGCAAGGAAAACCGTAGACTTTGTGACGTTAGCCAGTGACTCACCACTTATCACTCCTGCCAGGAACAAATTACTTGCCAGCCCCCCAGTCCAATAAAGGGAAAAAGAAAAAACCACATACTCCCCACTAACTCACTGCAAACACATGTCTACTGAAAACTCAAAGCTAAGAAAGAAATAAAAAAAAAAAGTGGACACGGGAGCCGGATGCTAATAGTGCAATAGATTAATAGCGGGGACTGTTTGTTTGCTGTCCGTGTCTAAGGCACAGCCTGAATTCCCACAGGAGTTGACCAGGCCCCCCCCTGGTGGAATACTTACTTGTTTTTTTACACACATTTTTTTCATACAGGATCGCCCTCAGGACCACTCACTGGTCAAAAGACCACTGGAGAGTGCTCCTGGCCATAAGCGCGGGCTTCTTGTGACGGTCGTTGAGGGAGAGTGGTTTGCAGTGAGAGAGGAGGGGAGAGACTAGCGGGAGGGGCCCGGGTACCTGCTCCAACCTGTCCTACTTACACCAGACAGGAAGGGGGGAAAAAAAAAAATGAGAGGAAAATCCTCAAAAGGGGCAATCGCCAACCCGCCTAGAACAAGAGCAAGCCCAGGAACCATCAGAAAATACATGGTACATGACAGCAGAAAAGAAAGCCCGGCAAAAACAACAGGGGCAAAAAGCAAAACTCCAGAATGCCCATCTAAAATTGGGACAAGAAAACAGCTGGCCGAGACTGATACCCGCTCTACTGGTAGCGAGACAATGGAAGAAATAATAACGGAACCCAAACAAAAAAAACAGCTCCCTACAAAGGGACAAATGTCAGAAATGTTCGTGAAGCTTGAAACATCTATAAAAGGAGAGATTGGAACCTTGCGTGAGAACATGAAGCATATCCTAAAAAGAGTCGAGGAGGTAGAAACCACGATGGACAGGCAAGGAGCCGAGATAAAAGATCTCAAGCTTCAGGTGGAAGAGATTCAGGAAGAACAGAGAAAAATAATATATAGACTGGAAGACCAAGAGAACCGAAATAGAAGGAAAAATCTCCGGATCAGAGGTCTTCCAGAGCTACAAGGTGCAAAAGAGAACTTACAAGAAAAAATGGACGTCATCTTTGGAGGCCTGATAACTCCACCTGACACTAGTCGTAAAATAAAACTAGAAAGAGTCCACAGGATCAGAAAGTCGGTCGAAATAAGTGGGGATGTTCCGCGGGACGTCATCGTAAGATTTCATAACTACCAGGACAAGGAACAGATCAAAGCCAGCATAAGAAAAAAACAACCAGTGAAGTTTGGCAATACGAATCTGCAAATATTCCCAGACCTGGCTGCAGAGACTCTATCTAGGAGAAGAACCCTGAAACCATTACTGGCCTTACTCAAAACACATGATGTCCAATACTCCTGGGGCTTCCCACCCTGCTTAAATGGACGCAAAGAAGGTCGCTCGGCAGTGCTCAGATTCCCGGAAGAAACGCAAAAATGTTGCCACCGCTCAGATGTCCCATTAGTGGAAATCCCGGGTTGGTGGGAAAAAACAGTAAACCAAGAGTCTACAGAGGAATTAACAGTTTGGAAACCTATCCTCAAAGCAAAATGATTCATTATTCAAAAAACAAATAAGACTTATAGGAACTCAGTAATGATCTATTTATATATATATGAGTCAGATAGGGGGGAGGGGTGGGGGCATGGATGGGGGATGGAGGGGCACGGGAAAGTCCCAATCTCGGGGGGAGTTTCAGTTCCAAATATGCCCACTCCGAGTTCAACCTCTAGGGGGACAACCGGGAGGCCGGGAGGTGTTAGTGGGGCCACGGTTATTTGGGTCTATGGGAGGCCCTTTTCCCTCAACCAAATGGGGGGGAGGGGGTTCTGTGAGGGGGGGAAGATGTGGGGAAGGGAGGGGGGTGCTAGGGGAGCCTGAATTCCATTGTCTACCACTCCTTTGGTCAGTATTGAAAGGTATACCTCCCTTTGTATCAGATAAAAAAAAAAGATGACTGGATTAAACAATATTTCATATAATGTAAGAGGTCTTAATTCCCCCACTAAATGTGGGAACATTTTGAGCGAATTAAAACTCCTGAAAGCTGATGTTGCTCTGCTACAGGAGACGCACCTCTTCCTGGGCAAGAGTCAGAGTATTTATTAACGAGAATACCTGACCTGGTTCTATGGTGACTCTCCGACCAGGGGTGCAAAAGGAGTGGCGACTGGATTCGCCAAGCACGTATCGTTCAAATTGGAGGAGAGATTGGTCGACCCAGAGGGGCAATTTTTGTTTCTAAGAGGTAAATTAAACTAGTCATCTTGCACAATAGCGAATGTATACGGCCCAAACAAAAACTCATGCAGATATTTACTGGGAATCCTCGCTAAGTTTGAGGAATTCAGGCAAGAGGGGGCAATAATAGCAGGGGACTTCAACCTGTGTTTGGAACCAGGTAAAGATTGTACGTCGCGTGCGCAGGGAACTGGTGGGATGTGGCTGAACAAATTTAAAAAAAAATTGCGCCTATGTCAATTAGTAGATGTTTGGAGGACGCAACATCACGATCTAAGAGACTACACTCTCTACTCCCCCGTACATGCGACGTACTCCAGACTGGACTTCTTCCTCGTGGAGCATTGTCTACTGGAGGAGGTCGAGGGCACAGATATTGGTACGATGACCTTCTCTGATCACGCGCCTATTAGTCTACAGCTGAAATTAGGCAAGCGTAAAAATCGGGTTAAAAGTTGGGGACTGGATGAGGATCTCTTCCACGATAGAATAATAGATAAATGAATCCAAGAGGAGCTGGAATCCTACTTTAAAATGAACGTACAGGGTGAGACTTCAGAAGCCATAGTTTGGGAGGCCCACAAAGCCTATTAGAGGGATCTTTTTGATGGTGGAATCCGAGGTTAGGAGAAGAAAGGAGAAAGACAAAGTAGTTCTTAAAAAATAAATTTATGACCTAGAACAATTACATAAGAAAACGGGGGACAAGGAGGTCTTAATGAGTTTACTATGGAGGAGAGAGGCTATGCGGGCTTTAATAGAACAAGAAACCCGAAAAATGTATAACATCGTGAAGAAAGAAAGATACATAGGTGGTAATAGACCTGGGAGATTTCTGGCCAAGGCCCTGAGGAAGAAGAAAACCTCCAACTATATTGAAAAAATAAAAACAAAGACAGGTGATATTAGATTCAAAGAGAAAGAGATTGCGGAAATCTTCCGGGATTATTATGGGGAGTGGTACGCTATGAATAAAAAGGACTCTCAGGAAGGGAGGGAACAAAAACATGAGCATATCAAAAGTTATTTAAAAGATAGTGGTTTGCCTAAAATCACGGAAACCGACCAACACATTTTGGAGGCCCCCATAACGGAGGAAGAAGTAAAAAGAGCCCTTAAGGAAACGCCAGTGGGCAAGAGCCCCGTCCCTGACGGGCTGACAGTTCTCTACTATAAAAAATATCAGGATTACTTAATCCCCAATATGTGTGAATACATGTACGAAATTGGGGGCAAAGGGGAAATGAGGAGAGAAGCTTTGAAGGCTAATATAGCCATTATTCTCAAAGAGGACAAAGATAGCACACAATATTCCAGCTATAGACCCATCTCGCTTGTAAACGTTGACACGAAAAAATTCGCCAAGGTGCTGGCAGATAGACTGAAACGTATTATTAAAAAGACCATACACCCGGGCCAGGTTGGGTTTATTCTGGGAAGAGAGGGACGTGATAACAGTATAAAAACACTCTTAATCACACAGAAAATTAAAGAGAGTGGAGCCCCAGGTCTACTTTTGTCTATAGACGCTGAAAAAGCGTTCGACAGAGTAGACTGGGGCTTCATGACGTGCACCCTCGAGGAGATAGGAATCAGGGAAAGGACCCTCAGATGGATTAAGGCACTATACTCCCAACCCACAGCGAGAGTGAGGGTTAACGGCTTACTCTCGGAGCCATTTGAAATGCTCAATGGCACGAGACAGGGGTGTCCACTCTCCCTGCTGCTCTTCATATTGGCTCTTGAACCTCTACTCTCCAGGATTAGGTTAAATCCGGACAGCGGGTTAAAGATTGGCAAGGATGAGTATAAACTGGCTGCCTTCGCAGACGACATCCTGCTTTATGTAACGCGTCTGAGGATTTCCCTTCCGAATATTATTTCAACAATAACCGAATATGGGAAGCTCTCTAACTTTAAGGTTAACCTGAATAAATCTGAAACGTTAGATATCAATGGGGGTAAACTCAGAGATAATGCATACCAAAAATGTTTCCCATTTATTTAAATATTTGGGGGTCAAAATAACCACAACTAAAGAGGCTCTATTCCAGGCGAATTTTATGTCCCTTCTCAATGAAAGCAAGAGCTAAACAGATTAACACGCGGACAGTTATCCTGGGCAGGTAGAATTAATATATATAAAATGGTAATACTACCCAAAATTACTTACAAAATGCAGATGCTCCCAGTGGCACTACCACAGGCATACCTCAGGAGTTTACACACAATGTTTTTAAAATTTATTTGGAGAGGAAAAAAACCTTGCTTAAACTTCGCACAACTTACTAAAGAAAGGGGCAAGGGAGGGTGGGGAGCACCAGATATTAGGAAGTATTATGAGGCAATTGCCTTAGCACTTGTAATAGACTGGGTGAACAACAATGAAGACAAACACTGGGTAAAAATGGAAAGTACAATTAGTGATAGTAAGTTAAATAAGATAGTATGGATCCCACCTCACTTAAGAAATTTTAGTACTGAAACACAGCATATTACCAGACATGCACTTAAAATATGGGACTCACTGCATAAAAGGGAGGGATGGGGGTATAACTCACCCCTAATTCTACTTAAGGACTCAGAATACTTTGCACTAGGGAAGGAGGAGTGGTTTGGAAAGTGGATACTAGAGGAAAATGACCAACTAAAGGATGTGATGAACCAGGATAACATATGTACATTCCAGGAACTTAAAGATAGGGAAAATTTGCTAGTCATAGACCCTTGGCGGTATAACCAACTGCGCCACTTCATAGACTCACTTCCACAGCCAATTAGATCGGTTGACAAACTACGCCCAATGGAGAAAATTTGTATGGAAAAAGAAAAGGAAGGGGGGTTCTCTAAGACCTATAGAGTATTAGTGGAGATGGGGAACACGGTTGTCCCACCATACATTAGGAAGTGGGAGAAGGAGTTGGATTGTAAGATCACAGACCCAGAAGCGTGGCAGATACTTAGGAGAGTGAGTGCCATGTCGGTTAACTGTAAAATACGGGAGCTGAATTTTAAGTGTCTGGCGAGAATGTACATGACATCCGATCGTGTACATAAATGCCAGAAGAAAACCTCACAATTATGCTGGAGGGGATGCAAAGAAATAGGGTCAATGGCACACATTTGGTGGCATTGCCCGGAAATTAGAAAATTTTGGGGGGAAGTAAGGGAAATAATTAAAGAGATTACCAACACGGAAATCCTGGACGACCCTTGGGAATGCCTATTCCATAGGAGCGGATTGCCTATAAAGGCATATCTTAAAACGCTAGTCCCACAGCTCACCGACGTGGCTAAGAGTCTCATTCCTATGTATTGGCACAAGAAAGGAAGACCAATGATGAGAGATTGGTTTAACAAAATCAATGAAATGTACAGCCTAGAATACCTTAGGTTCAGTGAAGGGACGAAAATGGAGTCCTTCGAGATGAAGTGGAGGGAATGGGTGGAGCTCAAAGACTCTCTGAGAGCTGCCGAGGTATGGGGTTCTTAGTTCAGGGTGGAGGAATCGGCTAGATTGTGGTAAATGGTATAGAGGGCTATGAGGGATCACTCGGGAAGACAGGAGGTGCAACGATAAGGAGTGGTAGAGGGGGATGGAATAAAGGAGGGGTGTTTGGGGTGGGGAGTAGGGTGGGAGGGGGTGCGTGTTTTTGGTAGGGATCTTAAAACAAGAGTGCATCTCAGCGCACTAAGGGTGCTTCTTGTGATGTAAAAGTTTTGTATAATACGGATAAAAGTTGCCACTATGATGTGATGAAGTGAAGGCACAATGTTTGAAATTTAAAAATGAAACATGATTCCCAGAGAAATATCTCGCTGATGTGGCAAAAAGAAAAAAAAAAAAAAAAAAGAGCCACAAGCATGCATGATCTCCTTAACCACTTCAGCCCCGGAAGAATTTACCCCCTTCCTAACCAGAGCACTTTTTGCGATTTGGCACTGCGTCGTTTTAACTGACAATTGCGCGGTCGTGCAAAGTGGCTCCCAAACAAAATTGGCGTCCTTTTTTCCCCACAAATAGAGCTTTCTTTTGGTGGTATTTGATCACCCCTGCGGTTTTTATTTTTTGTGCTATAAACAAAAAAAGAGACACAATTTTGAAAAAAAAACGCATTATTTTTTGCTTTTTGCAATAATAAATATCCCCAAAAATATATAAAAAATTTTTTTCAGTTTAGGCCGATACGTATTCTTCTATATATTTTTGGTAAAAAAAATCACAATAAGCGTTTATTGATTGGTTTGCGCAAAAGTTATAGCGTTTACAAAATAGGGGATAGTTTTATGGCATTTTTATTTATTGTTTTTTTTTTTACTAGTAGTGGCGTCGATCAGCAATTTTTAATTCAATAAGTTTTTATTGAGTATTTCAAGAAATGGGTACAGAAAGGAAAAGGGGGGAAATGGGTAAATGGGGAAAAATGGGTTATACAACATAAATCAATAAATAAGGGGTAGTAAGTGATATACATCTCATAGTGATATACAATCAGAAGATATAATTGTACAAAAGGATAAATAGGTACAGTATTGGACCTACTGGTTCTGTTAATGGTATGATCACCTCTAATATCATTTAAGTCACAGCTTATAAGGCCATATAGACCAGGATTTGTCAAAAGTCACACTCTGTGAAGAATTTAGTGCAATGAGGCGTTCAAAGGTGTAGTTTCTGTTGACAGCTTTGACTATATCTGTCACATTCAAGGCCGTAGTGGATTTCCAATTACAGAGAATCATTAATCTCGTCTCTAGTAATATGTGTGTTACTACAGGTCTGAAGTCTTTATGAATTTTATCAATGTTTAAATGTAAGATTGCTAATGCAGGGTCTGGGGGAGTAAGCATTCCCGTTATGGAGGAAATTAGTCTAAATATTTGATTCCACGTACTTTTAATTGTGGGGCAATGCCATAACATGTGTAGTAAAGAACCCGTGTGTCCACAAGCTCTCCAGCAAAGAGGCGATGTACCGGGAAAGAATTTTGCCACCCTGTAAGGTGTATAATGCCATCTATTGGCTAGTTTTATTGCTAGTTCCCAGTGCTTAACGCAATGAGAAGCTTTATGTATCCCTGTAAAGGCCTGTCGCCATTGTTCTGGTGAAAACTGTTTACCCAGGTCACCCTCCCATTTGGTCATCGCTGTAGTTTTGATGAACGTATTTTTGTCCCTTATGTGGTGGTAGAAAAACGATATACCTTTAGTGTTGTTGTTGGCATGTGAGTAAAATTGCCATATTGCTTTTGGTACGTGGATAGATGGACTGGAGTGGGAGTTAAGAAAACGCGTGATCCTTGTATATAGATGTTTCTCATTATTGGTGAGGTTGTATTGGGACTTGACCTGGTCAAATGTTTTCAATTGATTTCCATCGTAAAGGTCTAGGATGTTATTCACCCTTTTGGTCATCAGAGAAGTAACTGTCAGTGAAGGTATTTTTGTTTCTAGTAGGGTTATAGGTATAGTATATGGTAATGCTTGGTTATCTTTATGTTTTTGTTTGAGAAGGAATCTCCATGCTTTCAGTGAGATCTGTATAGGGGGAGTAAAAGCAGATAATTTCCATGGTAACCAACCATCACTCAACAAAAATAGGGTTAAATCTTTTATTGGGGCTAAAGCTTTTTCAATATCTACCCATAACGGTGGGTCTTCAGTTTTGAACCATAATTTAGTCTGATCTAGTCTGACTGCCCAGTAGTAGTCACATAGGTCCACTAGGCCTGCCCCTCCTATTTTTTTGTGGAGTGTGAGGTTGTTTCTGGAGCATCTGGCTTTTTTACCATTCCATATGTATTTCCAGCTTATTTTCGACATTGTACGGATATAGTGGATAGGTATATTGATTGGTAAGGAACGAAATATGTAAAGTATTTGAGGTAGCAGCATCATCTTATATGCTGTGATTCTACCAAACCAAGATATATCTTTGTTAGACATTTGTTTGATTTGGGCTTCCAGTGTGGTCATCAGTGTTTGCATATTTGCTTTAACCAATGTGGAGGTTTTGTTAGTGAGTGTGATACCCAGGTATTTTATACTATTAGAGCTCCACGTATAGGGCAGTATTGTTTGGAGTAATGTACGTTCGTGTGGTAGGACACCTAGGTCTAGAATTAAAGATTTATTAAAGTTGATTTTATAGTACGATATTTCTTCAAATGTGTTAAGGATTGTATGGGCTTGCGATAATGATGTGGCAGGATTTGTCAGGAGAAGGATTACATCGTCAGCAAAGAGGTTTATGGTATGCATACTGGAGCCAAACTGGTAGCCTGAATTTAGGGGATGAGATCTTATAGTTTCAGCTAGGGGTTCTATCATTAAGTTAAAGACTGTTGGAGACAGGGGGCACCCCTGTCTTGTACCATTGGTAATATGGAATGTTTTAGATAAGAACCCAGAGGAGTAAACCTGTGCCGACGGCTGTGAGTATAAAGCCATAATGGCTTGCAGTATTGGGCCTTGGAACCCAAATTTGGTAAGTGTCATTCTCATATATGTCCAGTGGACTCTGTCGAACGCCTTCTCTGCGTCGATAGATAACAGCAGAGAAGGCGTTCGAGTTTTTTCAGCAAAATTCATCACATTTACAATTCTCCTGGTGGCGTCTGAAGTTTGTCTCCCCTTCACAAAGCCCATCTGGTCGCGTTTGATAATGTGTGGTATTATATGTGTCAATCTTTTGGCTAACAATTTGGCATAAATTTTGATATCTGAATTCAAGAGAGAAATAGGCCTGAAATTAGTTGGTGTAATAGGATCTTTACCAGGTTTTGGTATTGTAACTATATAAGCTTTTAACATGTCGTGAGGAAAGTGTGCGGACTCAGTAGCCTTGTTGAATATAATAGACATATATGGTGATAAAGTGTTTGCAAAAGTTTTAAAATATTCATTAGAGAAGCCATCGGGTCCTGGAGACTTCCCGTCTGGAAGAGTGTTTATGATCTGTGTTATTTCCCTTTCTGTGATTGGTAAGTTTAATGATTCTAGTTGGTGTGTAGAAAGAGTGGGGAGATTAACGTTTTTTAGGAACATCTCAATCTGTTCTATCGTTGGTTGATGTGTGTTGGGATCTGAGTGTAAATTATAGAGTGAGCCATAGTATTCCGCAAATTGGTCGGCTATTTCTTTAGGGTTAGTTATTTTGTGTGGTTGAGTAGGGTGCTGTAGGAAAGCAATTCTCATTCTGGTACGAGCCGCCTTCAGTCTATTTGCTAGATACTTCCCTGCTCTATTAGCATTGGCATAATAGTTTAATTGAAGGCGTCTGAGATGTATGTCGTATTGTTGAGATAGAATATGTCTAAGTTGTTCTCTAAGGGAATGTAATTTGTTGGTAAGTGGTAGTGTAGGGGTTTTTTTGTGTTGAGAGGAGACATCGTGGATGTCAGACATGATAGTGCGTAGCTGCTGAGCCTTTTTTCTTTTTTCTCTGGCCCCTATTTGTATCAATACTCCTCTCATGAAGGCCTTATGTGCATTCCAAAGAATGTATGGGTCAGTAACTGACCCCACATTCTCAGCAAAAAAAAATTGCAATTTCTGCGATATTAGTGGTTGGAGATGTGGGTCATGTAAAATGCGTGCATTACAGCGCCAGATGGGGGGTGAAGAGGAGATTCCCCTCTCCGCCACAGACATAGAAATAGCTGAGTGGTCTGACCACGTGATATCATGTATAGTGGTTTTTTCAACATTTTGTAGCAGCCATTTATCTGTTAGGAATAAGTCAATGCGAGAGTATGAGCGGTGTCTGTTGGAGAAAAAGGTGTAGTCCTTTTCGTTACCGTGTTGACATCTCCATGTATCAAATAGTTCCTCCTTATGCAGTAGTGGTTGGAGGGATAGAGATCCCTTACCTGAAGATGTATCAATGAGTGGATCTGGTGTCAAATTAAAGTCTCCACAGATTAAGAGATTACCATGTCGTAGAGCTTTTGCTTTTTGGGTCACTTTGTTGATGAATCTGATCTGGTGCTTGTTTGGAGCGTACAATGACACTATGGTGTAGGGATTAGAATTAATGTTCCCTGTGGCAATGATATATCTTCCTGCTTCGTCAATAATGATATCTTTGGGTTCGAAAGAAACGGAATTTTTGAAGGCTAAAAGAACTCCTCCAGTTTTACGATGCGGCGTACATGCCACATAGATAAATGGGTAGTCCCTGTGAGTGCATTGGGGAGCGTTGTCTAATTGAAAGTGCGTTTCTTGGACGCTTAGTATGTCCGCTTTATGTTTATGCGCTTCTTTCCACAAGCTAAAGCGTTTAGCCGGGTGATTTAAGCCCTTGGCATTAATGGAGAGGCAGGTTATCGTCATTCAAGAAACGTGGGTCTGGTTTTGAGGCTGTGTCGTGGGGGTACTCACTGCGATTATAGGTAGTTGCCTGCGCTGCTGGGTTGCTGGTGGAGACGTTGTTGTGGAGCCATTTCGTTGCTTGTTCAGAGGTAAAGTCGGTGTTTTGTATCTGTGTATATCACTTAAAAAAGAAGGTAAAAGAAAACAGTAAATCAAACTGAAGATTAACATGAGTAACATAAAAAATGGATCTCAAAAGTGATCCTCGTGCAGTCGTAGCTGCTATTGGTGGTATTGGGGGGAAGGGAGAGAGTCTAGAATAGAAACTCAGCCCTGGAGATAAACCTGTAACATATAAGGTTTATTTTACGAGCTTCCACTTGTCGGTTTTTTGTTAGATTTCTTGTAAGACACTACCTGCCAATCATTTTGGAGCAGAGGTGGTTCTGCTGGTTGAGCCTGATGTATAGGCTGGTCCAGAATGATATTCCATCTCTTTAAGGTAGATAGCCCTTCTTCAAGGGTATTTATTGAGACGGTGATTCCATTATGGGTAATGGAGAGTGTGGCTGGGTATTTCCACTTATGGAGGATTTTGTGGTTCCTCAATGCTTTGGTGATCGTTATTAGATTACGACGGCGTTGCAGAGTATGCCTGGAGAGATCCGGAAGCAATCTGATATTTGTATACTGCTGGGGAACATTCTCTTGCTTGCGTGAGGCTTGAAGAATTCTGTCCTTAACATGATAAAAATGCATTCTAAGCAAAACATCCCTGGGGATTTCAGCAGGGAGAAAGGACGGTTTAGGGACCCTGTGTATTCTATCCACAAGTAGGTCATGAGCTGAGGCTTCGGGTACCAATGTTGAGAATAGGGTCTGGGCGTATTGTAAGAGCTGGTTCGGGGGGACATCTTCTGGTATTCCTCTCAGTTTAAGGTTGTTCCTCCTGGACCTGTCTTCTAAGTCGGCCATTTTGTCTTTGAGCCAGGTTATATCTTCCCCCTGGGCTGTATGGGCCTCCACCATAACATTGTATGCTGAGGTATATTCCTCCATTTTGTTTTCCACTTGATGCACTCTGTGGCCTATGGCTTGGACCTCTTTCTGACACTCTGTTATACCTCTGACCATGTCTGCTTGTAATGAGGAACGTAATGACAGGAGCATTTCTTTGAGTAAAGTGTCTGAAACCGGCCTATCTGCTGTAGGGAATTCCCTAATAGGATCTCCTTCACTGCTACTCTGACGTGAGGAGTTACTGTGAGGCCCGCTTACCTCCATGCCCTGTGCGTTTCCTTGCCTTATGGGTGAGTCCCTTCTCTGCTTCGATTTGGCCGGGCTTCTTGTGGAGGGGCTGGATGTGCTTGAGGAGGACCCGCTGGGTGAATTCGGGGAGTGGGTAGAGACAGATGCCTGTGCTTGTCTGTGCGCTTTAGGCCTAATCTCCGTCCTGTCAGCTGCCGTTCCGCCGCCATTTTGATGAGCGCAGTCCGCATAATAACTGTTCATTTTCTGCGGCTGCTGGGGATGTTTGCGGCGTCTTGTCATTCCCGGTTTGTGCCGCGGGCACTTACTTGTAAGACGGTATGTCCGTTAGGCAGTAAAAGTGCCGTGGAGCCCTGTTGGCTGTGGTTTATCTCCTGAGGCGAGCGGAGCTCCAGGATTACGCGTCCATCTTAGAGCCCGGTTGGCCACGCCCCTTCGATCAGCAATTTTTATCTTGACTGCGACATTATGGCGGACACGTCGGACAATTTTGGCGTGATTTTGGGACCATTCACATTTATAGAGCGATCTGTGCAATTAAAATCGCATTGATTACTGTGAAAATGTGACTGGCAGTGAAGGGGTTAACACTAGGTGGCGCTGTAGGGGTTAAATGTATCCTAGGGATGTGTTCTAACTGTAGGGGGGATGGGCTAGCAGTGTCACTACACTGATCGCTGCTCCCGATGATAGGGAGCAGAAATCAGTGACACTGTCACTAGGCAGAACGGGGAGATGCTTGTTTACCTTAGCATCTCCCCGTTCTTCCTCTCCGTGAGGTGATCGCGGGTATCCCCGCGGCGATCGAGTCCGTGGGACCCGCGACCCGACTCACGGAGCTCCCGGCCGGTGGCGTGCACGCAATGGCACGGCGGCAATTTCAAAAGGACTTACAGGTACGTTCTTTTGTATATAGGCAATAATGAATCAATTAAATTAGATAAATATATAAATACACAATTATAAATATATAAAGTGTCTCTTCAGTATTGCAGCAGCGCTGTGCACCCCAATTAAACAGGGTCTCTTTCTTAATCTATTTCAGAAAGTTCAAACACGGATCTGATAGCCAGAGTCCCACCAATAAATAATCAAGATGTATTCTGTGAGGGTAGTAATCCTTTCACCAAGTGATACACCACGTGCTGGGGTCCCCAATGAAAACTCACTCACCAGAAATCAGATCAATAAAAGACTTGATTAATAGTAGTAAATCTGCATCAATATCCAAAGCGACCACCAGATGTCAGTATTATTCCCAGTAGTTCCAATAGGATATGTAGAAGAAACAAAAATGCTCACATAGCATGATACTGCTAAACATCTTTATTTGAACCATTCAAACATCCCCTTAAAAACATGCGTACCAAAATGTAATAAACATTGAGCAAAGATAACAAAGTGCACTGTGCCTGATTGCGTCACTCGTCCAGAGGTCGGAACCAACCCCCACGTGGAGGGAGACCCCACCCGTGGGTTCAATACAGGGACCAGCAACCCCAGAACAACCCCAATACCCCATATTGGAAGACTCAACATCCGCAACGAAAGAGGGACCCTCCGCAATACCCACAATCAAAGGAAGAAAATATCGTGGTTGCAGAGCAGGATCTAGGACCCAAAAAAAGAAGAAGGGAGTCGGAGTAGAGGGCATCTTCAACCTGACTGACAAACAACTAACACACAAAGAGGTGAATATTCTGAATCTAGGCTTAAAATGTGGCTTGAAAAAAACAGTGAATAAGTTCGACGTCTTCATTGACATCCACAAATATATTCGGAAGATAAATATTAACAAGTATTTTTTGGGATGCACCCCTAATATATCAGCGGTAACTCATAAGCCAGGGGAGGTGATCAATAGTGGTCTTATGAATAAGTCCCTATTTAACCCCCTCAACAATCCCAACCATCAAGTTGAGGTATTCAAAGGGTTAACACTACGAGATCTGGAACATCTGAAACCCGATAAACAAATGAATGTAAGGCATATCAGTGAGGGGATTACCATGTTGGAGAAACGAAAAGATATCATCATAAGACCAGCCGATAAGGGGGGTGGGGTAGTAATACTCTCAAAGGAGTTCTATCATAACCAGATTATGGAGATGCTCTCAGATGAAGTAACATATAAACGTCTGAAGAATGACCCCACCCTGCCCTATAGGGATGAATTGGATATTCTAGTACACATGGGTTCAAAAAGCGGAGTACTAACGGACAAAGAGAAAAGGTTCCTGTTACCCACCAGCAGTCGGATCCCCACGCTCTACACCTTGCCGAAGATTCACAAAGACCCCTCTAATCCTCCAGCAAGACCTATTGTCAACAGTATTGATTCAGTCTCTGCCAGAATGGGTCAGTACTTGGACCGGTTCTTGCAAAAGAGTGTCACTAATACCCGTTCATATATAAGGGACACTAAGAATTTTTTTAATTGTTTGCAGAATGTGAGCCTGATAGGAAGAGAGCACGCAATTTTGGTCACAGCCGATGTTTCCTCTCTTTACTCCATCATACAGCATGATGATGCCTTATTGGCGCTCAATTGGGCCCTTAGTCAAAGAGAGGATCTCCCCCACAACCAAAAGATTTTCCTTAGGAATGCCTTGGATTTCTGCCTTAGTCATAACTATTTTTGGTATGACGGTACATTCTACTCACAACAAAGAGGAATTGCGATGGGCGTGAAATTCGCGCCCAGCATAGCCTATTTGTTCATGACGGAGTGGGAGAATAAGACCATTTTTAGAGAACAAAGGCCGGAACTTATATTTTACAAACGCTTCATTGATGACCTGTTTTTTATCTGGAATGGTACATCTGAGTCGTTAGGAGCATTTATACAGGCCTTGAATAATAATAACAACAATATTAAGCTTACTTCAGAATGGCATAAAGAAGAAATAAACTTTTTGGATGCCACCATTTAAAGGGTGAACGATAAATTAGAAACGAGAGTTTATTTTAAAAAAACAGACAGGAACAGTTATTTGCCCATCTCAAGCGGTCATCATCCATTATGGCTCCGGAATATCCCAAAAGGACAGATTATGAGACTAAGAAGAAACTGCTCTGAAGATACACAGTTCTGGATTCAATCTAAAGTCCTTACAGAGAGATTTGAAGCCAAGGGATATGACCCGAAGAAACTAAAGAAGGTGGTGGAGGAAGTGGCTTAAATACCTAGAATTGCATGCTTACAAGAATCACGACCAGTGGGTTCTGAGGTAGCACCAACAGAAAAAAATCCTAATAAAGAGTGGGGCTTTATTTCTCAATTTCATACTCAATACAAGGAAGTGGAGGAGATCTTCAGAAGACACGGGCTTATACTCCGGTTAGATAAGAAACTCACCACAGTATTACCTTCTGAGCCCCAGTTCATTTATAGAAAAACCATGAGTTTTGGAGACAGAGTGGTGAAGAAAGTGATTGACCCTCCTAAACGTCCTCCAACATTTTGGGATCGCAACGGCTTTTTTGCGTGCAGGAGATGCAAAGCCTGCAGGGAGGTCTCCAGACCTCTTAGAGGAATTGATAGTTTCCTTTCCCCGATTAATAATCGCAGTTTGGGGATTAAACAATTCATTACATGCAACAGCACCTTTGTGGTGTACGCATTGAAATGTCCTTGCGGTTTAATCTATATAGGCCGTACAAAAAGGCTATTATGGGTGAGAATAGCTGAACACATAAACAACATAAAAATAGGCTATAAGGATCATAACGTCTCACTGCATTTTAAATTAAAACATAATAGTGACCCGACGGGATTGGAATTTTGGGGGGTTGAACATCTCCAGGCCCATTGGAGGGGCATAAATCGCATCCGAGAGTTATCCAAAAGTGAAACCCATTGGATCTATTCTGTGGATGTGATTGCCCCCAAGGGTTTTAACATAGAGCTTGACATAAATTGTTTCATCAGTGACACATAGACATACCCTGGGGTATGGTTCCAGTTTCTTTTTATCACAGTGTAATGTTTTATTATAATGAAATTTTGACTCCAATATGATCACGTTTTATATATAGATGTTTTATATACATATATTTACATGTGGATTGTCATATATTTTATATATGTACATATATACATTTTAGATATACAATTTTAATACATATTTATTTTAATATTCCAACATATGTTTATCAGGTGCAATTTAGCGTATGCGATTATTCAATACGTGCTAGGAAATCGCTATGCAGTTTTTATCTTTTCATAGGATAAGCAATGTATGATGTAAAATTGCTAGACAATATATTTATTTTAATATTCCAACATATGTTTATCAGGTTCAATTTAGCATATGCGATTATTCAATACGTGCTAGGAAATCGCTATGCAGTTTTTATCTTTATTCATAGGATAAGCAATGTATGATGTAAAATTGCTAGACAATTCTTGTTTACTGAAATCTTTTATATTTTGAGAGTGAATATTTTAATCAGTTTTAATGAATACCGAAAGTGTGCTTGCTCAATGATAGCGCTGCGGATCAATGTCCGCGCCGCATACACTGAATGATTGCAGGTATTCAAGGTACTTGTTTAGGTCATCTTCCACTAGAACCGGTATTGTCATGCTTAATACGACCTGTGGGAGCAGAATGTCCGGATGATGTTATTTCACACATTGCTGACAGTATTTAGCATTAGGGGCGAGGATGTGTGAGTCATCCGGGCGTCTGCTTCTGCTGATTGGCTATTCCACCTGCCACTTATATAAATACCGGCCTCCTTTCTTGTGTGTCACGCCCTCAGAAGAAGTCCAGGAAGTGACAAAACGTTAGGGACATGTCGCACGGGAAGTGACGCATGCGCTCCACCAACCGAGGAACCAGGAAGCGTGTGACTGTGGTTACACACAGGGAGCGCTCCTGACAGGTTTTCACGACTGGAGGACGCAATCAGGCACAGTGCACTTTGTTATCTTTGCTCAATGTTTATTAAATTTTGGTACGCATGTTTTTAAGGGGATGTTTGGATGGTTCAAATAAAGATGTTTAGCAGTATCACGCTATGTAAGCATTTTTGTTTCTTCTACATATCCTATTGGAACTACTGGGAATAATACTGATATCTGGTGGTCGCTTTGGATATTGATGCAGATTTACTACTACTAATCAAGGCTTTTATTGATCTGATTTCTGGTGAGTGAGTTTTCATTGGGGACTCCAGCACGTGGTGTATCTCTTGGTGAAAGGATTACTACCCTCACAGAATACATCTTGATTATTTATTGGTGGGACTCTGGCTATCAGATCCGTGTTTGAACTTTCTGAAATAGATTAAGAAAGAGACCCTGTTTAATTGGGGTGCACAGCGCTGCTGCAATACTGAAGAGACACTTTATATATTTATATATTTATAATTGTGTATTTATATATTTATCTAATTTAATTGATTCATTATTGCCTATGTACATGTTCTACTATTTAAGCAGCTGCTACTAGTCATATAATTATTTATGTGCCGCACATACACCGTTAGAATATTGTACTAAGCGCAGAGCATTGTTGTTTTTTTGGGACGGGCATATACAACATACATTCATTCAAGGTACGTCCTTTTGCCTAGCCGTGCCATTGTGCCGACTTACATCGGCGTGCGCCGGTCGGCAAGCAGTTAAACAAGAGATCTAAGGAGCTGGTAAGCGGCAGTATTTTCGTGGGTGGAGGCACTTCTCTATTTCACCCCATCACATCCCCCATAGTGTTGCAGTTGCATGTCATCACTGGCAGGAAGATTGCAAAGCCATCATCTAGAAGATTGTTATACTAAGTGGGCTCTCTTTCAATAGCCTATCGGAGTGGACTTGGCTCTGTTGCTTGTGTATCTTGCTATACACTTTATCTTAATATATCTTTTTGCACTTATCACTGGTGATAGTATAAATGTTAACATGTTATCATATTGAATTAATTTTTCATATATTTTTATTGTATGGTTATGATTCAATCTTTTTAATATTTTTCAATTTTTTTTTATCACAAATCATTTCACAGCGCAGCTTTTTTTCTTATGACATATACTCACCTATTGCCCTTTTAGAGGAAAATGACCCCCCCTGACTTGATTGATTGGATTGATATGGAACACTTGTTTCAGCGTTTGGACCAATCCGAACAAATTATACATCAAACGAGACCAACTAATAAGAAAAAATTGGATAAATTCCCAGCCCTGAATACCAACTCTAATGTCATGGCATTTATTAAGTTAACATGTAATGAAATTAGAAGACTCAAAGTTAAACATAGGGGTCACAATAATTTATCTATAGGTGAACGCAAAGCTCTTCAATCCCTGGCATCAAATTCCACGATCACGGTAAAACCCTCCGAAAGGGGGGTTAATATCGTCATCGTGGATAACCAAAAATATATTGATATGTGCGATAAAATTCTCAAAAATAAATAATGGTACTGTCGTATTCCAACTACCAAAATCATGGGGTTCCAAAAGGAATTCTATGAATTGGTCAACAGCGCCTATGCTAACAATGCGATATCCAAGAACGACTGGGAATTTATACGCACAGATTTCCCACGCACCCCTACCCCAAAAGTGTACAACACCCTTCAGGTAGACCAGTTATCTCAGGGAACAGATCACTCACAGAGAATTTAAAGCGGAGTTCCACCCTAAAGTGGAACTTCCACTCATCGGATTCCTCCCCCCCTCCGGTGTCACAATTGGCACCTTTCAGGGGGGAGGGGGGTGCAGATACCTGTATAATACACTTCCACTTCCGGGTATAGCTAGCCGCAGACTCCCCGCCCACCCCCGTTGTGTTGTGGGAAATACACAGTTCCCACAACACAACGGGGACCAGTGTAGACGCGCAGCGCGACTTGCGCATGCGCAGTAGGGAACCGGGCAGTGAAGCGGCAACGCTTCACTCCCTGATTCCCTCAGTGTGAATGGCGGCGGCAGCACCCGAGGATCGAGAGACGGCTCGGTCTCGGGTGCCGACATCGCTGGACCCCGGGACAGGTAAGTGTCCTTATTTTAAAAGTCAGCAGCTGCAGTATTTGCAGCTGCTGACATCTCAATTTTTTTTATTTTTAGTGAAACTCCACTTTAAGTAGATTTGTTGATGGGTACCTCCATCCTCACGTGCTCAACCTTCCAAGTTATGTATGTGAAACAATACATTTGTTGCAAAATATAGATAGACTCTATGTCCTCCCCACAGCTATAGTAGTTACCATCGAAGTTGAGGCACTTTATAGCTCAATCCCCCATGACCAGGGTCTAGCTTGTATAAAACACATTATTTCTCAGACAAGTCGATATGATCGTACATTGATACTTAATTAGAAGTCCGCGCTTAGTAAAGTAATCAGAAAGGCTGCAGCCTCCCCTTAATTAATTCCTGATAGGAGTTAATTGGAAGTATATGAAAGAGAAGTCTGGGGAAATTGGCGCTGCCCTATTAACAGTGTATATTGCTTAAAAGTCAAAATAATAAAAGTAAATAAGTGACAAAAAGTGCGTGTAAGGGGAAAGGACTTGATATATGTCCCCTGGGTGAATGTACCCCTACGCGTGAGCAAAAATGCAAAAATAAATAGAGTGAAGAAAGTTTGAGTATATGGTGAGAAAATATATAGTATATGACCCTTTAAAGGTGAACGGTCAGTGAGTACAGTCAGCGGCAGACGCTTTTCGACGATAAGCCTTGTTCACAGTACCTCTGTGAAGGCTTTACAATAAATACGCTTGATGTTATGGAGCTACTGGCTGCTTCTTTTTCCTGATGACTACATTGTCTATTGGTGTATGGGAGGACACCTCAGCTTGGGCACCCTGACTGCAACTTCCAAAGATCTAGCAGAACGGAGGTGGAGAGCAGTGGAGGTACCCGGGTCTGGATCATTATAAGGGAACCCTTATAACCGGATCAACGGAGGAACCTCACGGAGCAGTGGAGCCTAAGAGGGACATCTACAAGAGACAGCTACCCAAAGACACCCACTCCTCTGCTTAGTACCCCCTTGGGGGTGCCGGATTCTGGTGAGTGGGGGAGCACGGGGGGGAGCACTTGGAGTCACCAGCTTCTACATACACGGAAGTCACCTCTTATTACCTTTTGGGCATTTCTAACTGCATGCTGACCAAACCTGGGGTTCTCAAAATTCCTGTCTCTGCAAATAAGACATTTTATTTTTGCCTGGTTTCATCACAGAGACTTTTTTATAGATGCTGCATTTTTATATATGCTGTTTATAATTTAACTGATGTTTGGATTCCTATTTTAGATTATATATGAACCTTGAGGGGGTCTAATATACTGCAATATAGAGTCTTAGCAATTTTCTTTTCTTTTTTGCACACAGTGCACTTCAGTCACTATATAAGTTGTTGATATGTGGTAATCTTACACAGATGTTGGTAGCCCCCAAATAGTGTGCTTTTTCACGGACACTAACAACTCCAAAAAAAAAAAAAGGGGGCGACACACTATTTTACAGATTTAATGGTGGTTTGCTGTAAATGCAAAGATTTATAATGTAGGTTGAGCAAGTGTAAACCCAACCCACCTGCTGGAACACATGAGAGGTATTATTCACATAAACAACACAGAGGAATTGCACGTTCACCTTTAAAGGGTCATATACTATATATTTTCTCACCATATACTCAAACTTTCTTCACTCTATTTATTTTTGCATTTTTGCACACGCGTAGGGGTACATTCACCCAGGGGACATATATCAAGTCCTTTTCCCTTACACACACTTTTTGTCACTTATTTACTTTTACTATTTTGACTTTTAAGCAATATACACTGTTAATAGGGCAGCGCCAATTTCCCCAGACTTCTCTTTCATATGATCGTACATTGAACCAATTTGTCGTTGATGCACTGCACTTTATACTACAACACAATTATTTTTCATTCAATGGTTCACACTACCTCCAGGTGCAGGGCGTAGCGATGGGGACTTGCTGTGCCCCATCTTACGCCAATCTGTACCTGGGGAGTGGGAACGTATGATTAGCATATCAGAGAACCTCTCTCTTTTCATGGAGTGTGTGTTACTCTGGAATAGATACATTTACTATATTTTTATGGTTTGTAATGGTTCCAATGAACTACCGTATATACTCGAGTATAAGTCGAACTTTTCAGCACATTTCTTTGTGCTGAAAGTGCCCCCCTCGACTTATACTGGAGTCAAGCACTTTTCTGCAGCAAAAAATTTCATTTTCCGAACCAAATTTGGGGCCCCATATCTCAGGGCCACTTGATGCTCGGAACCCCAAATTTGGTGTGCAAACCCAGTGGAACTGGTACCATAACATATCCAAAGCTGTCGTTTCTAGCACCAAGTGGCCCTGAGATACGGGGCCCCAAAACCGATTCAGAAAATGTCATTCTCTGCTGCAGAAAAGTGCTTGACATTTTCTGAACTGATTTTTGGGGCCCTGTATCTCGGGGCCACTTGGTGCTAGAAACCCCAGCTTTGGAAATTTATGCTGCTAGTTCCACTGGGTTTGCACACCAATTTTGGGGTTCTTAGCACTAAGTGGCCCCGAGATACGGGGCCCCAAATTCGGTCAACTGTGTCCATCTGCAGCAATGTCATTTCGGGACCCTTTGGGTTCAGAGACCCCAAATTTTTGCTGCAGCTAGGGGGCATCTAGGAACCCTTAACTACCACGTTTGAAGTTCAGGGAACCTATGGCTGCAAATGGGCATAGTGATGCTGCAAATGGGCATTGTTGACCCTCTTTTCCACTTACAGTAGCTGTGCATTTTTCACCCTCGTCTTATACTCGGGTCAATAAGTTTTTCCCATTTTTTTTGTGGTAAATTAGGGCCTCGACTTATACTCGGAACAACTTATACTCGAGTATATACGGTACTTCAATCCTTTTTTCAGTCCATCAACGACAATACTTTCAATCTGCACGTTACCATGAATCATGATAAAGAGTCCATTACTTTCCTGGATGTTCAGATCCATAAGGGCAATGATGGTCTGTTAACCAGCAGCCTTTTTTGAAAACCTATGGCAGGTAACTGTATCCTACATGCTAACAGCTTCCATCCTCGACCTTTGGTCACCTCAATACTTTATAGTCAGTATCTGAGGATTAGACGTGTAACGAGCCCCTGCTCGCTCGGTTCCACTCTCCTGACACTCCTCTGCGGCTATAGAATCAGATTGCAGATCGGAACATCTGATGGTTCGGTCATCCGATGCTCCGGGACTAGAACTACAGCTATGTGCCGTTCTAATCCAGTTGTATAGCTCAGAACAAACACCAGGCAGGCTGTATGTAAGTTCAAACAGGAATCTCTTTTATTGAAAGGAATACAGACTCTTTTATACAGTAAAAGAGGAGGTGCACACCTGCTCATATTACTCTGAACATACACCTGTGACCAGAAACCTAATTAACATGGGCTAATTAACTAATCCCTTTAGACAGCCTAGATGACTCAGTCATGACCTTTTAGGCACAGAAAACCCAATCAACATTATCACAAATCAACACCGAACTCTTCTTCACACAATAGCAGAGTTGGAGCTGATGACACCAGCATCTCCTCACAGGATGTGTCCCAACAGTATGAATCAGTCTTATAAGCAGGGGGGCTGCTGGAGGAATCCCCCCTCCCTCTACAGGGACACACATCCCAAATGACCATAGCAAAGAGTCCACAACAGAATGAGACAACATACAATAAATACATATATACACGATTGAGTCTGATTAGTACAGATCAGACTGGATTTCTAATTCACCTTGCAGAGTATTGTTTCCTTAAAATTAGGGCTGCAACTAACGATTATTTTCATAATCGATTAGTTGGCCGATTATTGTTTCGATTATTCGATTAATCGGTTAATAACCTTAAAAAAAAAAAGCGTGGTGTATAATTTAGTTAAAATGTAAAGTTTAAAAAAAGGCATTTTATTCTTAAATATCTCTATGCAGTGGTAAATAACCAACTATATGCTTAGGGAGCAAAATATTGAATCCCCTCTGAGAATAACAGACAGAAGAGATATACTGTATATACACTATTAGAGGAGATATACTGTATACACTATTAGAAGAGAAATACTGTTTTTTGGCCAATTTGTTGTTGGGCAGATTAAAAAATATAAATTGCTGCGAAAAACACATTACATGCTTTTCTGCAGCTTCTCCATTGAAGTATATTGAACCTAAAAAGCACCGTTTTGCGTTAAAAAAAAAAGTCCCTGACCCTTTCTAAATACGCAGCGGCTGAAAAAAAGCTGTGAACGTGTCCCATAGGAAACCATGTTAAATGAACTGTAGTGTGTTTCTGCAAAAAGCACCAAAAAACACATAGGTGTGAACCAGGTCTAAGACGTTTAGTAACATAATGGGGTTAAAAGAAACTAAAATGAACCCTTTATAGTACAAAAAAAGCAAATAATCGCTACTGTAAGGTTCATTTTTTTACTGTAGAACGGTGAAAGTAATATTTACAGTAGCGATTATTTGCTCTTTTTGTACTATAAAGGGCTAATTTTATATTTTTAACCCCATTATGTTACTTGCCGATTAATCGATTATGAAAATAGTAATCGATTAATTTCATAATCGATTAGTTGTCGATTAATCGATTAGTTGTTTCAGCCCTACTTAAAATCCAGGGCCCATAATCTGTTGGCAAGAGGCTTGCGTTCAGTCCCCTCCAATAGCCTCTGTCCCGGGTGAATCTATCACAAGACATAACTGTACAGAAGATATCGTCTTTAAAAGGGAAGCAGACGCACTGAAAACAAGACTTTTGCACAAAGTTGCTCACATATCTGCCTGAAGAAAGCTTTCAAGCGAGCATGTGCCAACACACGTCACAATGTCTTATACAACAAAACCAATACACCAAAGACGAGCGGTACTATTCGGATCATTATTAGGTTTTCTAACCAGCATAAAGAAATTAGGAGGATCGTGAAAACGTATTGGCACATGCTCACTATGGATCCAATTGCTGGTGCCTTTGTCCCTGAGACTCCGGCATTTTCTTTTAGGAAGGCCAGATCAATCAGGGACAATCTGGTCTCTAGCAAATTTAAAAGCAGTTCAGGCAAGGACCCCTGTAAAAGATGAGGCACCTTTAGATATAGGGGCTGCAACTATTGCAGGTTTATGCACATAAGCTATCCTACCACTTTACCGAATGGAGAAAAATATGAACCAAAACACTACGCCAACTGCAAAACAGAAGGTGTAGTGTATCTACTTCTCTGTGAGTGCTCCTGTTTCTATGTGGGCAAGACTAAAATGGAGTTTTGGCAACGGGCCTACAGACACATTCATGCCATGAAAACCTGAATCCCGATCTCCCCTTGAGGAGACATGTTACTGCAGTGCATGGGGGCTCTTTTTGGAAAATATCTTTTCTAATTCTAGTTCGGATTCATCCGGGGACACGTGGTGGTGACTGGAACAAGATTCTGCTCCAACATGAGCAGAGGTGGATTTTCCGTTTAAATGCCATGTCTCCCCCAGGATTAAATGAGTCTCTATCGTTTAGACCCTTCTTAGAAGGATTTAGGTCAGGGGTCTCAGAAATGAACCTTTAATCAATTATACTTCTCTCTACTGTTCTCTCTATTTCTTTTAGGTATGTCTTATTGTACTGCTATCATTAAAAACTGGATAGGTGATTATTTGCTAATGTTGGTTACTGTGATCCCTCTATTATTATGTTTTATACATATTTCCTCTTATCCTAGATTTGGGGTCACGCCGTGCTAAACTTTAGTTTTTTGTCTTCCTCGTCAACTGTATTTGAAATGCTAACTCTGTATTTCCTCTGTATTACCACCTTCTCATTAGTACTGATGTTATCCGTTCCTTTTTTGCTCCCCTTTTTGCATTTTATGGCTGTGTCTGCCTTCTCCTTATTGCCCACTAGATGGGGCCGGGTCCTTTGGCTTCCCTGTGACTGTCATCCAGCGCACAAATGCCGTCGGATGACTATGTCATCACACCGAATTTTGTTTATTGGTTGCTATGCGGCCGGATAGTTTTGCGGGCATCATGGCACCAACTTGCACTGGTGGGCGGGTAACGTGGATCTCTTTCGCTCTGGCGTGGGGCGTGGCTTCCAACTTTGCTGGGCGTTGACTGAGCACCTCCTGTCTCTGGCGTCTCACACCATGTCCACCATGGCTGTCTGCCTGCACCCTTGCGGCGGTGCTGCGCACCTCTCGCCTGGAGGGGGGCATCCTGTGGATGCCCTTTCCTCACTGATTATATATGCACCAATGTAGACGCCCCACCCCTTTACCGTTTGTGCCTCCCTCTTGCCCCTCCCTTCCCTCACTCAAAGCATATAAATTCCAGCAGGTCAAATCTATACTCCTGCTGGCTCCCTGGTAAAAAGAAACCCTTCCTGAACTGGGATATTCATATGAAAGGCCACCTACATGGTAAGTTCCACTTATATTGCTCGATGCTTGGTTTGAAGAGAGGATGCATTTTCATCTACTCTATTGGGCATTGCTTTTTTTATATGCTTTTCTATGATCTTTTAAATCTGTTGCTTTGGATGCCTTGTGTATGTTTAATGGATGCATGCGTGCACACTGATAGGTATTTTGTGCATGTATGTATGCATAGACTGTATATGCAGGTGACACCTGATTTGCATGTTCATTGTTAGATCTTTTGGTGTGGATTGCTTGGTCAGGGTCGGGTTTCCCCCTTCTCTGCCCCCCCTTTTGGCCGTTGTTCGGGGTGGCCTCACCCGTCTCTATCCTTTTTTGTGCATTGTAGGGCCAGCACAGCCATATCTCCTTGTTTTTAAAATTCTTGATGTGACATACCAAGACACCTGCTTCTACATGGTCAGTAGACACTGTATATAATGTATTGATTGCTTGTCTCTATATCAATTTTTGTTTATTATCTGTATGCATATATTCTTTACTTGTTGTTTTTCTTTTTTGCCTTATAAATTGTAGATATAGATATTTATACCACTTTCCCCTGATGAAGAGGAAAAACACATGACCTTGAAACGCGTTGAGTATCACTCTGTCCAAATGTACATGAGTGATATAAATTAGTGGTTTCTGATCTCATTATGATCAAGATGTTACATTAATTTTAACATAATGTTGTAATCTGTTTGATATAGCGAATGCTGTGTCTATATTTTTAGATCTTGTATTATTAAACTTATATATTTTACATACATATTTTTGCATAGAAATTTTTTGGAGTCATTGCCCTTTAAAGTCTCACCAAAGGGTCTCTTTTTGTTTCTTGCCAGAGATTGGAAACCTATTACGGTTTTTGAATTTAAGACCTTCCTGGGCCTATCCCTCCTCATGGGCATAACTAAAAAAAGTGAGTTAGATTGCCTCTTTGTCTTTGATTGGGAAACTAGATCGAGGCTTGGTTCTTGGCCAATATGTATTAGATCTTTCTGGCTCATCTCGGGATCACATGACCGGCAATTGGCACGCACGCCGAGTAACCAGGAAGTCAGGCTGCACGCTGTTCAATCAGCTGTTTTATGGTTTGTAATTTTGATATTTGTATATAAGCGTGGCAGTGGCAGTGGCAGGTTGGCACATACCCCAGCAGAAGTCTTTTAAGACGAAACGCGTAGGATCTCTTTGCTGATTCCAGCCACTTTGTTACCACGCTATTTTTAATATATTAGAATCGATTCTTTTGTTATGTTTTTATATTGAATATTGGATGATCCTTTTTCAATAAATCCCCATACTCATTTGTGGATTTACACCATGTGGAGGCTCTCTCTTTTTTATTCCATATTTTGATCATTGCCCTCCTGATCGAGATGCTCGCATACACTGTGGAGTAAGACGACAAAACCAGATATCCGGATGGATGTCTAAGTCTTCATTCCAGCAGGAACATCTCATCTCTCCAGACCAGATCCACACTGTCATTCATTATATGGCAGTTTAAGCGTTTTTGACTCACCGCTCATGGCTTGTGAGTCCACCATTGCTTGTAAGAGTACCCCATCTTCTTTATTGTTTGAGATCACCATTGGGGGGAATACCATTTGATTACCTCCTTACCACTTTGAGCAGTTTGAGAAATATATGAGAGATTTGTGAATACTACTATCTATATCTCTATGAACTTTTCTTGGTGTTAGCTACACGGAATATTTATTCATTTATGAACTTTTTTTTGGTGTTAATAACACTGTTTTTTTTTTTGCACAATGATACACTTATTGCTCGTTCACATTTTTATGTATGAGTGATTGATTTGCTATAATAATGGCTACACATTCACTTTAACTCTATTTGATAAGTATTTTTATCATTATTGGTGTGCTTTTATATTTATATTTATTTATATACGAGATTGCATGTTGCTATAATTAATGGCTATATATTCACTTTAACCTAATTTGATAATTATTTTCACTATCATTGGTACACTTTTTCTATATATAAGGTTGCATGTTGCACCCTTTAGGGGACTAGTGCGATTTGAGACCTTAGTCCAGTCGCATATTGTTGATTAGTATATATTTCATTATATATTCACTTTTGAATTTTGGGGGTATCATTTCAGGCTGCCCCTATTTTCTGTAGGCACTTATATATTGTTTTCTATACATTTAGCACCACACTTTTACTTTACATAGGAAAAAGATGCTTAACGAACAGATTGATGTACTACTTAAAAAAATTCGGGAAATGGAGCGGATACATAAAAAATCCCAAACACAACAAATAGAGGAGAAATTAAGTGGTTTACAGGAGGACCTAAACTCAATGCTCATTGAACAGGCAAAAGCAACGTAGACGGACATTCTATGAATTTGGGAATAAGCCGAGCAGGATGTTAGCAAAGGCCCTTAAAGACACCAATACACAGAAGTACATGACAGGTATCAAAACACAGAGGGATGAGATGGTTAGTTCCTCACAGGAAATGGCACAGATTTTTAAGGAGTATTATGAGGGTCTCTATCAGTTGGAGGGATCACTCTCCCCAGAGAGGAGTAAAAGTAAATGGGAGACGGCAAGGGAATACTTACAAACATCAAAAATGCCAAAGTTGACAGAGGAGATAGCACGAGATCTAGATGTACCAATTACAGTAGAAGAGTTTAAGAGTGCACTAAATCTTTTAAAATTAGGAAAAGCACCTGGCCCAGATGGGTATACCCTGGCGTATTATAATTTTTTTGCTGAGAAATTGGCTCCGAGATTCATAATGGCCTTTAACTCACTACGCGAAGGACAGAAGATACCAGCTGAGACATTACTGGCACATATAGCAGTAGTCCCGAAGGAGGGTAAGGATCCATTTTTTCAAAGATTTTAGCTATCAGACTAGACGAACACATCCCCTCATTGATACACCTAGATCAAGTAGGGTTTACTGCTGGTACAGAGGGGAGGGAAAATACGCAGAGAGTGATGAATGCTATCTGTCCTGGCCAACCTGGTCTATGCATCGGTGAATGTTTTGAATGCTACCACACACTAGTGGACTATTAGCGTAGGGTACAGCACTGCACAGTCTAGGGTACACTTTCACAGGGTCTTCAAAGATGCCATTGCATTTTGAGAGACCCAAACCTGAAACCGTTAGTTACAAAAAAAAGTGTAAAAAAACAAAATAAAACAAGTAAAAAAAAAATTACCGTATTTATCGGCGTATAACACGCGCCGGCGTATAACACGCACCCCAAGTTTAGGAGGGAATTATAAGGAAAAACATTTTCAAGGAAAAAAACTTACATTTAAATGCCCATCACTGCAGCCTTGCACAGTGTTCATCTGCATGCTTGTCCAGTGTCATTTGCAGCCTTGCAGTCATTTGCCTTGGTGTCATTTGCAGCCTTACCAGTGTCCATTTGCAGCCTTGCAGCTTTGTCAGTGCCGATCTGAAGCTTTTCTGTGTCCATTTGCAGCCTTGCCCAGGCTGCAGTTAAACTGCAGTGACTTGTCAGTGACACTGCAGTTTGAAAATGGCACCGCCGGCGTCAAAATACACAGAGCCGGTCCTTGGCTCTTCTCGGTCACTTTCGGCTCCACTCGTAGTCCCGCCCAGGAGTACACTCGGCTATCTGTATATGGGCGGAGCTCGAGTGGAGCCGAAAGTGACCGAGAAGAGCCGAGGACCAGCTCTGTGTATTTCGGCGCCGGCGGCGCCTTTTTCAAATCGGCTGCCGGCGATCACTCCGGTCAGTCAGCGGGAGGATCGCAGGGGATCAGCGTATAACACGCACCCGCGATTTTCCCCTGATTTTCAGGGGAAAAAGTGCGTGGTATACGCCGATAAATACGGTATATATATATATGTGTATATATATATATATATATATATATATATATATATAATATATATATATATATATATATAAAATAAAAAAGCCCAAAATAGTTGTCGTTTTATTGTTTTCTCTCTATTATCTCTCTATTGTTCTCTCTCTATTGTTTTGCTCTTTTTACTGTATTTTTTGACTGCAATGTTTTATTATGTTTGCTTTTCAGGCATGTAATTCTTTTATACCTTACTGTTTACTGTGTTTGATTGTTAACCATTATTTTTTTTTTAGGTACGCCATTCAGCTGCAGCACTGATTCATCAATCTTGACAGAAACAGCGTTTGCTCTCACGATACGTAAATCATCGTCTCCAGCGCTGTAGGAGGTGATTTCACCACCACAGTTCGGCCACTTTTGGCTCCACTCATAGTCCCGCCCAGGAGTACACTCGGCTATCTGTATATGGGCGGCGCTCGAGTGGAGCCAAAAGTGGCCGAGAAGAGCCGAGGACCGTCTCTGTGTATTTCGACGCCGGCGGCGCCATTTTCAAATCGGCTGCCGGCGATCGCTCCGCTCTGTCAGCGGGGGGATCGCAGGGGATCGGCGTATAACACGCACCCGCGATTCCCCCCTGATTTTCAGGGGAAAAAGTGCGTGGTATACGCCGATAAATACGGTATATATGTATATATATAATATATATATATAAAATAAAAAAGCCCAAAATAGTTGTCATTTTATTATTTTCTCTCTATTATTTCTCTATTGTTCTCTCTCTATTGTTTTGCTCTTTTTACTGTATTTTTTGACTGCAATGTTTTATTATGTTTGCTTTTCAGGCATGTAATTCTTTTATACCTTACTGTTTACTGTGTTTTATTGTTAACCATTATTTTTTTTTCAGGTACGCCATTCAGCTGCAGCACTAATTTATTTATCTTGACAGCAACAGCGTTTGCTCTCACGATACGTAAATCATCGACTCCAGCGCTGTAGGAGGTGATTTCACCACCACAGTTAAAATAAAAAACGGTGCATGTATGCCCATTATTAGAAGTGGGTGGATCCAGAGCGGTATTCCAATGGTGGGCATACCCACAGATCAATCTCTTTTTTCGTTCAGCCCACAGGCTGAATGAAAAAATAAGAACATTACAATATATGCCCAACAAGGACCTGCAACGTACTGGTATGTTGTTGGACTTTGGTTATACCAGGATGATGCCTGCAGGTTTAGGTATCATCTTGGTATCGTTTATTTTAGCCAGCGGTTGGCTTTCATGTAAAAGCAATCCTAGCAGCTAATTAGCTGCTAGACTGCTTTTACAAGCAGTGGGAGGGAACGCCCCCCTCCCGCCGTCTTCCATGGTTTTCTCAGGCTTTCCTGCCCCACCAGGGAACCTGAGAATGCAGCCAGTGGTTCCGCCAGCTGACCATAGATCTGATCGAAGACCAGAATGGCTCCAATCATCTCTATGGCCTAAGAAACCGGAAGCTATGAGCATTTCATTACTTCGGTTTTGCCTGATATAAACAGCGCCTTTGGGAAAGTGGGAAAGCATCTTATCACACCGATCTTGGTGTGGTCAGATGCTTTGAGGGTAGAGGAGAGATCTAGAGTCTAATAGACCCCAAACTTTTTTTTAAAAGAATACCTGCCACTACCTATTGTTATCATAGGGGATATTTACATTCCCTGTAATAACAATAAAAATGATAAAAAAATAAAATAAAAATGAAAGGAACAGTGGAAAAAAAAAAAGCACCCCACCATGCTTGTGCACAAAGGTGAATGCAAGTGTCGGTCTCATGTCATATGTAAACAGCAATTGCACCATGCATGTGAGGTATCACCGCGAATGTCAGATCGAGGGCAGTAATTTTAGCAGTAAACCTCCTCTGTAAATCTAAATTGGTAACCTGTAAAGACTTTTAAAGGCTTTTAAAAATGTATGTAGTTTGTCGCTGCTGCACGGTTGTGCGCAATTTTAAAGCATGTCGTGTGTGGTATCCATGTACTCAGCATAATATCATCTTTTGTATTTTACCGAACATTTTGGCAATATAGTGTGTTTTAGTGCATTAATATTCAAAAAAGTGTTTTTTTCCCTAAAAATTGCGTTTGAAAAATCGCTGCGCAAACACTGTTTAAAAAAAAACAAAACACCATCTTAATCTTTAGGGCCTTTGCTTTAAAAAATATATAATTGGAGGTTCAAAGTAATTTTTTAGCAAAAAAAAAAAAAATTTTTCATGTAAACAAAAAGTGTCAGAAAGGGCTTTGTCTTCAAGTGGTTAGAAGAGTGGGTGATGTGTGGCCCAACTTTCACAAAGTTGTCACTAAATGATACATTGCTCACACATGACATGGGTATATGTGGAATTACATCCCATAATACATTCTGCTGCTTCTCCTGAGTATGGGGATACCACATGTGTTGGACTTTTTGGGATCCTAGCCGCGTACAAGACCCCGAAAAACAATCATCGCCTTCAGGATTTCTAAGGGTGTAAAATGGTGATTTTACTCCTCACTACCTATCACAGTTTTGGAGGTCAGATAGCACAAACCCCCCCAAATGACCCCATTTTGGAAAGTAGACACCCCAAGGTATTTCCTAAGAGGCAAGGTAAGTATTTTGCAGCTCATTTTTGAAAATGAAGAAAGAAAAGAAAAATTAATTTTTTTTTCTTTTTTCAATTTTCAAAACTTTGTGACAAAAAGTGATATCTGCAAAGTACTCAACATGCCTCTCAGCAAATAGTTTGTGGTGTCTACTTTCCAAAATGGGGTCATTTAAGGAGGGGGGGGGTGTTGTGCTATATTGGCATTTCATGGCCTCCGAAACTGTGATAGGTAGTGAGGAGTGTAATCACAATTTTACGCCCTTAGAAAGCCTGAAGGCGGTGATTGGTTTTCGGGGTCCTGTACACGGCTAAGCTCCAAAAAAGTCCCACACGTGGTATCCCTGTACTCAGGGGAAGCAGCAGAATGTATTTTGGGGTGTAGTTCCACATATAACCATGACATGTTTGAGCAATATACAGTATCATTTAGTGACAACTTTGTGAAAAAATATTTTTTTTGTAATTTTCCCGAAACTTGTGGCAAAATATAAAATATTCCATGGACTCAACATGCCTCTCAGCAAATAGCTTGGAGTGTCTACTTTCCACAATGGGGTCATTTGGGGGGGTTCTTGTGCTATCTTGGCATTTCATGGCCTCCAAAACTGTGATAGTGAGGAGTGAAATCACCATTTTACACCCTTAGAAAGCCTGAAGGCGATGATTGGTTAGAATTAGACTGCTAAAAAGTCTCACACATGTGGTATCCCTGTACTCAGGAGATGCAGCAGAATGCATTTGAGGTGTAATTTCACATATAACCATGGCATGTTTGAGCGATATATAATTTAGTGACAACTTTGTGTACATTTTTTATTTTATTTTTTCATTTTTCAATCGCTTGTGACAAAAAAATTAAATATTCAATGTGCTCAACATGCTTCTCATCAAATTACTTGGGGTGTCTACTTTCCAAAATGGGGTAATTTGAGGGGGGTTGTACTGCCTTGCCATTATAGCACCTCAAGAAATGAGATAGGCAGTCTAACTAAAAGCTGCGTAAATTAAAGAAAATGTACCCTAGTTTGTAGACGCTATAACTTTTGTGCAAACCAATAAATATACGCTTATTGACATTTTTTTTACCGGAGACATGTGGCTGAATGCATTTTGGCCTAAATGTATGACTAAAATTGAGTTTATTGTATTTTTTTTTATAACAAAAAGTAGAAAATATCATTTTTTTTTTTCAAAACTGTCAGTCTTTTTTCATTTTTGTCGCAAAAAATAAAAACCGCAGAGGTAATCAAATACCACCAAAAGAAAGCTCAGTTTCTGGGAAAAAAGGACGCAAATTTTGTTTAGGTACAGCATTGCATGACCGTGCAATTACCAGTTAAAGTGACGCAGTGCCAAATTGTAAAAAGTGCTCTGATCAGGAAGGGGGTAAAATCTTCTGGGGCTAAAGTGGTTAAAGGTAAGTGGTTAGAATTATCATTAGCGTTAGCATTAGAGTAAGATTACCTCAGGCAATCAAATGACTTTTTATAAACAAATGGTTAGGGTTAGCATTAGAATAAGCGCTAGAGATAGGGTTGGCACAAAAACGATCCACTGCACCCTAAGGGCTCATTTACACTTGCTTTGGCTTCAACACACATTAACGGCTAGTTTACACTTGCTTCAAAACATAGCTTTGGAAAGGCTTTGTTGAAACTCTCTGAACGCTAGTCAAAACACCTATCAATAAATAAAATGGTTAGCTTACAGTCCTGTTTACACCTGATTTTACTTTGCTTTGCTTTGGCTTTGCTTCAAAAATTATACCCCATTAATCTTTACTGGTGCTTCAAAGTGTCTTTAAAGCCTCCACAGAAATCTATGGCTAAGCTCACTTGAAGCCCCACTGAAGCCCTACCGAAGCCTCATCGAACCTATTTGAAGCACCAAGCAAAAGCAAGGTGTAAACACAACTGTAAGCTAACCATTTTATTTAGTGACAGAAGCTTTGACTAGAATTCAGAGAGCTTTAACAAAGCCTGTCCGAATCAATGTTTTGAAGCAAGTGTAAACTAGCCCCCCCCCCAAAAAAAAGAACACAAAAAAACGTAATTTTGCCTTCCTAGGTAAAACTCTCGCAGCTCCTCCCCACATCTGATAACCCCTTCGGAGAAGCGATCTCCCGAGGGGGTTACCTTGTGGGCGCGCTCCTGAGTCCAGCATTCGGCGTCCATAGAGGCTGAATGCAGGACTCGGCCTTGCCCCCCCGCGCTCGCGTCATTGGATTTCATTGACAGCAGCAGGAGCCAATGGCTGTGCTACTATCAATCTATCCAATCAAGAGCCAAGAACCCCGGGCAGAGAGACAGCGCGTCCCCGCCGGGTCAAGGTTGAGTGTTCAGGTAAGTAAATTGGGGGGGGGCGGCTTGGGGTCAAGTCACTGACAGGTGTTTTTTCACCTTAATGCATAGGATGCATTAAGGTGAAAAAACACACAGGTTTTACAACCCCTTTAACCACTTGCCTACCAGGCACTTAAACCCCCTTCCTGCCCAAGCCATTTTTCAGCTTTCAGAGCTGTCACACTTTGAATGACAATTGCGCAACTCTGTACTCAAACAAATATTTTATCATTTTCTTCACACAAACAGAGCTTTCTTTTGGTGATATTTAATCACTATATCACTGCTGGGTTTTTTATTTTTTACAAAAAAAAAGACCCAAAATTTTGAAAAAATGTTTTTTACTTTTTTTCTGTCAGTAAATTTTGTAACTAAGTAATTTTTCAGTTTCACTGATGTGTGCTGATGAGGTGGCACTGATGGACACTGATAGGCTGAACTGGTGGGCATTAATGAGGTGGCACTTATTGGCACTGATGAGGCGGCACTTATGGGCACTGATGAGGTGGCACTGATGAGGAGACACTAATATGCCGCACTTATGGGCACTGATAGGTGGCACTGATATGTGGCACTGATGAGCACTGATAGGTGGCACTGATGGGCACTGTTGGGTGGCACTGGTGGGCACTGATAGGCAGCATTGGTAGGCATGGATAGGCGGCATGGATAGGTGGTACAGATGGGCACTGATGGGCATTGATGGGTGGCACTGATGGGCGACACTGATGGGCAGCAGTGATGGGCATTGATGGGCAGCATTGATAGGTGGCACTGATTGCCAGCACTGACTGGCATTGCTAATGGGCACTGGTGGCACTTGTGGGCAGTGGTGGGCACTGATTGCTGCCATTAATGGGCACTGTATGCTGGCATTGGTGGGCAATGGTGGGCACTGTTTTGCGACACTGTATTTATTTCTTGTAATCAGGTCACTGATGATCAGTGCCCTGATTACATCCCTAGATGTCCCCCTGTGAGGAGATGCCGCTGATCGGCTCTCCTCTCCTCACACTCTGTCAGTGTGAGGCGAGGAGAGCGGATTACCAGCATCTCCTTGTTTATGTGTGACCGGCTGTGATTGGACACAGCCGATCACATGGTTAAAGAGCCGCGGACGCCCCACAAGGGCACCATCACATGCCACTGTCACCAGCTTCCATCTTTGGACTGGCTGAAGATTAAAGTGTGTGATAATGCGGACTTGACTTAGGAAATTTCCATTGTCCACTCTCCTGTTGCAGCGCAAGGTCGCTTAACCCAAAGGGTTGCATGGCTTGACAGTATAAGGTTCACTAGATACATTAACTTTGCTTTAGCTCTCCTTAAGTAAAATACACAGAAACTTCTCTTCTAGAATAAAGCTCATTTTTACTGAAGCAGATAAATTAATTACAGATGCACTCTTCATTAATCCCTCTAAACATACACAGACAAATCACATATCTGGATTTTGGTAAAATTGGCTGTGTTGCAATATGGAGACATAAACAAAGACAAGGTGCCTCTAAGTGCAGAAGTTTACATATTTTAATATCCCCAACGGGACTAAAAACACTTACAAGATGGGATGATAAAAAGGCACATCATAGAAATGCGGCATTGGAAGGGGTCACGGCAGGAGGGAGTCCTCAGGCTTAATCACGGATCCAGTGTCAGTCATCGGCAAAGTACCCTGGACGCTGAAGCGCCGGCAGAGCTGACGTCATCCGAAGAGAGGAGGAAAGAGCCTGGAAGTGATGTTAGTCAGAAGAGACAGTCCCGTTGGGGATATTAAAATATGTAAACTTCTGCACTTAGAAGCTAGAAGTGTTGAAGAATCCTCCATATGTCTGCCACCATCATTTATGTTGGACTTTTTTTAGAGACATTTCTTTCCCTGAAGCCCTGATCGCCCTTACCATCCTCTTTTTTACTGTGTTGCAATATGAAACTCTGTCTGTAGTGAGTTCACATATATTACGGTGCACAAGGTACATAGTGGGGCCCATACCTGAGATGGAAATGTCAATAGCAGCAAAGTTTGTAGTCACTGAAGTCCCTGAAACTGGTCCCATTGAGAGGAGGTAAGGGCAGCAGTTAGGAATTTACATTGCAGCAGGCTGTCCTGGCAAATGTACTCCCAGGAGGCAACAGCAGTCTGGGCCGGTCCTCTGCAGAAGTATTTATATCCCAAGTAGGAACAGATGAAGAAGTCAAACACGATCCAACCCTGGAGAAATCAGACAGATATTTAAAGAGACATCACAACATAAAAAATAGAGTAACATAACAAAATAAAGACGTTTAGTAAGACACCTGCATACACTGTGGTCACATGATTGCCGATCCTTCCCGCCCTCCCAGGTGTACAGACCCTATTAAAGGGATGTCATGGTTGGGCAAGAAGGGTTAAAGTGTTACTAAACCCAGTACAGTAAAATCAGTTTGTATATGCAGAATAGCATGCTTGTTATACTCACTGTGGAACTTAAGTGATTAAACATCTGCATTGTGTAAAAAGGCTCTCTGATTCTGTATATACAGATCCTCCCCCTCCAGCAGGGTTACTCTAGACAAGGCCAGATAAGACACAGTCAGAGTAGTCCTGCTGCACATGCTCAGTTTGGTCTGTATTGCTGGAGAGAACATTTCCTGTTTCAGTTGAGCTTTTTAGATCACATGGTATTGACATCACACATGTGGGTGTGTATACAGATCCTAAATGTCAGCCCAGTCCCTCCCTCCTCCTCCATGCCCAGTAACTAAAAAAGAGTGGGTTGGATGTCACATCTTGATTGATGAATGATCCGCCTCCCATAAATGCATGAGGACAAAGGCTGTAGTGGATTTCAAGAGGCAGTAATTCCCATAAACGAGATACCACCACTATACATGCTACTGCACTGTTCTTTCTTGACCTCTCCAAGCATCAGTTACAGCCTGCAGACATGCATATGAGAGAATAGACATTTCTAAACTTTTAAAAGTCCATTAATTTCCCAATTTCTAAATTCATAAATAATACAGATTGTGCCAAAAATGTGTTTTCTTTTTTCATATTTGTGATCCTTCTTTCTCTCTTTCTGTGCCTTTCCTCTTTCTCCCATGTCATCCTCATCCCACCTGGCACCCCACTGCAACCTTCCTAACACACTACCCACCCCCTGTCATCCTTATCCTTCTCCCACCTGGCACCCCACTGCAACCTTGATAACACCCTACCCCCTGTCATACTCATCCTGTTCATCACCCCTGGCACCACACTGCAACCATGCTAACACCCTACCACCTGTCATCCTCATCCTCATGTCCATCACACATGGCACCCCCACTGCAACCTTGCTAACATCCTACCCCCTGTCATCCTCATGTTCATCACACCTGGCACCCCACTGCAACCTTGCTAACACCTGACCCCCTGTCATCCTCATCCTCCTCCCACCTGGCACCCCACTGCAACCTTCCTAACACCTTACCGCCTGTCATCCTCATGTTCATCACACCTGGCACCCCCTGCAACCATGCTAACACCCTACCACCTGTCATCCTCATCACACCTGGCACCCCACTGCAACTTTGCTAAACACCCTGTCATCCTCATCCTCCTCCGACCTGGCACCCTAATGCAACCTTCTTAACACCCTACCCTCTGTCATCCTCATCCCACCTAGCACCCTATTGCAACCTTGCTAACACCTTACCCCCTGTCATCCTCATGTTCATCACACCTGGCACTCCACTGACAGCTTGCTAACAACCTACCCCCTGCCATCCTCATCACACCTGGCATTCCACTGTCACCTTGTTAACACCCTACCTCCTGTCATTCTCATCACACCTGGCACCTCACTGCCAGCTTTCAAACTCCTGCATTGACAAAGCAGCTTATTCCAGTGTTGAGAGGACAAGGGTCTCTTCCCAACAAATGTGTCATGGCGGGTAACATGGTCTGTGGATGGGGGGCTTATTGAAACGTGATATTATGTTAACAATAAAGATGCCACCCCAGGTGAATGATTAAAGTGTTATTAAACCCACAACAGTAAAATCAGACTGTATATGCAGTAAAACATGCTTGCTATACCACTTAGTGTGGAACCTAAGGGGTTAATCCTCTGCATTGTGTACAAAGGCTGTTTGATCCTGTCTTCTCTGACCCTCCCCTTCTTCCACAGACTCCAAAAAATATCCTGATGTTTACAGAGTCTATGAGGTGTTCAATTTGGTGTGCATTGCTAGAGAGTTTTTTTTCCTTGGGCGGGTGCATGTGATCAGCACAGGGCCAATTAGCACTGTCCAGACATGTCCACACAGAGGATCAAGGGTCTTGAAGTCTGATAGGATAATTTTGGGAAAAATTAAAACTCCTACTACAATCTATCTGCACACGCTGATACAAGCCACAAGATTGCTCTAACTGCTATATACAGCTGATGAAAAAAGGTATTTATCAGTTTATATTTACTAAAACTGTTGCATTTCTATGTTCTGTGTACTGTGTGAGGCCAGATATAGTGAATGCTAGACATGTGCAGAACGAAAAAATTTGTTTTGTTTCCATTCATTTACATAAATTCAATAGTTAAATTTGTTTAATCTGTTTAATTTGTTTTCAGAATTCGTTTTGTTTATTCGTATTCAAATCAAATTAAAATGTTCAAATTCTGATCAATTTGAAAAGTTTTCAAATCAATTTCAAATAGTTTTCGAATTTAAATTCACATGTCTAGTGAATGCAGGTTCTGGGTTTAGTAACACTTTAAGCACAGTTGCAGTATTACCCCGGCCCTCCCACACCCAATTTCCAACGCCAAGATCGGCCATCTACCTCCTCCAACAGTAGTCGCAACTTCAACCTTCTCATCCCAATTCCCCTGATTCCACAAGTCAGCCCCCCTCTTTCATGTGCCCTCTGGAATGCCCGCTCAGTCTTCAACAAACTAGTTTCTGTCAATGACCTTTTCCTCTCCAAATCCCTTGATCTATTTGCTATAACTGAAACCTGGCTCCAGGAATTTGATACTACCTCTCCAGCTGCACTGTCCCACAGTGGCCTTCTCTGGACTCACTCCACCAGACCCAGTGGACGAAAAGGAGGTGGTGTCGGACTTCTCCTCTCCCCACAATGCACCTTCCAGGTACTGCCCACACCTCCCTCTCTTTCCACCTGCTCTTTCGAAATGCACTGCATTCGTCTTTTCTCTCCAGCTTGTCTGAGGGTCGCAGTCATTTATCGGCCTCCTGGACCAGTGTCACGCTTTCTGGATGACTTCTCTGCATGGCTACCCTATTTTCTCTCATCTGAAGTGCCTGCCATCATCCTAGGTGACTTTAACATTCCAATCAATGTTAATAATGCTACCACTTCTAAACTAATCAACTTAACCTCCTCTTTTAACCTAACACAATGGACACAAACCACCACTCACTCCAACGGCAACACTCTTGACCTTGTATTCTCCCATCGCTGCACTCCCTGCAATCTCTCCAACGCACCCTTTCCTCTCTCTGATCACAACCTTATCCGTTTCACACTCTCCTTGTCTCCTATATCCCATGCTGCCAACCCACAAACCACTACCCGCAGGAACCTTCGCAACCTCAAACCTTCCCTTCTTCACTCTGCTACTGATGGCCTTTATGACAAAATCGCACCCCTGTCCTGCCCAGACCTAACCACTTCCATCTACAACACCACGTTGTCATCCTCCCTAGACGTACTTGCTCCTATTTCTACACGCAGAACCAGGCCCCATCTGCCACAACCCTGGCAAGCAGACGACACCAGAAGTCTCAAGAGACACAGCCGTGCTCTTGAGCGAGCATGGCGTAAATCTAAATCCCTGCAAGACTTTACCCTCTACAAATCTGTCCTTCTCAAATACAACTCCTGCCTCCACACTGCTAAACAAACCTATTACAACACTCTCATCAAAACCCTCTCATCCAAACCTCGTCAACTCTTTTCTACCCTTAATTCCTTACTTCACCCCCCACTGCCCCCTCCCACCAACTTGCTTACCGCTCAACATATTGCCAACCACTTCAATAGCAAAATCAACACAATTCGCAAGGAGATATCCAGCATTAAAATTCCTCCCCTACCCAACATATCAGGTCCAACACCACACTCAATACTCTCCTCCTTTTGCCCAGTTACCACAGAAGAAGTTGATAAACTCCTCTCCATGGCACACCTCACTACATGTCCCCTGGACCCTGTCCCCTCTCAATTGCTGCGACC
The DNA here is from genome assembly GCA_037952925.1 of Lithobates clamitans. Taxonomy (NCBI): domain Eukaryota; kingdom Metazoa; phylum Chordata; class Amphibia; order Anura; family Ranidae; genus Lithobates; species Lithobates clamitans. Next base: position 1,913,611 of record JBBGZY010000821.1, read on the forward strand.
ACCTTCCCACTCTATCCTCAACTCCCTAACCCACATCTTCAACCTCTCCCTCTCCTCCAGCACCTTTCCTTCCCCGTTCAAACATGCACTGGTTACCCCCATACTCAAAAAACCCTCACTAGACCCCACCTGTTTGAATAACTTAAGACCTATCTCCCTTCTCCCGTTTGCCTCCAAGCTCATCGAACGCCTTGTTCATGACCAAATGAGTCGCTACCTCACGGACAACAACCTTCTCGACCCCCTACAGTCTGGCTTCCGCCTACAACATTCGACTGAAACTGCCCTACTAAAAATCACCAATGACCTAATAACTGCCAAAACCAATGGCCACTACTCCATACTCATACTTTTAGACCTCTCTGCTGCCTTTGACACAGTTGACCACCTGCTGCTCCTCAGCAAATTACACTCCCTTGGCCTCCGTGATTCTGCATTATCCTGGTTCTCCTCCTACCTATCTCAGCGCACTTTCAGCGTCACTTACAACTCCACCTCCTCCGCTCCCCTTCCTCTTTCTGTTGGGGTACCCCAAGGCTCTGTCCTTGGGCCTCTCCTTTTCTCACTCTATACCTCTTCCCTGGGCCAGTTGATCACCTCCCATGGCTTCCAATACCATCTCTATGCCGATGACACACAGATCTATCTCTCCACTCCCCAACTCACCCCCACTATCTCCTCACGGATCTCAAACTTGCTGAATGACATATCGGTATGGATGTCACGCCACTTCCTCAAACTCAATCTTTCTAAAACTGAGCTTGTTATATTTCCTCCTTCACGGTCCCCCTCCTGTGACTTCACCATTAATATCAACAACACAACCATTGGTCCCTCCACACATGCCAGAGTCCTGGGTGTAATCCTTGACTCTGACCTCTCCTTCAGCCCCCATATCCAATCACTGGCTAAATCCTGCCGCCTTAACCTCCGCAACATCTCCAAAATTCGACCCTTTCTGACTAATGACACTACAAAACAACTTATTCACTCTTTGATTATTTCCCGCCTCGACTATTGCAACTCTCTCCTTAATGGCCTACCCTTAAGCAGGCTATCCCCCCTTCAGTCTATTATGAATGCTGCTGCTAGACTAATACACCTCACTAATCGATCCGTGACTGCTGCTCCTCTCTGCCAATCCCTTCACTGGCTTCCCCTACCCCACCGTGTAAAATTCAAAATGCTAACCATAACATACAAGGCCATTCACAACATCGCCCCCATCTACATCACCAACCTCATCTGCAGATATCGCCCAAATCGCCCCCTCCGCTCCTCCCAGGACCTCCTGCTCTCTAGCTCCCTTGTTACCTCCTCCCATGCTCGCCTTCAGGACTTCTCCAGAGCCTCTCCCATCCTCTGGAATTCCCTGCCCCAGTATGTCCGATCAGCCCCTACCCTGTCCACCTTTAGGAGATCCTTGAAAACTCATTTATTCAGGGAAGCCTATCCCACACCCACATAACTGTCCCTGAGCCACCCCCATCAAATCATTCTTTGCAGCTATTACCTTTTGTACCACCACCCCCTCCCTTTTAGAATGTAAGCTCTACGAGCAGGGCCCTCCTGTACCTTTTGTATTGTACTGTAATTGTGTTGTCCCCCTTATACATTGTAAAGCGCTGAGTAAACTGTTGGCGCTATATAAATCTCGTATAATAATAATAATAATAATAATATTTACTTAAAAGAAAAAAATAACAATGTAAATACTTTCTTTTTTTTCTTGGAATTGCTTATTGAACATAGTTCTCTCTTGGAAATATGAAAACCTCATCTACTGTATATAACATAAATTGTGTTTACAATTGTATCATGCCACAGCCATACGTTTTTTGCCATGGTTTTTTAGGGACTGTCATCTTTTTGAAACTAGCAAAAACCACTACATACATACAGTGCCTTGCAAAAGTATTCACCCCCTTACCATTTTGCGTGTTTTGTTGCCTCACAACCTGGAATTAACATAGATTGTTTGAGGATTTGCTTCATTTAATTTACAGAACATATTCTTTTTATTGTGAAGCAAACAACAAATAGGACAAAATAACAGAAAGAGTCAATGTGCATAACTATTCACCCCCCTAAAGTCAATACTTTGTAGAGCCACCTTTTGCGGCTATCACAGCTCCAAGTCGCTTTGCATAAGTCTCTATGAGCTTGTCACATCGTACCACTGGGATTTTTGCCCATTTCTCCCTGCAAAACTGCTCCAACTCCTTCAAGTTGGATGGTTTGCACTTGTGAACAGCAATCTTTAAGTCTGACCACAGATTTTCTGTTGGATTGAGGTCTGGGCTTTCACTAGGCCATTCCAACACATTTACATGTTTCCCCTTAAACCACTCAAGTGTTGCTTTAGTGTGTTTGGGGTCATTGTCCTGCTGGAAGGTAAACCTCCATCCTAGCCTCAAATCACACACAGAGTGGTTCAGGTTTTGCTCAAGAATATCCCTGTATTTAGCACAATCCACCTTCCCCTTAACTCTGACCAGTTCCCCAGTCCTGACTGCTGAAAAACATCCCCACAGCATGATGCTGCCACCGCCATGTTTCACTGTGGAGATGGTGTTATTTGGGTTATGTGATGTGTTAGGTTTGCTCTTTCTTTGGCTAAAAAAGTTCCATTTTAGTCTCATCAGACCAGAGCACCTTCCTCCATACATTTTGGGAGTCTCCCACATGCCTTATCATAGACTCAAAACGTGCCATTTTGTTTTTTGCTGAAAGTAATGGCTTTCTTCTTGCCATGAGGAAAAGATGATCCGCACTCCGGTGATTGCTCTTAAAAAGTGTAATATTTATTGACAAGCCACAGTAACCAAACGCAAATGAGAACAGTTGATGCATTTCAGCCTATAAGGCCTTAGTCATAACCCACTCTGGCCACTCTGCCATAAAGCCCAACTCTATGGAGCGTACGGCTTATTGTCGTCCTATGTACAGATACTCCAGTCTCTGCTGTGGAACTCTGCAGCTCCTCCAGGGTTACCTTAGGTCTCTGCGCTGCCTCTCTGATTAATGCCCTCCTTGCCCAGTCCGTGAGTTTTGGTGTGCAGCCGTCTCTTGGCAGGTTTGCTGTTGTGCCATGTTCTTTCCATTTGGTTATGATAGATTTGATGGTGCTCCTAGGGATCATCAAAGATTTGGATATTTTTTTATAGCCTAACCCTGACTTGTACTCCTCAACAACGTTGTCCCTTTCATTGTTTGGAGAGTTCCTTGGTCTTCATGGCAGTGTTTGGTTAGTGGTGCCTTTTGCTTAGGTGTTGTACCCTCTGGGGCCTTTGAAAAAGGTGTGTATATGCAATGACAGATCAAGTGACACTTAGATTGCACACAGGTGGACATCATTTCACTAATTAGGTGACTTCTGAAAGTGGTTGCCCCAGAGCTTTTTATGGGCTTCATAACAAAGGGGGTGAATACATACGCACATGCCAATTATCAGTTTTTTTATTTCTGAAAAATAGGTTTATGTACATATATTTTTCTAATTTTACTTCACCAACTTAGACTATTGTGTTCTGATCCATCACATATAATTCAGATTAAAAAAACATTGAACTAAAGGCTGTAATGTAACAAAATAGATAAAAAGCCAAGGGGGGCGAATAATTTTGCAAGGCACTGTACATATATACATACATACATAATACATATTCTTATTGAGAGGCGGAATCAAATCTTATTTATCACATTCTGGAACTACACATAAATCTTTACACTTGGTTTTCCAAATTTTCCATTAGTTAGTGACTCCAAATCTGAAAAGAACCTTTAGCTGCTGCTAAATGGATACTTACCTCATCTAGGTGTTCTGTAAATATACCAATTTTCAATGCTTCAATGAAAATGAAAGATATTAGATGTAATAGCCAACTAACTCCCAAGCCTAAGGCCCCTTTCCCACTGGGGCGGCGGGTTCGTTAGCGATAAAGCGGAGCTAGTTTTAGCGGTGCTTTACCACTGTTTTAGTGGTGCTTTTCGGCTGCTAGCGGGGCACTTTTAACCCCGGCTAGTGGCTGAAGAAAGGGTTAAAACTGCCCGTATTGTGGCACTTCCAAAGAGAGAGAGAGAGACTGGCAGAAAGAGACAGGCATAGAGAGAGACTGGCAGAAAGAGACAGAGAGAGGGAGAGAGAGAGACAGGCAGACAGAGAGAGAGACAGAGAGAGAGAGAGAGACAGACAGAGATAGGGACAGACAGAGAGAGAGAGACAGGCAGACAGAGAGAGAGACAGACAGGCAGACAGAGATAGGGACAGGCAGACAGAGATAGGGACAGGCAGACAGAGATAGGGACAGGCCGACAGAGATAGGGACAGACAGAGAGAGAGACACACACAGAGAGAGACACAGACAGAGAAAGACGGACAGAGATAGAGAGACAGACAAACAGACAGACAAACAGACAGAGAAAGAGACAGAGAGAGACATAGAGAGAGGCAGACAGAGCCAGGGACAGACAGAGACAGACAAAGAGAGAGGCAGATAGAGAGAAAGGCAGACAGACAGAGAGAGAGGCAGACAGAGAGGGCGAGACAGGCAGAGAGGGAGAGACAGGCAGAGAGAAAGAGAAACAGACAGAGACAGGCAGACTGACAGAGAGAGAGAGACAGGGACAGAGGCAGACAGAGAGAGAGAGAGGGACAGAGAGAGACAGAAAGAGGGACAGAGAGAGAATCCATAGTTAAAGCACGCTGCTCTCTCTTCTCTCACAGAAAGGCTGAAATAGTTAATACTACTTGTTTTTCATCCATTGTGGGTAGGTTTACACTGATACTGATACTAGTATCGGTGCCAATACCAAGCATTTGCTGTCTCCTCTCTATTTATCTTCAATGCAGCTGAGGCTGCTGAGAAAGGGACTGGGGAATCTGTGTCCTTAGTCCCCTTTCCCTGTCTCAAAGGGGAGATGTCAGGGGTCTGTTTAGTGTAAAAAATTACAGCAGGCAGTTTTTGTCAAGTGCTATATTTAAAAAATAAAAAACAATGCCCCCCCGATGTAGATCCATCATCAATCACTATCCCCGCTGCCACTGCTGACCCAAAGAAAAAAACAAAAATGATCCACTTTCGCCGAAGGCTCCGCCTCCTGCCAGCTTCACCGTCTACCAGTTCTTAAATAACTAAGGGGTTGGGTCACTCTCTGATGTCACTGGGTGGCCCCGCCCCCTTGTGACGTATGTAAAAACACATCAAAAATGCAACACTTGTATTTTTGGTGCGGGTCAATTAAAGTCTTTTACAAACTGCAAAATGCATAGGTGTGAACCTCTAAAAAAAAAAAAAAAAAAAGAAAGAGAATAAATATTCTCTTTTTTTTTTTTAGACTATGTCTCGGATTTTGACAGTATACTCACTACTAATTTCTTGCTTGGACAAACTAGGCTATTTATTTTTCAGTAGTGACCCATCATGGTGTCCCAAAGCTTTACTTTAACCACTTCCGGACCGGCCGCATGCTGATATATGTCCTAACTTTGAAGAGGGATATCTCTGCCATAACCCTGGTATCCTCTTCTTCGGCAGGCGGTCCAGTTTCCAATAATAGTGGTCTCTGTGGCAGATTCGCCCCTCTCCCGCCGCTCTCTGGTGCCCTCCGCCACTTACTGGAGCCATCGGTAGCGGCAGAAGCGATCGGATCCTTCTCCTTCCTGGGTATGGAGACGAGTGAGGGGAAGATGGCCCCCACCCATCTCCATACCATTGCAGGGCGGAAGTGACGTCAAAACGTCACTTCCGCCCATAGCTCTGAAAGGGCCATTTTTTTTTTATTGCATTTTAGTGTAAATATGAGATCTGAGATCTTTTTGACCTGTCATGCTTTTTTTCTATTACAAGGGATGTTTATATTCCTTGTAATAGGAATAAAAGTGACACAATTTTTTTTTTTAAAGAACAGTGCAAAATAAAAAATAATAGGTAAAATAAATAAGAAAAAAAATGTAAATGTTGTAAATGTGCCCCGTCCCGACGAGCTTGCGTGCAGAAGCGAATGCATAGGTGAGTAGCTCCCGCATTTGAAAACGATGTTCAAACCACACATGTGAGGTATCGCCGTGATCATTAGAGCGAGAGCAATAATTCTAGACCTCCTCTGTAACTCAAAACATGCAACCTGTAGATTTTTTTAAATGTTGCCTATGGAGATTTTTATGGGTAAAAGTTTGTCGCCATTCCACGAGCGAGCGCAATTTTGAAGCGTGACATTTGGGTATCAATTTACTAGGCGTAACATTATCTTTCGCAATATCAAAAAAACTTTACTCTTGTCTTATTTTTTTCAAAAAAGTGTATTTTTTCCCAAAAAAGTGCGCTTGTAAGACCGCTGCGCAAATATGGTGTAACAGAAAGTATTGCAACGACCGCCATTTTATTCTCTAGGATGTTAGAAAAAAAAGTATAATGTTTGGGGGTTCTAAGTAATATTCTAGCAAAAAACCTGTTTTTAACTTGTAAACAACAAATCTCAAAAAATGGCTTGGTCCTTAAGTGGTAAAAAAAACACTTTTTTTTTTTTTTTAGTTGTCATGAGTGGAAAAAAAAAACATGAAAAGTAGGCACAGTAGAAGTGCAAGTCTGAAACAAACAATCAGACAGTGGTATTTCTGGTCTTTTGTAAAGCAGTGGACTGACATTTCGGCATACACAATTATAAATTCTTCATGCCAACAATGAAGTTTAATTACTCATTAAGTTAGAGAGCTGTGACAACAAAGAGATTCAAAGTAATTGCTCTGCTGACATTCATGCAGAAAATGTTTTCAAAACATAGGCGATGTGGAAAATATTGCTCAGGGTTGGCATTATAAATGCATTTTTAGAGAATCGCTTAGAGAACTTTGATTGCAGGTTTTTCACCATGTTTTTGCTAGCAACACAAAAAGCCTAATTTCTTTCCCATAAATGTACATTATTTTCCTTGCCCACAATGGTGCTATGTTAAATTGTGAGTGATGAGATAGAGGGGTTTCATCTGTCTTCAAAGTAAACAAAAAGGTGAAAGGAGAAAAAGAGAAATCAAGGACACCTACTTGTTGGTAGGCACAAAGAAGATAAATCTGAACTCTAGGCAAATATAAAAAACAAATCTGGGGAAGTCGTAAAGAGTGTCTATGACATGCTTTAAAATTCTGTCATGCTTCCACATGACAAAATGTCACTGCAGGCACTGCAGGCAACATGAGGTGTTAAAACACCTCATGTGAGGCCAAAAACACTTTTGCAGCTGCCACACAATCAGCGTCTCGCTAAAAAGCTTTGTGGCTGGCTGGAGTCTAGTGGGGAAGTTGAGACACTGGTCCCCCATCAAGTCTTCTCCTCTTGTGATTGACAGTAGGCAGTGGGTAGATCCTTGCCCAATAGAAAGCCTGCTATTATTATTATTATACAGAATTTATATAGAGCCAACAGTTTGCACAGCGCTTTACAACACTCTATTGGCTATAGAAATTGCCCACTGCCTGTTGTCAATCATAAGGAGTGGGTGAACCTGATAGGGAACTAGTGTTTCAGCTTTCCCATCAGGCTCCGCCAACTGTAAACACTACTGGTTGCTAGTAGCTGTCTGCAGGGAAAATGACAGCATCCTTAACAACTATTGATGGGTGGGGCGGTAGTGGTAGCAAATATGCCACATGCTACACAGAATTAGACACAAGCATTTTGTTTTTTCTGTATGTCAACTTACAGCTGTTTTTAATTATCACTGGTGTCTAAACAACACAAATAAATATACCATTATTTTTAATGTCGAAATAGTGTTGGGGAGAGGGTGTATGGGGCTGCCAACATCCTGATTAAACATGGAGGAATATGCATCAAATGCAGATGAGATAACCCCCTTGGACTTTTCAGGCAGAGAATATAATAGAAGTAAATTTCATTAAAAGGCAGTGACGCCACTTTTATTAAACTCAAAACATGATTAAAGGGCAAAGATAACCCTAGAAACAATTGTAATGCATAAAAATGGTATATACAAAACAATTTTGAAAGTAAGTATATGCAGTTCAAAAATACATGGTATAGTTAAACCCAATATTACCAAGTATACTCATGTACTGCCAGAGTCGTACTGTGGTCAGTCCAAATGAGTTTCTTGAATGTATCCCAAGTTTCGGAATTATTAGTGTATATTCCTTCTTCAGGGTAAATTATATTCTGGGTGATTTTTCTCTTTCTGAAATACAAACATAGTCGCTAATAGTCACATTGCAATACATGGTATAGAAGAGAGTATTGATTTCTCATAGTATTTCACAGTATACTCATAGCTGTTTAAATACTTACAATGAGCATAATACAACACAAAAACAGTAGAAAAAGCATGTGGACCGATGGAAGATCCCAAAGTGATTGAGCTAGTCTGCATAAACCCACCAGGTGGACAAATGCACACCCCGGATGAGTAAAAAAAAAACATCCACAAGAAGCACGCTATAGGCTACATCTGCAGTTGAGGTAATGGTATCTAGCACCAAAGAGGTATACTAGAATAAGTATGATTAAAAAGTTAAATTGCATGAAAGCACATAGCACATCATAACAGTAAAAGAAAGGGGAGAAACATAGACCAAGCAATGTCATCTTATCGTAAATCACTATACCTTTAAACAGACTGGTACAAATGTATCTTCATATCGGCAGTGCTCAAACTGAGACAAACCTGCCGAGTAATCAGTTTATATACATATGTTCCCACTGAGGGGGGCAATTCTCAGACAGGGGAGGTGCTAGACACTTGGCGCCAAACATAACACCGCTACTAAAATTGACCCTACATTCAAGACTGCTTGGGAAAAAAATCTTAAACAATGTTCCAATGCCATAATGTCATTATTAATTCAAGAATATCGTAAACATATAACCGATTTGGATGTTAAAATTGACAAACTACAAAACCAGATGATATCCTTACAAACCCATGCACTTTTTCCAAATGACTTTGAGGCTAAGCTCAAAAGTCATTTGGAAAAATTTAATAAAGATATTCTGATTAAAAAAGATAAATTTCAACTAAATAAAAGAGCCTTCCAAGAAGGAAAGGCCTATAAATGGCAACATGGTCAAACTAATAAATGGAACTCTTCCAATGTAGCTAGATTAAATAAGTATATGGATGTTCCTGAGATGTCTGAATATTCATCTGTGTCTTCTGCTTTTTCCCTGTCTTCAGCACAGCACAAAGGTTGTAGGGGACACAAACGTCGTTGTCATACCCAATATACCTTGTATGCAAAAGTTTAGGAACCCCTGACAATTTCCATGATTGTCATTTATAAATATTTGGGTGTTTGGATTAGCAATTTCATTTTGATCTATCAAATAACTGAAGGACACAGTAATATTTAATGAAATTAGGTTTATTGGATTAACAGAAAATGCTCAATATGCATCAAAACGAAATTAGACAGGTGCATAAATTTGGGCACCCTTGTCATTTTGTTGATTTGAATACCTGTAACTACTTAGCACTGATTAATTGGAACACACAATTGGTTTGGTGAGCTCATTAAGCCTTGAACTTCATAGACAAGTGCATCCAATCATGAGAAAAAGTATTTAAGGTGGCCAATTGCAAGTTGTTGTTCTCTTTGACTCTCCTCTGAAGAGTGGCAACATGGGGGCCTCAAAACAACTCTCAAATGGCCTGAAAACAAAAATTGTTCTACATTATGGTTTAGGGGAAGGCTACAAAAAGTTATTGCAGAGATATAAGCTGTCAGTGTCCACTGTGAGGAACATGGTGAGGAAATTGAAGACCACAGGCACAGTTCTTGTGGCAGGCCACATAAAATATTGGACAGGAAAAGGCGAAGGATGGTGAGAATGGTCAAAAACAGCCCACGGACCACCTCCAAAGACCTACAACATCAACTAGCTGCAGATGATGTGACTGTGCATCCTTCAACAATTCAGCGCACTTTGCACAGGGAGAAGCTGTATGGGAGACTGATGCGAAAGAAGCCTTTTCTGCACACACGCCACAAACGTAGTCGCTTGAGGTATGCAAATGCACAGTTGGACAAACCAGCTTCATTTTGGAATAAGGTGCTGTGTACTGATGAAACAAAGAGTTATTTGGTCATAACAAGGGGTGTTATGCATGGTGGCAAAAGAACACAGCATTTGAAGAAAAACACTTGCTACCCACAGTAAAATTGTATGTAAGTTCCATCATGCTGTGGGACTGTGTAACCAGATTCCCAGTACCGGCACTGGCCAAAGTTGAGGGTTGCATGGATTCCACTCAATATCAGCAGATTCTTGAGAATAATGTTGAGGAATCAATCACAAAGTTGAAGTCACCCCGGGGCTGTATATTTCAACAAGACAACGACCCAAAACACTGCTCAAAATCTACTTGGGCATTTATATGCAGAGGAACAAGTACAATGTTATGGAATGGCCATCCCAGTCCCCAGACCTGAATATCATTGAACATCTGTGGGGTGATTTGAAGCGGGCTGTCCATGCTCAGCACCCATCAAACCTAACTGAACTGGAGATGTTTTGTAAGGAGGAATGGTCCAAAATACATTCATCCAGAATCCAGACACTCATTACAGGCTATAGGAAGCATTTAGAGGCTGTTATTTCTGCTAAAGGAGGCTCTACTAAATATTGATGTGATTTTTCTGTTGGGGTGCCCAAATGTATGCACCTGTCTAATTTTGTTTTGATGCATATTGCGCATTTTCTGTTAATCCAATAAACCTCATTTAACTACTGAAATATTACTGTGTCCTTCAGTTATTTGATAGATCAAAATGAAATTGCTGATCCACACACCCTTATATTTATAAATGACAATCATGGAAATTGTCAGGGGTTCCTAAACTTTTGCATACAACTGTATCAAAATGTGCACTAAAATACTTACCAACTCTGAATGATATCGCTCCATATCCAAATCAGTATTGGAAAATTTTACCAAGGAATTTTACCTTATGGTAGATGAAGCATATTATCACAATGTCATCTCCAAGCATACCTGGGAATTTGTTAGAACGAGTTTTCCCAGGGAGGCTACATTTTATGCCCTACCAAAGTTACACAAGAATTCATCTAATCCCCCTTGTAGACCCATAATATCTGGATGTGGTAATCTTACCGAGAATCTCCGTGGCTCACTGCCACTGGGAACTTATGTACAGTGGGAATGGAAAGTATTCAGACCCCCTTAAATTTTTCACTCTTTGTTATATTGCAGCCATTTGCTGAAATCATTTAAGTTCATTTTTTTCCTCATTAATGTACACACAGCACCCCATATTGACAGAAAAACACAGAATTGTTGACATTTTTGCAGATTTATTAAAAAAGAAAAACTGAAATATCACATGGTCTTAAGTATTCAGACCCTTTGCTGTGACACTCATATATTTAACTAAGGTGCTGTCCATTTCTTCTGATCATCCTCCTCACAGGTTACACCTACAAGTTATTTTTTTGCAAGCTCTGCACAGTGTTCATCTAAAGCTACAAGTTAGTGCAGTGCGTCCTGCTCACAGTGTTCAGCTAAAACTACAAGTTAGTGTGGTGCGTCCTCCTCACAGTGTTCAGCTAAAACTACAAGTTAGTGTAGTGCGTCCTGCTCACAGTGTTCAGCTAAAACTACAAGTTAGTGTAGTGAGACCTCTGCACAGTGTTCATCTAAAGCTACAAGTTAGTGCAGTGCATCCTGCTCACAGTGTTCAGCTAAAACTACAAGTTAGTATAGTGAGACCTCTGCACAGTGTTCAGCTAAAACTACAAGTTAGTGTAGTGCGTCCTGCTCACAGTGTTCAGCTAAAACTACAAGTTAGTGTAGTGAGACCTCTGCACAGTGTTCAGCTAAAACTACAAGTTAGTGTAGTGCGTCCTGCTCACAGTGTTCAGCTAAAACTACAAGTTAGTTTGGTGCGTCCTCACAGTGTTCAGCTAAACCTACAAGTTATTTTTTTGTGAGCTCTGCACAGTGTTCAGCTAAAGCTACCTGTAGAAGGTTGGTGGTGTTTTCCTGATCCTATCACTACCGCAGGCAGCTAAAAAAGCTACAAGTTAGTTTTTTGCGAGCTCTGCACAGTGTTCAGCTAAAGCTACCTGTAGAAGGTTGGTGGTGTTCTCATACTACAGGCAGGCAGTTGATTTTGCTAGCTGCAGTATCAGTATATATATATATATATATATATATATATATATATATATATATCCCAGCTTAGTGCAGCTACAGGCCATTAGTATGTCTGGAAGGCCAAGAAGGAGAGGCAGACAGTCACAAGCCAATAAGAGAGGGCAAGCAGGCTAAGTGTCTAGTGCTGGTCGTGAAGATGGTGCATCCTCATCAGCACATGGCCGTGGGACACGCTTGGCTTTTTTTTTGGCAGCTGGCCGTGTTGAGCTGCAACATGCGGAAGACTTGGTCGAGTGGATGACCAAACCGTCCTCATCCTCCTCATTCTCTCTCACCCATGCTCAGGGTACTTTGTCTGGCAAGGCAGCGGCCTCTTCCCTCGGCTCAATGTCATCAGTGACTCCTTCCCTAGCCCCACCATGTCCTCCTGAGGAGTCCCTCGAACTGTTTGACCACAGTGTTGGGTACATGCTCCAGGAGGATGCCCAGCGTTTGGAAGGCTCTGATGATGATACTGAGCTCGATGAAGGCAGTAACATGAGCACGGACAGAGGGGGTGCCCAAGAAGGACAGCAATCTGACAGTCATGCTCCCCCTGCTGCAGCATACTGCCAGGTTTGCTCCAGTGATGAGGAGGGAGGGGATGATGAGGTCACTGACTCAACGTGGGTGCCTGATAGGAGAGTGGAGGAGGAGGAGGCGGCACATCACCAATGAGGCAGGATGCCCTCCAGGGGCCAGCCTAAGGGCATCACATTGACTGCATCACACCCCAAAGCTCCACATGTGCAGGGCGCTGCAGTCTCTGCGCGTTATTCAAAAAGTTCTTTGGTGTGGGCCTTTTTTGAGACGAGTGCATCAGATCGCACCGCTGCTATTTGCAACATATGTCTCAAGTGTATCTCGCGTGGCCAAAACATCTCCCGCTTGGGTACCACATGCTTGACCAGACAAATGTTGACCTGCCGTTGCAGTTTGTTGGCAAGCGTATCTAAAAGACCCACACCAAAGAACAAAGAGGACCTCTCCTTGCTCCTCATCAGCTGAGATCTCCAACCCCACTATACCTTCAGTCCTCTCTGAGACCTGCACTGAGAGGAATGAAGGTGTAGAATTAGGTGTGTCACTCTGCCCCCTTCTGTGAGTTTGTGGAATGTGCGGTTCCTCAGTGGCAGGTACCCAAACGCCACTTTTTCTCACGGAAGGCGATTCCGGCTCTCTACCGGCATGTGGAAGGCAATGTCCATGCCTCGCTGGACAGGGCGGTCAGCAGTAAGGTGCATATTACCGCTGACTCATGGTCCAGCAGGCATGGACAGGGACGTTACCTAAGTTTCACGGCGCATTGGGTGACTCTGCTGGCAGCTGGGAAGGATGCAGGACAAGGTGCAGTAGTGTTGGAGGTTGTTCCGCCACCACGCCTCCAAAATGCCACTACTAATGATTGTGACACACCTCTCTCCTCCACCCCCTCCTCTTCTTCTTCCTCCATGGCCACTTCTGTGCTTTTTCCTTGTAACCAGCGGTGCTCCGTAGCCATTCAAGGGGCTATGCAAGTACGCAGGCCAAAAGGTGCCATGCGGTGCTTGAGCTGGTGTGCTTGGGGGACAGGAGCCACACTGGGGCAGAGGTTCTGTCAGCTCTGCACGGGCAGGTTCAGAGGTGGTTGACGCCACTCCAACTTAAGGCAGGAATGGTGGTTTGTGACAATGGCACCAACCTCCTCTCTGCCCTCCGACAGGGACAAATGACCCATGTGCCCTGTTTGGCTCACATCCTTAACTTGGTGGTGCAGCGGTTCTTGGGCAGGTACCCGGGCTTACAGGATGTCCTGAGGCAGGCCAGGAAACTCTGTGTGCATTTCCGCTGGTCATATAATGCCAGTGCTCGGCTGGCGGACCTCCAAAAGGAGTTTAACCTGCCCAAGAACCGCCTAATCTGTGACATGCCCACCAGGTGGAACTTAACGTTGGCCATGCTGCAGTGGCTGCATACGCAGCAGAGGGCCATCAATGAGTACCTGTGCGACTATGGCAGCAGGACAGGGTCAGGGGAGCTTGATTTTTTCCCCACGCCAGTGGGCCATGATCAGGGATGCATGCATTGTCCTGTCACCATTTGAGGAGGCCACGAGGAGAGGATGGTGAGAAGTGACAGTGCATGCATCAGTGACACTGTCCCCCTTGTCCACCTGTTGGAGCAGACGCTGCGTGGAATAATGGACAGGGCACTTGAGACAGAACAGAGGCAGGAAGAGGAGGACTTCCTTAGCTCTCAAGGCCCCCTTTATCCAGACAATGTTCCTGCGTGCCCGCCGATCACGCAGGAAGAGGACGAGGAGGAGGAGGAAGATTGTGTCAGTATGGAGGTGGAGCCTGGCACTCAGCAGCAGTCTTTAAGGGATCAGTCCCAGGAAACACATGGACTTGTACGTGGCTGGGAGGAGGTGGCTGCGGACCATGTCGTCCTTAGTGACCCAGAGGACTCCGGACCGAATGCCTCAGCAAACCTACGCTGCATGGCCTCCCTGATACTGCAAAGCCTGCGTAATGATCATCGTATTTGAGTTATTAAGGAGAAGGACCAATACTGGCTGGCAACCTTCCTTGATCCACGTTACAAAGGTAAGGTTGCGGACCTTATCTTGCCATCGCAGAGGGAGCAGAGGATGAAACATCTTCGGGAGGCCCTGCAGAAAGGTCTGTGCAACGCGTTCCCAGAGACTGGGAGGTTACAAACTCCTGTTTCTGGACAACGTGTTGCTGAGGCTTCGGTCAGTCAAAGAAGGAGCGGTGGAAAAGGTGGCCGTCTGACCGATGCGTTCAGACAATTTTTTGGTCCGCAGCCCCAAGGTATGATGGGTTCCAGAAACCATCACCAGCGTCTGTTTTACATGGTGCAGGAATACCTAGGGGCAAGATCTGACTTGGACACCTTTCCCACCGAAAATCCTCTGGGTTACTGGGTCATGAGGATGGATCACTGGCCAGAGCTTGCACAGTATGCAATTGAGCTACTGGCCTGTCCTGCATCCAGCGTTCTTTCGGAACGCACATTCAGTGCTGCTGGAGGCTTTGTAACCAATCACAGGGTGCGTCTGTCCACCAACTCGGTCGATCGACTGACCTTCATAAAAATGAATCGGTCTTGGATCACCACCAGCTACCAAGCACCTGATGCTGATGTAACCGAATAATTTTTTTTGAAATCTCAGATCCCTTCAAAGACTGCCTTTGCTCATGCTGAGTGACTATTCCTGAGTAATTATCCTCTTTCTCCTCAATGATCACGCTGATAGCTTGTAAGAACATTTTTGGTTCTGGGCGCCACCACCAGTGCCTAAGGCCCAATTTTTCAGCCGCTGTTTAACAGGAGCGTGTAATTACAATTTTTGATGCAATACTTTGCAGCAGGGCTCTTTTTCTGCGTTCCAACTAGAGTATCTGTGAGGGGTTGCAGTGTTGTGGCAGCAGCACCAGTGCCTAAGGCCCAATTTTTCAGCCCCTGTTTAATAGGGGCGTGTAATTACAATTTTTGATGCAATACTTTGCAGCAGGGCTCGTTCCTGCGTTCCAACTTGAGTGTCTGTGAGGACTTACAGTGTTGTGGCACCAGCACCACCACCACCACCAAAGGCCCAATTTTTCTGCCCTTGTTCAACAAGGGCATGTAATTACAATTCTTGATCTAATATTTCACAGCAGGGCCCATTTCTGCACCCACCAAGAGCGAGAGAGGACTTACAGTGGCACCAGCACCACCAGCACCACCAAAGGCCCACTTTACAGGCATACTATAGACACCCCCCAGGTACGATATTTAAAGGAATATTTCACTTTTTTTTTTTTTACTTTAAGCATCATTAAAATCACTGCTCCCACAAAAACGGCCGTTTTTAAAAGTTTTTTTTGCATTGATACATGTCCCCTGGGGCAGGACCCGGGTCCCCAAACCCTTTTTAGGACAATACCATGCAAATTAGCCTTTAAAATGAGCACTTTTGATTTCGAACATTCGAGTCCCATAGACGTCAATGGGGTTCTAACGGGGGGTGTTCGGCTCATCCCTAGTGAGAACAATTAAAAATTGACAGGTAAAAATCAACTTAACCACTTGAGCTTTGGTTTGGGGTGCACATGCAATAGTCTGTGATCACCTATGATTGTTGTATATCTAACTACACAGTATATGTTAATAGAGTGCACTATATTGCGGCAGTGCGTTGTTATAATGCACTTGCATTTATATATATGGTGCATACATTTGTGTTGTGGTATGCTACTTGCTGTGGTCTTGCTACGGCATCAACCACAGGCGATTCAGAATTCTCTAGAAAAAAGAAGAATGAAAAACAGCGCCAAAATAAATATGTATATATATATATATATATATATATATATATATATATATATATATATATATATATATATATATATATATATATATATATATATTATTTATATATATATATAAAGTAATGCTGCACCAAAAATTAGTAAACTAATAAAGCAAAAAAAAATTGGGCGCAATACCATATAAGCATGTGAATATCAGCCAGACCCACATAAATGTGACATAATAATCAGCACATATATCATAAATTATATAAACCAGTCCAATATGAAAGAATGTGAAAAAAATATATATTTATATCTGTGAGACAGATATAGATGGGTGTATTTCTTCTGTGTGGGTAAAATCTCCAACACCATGCCTTCATAAAGTGCAGTATGCTAATTCCTTGTGATTAAAAGCTTCACCTGAAGTGACAAATAAATTTGCTCACCAGATGTATCTGGCCACAAAGTGACCACCAGGCATAAAGTTGGAAAAACTTCCTTAGCAAACCAGGATCCTCCAATAAGCCAATAAGAACTTTAATCGAGCATCTCCAATATCGATCAAGCATCATACATTCATAGATGATGAATGGTAATCCTCTGATAATAACACTCAATGCATGTCCCGAACACTCCTTATCCTTATCTTAATCTGTAAAGATTGGCTCTCCCAGAAATGAGCTAAAAATGGCAATAGTGTAATACTGTGTTTATTGTCAGAGCACTTACATGCCTTAAAATGTACAGCAGATGACAGGTCAGCTGTGGGATGAGGCAGGGGCCAATCCGTCACTAGATTGTGAAACCATAAAGAATGGTATACATCTAAGCTGGGGGTAGAGGGGATAGCTCCTGTGTCTAGCATCTACAGCCTCAATTTCTATGCATTTCGTGTCCAAGCACACGTCTTTAGGAAAATTTTCCTGGGGAAATTCGCTTTGACATACAAGTGCTTTGGATTACAAGCATGTTTCCGGAACAAATTATGCTCGCAATCCAAGGTTTTACTGTATATGGTCAGAGAACAGCGGATGGTGAGAAATGTGCCCATTCATGAAACTGTCCTCTAATGCCGCGTACACACGAGCGGACTTTACGGCAGACTTTGCCCGGCGGACTTTTCTACGGACTTTTCTACGGACTTTACGACGGACTTTCTGAATGAACGGACTTGCCTACACACAATCAACCAAAGTCCATCGAATTCGTACGTGATGACGTACGACCGGACTAAAATAAGGAAGTTCATAGAGAGAGAGAGAAAAAAAGGGAAAAAATAACTGCGCATCAAAAATAAATAATATTGACCATCTATGCTGCAAGGTCCTATATGAGACACAAACACACAGAAATCGAGTGAGAAAAATATTGACTCGCGCTTAAACCAAAAAACTAACACGTGTATAACTGAAAAAAAGTTCCCAGCCTATTTGTGAACAAAATTAACATTGTATAAATATGATGTGACAAAACTAAATACCAGGTTGGGAGATTAGTCCAACCTCCCCTTTAAGGAAATATATCCAATGGTAAATCAAATTGGTACATAAACCTAAGCATAAAAACGTGAAGGATTACAATGTATAAGGAGAGCAAAATAACTTGATTTAGAAAAAGTGTAAAAAAAGGAAGTCCATGTACAAAAACACCCCAAAAGTGCTGTAATTATGCCAAAAAGTGTCCAAATGTATGAAATCCCAGATGTGTGGGTCCACCACCATAAATGAAGTGCCTGGCCGCTTATCGGAACCCCATGACCCCCTGTTACAGAGGGTCTAAATGGGCATTGTAGTCCTGCTGCTTTGGACAACCCGGGAACCAGAATGGAGACCAGATTGGAACCTCTGAGGCTGTAGTACTGTAAAAGCTGTATTGCGGGTGGATCCACAGGGAAAGACAAAGCTCAGCCCTCAATGGAGTATGGACATCATGTGGGGGAAACAGAAGAAGGCTCCCATAGTGTAAAATCAATTGGTATTTATTAAAAAAGTATAGTAAACACTCACATGTAAAAAAGCAATCTGTCCTCTGATGAGAGGCAGTCTGTGACACCGGCCGGATGTTCACAGGCCTCCCGTCCTACTGAAGTAACAACGACAGAGGGAGGTGACGCGATGACACCGCTCAGCCCAGTAGCCAATAGCTGCCCTAGCATGGGTTTTTGTCCGTCGGACTAGCATACAGACGAGCGGACTTTTCGACCGGATTCGAGTCCGTCGGATAGATTTGAAACATGTTTCAAATCTAAGTCCGTCCAACTTTTGAGAAAACAAAGTCCGCTGGAGCCCACACACGATCAAATTGTCCGACAAAATCCGTCCGCCGGGCAAAGTCTGCCGTAAAGTCCGCTCGTGTGTACGCGGCATTATTCTTGTAATTTTGCAAGGTCTTTCCCATGTAGTAAAACATACATTCCTTTCATCTACTAAAAAGGGAGCCTGATCCATCACTGAAATATTCAAATACAATGGAAAATCTCTGTATTTAAAGAGGAGTTCCACCCAGGGGGCCCGTGAAAAAAAAAAAAATTAAAAGTCAGCAGCTACAAATACTGCAGCTGCTGACTTTTAATTGGACACTTACCTGTCCCTTGGTCCAGCGATGCGTGGAATCGAAGCCCCGCTCGTCTCCCCCTCCATTCAGCGGCGCCGGCATTGCAACTGTGGGCGCCGGGCTGTGGCTTCACAGCCTGGCACCCACTGCGCATGCGCGAGTGGCGCTGCGCGCCCTGATTGGCCGCTCAGTCACCTGGGACCTGTAATGGGTCCCAGATAATTGACAGGAGGGAGGGAGCAGAGCGGAGCCCTTCCTCTGCCGAGGGGGAAGTGATGTCACCAGCCCAGGCACTGGAAGGGGCAGACTACGAGGGACCCCCTAGCAACAGGCATTTAGAGGTAAGTTTTAAAAAAAAAATCAAAATTTTTTTTGTTTTTTTTCTTAGGATTTTTCATGTATTTTTGTTTTTTTGGGTGGAACCCCACTTCAATAACGAACAATTTTTTCAATGCTGTTGTTGATGCTTATAAGTTAACCCCTTTCACAGTGTTACTTTACCAGAATAATGTTGGAAACAATGGCAAACATTTTATAGGGACACTAAGCTATTGTAGATGTTTCAAAGGTGAGCAATGACAAACACATTTTATGTTTAAATGCCACATATTAATTTGTAAGAAGTAGATTTGGCTCTTGTTTTATCAATGACCACCAACAAACACTTTAACTGCAGCAGCAGTTCCCCTGTGTCAACACAAAAGCATACTGCTGCTTTTTGAGCTTAGCTTACTTTGACTTCAGAAGGATAAAGCAATTAAAACGCGTAATCCTTTTACAGCAAGAATTAATGGGTTTAGGTACATTGATTAGACTTCATTTTTCACTAGAGACTGATCACTATTTCCCTGATCAGCAGATCTCCTTTTCTAACAAATATCACAAACTCCTTTGGTGTTAAGAAGATACGTGTATAGTCTTAAAATCTTTTTATAAACTAGCAGATTTGTTATTCTCTATAGAATTCACTCAAAGATATTTCATACCAAAGAAGCATTTTATGTCTTTATTCATAACTTCTGTAACTGTTGACTCTCAAACAATGCAAAAAAAAAATATGTCACATTTTCCCTAGAATGATCTTTGTTTTCTGAAGTTATGTAAGTGTGGTATAGAGTGTAGTATGGGAGCAGTATGGATTGGATACACTTAGTGTCCTGCACTCAGTGGCTCAGTCCCTGATAGCCGGGATGCTGTGGTGACCTCTCGTTGTAAGAGGGGGGCGCGCTCAATCTTTCCTCAAAAGCCTCAGGTGATCAACGGTGGGAAGCAGAGGGTGAGTGGATGCTCCAGTCTCCCTTCGGCAGCGATATAAGTACTGTGATGTGGGCGATGCTGCACTGCCTCACTGTCTCGGATCTTGTTAGTATGGTCTCCTGCTGGCAGGTGAATATCCAGACAGAGGTGCTCTCTCTCTTGCTCTCTCTCTCTCTCTCTGTTTCTCCAACTCCCTTGGTGCCAAGAGTAAGAACTTTCCTGGGTAGTTTAATAAAAATCATCTCTCCATCCTCCAATTGCACAGTGCATTTTTGGATTTCTAGTGTAACAAGTCTATTTTTCCCATTATATGGCTGCTGTCTCAAACAACAGCTCGCAGGACCATCAGTGCTCTGCATAGAAGTCTATTGGCTTGCTTGGCTTTAGCATTCCCCCTACTGGCCAGATGAGAATGCAGACAGACAGAAGCTGGAGTTTGGAGAATTTAGCTTTAGCTGGAGTGAGATTACCATCTTGAATGGCTTTCTGGTCATTGTGTGATGCCTGTTAACATCGGGATCATGTGAGTGCAATCTCATTGTGAATGAATGAATGAATGAATTGTGTTTTTAACATTACTTCTCAAACATTTTCAATGCGCTAGGGTTGCGCTTTCCATGTCCCAGGAGAAGATTGATCCAGCATAACATCAGTATCTCAAAAGAGGGAGAGAAGAATCAAAGGCGATGTCTCCTACATATTCTACATATTTGCTGTAGCCCAGCACCTAGCTATAATGGAAGGTGGACCTCATAGTCGATTTTTGGTCAAACAATGGGAAGTGCAAGGGAGACCTGTCTAAGGATGAAGAAGGACTTTGCATGCTCCAACAGCCTCTTGACAATAACCCAGTCAGGGTTCCAGAATATGGACAGTGCTATCTTAATAGACATTTGCCATTCAGATTTGGACCGGACCATGGGGCAGGATACCAGGAACAGCGCCACCAGCCTATGTTAATGATGATGATGTATTCATTCTGCATTGTATGAGGAGATCATCAGCAAAGGCCTTAAAGCCTTAAGGAGTTCTGCTTAAAAATAAATAAATAAATAAATAAAAGTCAGCAGCTACAAATACGGCAGCTGCTGACTTTTAATATAAGGACACTTACCTGTCCCAGGGTCCAGCGATGCATGGGAACGAAGCCCCACTCGTCTCCCCCTCCTCTCTGTGGCGCTGGCATTGTAACTGTGGGAGCCCAGCTGTGGCTTCACAGCCGGGCTCCCACTGTGCATGCGTGAGCCACGCCACGTGCTGTGACTGGCCGGGCAATCATCTGGGACCTGTGACGTGTCCCAGATGATTGCCGAGAGGGAGGGGGGAGAGGCGATCTCCCTTCCGGTGCCACAGTGCGAGCTGGGACCCTCTAAAAAAGGGCATATCCGCTGCCCCCCGGAAAAAATGACATGCCAAATGTGACATCTCAGGGGGTCACCTCCCTTAAAGCCATTTCCATTTTTGGGTGGAACTCTGCTTTAAGTTAAAGAAGAGTCTTTGCCTGGTCTAAATTTACTCAATATCACATAGTGGTATATTCAATGTGTATTGCAACAATATATGTTAGTGGAAACATCACATTAACCCTTGGTGTTTTGAAGAACTCTGTAATCTGAATGCCTGGGTAATTTAACTGTTGCGAGTGGTGTCACAGCTGAAAACATTCAGGGAATTTGGATACAGAGAAGTTCGCAGTCAGCCTGTAGAGAAGCGAGTGTCAGGGAGAGTGCTTAGAGGTAGATTAGCAGAGAGATTGTCTATTCAGAGTACAGCTCTGCATGTTCCTTCCTTCCTCTGCCTATGTGGAGGGGAAAGAGTGTAGAAAGGCAAAGACAGCAGAAATACATGTAAAACTTATGTAGGGAGATTTGTTTAATCTCTGTGTATCATCTGAGGCTATTAACTTCACTGAGGCGCCGACCCTATCTTGGGACCAGCTGTGGTACAGGGCCTTCTTAGGGATCTGGCCTGGGAGTCTTGGGTGTGGGGCTTCAAGGAGAAGTACCGTGTTAGATTCCCGGTAAGCCGAGGGGCGGAATCCTATCCAGCATGAAGCAAAGTGTGTGTCAATGTTGTCACTAGGGAGAGTGATGGGTAATCTGTGCATGGGCAGGTGGACCCCAGGACGTGTTCTACATTACCATCATGTAATGTTCAATATGGGCGGAAGAGGACAATTGCCTTCAGTGTTGCAAAGAAAGAGGCATGTAAGGATGTGACAGAGAGTGCTACCTTAATGTCACCTCAAGCATTTGTATTCAATTCCTCTGCCGGACCCTAAGGCCGGGTTTACACCTATGCGAATTAGATGCGGGTTTCCCCACATCTAATTCGCATAGCAGGAGAATGTGATTGGCTCCCTATGGAGCCGGTTCACATATTTCTGTTGCGGCATGGATTCGGCCCTGATTCGTCCCTGAAACAGGGAACAGGGATGCACAGCACTCCTGTGTGATCCGCAGCAGGTTCCAGTGTGAAATGAGCCTAAAAGGTGGACGATCACAACAGTAACCCCCCTACACCTGCTAACAAACACATTTAGCTGATTTTTACCAGATTGGACAATGTCGTTGTGTATATTGGCACATTTTTACTGTTGAAACATAAGGGAACAGTTGAAAGCGTTCCAAAACTATTTAATATTTGACTAGTAAAGGAAGCTTGAAGTCATAATAATTGCTCTCTCCTCCCTTTTCCCTGTGTGAAGGGGAAGAGAAGGGAGAAGAGATCCAGCGCTGTGCATGGTTGCATCTCTTGTCCCCTCTCTTCCTCTTCACATAGAGACTCAAACAAATCAAAAGCAGTGAGGACTGAGGAGGAAGTGGGGGGTGGGGCTAAGCCCTGCTGTGTGTGTCTATGTCTATGGCTATACAGCTCGGGAGCGAGCAGAGACAGTGTGCTTCCATAGAAAGCCATTTGCTAGGGAGGCACACGATGAAGAGGAGGAGCTAGTATCGCCGGGGGACCTGAAAAAAGGAGTATCGGGGCCGCTCTGTGCAAAAACATTGCACAAAGCAGGTGAACATAACATGTTTGTTATTTGAATAAAAAAAAAAATATAAATTACTTTTAGTAACACTATAAGAGAAGGATAGAATGTTCTGCTGGTTGACACAATCCTCAATGAATTTGCAATGGCAATGTCGTACAGCACTCAAATATAAGGGTCAAAGGCCATTTGGAGTGCACCACCTTCTCTTATTCATGTATCAGTACTGGCAGACATGCAAAGCCAACTATTTAGGAAAACTAGTGAATATTTGTGGTAGATTCTTCAATCCAGTCATTAATGTTGACTACAAAATACAATCGTAACCAGGGGTGATGAGATACTCTATTCTACTCTCTTCTGCATTTAATGAAGTTGTTCAGACCATGTCCAAATGCCATCTAAAGTCTGTAGTTAGCTTCACTGATACAATTTACACTGGGATTTTAGTAAAAGTAAGACAAAAAAAAAATACATTTTTAAGTTAAGGGTAAAACAGGTTACACAGCAAGGCTAAAGTGAAATCATAGACTGAGAACTGCCACTCAAAATGATTCCTGGTAAACCTTACACAATGGGTCCATTTTGGAGCGTTTGATGATTATGATTGTGAATGGGAGGTGTCTTACATCTATCCTTTGGTATTAAGTCAGTGAACACCCATTTAAAAGACCTAGTTTCTGCTGAATTATAAGTAAGTGCATTTGCTCACTCGTGCAATAAATCAGTATGCTGATGTGATGACAAAGATAGAGGTGGGGTTTCATGGCAAACACCATGGTAATAGCACATTAATAAAATTTCCTGGTGCACATTTGTATTACATACTGCTAATAATAATATGCTCCCTGGCAGTTCCTAGGAGGCAGTCCTCAGGACTTGGATTTGTCAGTCCCACATCTTCCTTTCCTCCTTTTTCCAAAATGAAAGATCAGAATGGCACACTAGGGACTGCTGTCCCTATAGTGAGAGGCGCAAGCTTTTGAGCCCCCTGCCTACTGAAACCAACCTGTATGTCCATCACGGTCTAGCAGCCTTTTCAAGAGGGGAGCCTAGAAATCCAGCCTTGTATGGACTTATGGGGATTTAGGAATGTAAGGGGCACTGGAACTGTGCAGGAAGATTTTTTTTCCCCTGCTGGAGCAAATTAGATCATGCGTTATTTTTTTTTTTTTGCCTTCCTCTGGATCAACTGTGGGTAAAGGATTGCGTATATGGAGATTTTTGATTTGTGTGTGCTTTGGTATTTTTTTTTTCTCTGTTGTGTGAACTGGATGGACTTGTGTCCTTTTTCAACCAGATAATCTATGTAACTGAAACAATGGAACCTTCTGGGATCTCAAAGTGCTAAAATTGATGTATGTGAAATTCATTCATTTTGTAGTTGTAGGTTGCAAAATGAAGATGTTGGAGAACTTTGGGTAATGGGGAGATTAGGATTTGTTTAATGAAAACATGTTTATTTAAAAATAAATTGTCAATAGTTTTTTTTTTACACTACTTGTAGTATAATAAAGGGTCTAATAGATCCCAGCTTATATATTTTCATTTTGGGCAAACATTATGCAAACTAGAGTTCTACAGAACGCAAGATAAAAAAACATTAACAAGTGTCTTTTGATCCAGCTATTCATCACACAATCTTTAAATGTATTTTAAGTATTTCTAGTATAGATACCTGGAACATGCCATCTGATTTGCCTCCCTCCCCCACCTTCTCCTCCATACCAAAGCCGAGAGTGAAAGAGGGAAGGTCAACAGCGTGAGTCTGTGGATTTGATTGCAGAGCGCACAGCCTCATCATAATACTACTGCCCTTTGTTGAATAGGCAGGTCAGGGGATAGTAAGGTGACCAAGGACGTAGAACCTCTGCGGACATTTTTTTCTACAGTTACCCATTGGATTAGTGAGTACTGTATAGAGTTTTATGGCTGAGATTGAAGCGTACATCCCCAGTTTCACTTTAGCACCTTGGTGAAGATTTTTATCTGAAATCTTTTTTTTATTAGGAGTGACAGCTTAATGTCTCTGTTACCTGCTCACACACTAAGTATTTACTTGGCTTTAGTGAGACATGTACTGAATCTGTAAGCCACATTCTGTGAAATCATAATAATGTAACAAGTGAGAGGTGATAAAGGTCAGCAAATACTGTTCTTCTTTGTACAAATAGCTTTAGGGATACTCCGATAAAGGGATTAGTCAGAAGTTTAAATTAGATTTACATTTGTCATTGATTGATCACTATGGCCTCAAACATTCTAAAAAAATGCTTGCCAAAAGGAATGTGACCTAGAATAAACCAATTGTGAGTTAGTAGTTTTTCTACGTAAATAAACCATGTCTATTAGACTAGATTTATTCTGTTTGTTACTGCAAGATATTAGATACTCATGGGCATCAGATGATACCAATATGTATTGGTGTTGGCAGTTTGCACCAGGTACCGATTGCAAACTAGCCTTGGTGAATATAGTGATAGGTTGTTTTGGATGTTTTCAGACACCCTATATACAATTTAAATACCTTTTCTCGCTAGCAGTAGATAGAAGTTTTGTGACTTCTATCAGTGTCTGCTTAAAGCTTGTAGGAGGAGTTTTCATTCTACTCTGACTGTTCTATGAGGCTGCAGGACCCCTGACCCTCTGGACAGTTCTGATTGTCCCTGTGCTAATTGCCTGCACCCTCCCAAGAAAAACAAAAACTTTCAAGCAATACACACCTCACTGAGCATGTGCAGAGTGATTCCAAGGGCTCTGTACTATCAGTAGATGGTTAGGGGACAGTGGAAGAAGGGGAGGATCAGAGAAGACAGATTCAAAAGCCTTTTTACACAATGCGCAAGATTAACCCCTTAGGTTCCACAGTGAGTATGACAAGCATGCTTTACTACATACACAGACTGATTTTAATGTTGTGGGTTTAGTAACACTTTAACCACTTCCCGCATATATACTGTGGCAAGATGGCTCTGCTGCGCAAACTGACGTACCTGTACATCGGTCTGTGCATGTGGTACTGCGGGCGTGCGCAGACTGGAGCTCTCCGACGGGTCCGATGCAGGAAAGAGAGCCAGAACAGGGATCTGTCAATGTAAACAAACAGATCCCTGTTCTGACAAGAGGAGGAGAGAGAGAGAGAGATCAGCTGTTCCTAGTGATCAGGAGCAGCGATCTCTCTCTTATCCCAGGCAGCCCACCCCCCATACCTTTAGAAACACCTTCCAGGGATCACAGGTAACCCTTTGATCGCCCCCTAGTGTTAACCCCCTTCCCTGCCAGTGCTATTTATACAGTGATCAGTGCATTTTTGAAGCACTGATCACTGTATTGGTGCCATTGGTCCCCAAAAAGTGTGACATAGGGTCAGATTTGTCCGCCGCAATGTCGCAGCCCTGCTAAAAATTGCTGCTCGCCGCCATTGCCAGTAAAAACATAAAAAGTCCCTAAATCTTTCCCCTATTTTTTAGACACTATAACTTTTGCACAAACTAATCAATATATGCTTATTGTGATTTTTTTTACCAAAAATATCTAGCAGAATACATATTGTCCTAAACTGATGAAGGAATTTGTTTATATATATATATATATATATATATATATATATATATATATATATATATATACATATATATATATATGTTTTTTTTGGATATGTATTATAGCAAAAAGTAAAAAATATTGTTTTTTTTCAAAATTGTCCCTTTTTTTTGGTTTATAACGCAAAAAATAAAAACTGCAGAGGTGATTAAATACCACCAAAAGAAAGCTCTATTTGTGGTAAAAAAAGGACATCAGTTTTGTTTGCACGACCGTACAATTGTCAGTTAAAGCGACGCAGTAATGTATTGCAAAAAATGGCCTGGTCAGGAAGGGGGTAAATCCTTCCGGACTGAAGTGATTAAAACTGAAGAGATAATCTCTGCTAGCAATAAATTATTTTTATTATTATTTTATTGCAATTATATCAGATTTGTTTGCTTTTAGAATACACTAAAGAGACAATAAGTGTATCATTCCTTAGTGTATTATCTATAAGAATATATGGAGAAAGCACTGCGGTCAGAAGAAACAGGATATTCAGCTCACAGCACTACCCTGGTGGTCATTACTGCAGGACGTAAGAAAAATGTCTCCAACAGGACATAAACTGCAATCAGACATAAAAAGAATCTATCTCTTAAACATGCTTTCCAGACTAAAAGAAATTCACCTTTAAACCCAGTGAACCTTATAGGCAAATGAGCGCCACATGTAGCTTTTTACAGTTGACTATGAATTTGGTGCTAGAAGTATACAACCCTTAGAAACCAAAATGTGGCCTTCCACTTGTCTCCCAGTTGCAGACATCTCTACTGGAACAGGAAATATAGTGTAATGTTCCTTCTGGCTTACTATTTTTGCTGTTTCATCCACAATGATTTGTTGAGGAAAGTGGAAATATAGCACTGGAACCATAGGGTTATCTCATTGATATTGCTATCTTAAAGTATTGATGTTGATGTAAATGATCTGGTTCACCAGCAGGCAACTCCTACCCATGATCTCCACAGTCTCCTGGCTTGTAGTGTAATGTAACAAAAGTTGAAATTGAAGCATTACACCACTGCTAAGAGGTCCAAATACACTCCAATAAAAACAGGGGTACAATCCAAAAAAGGTAGCCAATGTGTTTTGGGGGTGCAAGAGTACCCTCTTCATCAGGTCCAGAAAGAACAAAAGAATATCTCCATAGCAATGTGATATCAATACAGTATCCCCCCCTCAGGGTCATATTGATTAAACGATTTGTATTTTCTTCATATTCTGCCGTTGTTTTTTTTTAACTAGTTTTGATACATGCCCACCATAGCAATGCTTAGCTTTCCATGCTCTCTTTTTTTACAACAGTTTTCCCATTGGCTCTAAAAATGGGCAGAACCCTCTGCAAATTGAACCTGGACATATTTGCTCATCCTTAAAGAGGCGTTCCAGGCTTTTTTCAGTTTATTAAGAGTCAGCAACTACAAAAAGTATAGCTGCTGAGTTTTATTAAACAGCAACTCACCTGTCCCATGGTCCAGCGATGTGGGCGCCCGAAGCCTCGCTCCTCTCCTCCTCCTGTCCATGGCACCGGCATTGGAACTGTGGGGACCCGGCCGTGACAGCTTGTGGCATCACAGCCGGGTGCGCACTGCACATGCGTGAGTCGTGCTGCGCTCTCTTAGTGGAAAGGCAATCTCTGGGATCTGTGACGTGTCCCAGAAGATTGCCAAGAGGGAGGGGCCACCTAGGGGAACAGGAGGAGTCGCCTAGGTGGCCTGAAGACGGGACAAGGAAGTGGGACAGGAAGTCCCTCTCTAAAAGAAGGTACCCCCCCCCAAAAAAATGACATGCCAAATGTGGCATGTAAGGGGGCGAGGAGTACTTAAAGCGAAGGTTCCACTTTTGGGTGGAAATCTGCTTTAACTGACAGGGGTTTTTACCCATTCCCATACTTTATTTTGTGGGGAAAAGTGGGTATTGCTTTACCATGAACCAGCTGCAAGGAGCTGTACCAAATAGCTGTGCAAAATCTTCAGTATTGTATCAGTATTTTTTGGCAAAAGATAGCTTAAAAGTTTAGACTTATGTTTCATTTGTGGGTAAAGTCAATTGGTTAAGCCACCTACCAACTCTCTCAACTAATCCAATTCATAGCCATTGTAAGTGGGTCTTGCTCTTGCCTGTATTTATCTTATATTACGAAGAATGAATTACTCACGGAGACATTGCCATCACCAGCTTCCATTAAAAAAGTAAAATATTTAGCTGGAGTGCAATGTGTCCCCTTAATTAAAGGGGGGAACAAAGCATACATTTTAAAGTTCATTGACTGTCTGCAAAAGCTCATGTTCCAAGGGTCGGCTCGGGTTTGTACATGTTTGTGGCAGCAAAATGAGAAACTTAAAGTGGATGTAAACCCTCTCCTATACCCAGTGAAGTGAATAGCCTCAGATGGTACGCAGAGATGAAACACATTCCCTACATAAATTTTACATGTATATCTGCTGTCTTTCCCTTTGTACACTCTTTCCCCCCCACATAGGCAGAAAGAAACATGCAGAGCTGTACTCTGAATAGACAATCTCTCTGCTAATGTACCTCTAAGCACCCTCCCTGACACAAATTTTCAGCTGCTGTTATCTCATGTGTCGGAGAACTTGTCAGACGTGACCCTGCTGAACTTGGAGCTTTGGAGAGAGATAAGTAAACACTACAGATATATGTGCCCAGGTCAGATTTAATGAATGGGGTTTACAACCACTTTAAGCAGACCTTTTCTTTTCCTTTGCTTTTATTATTTTTATATTTCTCCACTGTCTTTAGGCACTGTCAAGAATCACAAGTGTCCACAAATCCAAACTTGTGAATAAGCAGAAATAAAACTATTTCCCTTAATTCTCCTTTTCCACTGTCATGAATGCTCATGTGCATATCATTGGGCTTTGTCATAAAAGTTTAACATTCCCCAGCATTTCTTTCTTTTGAGAAAGAGGTTAATGAAGTGCAGTCAATGTGCAGGTAACACAATGTTATAAATGCAAGAAGAACCCGAGACCAGCTCAGCTGCACAGAGAAAGCCTGCTTGCCTTTAAATAAATTCAATATTTCAGAAAGTCCTGCCAGTCCAACAAGGTGCTGAGTGCTGACCTGATTTCCTTTCTTCAGAAAAGACTTCTGCAGAGGACACCAGCTCTCATTTATCATTATTTGTTTCATTAACCTTAATTTATCAGCAAACTGAGCTTCATTTAAGAATTATATGAGCTTTTAGCATTTATTAGATAATACATCTCTGGCTCTTTCAAGCAAGGGAAAACAGCAGCAATTTATAAGGGTCAATTCTAAATAATTAAGGTGACGATAAAATAGAAGCAAAAACAATGACATATGTCCCTGTAGAGGTAAGATGGTTAATTATTTCTGACAATGTATGTTAGAGCGCTGATCCTTTTCTGTTTATTTCCTATAAATCTCGCGGCAATTTCTTCCAGCAGACAACAGATGGCAGTCAAGTTTTACTTTTACACTTCTTGCACACTGTATTGCAGACATTTTATTGATTGTGCAACTCAGAGCTTATAATGGTACTCAGAAATGTGATTTTATAATAGCAGGGAATTATAACATATCTAATTATCGCTATCAAATGGGCTTGGTCCATTGAAAACCTAATCAGTACAATTCAAAATACAGGTAATATAGATATACAGGACTTCACAGAGACAATGCTATCAACTTAAAATTTAAATGGAATATTGCAGACTTGATTTGTTTTGTTAAATGTCATAACTTATATTTATACATTCATGCTGTGCAATTAACTGTGACTGAAGAGTAGGATTATAGATCCATTTTGCCAAAATTATATGCTAGGTATAAAAGAAAAACAAAAGTATGCATTTTGTTGACTATTGTTTTTTTATTTTTTATTTTTTTACCATTTGCTTGAATATGTGATCAGAGTGCAAAACAACTGACTGGTGCACCTTCTCTAGTGAAATTCATATACAATATTTGATAATATTATTTCATGGGATAACATAGGACAAACACTCAAAAGAGACAAGATGAAGCATGTACGTTTTTGTGCGATTACCTCTATAATTAGCTCATGCACTTACAACAGTTGTCAATAACTACTTAATGGACATGCTGCGCCCCTTACAAATGTCAAGATTTTCACTGAGGCTGGGTTCACACCTCCGACGGATGCGGCTCGCAGCAGGGCTCCGGGGCGTCCCTGTTCTCCATTTCAGGGACGAATCAGGGCTGAATTTTTGCCCGAATTCGTCCCTGAAACTGAGCCAAAGACGCACAGGACCCCTGTTCTAGCTGCTCCGCTGCCGCAATGGTGATATGTGAACCAGCTCCATAGAGAGCCTGTCACAATCTCTTGTCATGTGAATCGGATGCAGAGAAATCTACATCCAATTCGCATAGATGTGAACCCAGCTTAAAGCTCAGACAAATGAAAAACCCTTGCATACATTCAGCCTCACTTCAGTTTTAAACCTCAACTCCAGCCACAGTCCTGTTCACACCATCCATTTGCAGTAATGCAAATATACTTGTATCTTTGTTAATGTAGCTGTGTTAAATATAACAGGCAGTTTCCATTTTTATATGGTATTCCTTTTGGCAGGTGAATGTGTGGTTCTTGGGTGTTAGGCAATGGCCCAATTTAGCATAATAGAAATGAGTGGGCAATGGG
Organism: Lithobates clamitans; assembly: GCA_037952925.1. NCBI lineage: Eukaryota > Metazoa > Chordata > Amphibia > Anura > Ranidae > Lithobates > Lithobates clamitans. The sequence continues at coordinate 1,945,115 of JBBGZY010000821.1, forward strand.
AAGATTACTGCAGCCAAACCTTTAAACGCAGCCACCCTCCTTCCCACAGGTTTTTGCAGCATGCATTTGTGCATTTTCTCCTGCAGCTGCCCTTCTATAGGCTCATGTCAACTTTTGATTGTGTAGCACCGATTTGTGGCAGCTGCAGAATTGATTTATTGGTCAGGGTAGTGAATAAAGGCAGTGCTGGATTTAGACCTGGGGGGGGGGCACTACAAGTTGGGGGGCCCCTCAACATGGAAATTAACCACTTTCCGACCCAATCACAGCAATTAAACTGCGAGTGGGTGGCAGCTGCAGGCTCAGTGACATAATTGTATGTCGCTGAGCAAATGAGCACTGGTGCGCCCCCCTAAGGTGCGCAGGGGTGCGGCCCGAGGGTTATGGTGATCGGTACATAACGATCATATGATTACAATGTCAACAAAACAGTCATCAATGGCTTTCAATCATGACTGTTTTGGCTATTATTGTGATGCTGTGATTGGCCTACAACTATCACATGGTACCTGGGTGAATCACAGCACCCTGTACCGTGTGATTATCTGTAGCCAATTACAGATCACAATAGTAATTAAGCTGCCATAAATGAAAGCCTTTTATGACAGATACAATTATTGCTTATAACATTGATCATCACTGTTATAATCAATAATAGTGTAAAAAAATCCCTGATCACCCCCAGAGTAGTACAGTATACTACAACTACTCTAATGGCATGATGTAAGCAAAAATAGCAAAAAAGAAGAAAAAAATGCTTAAAAAATGGAATACAAATTTTTTTAACTTTTTTAATATACTGTCACCAGTCAGTATCCCTGATCACCGCCACACCAGTTATATGATGACTCTGTACTGCACTAGTGACAGTATGTAAAAGAAAAAAAAAGTATTTAAACTCTTTCTTTTCCAAAAAATTGTGACACAATATTGCAACTACAAAAAATTTTTCCATGCCTCTTACTAAATACCTTGGGCTATCTACTTCCTAAAAAGGGGTAATCTGTTTTGTTTTTTGTACTGTCCTGACATTTTACTGTCCAGTACATCAGGATTGATCAATTTTCAAATTAATATGCCATAGTTTGTAGACTCTACAACTTTCACACAGATTAAATACTATACACTGATTTGGGTTATTGTTACCAAAGAAAAAGTAGAAAAAGTAGAAAAAAAGTAGAAAAAGCAGACTACATTTTGGCCTAAATTTATAAAGAAAGATTATTTGTTTGCAAAATTTTATAACAGCTAAGAAACTAACAACTAAGAAAAACTTTGTTTTTTTTCAAAATTTTCATTATTTTTTCCATTTATATAGCAAAAAAAGTGGTGTCTAAGTACCACCAAAAGAAAATTCTATGTGTGTGAAAAAAAATTATATAAATTCCATTCAGGTACAGTGTTGCATGACCGCGCAATTACCAGTTAAAGTAGCACAGTGCTAAATCCACTGGACACAGCAGCCACTGAAGTGGTACACTGCACACCCCTAACCCCGAACAGGCTGGATAACATACATGTACATGATCCAGCCTGCCTGTGCCAGCCATCCTCAGTAGAAGTATTGTAGCATAATTGATGTGTATGTGCATAATTTCAGCCTAGTGGTTAGAACAAATGAATATTCTAGCCACTAGAATGACTTTATGTGCATAGGTCTTACACACATAAATATACGCATCAGTGCACGTAAATACAACCCAGCTCCTGACAGAAAGATCCAGTGTAAATGGGCATATTCTAATATGCCCGTGAACATGTAGCCTAACTAATTTCCAGAAATTGTAAAATGTAAATATACAAACAACCCTGTGAAAAATTCCTTTATTTACATTACCAAATAAATACAATAGAACAAGGTTGCTAATGTCTGCTGATGTAAATCCAATAATGTAATCATGCGATGTAAATTCATCATCAATTATGATGTCTTGATCATTTAATTCTGATAAACTGCCACTAAGGCCTTGTTCACGTATCGCTTAGTTGGGAACGCAGGTTCCAGTTAGTTATTTTAAAAGTGTGATTCACAAGTGTTTCCATGTGTCGCACGGGGCGAGCCCATTTACTTAGAGTGGTTGTAAACCCACGAAAAAATAAAATAAAAAAAATTAAAAACCTGCAAGTCTAAGGCATAATGAGCTAGTATGCATAGCATACTAGCCCATTATGAAATACTTACCCTAGATCGAAGCCCCCGCAGCAGTCCCAGCACACCGCTGTGTGGCCGGCGACATGTCTCTCTGAGTTATTTACGGGTATCGAGGGCTCCGGCGCAGTAATCGGCCGGAACAGCGATTACGTCACTCCCGCGCATGCGCACGGGAGCCGCCGATAATGGCACAGCAGCTGAAGAAACGGCACGAGCGAGCCATTTCTTCAGTGCGCATGTGCCGATGACGTCGGCATATGCTGATACAGTAAATATCTCCTAAACGGTGCAAGTTTAGGAGATATTCACGGTACCTACAAGTAAGCCTTATTACAGTCCTACCTGTAGGTAGAAGTGGTGTGCAAGGGTTTACAACCACATTAAGGGTTCACACATATACAATGCAAATTTCAGGTCCGTTTTCACTGCAAATTTCCAAAGCAGCTGTTTAGGGGTTCAGCTATGATTTTAGATAGTAATTTACATCAGAACTGTGCAGTGCTCAGAAAATGCACAGGACTCTCTTTAAGTTCGCAAAGCTGCTGAAACGGCTCCAAAGAAAGCCGGTTTGGCTTACATGTAATGCGAATCGGATGCAGTTCAAAATGCATCCAATTTGGCATATATGGGAACCTAGCCTAAATGGGCTGCCCATATGCCTTTGTCTTTCCAAAGAGGCTCAGGGACCAAATTTTGGTCCTAAGCCAGACACATATTTTCATGTGCATTTTGTTGCAATTCTCACGAGACAAACGTGGCAAAAATCTAACTGTGTTTGGGGTTGCTTTCAGGATGCCATTGCTAATCACCCAAGTTTGAACGGGTCCTTAAAGTGTTACTAAACCCACAACAGTAAATTCAGTCTGTATATGCAGAATAGCATTTTTGTTATACTCACTGTGGAACTTAAGGGGTTAATCCTCTGTATTGTGTAAAAAAGCTCTGTGATCCTCTATGCACGCATCCTCCCCATCCTGCAATGTCTCTCTTGGCAAGGCCAGATAAGACACAGTGAGGGTAGTAAAGCTGCACATGCTCAGTTTAGTCTCTATTGCTGGAGAGAACATTTCCTGTTTCAGTTGAGCTGTTCAGGTCACAGGGTATTGAGATCACACACGTGGGTGTGTATATAAATGTATGGCTTTCCTTCCACTTTATGCCTCATGCAGACTGAACGTTTTTAATGCAAATTGAACAAAGAAAAAAAAAGAAGGAATAAGAGATTTTAATGCTGCTGTTAGGGATGTGTGACTTTTTTCTGCCTATAAATGCCCCTGCATGTTAGCTTATGTGTCCATGCACACAAAGGTGTTTAGAGACATTAAGTGGCAGGGGTGTTTAGAGGTGAAAAAAAACCCCACCAGCACTTCAAGGAGCAGCAGAGTTTGGGCAGAAAAAATGCTTGATGCATGCAAAATGTTAATACTAGGCTTGTCAAGTGCTTGAGCTTTAAAAATGTCATTGGCCGGAATACATTATTATTCTGGCCAATGAAATTAGTTAATGCCCAAGTGTTTGACACACCTAAACATGTCTAGACACCTTTATGCCACATACACATGATCGGAAATGCCACCAGCAAAACTCAGATGAGAGCTTTTTGTCAGAAAATGCGACCGCGCGTCTGCTCCATCGGTCTTCTGCTGGCGGAATTCCAGCCAGCAAAAGATTGAGAGCAGGTTCTCTATTTTTCGGTCGGGAAAAGTTCCTATCCGAAAATGCTTTCGTCTGTATGCAATTCGGACGTGCAAAAAATCACGCATGCTCGGAAACAATTTGACGCATGCTCGGAAGCATTGAACTTAATTTTCTAGGATCGCCGTAGTGTTGAACGCCACCGCGTTCTTGACGGTCGAAAGTTCAGAGAACTTTTGTGTGACTGTGTATATGCAAGGCAAACTTGAGTGGAATTCTGTTGGGAAAACCATCTAAGTTTTTTCTGACGGAAATTCCGATCGTGTGTACGCGGCATTGCACATGTTTGCAAGCACCAAGTGTTTTTTTCTGCCAAAACTCTGCTGCTAGGTGGAAAGGCATCTAGGAGAGATGGGCAAATACTTTGTGTGTATGGGGCTTTATTATTGATGAGAATTACAATATATGATGCAGATGATATTCACAAAAGGAAGACTAATTCAGAGCTGCAGGACTGTCATAATAATATCAAGCAGAGCTGAAATCTCAATCACCATTGTATCTCCTTATTCTCTTGTTTTTGTCTACTTTTTTGTCTAGTCTGTTAATTTTTTTCATCTTAAAGTGGAGTTCCAACCCAAAAAAAAAAAAAATTAGTAATGTGTTTAAAAAAAATAAAAAAAAAACATTTGGAGAAAATTTTTTTTTTACTCACCTCTAAATGCCTGTTGCTATGGGGTCCCTCGTAGTCTGCCTCCTTTGGTGCCTGGACTCCTGACGTCACTTGCCTTGGCCCAGGAAGGGAGATCGCCTCTCTCCCCTCCCTCTTGTCAATCATCTGGGACATGTGACCGGTCCCAGATGATTGTGGGGCCAGTGACAGTGCGCGGCGCGGCTTCACAGCCGGGCGCCCACAGCCAGAATGCCGGCGCCGCCGAGCGGAGGGGGGGACGAGCGGGGCTTCGATCCCCCGCATCGCTGGACCCTGGGACAGGTAAGTGTCCAATTAAAAGTCAGCAGCTGCAGTATTTGTAGCTGCTGACTTTTAATTTTTTTTTTTTTAATGGGAACTCCACTTTAAAGAAATTAGCCCCAAATCTTAAATAATTATTTTAGTGCATCAATAAGACCAGGAAACAATTTATATATATTACTCCATATTCATAGCTACCTTTTGGGCAACGATCCATCCCTTTGTTAAGCTTGGAGGGTTGGATTGTGGCCAGAAACACAACTAGGAAAATGGAGTAATGTTTGCAATTTGTTGCCTGATCTAATGGATGCAATAAAAAAGCTATTTTAGATTTCTGGATCCAAGTGTTCTGAGCTGGTTATTTTTGGCTGTATATGAGCTGAGATCTACATTTGTAGCTGCCTGGCACCATTTAGAAATCTATGGTGCAGATGAAGCTTTTGCTCTGAATTTTGTACATTCTATTTGCCAAGTGCCCCCATAGCAAGCCACTTGCTTGGGGGCACTCATGCATGCTCTCTTCTGAGCCAGCTCTCTGCATTCATAAGACACAGAGAGCGCGGCTCAGTCCTGACCCCAGCTCCCGTCTCACTGGCTGTGATTAACAGCAGCGGAAGCAAATAGCTCCTATTCCTGTATCTCAGCCAATCAGGAGGGAGAGACCTGGGAGAGCCTCGGGTCTCATGCACTTCGCTGGATCGAGATCAGGCTTAGGTAAGTATTAGGGAGGACTGAGGGGGGGAGCTGCACACTGAATGTTTTCTACCTTCATGCATAGAATGCATGAAGATAAAATAACCTTAATGCCCCGTACACACGGTCGGACTTTGTTCGGACATTCCGACAACAAAATCCTAGGATTTTTTCCGACGGATGTTGGCTCAAACTTGTTTTGCGTACACTCGGTCGCACAAAGTTGTCGGAATTTCCGATCGCCAACAACGCGGTGACGTCAACCACGTACGACGAGACTAGAAAAGGCCAGTTCAGAACCAAGCGTGGCACCCTTTGGGCTCCTTTTGCTAATCTCGTGTTAGTAAAAGTTTGGTGAGAGACGATTTGCGCTTTTTCAGACTCGTGGCTTTCAGATCGTTTTCTGACGTTCAGTTTGTGCTTGTGGGTTTGTATCTGCTCTTCAGTGCGTGCAAGCAAGTTCCACGTGACTTTAAGTAGTCATTGTGTTCTTGTTCGTTCGTTACTGTTTTTCAGGTCGCTCTTCACAGGCCTTGCTGTTCTTCAGTGCGTTCTGTTACTTCGTTCTGAGCAGCCGATCGTTTTCTAGCCATGTTTCGTATACAAACTCCTCGTAGAGTTCGTGCTGTGCGGGGGCTTGGTGTTGGGGTCCTGACCTTGACACAAGTCCAGTCCATGAACAGGGTGTGGAGGAGTTCATGGACCAAGAATTGGTTGCTTCAGCGTGACCAGTTCTCTCATATGCCTTTGCTCCGTGAGATCCGTGAGAATAATCCTGATGATTTCACTAACATTCTCAGGATGACGGACCCCGTATTTCACCGTCTGCTGGCTTCGCTGACTCCCTATATTAGCAGGCAGGATACCTGCATGAGGCAAGCCATCACTCCGGAGCAGAGGCTCGTCGCTACCCTGCGGTACTTGGCGACAGGGAGAAGCCTGCAGGACCTCAAGTTCTCGACAGGCATCTCCCCCCAGGCTCCGGGGATCATTATCCCAGAGACCTGTTCTGCCATCATCCAGGTCCTGCAGAAGGAGTATATGAAGGTAAGATTTTTATCCTTTAATATCACATTTTATTGTATGTAATGTTTGCTAATATCTTGTATTTCTTTCCTCATTCCCTAATTACCATGATTGCAATATGCTGTGAATGCCCCCTTTGTTCTCATGCATCCTGGATTTTTATTTAATTATTTTTTAAGTCCTTCATACATATCTGCCTTCACTTACCTCCCCAACATGCTCTCCTGCCCCTATATTCACCTCATGTAGTCACTTAACAATGTATTTTATCAGCTCCATAGTAGTGCTTTACCCCAAACACCCCCTAAAATGTTTAGAAATGTGATTTGTGATTTAAATTCAGGCAGAGTTCCAGAGGCTTTTTTTTTGTAGTGTCCCCAAAACATTTTTCTAAACCCTCCCTCCCCCCAACTGCTAAGTCAGCTGATCCCAATTCTCTATCTATCCTCAATCATCTATCTGCTGACTTTGCCAAACCCATACACACTATACCCATCTCTTTACTGGTCAGATTTATGGATGAATTCCCCAAAGCATGTAGTGCAAGGGCCTGCCTGTATACTTTCCAATGGTACTGTTTAAATTGTTGTATTCTATTATTTTCTTGATAGGTAATATCAGAATGTCCAAATGTCCTCAAATGTATACAGTGTGTATTTATATCTTTATATTATGACACTTCTTACCTGTCCAGTGGGCTGCCGATAGTGTAACTAAGGAGGGGCTGTTCCAAGTAATACCCTGTATTTAGGCATTCATCTCTCAATGAAGTGAAGAGGGTTACCTGTCCAAGATTCCACCATCCCTATAATGCTAGAAATGGCTCATGAGAGGGGGGGGGAGGTTGAAGATGATAGGTGTACCTTATACTTTGTTGTTAATTTCCCCTTAATAAATGCTATCTGGAGTTTGGCCAAAAATGTTTGTGCCTAATCTGCTTGCCATGTTTATGTTCAAAAATAGTAATTTATTTTTGTTTTCCTCAACAGTTTCCTTCCACGCCACAGGAATGGCAGACTGTGGCCTCCCACTTTGCCCAGCGGTGGGACTTTCCTAACTGCGGAGGGGCAATTGATGGGAAACACGTCCACATCGTCCCACCACCCAACTCAGGGTCGCACTATTTCAACTATAAGGGGTTCAATAGTATTGTGATGTTGGCGGCGGTGTCGGCTAATTACGACTTCTTGTATGTGGACGTCGTGGGAAAGAATGGCCGGATGTCCGATGGTGGAGTCATGGCCCAGACGGAGTTCTACAGGCATCTCCAGAATGGCAGCTTGGACTTGCCACCTCCAGAGGACAATGTGGAAGGACTCCCATTCGTCTTCGTTGCAGATGAAGCATTTGCGCTGGGGGACCATCTTATGTGGCCATTCCCGATGAGGACCCTCACCCCGGAACAGAGGGTTTTTAATTACTGGCTGGCCAGAGCCAGAAGAGTGGTGGAGAACACATTTGGAATCCTGGCTAGCCGGATCCTCCTATTTCTGACACCCATCCATATGGCAAAGTATAAACTTAATCATCTAATCCTGGCGTGCTGTGTTCTCCATAACTTTTTACGCAAACATTCTGCCAACTATGCTGGCTCAGTTGGGCCTAAGGCTGGAATTCTACATGATCCAACCCTGACGGCGCTTGAAAGTGGCCGTCCTGGCTTGCCCTCCCTGAGTGCCCGTGATGTCCGGTTAAGATACCTTGAGTTCTTTGCGGGTAGGGGGGCCATCAATATGCCAGACAATTTGTGAAGCATTTATCAAATAAAAAAGATAAAGATAATCTTTTTTGACATTTACTGCTTGTGTTTGTTTTAGCTGACCATGACAGCAATGTGGGGAGTCCTGAAAATGGCGTGATTGTGTAACCTTATATACAAAGCACTGTTGGGTGTTATTTACTAAAGGCGTAGACACTTTTTATACTACATGTGCACTTGAAACTGCGCTGAAACTGCACTTGTAGTGCAAAGAGTATTTGCCCTCAGACAAATGAAAAACCCTTGCATACATTCAGCCTCACTTCAGTTTTAAACCTCAACTCCAGCCACAGTCCTGTTCACACCATCCATTTGCAATAATGCAAATATACTTGTATCTTTGTTAATGTAGCTGTGTTAAATATAACAGGCAGTTTCCATTTTTATATGGTATTCCTTTTGGCAGGTGAATGTGTGGTTCTTCGGTGCTAGGCAATGGCCCAATTTAGCATAATAGAAATGAGTGGGCAATGGGAAGATTACTGCAGCCAAACCTTTAAACGCAGCCACCCTCCTTCCCACAGGTTTTTGCAGCATGCATTTGTGCATTTTCTCCTGCAGCTGCCCTTCTATAGGCTCATGTCAACTTTTGTTTGTGTAGCACCGATTTGTGGAAGCTGCAGAATTGATTTATTGGTCAGGGTAGTGAATGAAGGCAGTGCTGGATATAGACCTGGGGGGGGGGGCACTACAAATTGGGGGGCCCCTCAACATGGAAATTAACCACTTTCCGACCCAATCACAGTAATTAAACTGCGAGAGGGGGCAGCTGCAGGCTCAGTGACATAATGGTATGTCGCTGAGCAAATGAGCACTGGTGCGCCCCCCTAAGGTGCGCAGGGGTGCGGCCCGAGGGTTATGGTGATCAGTACATAGCGATCATATGATTACAATGTCAACAAAACAATCATCAATGGCTTTCAATCATGACTGTTTTGGCTATTATTGTGATGCTGTGATTGGCCTACAACTATCACATGGTACCTGGGTCAATCACAGCACCCTGTACCATGTGATTATCTGTAGCCAATCACAGATCACAATAGTAATTAAGCTGCCATAAATGAAAGCCTTTTATGACAGATAAAATTATTGCTTATAACATTGATCATCACTGTTATAAGCGATAATAGTGTAAAAAAATCCCTGATCACCCCCAGAGTAGTACAGTATACAACTACTCTAATGGCAGAATGTAAACAAAAATAGTAAAAAAGAAGAAAAAAATGCTTAAAAAATGGAATAGAAATTTTTTTTTACTTTTTTAACATACTGTCACCAGTCAGTATCCCTGATCACCGCCACACCAGTTATATGATGACTCTGTACTGCACTAGTGACAGTATGTAAAAGAAAAAAAAAGTATTTAAACTCTTTCTTTTCCAAAAAATTGTGACACAATATTGCAACTACAAAATTTTTTTCCATGCCTCTTACTAAATACCTTGGGCTATCTACTTCCTAAAAAGGGGTAATCTGTTTTGTTTTTTGTACTGTCCTGACATTTTACTGTCCAGTACATCAGGATTGATCAATTTTCAAATTAATATGCCATAGTTTGTAGACTCTACAACTTTCACACAGATTAAATACTATACACTGATTTGGGTTATTGTTACCAAAGAAAAAGTAGAAAAAGTAGAAAAAAAGTAGAAAAAGCAGACTACATTTTGGCCTAAATTTATAAAGAAAGATTATTTGTTTGCAAAATTTTATAACAGCTAAGAAACTAACAACTAAGAAAAACTTTGTTTTTTTTCAAAATTTTCATTATTTTTTCCATTTATATAGCAAAAAAAGTGGTGTCTAAGTACCACCAAAAGAAAATTCTATGTGTGTGAAAAAAAATTATATAAATTCCATTCAGGTACAGTGTTGCATGACCGCGCAATTACCAGTTAAAGTAGCACAGTGCTAAATCCACTGGACACAGCAGCCACTGAAGTGGTACACTGCACACCCCTAACCCCGAACAGGCTGGATAACATACATGTACATGATCCAGCCTGCCTGTGCCAGCCATCCTCAGTAGAAGTATTGTAGCATAATTGATGTGTATGTGCATAATTTCAGCCTAGTGGTTAGAACAAATGAATATTCTAGCCACTAGAATGACTTTATGTGCATAGGTCTTACACACATAAATATACGCATCAGTGCACGTAAATACAACCCAGCTCCTGACAGAAAGATCCAGTGTAAATGGGCATATTCTAATATGCCCGTGAACATGTAGCCTAACTAATTTCCAGAAATTGTAAAATGTAAATATACAAACAACCCTGTGAAAAAGTCCTTTATTTACATTACCAAATAAATACAATAAAACAAGGTTGCTAATGTCTGCTGATGTAAATCCAATAATGTAATCATGCGATGTAAATTCATCATCAATTATGATGTCTTGATCATTTAATTCTGATAAACTGCCACTAAGGCCTTGTTCACATATCGCTTAGTTGGGAACGCAGGTTCCAGTTAGTGATTTTAAAAGTGTGATTCACAAGTGTTTCCATGTGTCGCACAGGGGGAGCCCATTTACTTAAAGTGGTTTTAAACCCACGAAAAAATAAATAAAATAAAAAAAATAAAAACCTGCAAGACTAAGGCATAATGAGCTAGTATGCATAGCATACTAGCTCATTATGAAATACTTACCCTAGATCGAAGCCCCCGCAGCAGTCCCAGCACACCGCTGTGGCTGGCGACATGTCTCTCCGAGTTATTTACGGGTATCGAGGGCTCCGGCGCTGTAATCGGCCGGAGCAGCGATTACGTCACTCCCGCGCATGCGCACGGGAGCCGCCAATAATGGCACAGCAGCTGAAGAAACGTTACGAGCGAGCCATTTTTTTCAGTGCGCATGTGCCGATGACGTCGGCATATGCTGATACAGTAAATATCTCCTAAACGGTGCAAGTTTAGGAGAAATTCACGGTACCTGCAAGTAAGCCTTATTACAGTCCTACCTGTAGGTTGAAGTGGTGTGCAAGGGTTTACAACCACATTAAGGGTTCACACATATACAGTGCAAATTTCAGGTCCGTTTTCACTGCCAATTTCCAAAGCAGCAGTTCAGCGGTTCAGCTATGATTTCAGATAGTAATTTGCATCAGAACTGCGCAGTGCTCAGAAAATGCACAGGACTCTCTTTAGGTTCGCAAAGCTGCTGCACCGCAGATGTGTGAACCGGCTCCAGAGAAAGCCGGTTTGGCTTACATGTAATGCGAATCGGATGCAGTTCAAAATGCATCCAATTTGGCATATATGGGAACCTAGCCTAAATGGGCTGCCCTATATGCGTTTATCTTTCCGAAGAGGCTCAGGGACCAAATTTTGGTTCTAAGCCAGGCACATATTTTCATGTGCATTTTATTGCAATTCTCACGAGAAAATCGTGGCAAAAATCCTACTGTGTTTGGGGTGCCATTCAGGATGCCATTGCTAATCACCCAAGTTTGAACGGGTCCTTAAAGTGTTACTAAACCCACAACAGTAAAATCAGTCTGTATATGCTGAATAGCACTTTTGTTATACTCACTGTGGAACTTAAGGGGTTAATCCTCTGTATTGTGTAAAAAAGCTCTGTGATCCTCTATGCACGCATCCTCCCCATCCTGCAATGTCTCTCTTGGCAAGGCCAGATAAGACACAGTGAGGGTAGTAAAGCTGCACATGCTCAGTTTAGTCTCTATTGCTGGAGAGAACATTTCCTGTTTCAGTTGAGCTGTTCAGGTCACAGGGTATTGAGATCACACACGTGGGTGTGTATATAAATGTATGGCTTTCCTTCCACTTTATGCCTCATGCAGACTGAACGTTTTTAATGCAAATTGAACAAAGAAAAAAAAAGAAGGAATAAGAGATTTTAATGCTGCTGTTAGGGATGTGTGACTTTTTTCTGCCTATAAATGCCCCTGCATGTTAGCTTATGTGTCCATGCACACAAAGGTGTTTAGACACATTAAGTGGCAGGGGTGTTTAGAGGTGAAAAAAACCCCACCAGCATTTCAAGGAGCAGCAGAGTTTTGGCAGAAAAAATGCTTGATGCATGCAAAATGTTAATACTAGGCTTGTCAAGTGCTTGAGCTTTAAAAAATGTCATTGGCCGGAATACATTATTATTCTGGCCAATGAAATTAGTTAATGCCCAAGCGTTTGACACACCTAAACATGTCTAGACACCTTTATGCCACATACACATGATTGGAAATGCCGCCAGCAAAACTCCGATGAGAGCTTTTTGTCGGAAAATGCGACAGTGTGTATGCTCCATTGGTCTTCTGCTGGTGAAATTCCAGCCAGCAAAAGATTGAGAGCAGGTTCTCTATTTTTCGGTCGGGAAAAGTTCCTATCCGAAAATGCTTTCGTCTGTATGCAATTCAGACGTGCAAAAAAATCACGCATGCTCGGAAACAATTTGTTGCATGCTCGGAAGCATTGAACTTCATTTTCTTGGATCGCCGTAGTGTTGAACGCCACCGCGTTCTTGACGGTCGAAAGTTCAGAGAACTTTTGTGTGACTGTGTATATGCAAGGCAAGCTTGAGCGGAATTCCGTTGGGAAAACCATCTAAGTTTTTTCTGACGGAAATTCCGATCGTGTGTACGCGGTAATACACATGTTTGCAAGCACCAAGTGTTTATTTCTGCCAAAACTCTGCTGCTAGGTGGAAAGGCGTCTAGGAGAGATGGGCAAATACTTTGTGTGTATGGGGCTTTATTATTGATGAGAATTACAATATATGATGCAGATGATATTCACAAAAGAAAGACTAATTCAGAGCTGCAGGACTGTCATAATAATATCAAGCAGAGCTGAAATCTTAATCACCACTGCATCTCCTTTTCCTCTTGTTTTTGTCTACTTTTTTGTCTAGTCTGTTATTTTTTTTCATCTTAAAGTGGAGTTCCAACCAAAAAAAAAAAAATTAGTAATGTGTTTTAAAAAAATTAAAAAAAACATTTGGAGAAAATTTTTTTTTTACTCACCTCTAAATGCCTGTTGCTAGGGGGTCCCTCGTAGTCTGCCTCCTTCGGTGCCTGGGCTCCTGACGTCACTTCCCTCGGCCCAGGAAGGGAGATCGCCTCTCTCCCCTCCCTCTTGTCAATCAACTGGGACACGTGACCGGTCCCAGATGATTGCGGGGCCAGTGACAGCGCGCGGCGTGGCTCACACGTGCGCAGTGTGTGCCCGGCTGTGAAGCCACAGCCGGGCGCCCACAGTCAGAATGCCGGCACCGCCGAGCGGAGGGGGGGGACGAGCGGGGCTTCATTCCCCCGCATCGCTGGACCCTGGGACAGGTAAGTGTCCAATTAAAAGTCAGCAGCTGCAGTATTTGTAGCTGCTGACTTTTATTTTTTTATTTTTTTTTTAATGGGAACCCCACTTTAAAGAAATTAGCCCCAAATCTTAAATAATTATTTTAGTGCATCAATAAGACCAGGAAACAATTTATATATAATACTCCATATTCATAGCTACCTTTTGGGCAACGATCCATCCCTTTGTTAAGCTTGGAGGGTTGGATTGTGGCCAGAAACACAACTAGGAAAATGGAGTAATGTTTGCAATTTGTTGCCTGATCTAATGGATGCAATAAAAAAGCTATTTTAGATTTCTGGATCCAAGTCTTCTGAGCTGGTTATTTTTGGCTGTATATGAGCTGAGATCTACATTTGTAGCTGCCTGGCACCATTTAGGAATCTATGGTGCAGAGGAAGCTTTTGCTCTGAATTTTGTACATTCTATTTGGTACACTTGTTTCTCATTTTTTTTTTTGCTTCTTTCGCTAAAGGTAGGGATGTTATCCAAACTGATAATGGTCTAGAAATATTTAGACAAAATGAAGGTGAATAGAGCGCATACACCCACAAATCCTAAAAGAATTGAGCTCTGTAATTTGAAAGCCATTGTTTCTAATTTTCAGTGACTCTTTAAAGTGATTGTAAAGGGAAAAAAAAATAAAGATGTCATGCTTACCTGCTCTGTGCAGCGGTTTTGCACAGAGCAGCCTTAATCCTCCTCTTTTCAGGCCCCTGCCTGGCGCTCTGGGCCTCTCCCCTTTGCCAAGTGCCCCCATAGCAAGCCACTTGCTTGGGGGCACTCATGCATGCTCTCTTCTGAGCCAGCTCTCTGCATTCATAAGACACAGAGAGCGCGGCTCAGTCCTGACCCCAGCTCCCGCCTCACTGGCTGTGATTAACAGCAGCGGAAGCAAATAGCTTCTATTGCTGTATCTCAGCCAATCAGGAGGGAGAGACCTGGGGGAGCCTTGGGTCTCATGCACATCGCTGGATCGAGATCAGGCTTAGGTAAGTATTAGGGAGGAGTGAGAGGGGGAGCTGCACACTGAATGTTTTCTACCTTCATGCATAGAATGCATGAAGATAAAATAACCTTAAGTCTTAAAACCAGTTTAATGACTGGAATAGTACCACTGGATTGGCGTAGGGCCAATGTGGTGCCTATATTTAAATACGGATCAAAGTCTTTACCAAATAACTATAGGCCTGTTAGTTTAACTTGTATAGTCAAGAAGATACTGGAGAGTTTAATAAAAGACCACATAGGAAAAAAAAATATTTCAAACAATAGACAGCATGGATTATGGATTCATGAAAGACAGAAGTTTTCAGACAAATCTGATTTTTTTTTTATGAGGAGGTAAGTAAAACCTTGGACAGAGGGGTGGCTGTGGACGTGGTATACTTGGATTTTGCAAAAGCGTTTGACACAGTTCCCCACACACGGCTCATGTGTAAGATTATGTGTAAGATTATGTCTACAGGTAGGGTTGCCAGCTGTCCGGGATTCACCCGGACAGTCCGGGTCTTGAATCATGTGCCCGGGTTTTGTACTGCTTGACACCCGGGCACATTACTCAGCGCAGACCAGGGACAAACGATTCGGGCAGGGGGGAACATTAATATACCTGCCACTGTGAAGACAGCAGAAGAGGCATTTCTTCTAAATACACTGTGCCTGTGGTGTGTGTTGAGGATCCGAAGCTCCTTTCTGTCTCTCTCCCCCCCCCCTCCAGTCTCCTGCAGGGTCTCTCTGATTCAATCCCCCCCCCTAATCACTAGTGCGGGAGCGAATTGGAAGGCGGAGCTCACTGTAACTACTGTCGGGATGGCTGTTCAAACTACTTGCAGGGAGAGGTTAGCTGAGATTTTTTTATGACAAAAGTCTCCTGGGGTGGAAAGCTGTAAACTTTCAGGAGCTTTTGTTTTGCTGATGCAGTTAAGGGTTAAATTGACAGGAGAATCTGAAGAGATACTGTGTGTGGGGGTGGGGAGTAGGCAGCCCTATCACAGTTGACAGAACACTTGTCTGTCTATACAAACATCCCCAAATCTGCAGTCCAGATAATGTGAAGTCATTTATGACCATTCATGTAACCCTGTGTGTATGTGGTTTCAGTGTAACTTCTGATTTACAGACTCAGAGCTGGATAACACAGGGTTACATGAATGGTCATTAATTACCTTCACATCTTCCTTACAGTATATAGATGTGTACTCCTTATACCAGATTGTTTTTATTGAGCAGTATTGTATATACAACCCCTGGCAAAAATTATGGAATCACAAGTCCCCAGGGAGTGATGTTGGGAAGAGAAGGGAAGGTAAGTGACCAGGGAATGATGTCCCTCAGCTGGGGGGTAGGTTGATCTACCAGTATGCTTGCCTTTAACCACCTTCCCATGTTGTTTGTATTTGGTCCATGTTTTAGACACAGCCGACTGTGAACAACCAACATCTTGTTCAACACTGCGTGATGATTTACCCTCTTTACCTACCCTGTTTCCCCGAAAATAAGACCTAGCGTGATTGTCGGTGATGGCTGCAATATAAGCCCCACCCCCAAATAAACCCTACCCTGTTTCCCTACAAGGACTTTAACTAGGGCTTATTTGGGGGGTAGGGCTTATATTGCAACCATCGCCGACAATCACGCTAGGTCTTATTTTCGGAGAAACAGGGTACATACTAACAAGCAGATTTAATCTGATGCAGGTGTTAGTGTTTGTATTGAAAATTTACAGGGTGATTCCATATTTTTTTCCTTAGCATTGAGTGATTCCATAATTTATTCCCTGTGCTTGTTCTATAAATCTAACTGTTACTGGCCACCACATTTATTTTTCTTGATTTCTTTAAGTGTTTCGTAAAGCCAGAAAGTTGCCATTTGAAATGCCTTTAGTTTTTGGCCATGTCTGTGATCTGCTTTTTTTTCTACAACAATAAACAACTGAAGGAACATCCTCAGAGACTGGTGATTTCATAATTTTTGCCAGGGGTTGTAGTAGTGGATGCGATTTTTTAAATTATAGACATCGCTATCTGACCACTTCTAAGCCCCCCACTCCCCCCAGCTTATATCACCCCTAGGCCACTTCATACAGACACCACTCAGAGCTGCTTCCTACCCCCCAGCTGAGGGACATCTTTCCCTGGTCACTTACCTTCCCTTCTCTTCCCAACATCACTCCCTGGTAACCCCACAGACACTGCAAAAAATCCTTCCCCATACTGCCCCCATCATACCCTCCACACTCCTCTCCTGTACATACCACCCCCATCATACCCTCCACACTCCTCTCCTGTACATACTGCCCCCATCATACCCACCACACTCCTGTCCTGTACATACCACCCCCATCATACCCTCCACACTCCTCTCCTGTACATACTGCCCCCATCATACCCACCACACTCTTCTCCTGTACATACCGCCCCCATCATACCCTCCACACTCCTCTCCTGTAAGTATTGCCCCCATCATACCCACCACAGTCCTCGTCTGTATGTACTGCCCCCATCATACCCACCACAGTCCTCTCCTGTACATACTGCCCTCATCATACCCACCACAGTTCTCTCCTGTACATACTGCCCCCATCATCCCCTCCATACTCCTCTCCTGTAGACAGGGACATTGCTAGGTCTACAAAAGATCTGGGGCTAGAGCCCATAGCAGCGTAGTAAAGAAAGTCATACGCTTTGGCGGGCATACGCATGTATATACAGTTATATACGTGTGGGTGTATATATATCCCCAGAGAGCCTCCCCCTTCCATCAGGGTACCCAGAGGGGCCCCCCCACTTACATCAGGGTTCCCAGAGAGGCCCCCTTACAATAGGGTCCCCAGAGAGCCTCCCCTTAAATCTGGGTCCCTAGAGAGCCTAGGCCTTAAAATCAGGGTCCCCAGAGAGCCTCTCCCTTACATCAGGGTCCCCAGAGAGCCCCCCCCACTTACATAAGGGTCCCCAGAGAGCCTCCCCTCCCCTTGGGGACCCCTGCAGAGACTCGGGGCTATTGGTCTCAGATTCGGGGCTATAGCCCCAAAAGCCACCCCCTAGCAACGCCCCTACCTGTAGGTACTGCCCCCATCATACCCACCACGCTCGTCTCCTGTACATACTGCCCCCATCATACCCACCACACTCCTCTCTTGTAAGTACTGCCCCCATCATACCCACTATATACTGCCCCCATCATACCCACCACACTCCTCTCCTGTACATACTGCCCCATCATACCAACCACACTCCTCTCCTGCACATACTGCCCACATCATCCCTTCTGTACACCTCTCCTGTAAGTACTGCCCCCATCATACCCACCACAGTCCTCTCCTGTACGTACTGCCCCATCATACCCACCACAGTCCTCCCTTGTACATACTGCTTCCATCATACCCACTACACTCCTCTCCTGTACGTACTGCCCCCATCATACCCACCACACTCCTCTCCTGTATATACTGCCCCCATCATACCCACCACAATTCTCTCCTGTACGTACTGCCCCCATCATCCCCTCCGTACTCCTCTCCTGTAAGTACTGCCCCCATCATACCCACTACATACTGCCCCCATCATACCCACCACAGTCCTCTCCTGTACATACTGCCCCCATCATCCCCTCCATACACCTCTACTGTAAGTACTGCCCCCATCATACCCACCACAGTCCTCTCCTGTACGTACTGCCCCATCATACCCTCTGCACTCCTCTCCTGTACATACTGCCCCCATCATACCCACCACAGTCCTCTCCTATACATACTGCCCCCATCATACCCTCCACACTCCTCTCCTGTACATACTGCCCCATAATATAATAAATAGATGATGGAAATAGAGGAGGATCCTGAGCCTGGGTTGGTTTATGGGCCGTCATCTGCTGTACTTCCAAGTCCATGCTGAGCACGGATAAGTAGCGCCATTGGTTCGGCATCGGGATCTTCAGCTTACACACAGGCTTACTTAGCTTGCCTTCTGGTAAGCGCGAAATCTATGTGGTGGTGGATCACAACGAGTGGTGTTTTATCCCATGTTTTCTACATAGCCTTCACTGGGAAGAATTGACTGATTTATGTCTTTTGTATTTGGACTTCCTCTGTCTTTATGGATGATTTTCATGGTCACTCACTTACTGACCCTTCTTCGTTTCTATACACCAATTGATTTCTATGTATTCACAGATGGCTGGTCTGTATCCGCTCTGCTTATGCAGAGCAGACACAGGCACAGCCTGCTCTCCTCTATGGGTGGTCGTATGTAAATGGACCGCCTATCTGTTAACAACTGACTGTCATCCAATCCGATTCACCAGATGGAGGGGGAACAAATCCCCATCCGTCTGCTTTTAGCCGACAGGATGGGATCGAATGTCAACAGGTGTCAACAGACACATGTCCATTTACACCCGCCACTCCATAGAGGAGACTAGAGGGTCCAACCGGGTCCTCCAGAAAAAGTGACACACAAACCTTATTGGTTCACCTGTGTGAAAGAGCCTTAACAGGGTCAGGGAAATTTAATAAAGCCGTAACAACACTTTTATGGTGGAAGTGTCCTTTAGAACTACCCGTGCCTAATTCAGGCTAGCATTTGCACCAGTTTTGGTAACATTACTGACACATTAAATTAAGATAGTTCTAACTACCTCCACGTTAAGAACCTCCCACTACGGCATCAACAGGTTCTAGTAGATTTGCCGCCAGATTAGGAAACTGACAGTAATTAAGACCAGCCCCTACATAGGGTACAGAGGTTTGCCAGTACTCAGAGTGGGACATGTCTGTGTTGGGAAATTGTCATATATATAAAAGTTTCCCACATAGGGCTCTATCCCTGGCTTCATTCACCTGTCAGTTGGATGATCCTCCAGCTGAAACCTGTAAACAGGTGATGTCATTACCCAAATAACGAAATCTCCATATTCGGGAAATTACTTGAGTCACTGGGTGGACGGAACCGGATGGAGAAGTAGGA
Organism: Lithobates clamitans; assembly: GCA_037952925.1. Lineage (NCBI taxonomy): Eukaryota > Metazoa > Chordata > Amphibia > Anura > Ranidae > Lithobates > Lithobates clamitans. Next base: position 1,964,641 of record JBBGZY010000821.1, read on the forward strand.
GACCACTTCTCCATCAGGTCCACCTTACTTTTGATCGAAACAGATGGCAGTGGGCAGATTTGAATGCTGATAATGTTTTGTATAGCAGCTATGAATTTGCTCAATGCCATGTGCTGTAATTCAACAGCATGGCAAACCTGGTGGAGAACTAGTCCCTCAGTTCCTCATCAGGCTCTGCCAACTGCACTACCAAACTTTCCATGTGCCTGTCAGTGTGATGGGAGCAGTGGTTGGGGAGAGGGCACAGTAAGGAAGGTGTGTCCAGTGTGTTTGGCTTTGACAGATTCATGTGTGGTACCCCAACATAGTTCTAAAGGGTGTCATCAATCTTTCTGTAATGCATCCCAAATGATTATCTTCTTGGCTATCTTTTCCTCTTTTTATAGGACAAGTGACAACATCACTGGGCCTTCAAAAGTACAAAAACATTACATCACTTTCCTGTTAGTCTTAACTGCTTAGATCATGGTTCAGTCTGAGTACAAATTCAGACTGAGCTTTGGCTGTTCAGGCATTTGTCTGAACATCTGACTTTTAGCTTGTTGGGTGGATGCTGAACATCACATATAGCACTACCATATATGACAGCCACCTATCAATCAATGCTTGCTAGGGAACAGATGGGGGTCGACACTCGATGTGTACTTAGCTACCAGTGATGTAACCTGGCTCCATTCATTGGGATTTTTGGTCATGTAAACAAAGGGGTAGGGATAGTATGGCATGGCTGTGGTCATATTTGTCAATGATATCACCTGGGAGACCCTGTCCCTTTGTTTACTTTTAGCACCAGGCCCCAGAAGATGTAATTCAGTGTGAGTCAGCTACAGGATGTTTTTTCTTTTGGCAGGCATTGTTCATTATGATTGACATGGATCTGCATCGCTGGACAACATGATTGATGATGGATGTACAGTTTATCATGAGACTTTCTTGTTAAATGTCTTTATTTACTATTTACTTTTTTGTGAGAATGAGTAGGAGTATGTACTTCATACTCATTCACATAGGAGAGGGGTAGTATTGGGGGACCCCCTATGGTAAAGTCCCCTGCCCGCAGACCCCCTTAACCACTGAGCCAGGGTTGTGGGGAAGAGGCTCTTGTCCACATCAACATGGGGACCAGGTGCTTTGACAGAGGGTTTCCTCTAGCAAGGCACCCCTACATGTTGAGAACTCATGGGCTCATGGCCTTGTGCGGTTGGGGGAGAGAGGGTTTGGGGCAGATGTTGGACTCCCTTTCCTGTCCCACCAGACCACATGCTTTAATAGGGATGGATTTTTGGGGAGACCCCACATTGTTTTGTTCTTGTTTTTTTGTGTGGGGTTTCCCCTTAAAATGCATTCTAGATCCAAAGGTTTTGCTGTAGTAGATTTTATACAATGTTCAGATGTGCCACTTTACAATCAGGTTAACGAAAACCTCAAGGACTTTATTTAAAGGAATTTAGCATTTTTAAAGTTGACCTTAAAGCATTGTTAAAGTCACTGCTCCTGGCTAAATAGAATTTTCTATAAATGTTTTCTGCCTTGGTTCTGCTTTGGCTTTCAATGACTTCAGCAGAGTTCGGATTTAGCACCCAAAGTTTAGTCATGTTATACAAACCTGCCTTGAACCAAACCCAGCTACGTTTGGCTCATCCCTAATCTTAACCATGAGGCTGTCTAGTAATGCAACTCTGCATGCAGCAATCCAAATTTTGGCATTGCTCAGCATAGCTTATCGATCTTACCTATCCTTATGCCGGCCATACACGGTTCGAATTTCGTAAGAATTTTCTTTCGAAAATAGTATGAAAGGATTTTCATATGAATTTTGCACCATTAGTGGGCTGCAACAACGGCCGATTTTCGTGCGGCAATCAAATTTTAGGAATCGGACATGTTGGAAATTTTTAGAAAAACGAACGATTTTCTAATCAATGATGGGAGAATCATGCGAGAAATGTAAAAAGAAAAGAAAATTTACGGAGAGAAAAGAAGATTCCCAGCCACGAAAATTCTTTTCTGTAGTAACATGCGGTGAAATTGAAGGCTTCGGATCACAAAAAAAAATTAACATTCTGATTTTGAAAAGAAAATTTGGCCATTGGCCATGGCTGAGACTTTCCAGTGTATGAAAATGATACATAGTTGTAGGGTTTTGGTCATCATTCACACACAATTTTGAGCTGTTGCAAATTGAATTTTAACAAATAGAAAAGATTATCATTCTGACCCCAGCATTTTTCATTCTTGTCCCAATCATTTTTGGCTACTATTGTCTATTGATAGGTAAACCACTTTGTTAAATCAGAAATTAGTGATCAATAATAGCATCTAGTTAATTTCATTAAATTTTTGTCAACAAATATGTTCAACAATGCTATACCTGGCTCAAGCTGGGCTCCTCCACATCTTCTTCCTGGGTGGAAGGCCCAGGTTGGATTTCAGGAACCTCAGCTGATGTGGAAGGAAGTGTTGAAGGAAGTGTTGAAGGAAGTGTAGATAATGATGGCCTGGGTTCCATCTAGTCTGACAAAAAACGCAGTCTGATGTAGTACCACAGCCTGGGGACATATACGTCATCTGCTGCTGCTCCTGATCTCATGGAATCCTGGACCTTCTTGCACTCCCTATTATATGTGTTCCTCAGGCTACCAATTTTGGCCTTCAAATAGTTGATGTCTGCCATAGGATACACAGGCTTCACCAATTCCATCAGTTTATCCAGCTCTGCCTTCCTCTTTTGCTTGTTGGAGTAGTCTCTGCATGTCACTTGCCAGAGACATGGCAGCTCCCTGTCGTGTATGGCCTGCATTACTCAGGGGACCAGATACTATTTATTTCTCAGTTCCTGCTGATTAAGTTGTATAAAAGTAATATGTTTTATACAGTCAGCTTATTGAAATGTATGTTAATGCAGTGTCTTCCTCTAGTTAGGCTGTTATTTTTTGGTTTCACTGTAATCAGTGGTGCAGCAATTGATTGTTTTTGTCTGGTCATGGTTTCTTAGCTGGATGTTTGGTTTCTCCCACCTGCTTCTGGAATAAGTTTAGAGAGTAATGGGCAGGGGCAGTCAGATGACCAGCATGAATATTTATCTTTCCAAAGCTAGTCCCCAGAAGGACCCATTCAGAAGGTGACTGGGGAGGTGATAAATGTTTGGGAGGCCTTTCCAGAGTGTTCTTTCCTCTTCCCCGAGAGACCTTGTTCTCCTAGGGCTGCTGTCCCTGGGAGATAGCTAGTGGGATGTAAATTGCAGTCTGGGCCTCAGCAGGTGCTGGACCTGGAGACGATTGCTAAAGGATTATTTGATGGAGAGCATCATCCAGGAGTCCTAGTCTGGAGAAAGATATTTTGTCTCCCTCACTGAGGAACTACCTTTTGATGCTGGGTGGCAGACAGCTCCTAGGACATTGTGAGCAAATATCTTGCTGTGGACTCTTGGGTGTGCAGGTGTATTATTTTTCCTATCGTTCGGAGTATCCTTATCTCTGAACCCCTCTCCTTTTCAAGTTGTTCAATGATACATTTTAAAAAGACATCCCCTAGATTGAGCCTGTATTGTCGGTGTGCATGGAACTGTGTCTGTGGCAGGCAGCCTCTGTACTAGCAAGGGAGACCTGGGTACATTCTCAGTGGCCCCTTCAAGGGTGAGCACCACATGATATTTTAATATAAACTGATAAGTTTAAATTGTACTCACTAATACATGTATAGAGTTTAGGATGTACTAACCAGAGCCATGCAGAGCCATGCAAATACTTTTTTGGCCCTACAGTCTGGAACAAATGGCTATAATTAAATGTATATTAGATTATATACATTTAATTGGCTCCCCCCACTATCCTAAGATAAGGAGCAAACTCTTTATTTTTGTGTTGTGATGAAAATGAGAAATACAGATATTACTCTGTTTCAAAGGGGCTCTTTTATTTTAACTGTTAATACTGAAAAAGTCTTAACAGTGTTACAAATCACTTTAAATTCAACCTTTGCCACCAGGTCAAATGATAACAGTAAAGTTACAGCAAAAAAACCTCAATGGCTTAAGTGCCTGCAACTGAAGTGCTTTAAATACATGAAACTATGATTCATGGATGAAATCTTAAAGCTTCTTCCACTTGGATGTTTATAGTAAGTGACACATATGATACACCTCCATTCTCAAAGGTCTGAAAGTGAATACTGAAAAGCCCTCCTGCTAGGTATGACTGACAACCAGAGTATAGGTCTCTGAAAAAATGTGTCAATTTAAAGTGGACCTGAACTCAAAATGTACAGATTTGCTTTCTTATAGGGAACATCTAAAATGTTAATTGTGCCTAAGCAGTATTCTGAAGAATATATTCTTTTTCTTGCATTTCTCCTCAGAGAAAAAGCGATGTCTTTCTTGTGTCTAGGCACTCTTTTGTCTCAAGGATCATAGCTAGGGATGAGCTGAACTGCCCTGGGTTTGGTTCGATCGTTATTCGACACATTTGGGATGCCAATCCCAAACTCTATTGAAATCAATAGGAGACGATTCTGTCAAATTAAAAAAACGCCCATCTGGGCTAATAGGCAAGGGGGTGTACAAAATAAGTATGGGTGGTTGGCACTGTGGAACATGCAAAAACAAAATACAATTTTCATTTGGCCAGGACCAGTGATTTTTTTTAATACCTAAAGTAAAATATTTAAAATGTTTCCAAAGGTGAACTTAACCTTTACATAACCTGCGTGGGGGTGACCTACCTGTGAATTCTAAAACATCTCATAGGGCCTGTTTTGTATTTTGGGGGACATTTGGAGGAGTCAGTGTGCTCTTTTTTTTTTTTTTTTTTTTATAAAAAAAGAATCCAGCAATTTAAACTATACATTTTCTTTCATTGTAAATGTCACTTTTGCTGTAGCACATTCTATCCCATCCAGAATGAAAAAACAAAGTGGCATAGTCCCCCCCCACAAAAAAAAGAAAAATACATACCAGATATTTTGGCATGGATTTTAAGGAGATTGCAGAAAAAAATGTGCAAGGTCCCATAAAAATCTATACAAGACCCTCAATGTGAGCATGCAGCCTGGCTGGCCAGAAAAAGAGGGGTGGGGGGGGGAGAAGGATGAGCAAGCAGTTAGCTCCTCTTGAGCCATACCCGAACGTGAGGTGGGTGCCTATTAATGAGGACAAGGACCGCTTCCCCACAACCCTGGCTGGTGGTTGTGAGGGTCTGCGGGTACAGGAGGCTTATCGGAGTCTGGAAGCCCTCTATAATAATAAGGGGGCCTCCAGATACCGCTCACCCCCCTACTCATTCAAAAAAAAGATGTAACCTAGAAATAAAGACACCCACACATTTGTACTTTATTAAAGAATAAAAAGTACTCCTCCCAAGAAATCCATTATCAACTGTGATGCCTGACACCCGCTCATTCACCCAAAAACAAAAGACGATCCAGTGCATTTATGCCTTCATGAGAAGTCATCAGCTATATAAGGTAAGGGCAGTGGTTACATCATCAGTGGCCATATTTGAGGAATGAAGTCACTGCTATCCTTGCCCCTTTGCTTATGTGGCAGGGATTTCCGGTGACATCAGCAGTTCCTAAGGATGCAGCGGGTGCAGGCACCTGCTCCATTCTTAGGAACCAGTGACAACAGAAAACTGTCATATATAGATGTAGCGGTATTCCCATAGGGGCTGCTGGTAGTTGTAGTCCATCTCTCACCCTGCGCAGCCAGGCACACAATCTTCAGGCACTCAGAAGTCAAGAAGCAGTCCTTTTACTTTGTCTTTATGTTTTATCGAGGGGAATTAAACTTGGTTGGGGTAAGAGTAAGTATAGGATGCCCACTTGAATGAAGAAATAAAGAATTGGGACTTCAACTATATACACCTCCTCACTCCCAGCTCCAGCATGTCACTTGGTTACATTTCCTCACTTCCAGGACAAGCTAGCACTGTAGTTTAGGCCTGACACTGGCTCAGCCAGGCATTAGCAAATGCCCTTTGCAGGCAGGGACTGCAGGCCCCTTTTGTGTAGCAAACATGGTGGTAGACCTAGTGCTAGCTGTCCACATGGTTACTGATCCCAGCACCACATCTTCAGGCCCTGCCAGCCCTTCTGGCTGCAGCTGCCCCTTTCCACTGCCCCTACCACCTCAGTCCACTCCACTGGCTCTGCACCCATCCCAGACTGCACTCTCACAGTCCTCTCAGGCATGCCTCCCCAGTCCTCCTGACTGTGTGAACACTCACCAGCCCTCTTGGCTGCCTCTGTAGAACTCCTGGAGACTTGCCTGGCAGTGTTCTCCTGCTGTCCTCTCTTACTTTTTCTGTGCCTCCTGGTCAGGACCGCTCTGTGTGTTGTAAAAGGGTCCCGTCTGCACCCAAGCCCAGGCCCAAGGTCACTCCCCCAGACTGGGAAGCTCTCTCAAAGGCACCAGACAGTCTAACACTCCATCTCCATTTTCCACCCAATCACAATTCCTCCCCAGCTGGGCTGACCCTGAGTATTTAAGGAGGCCCACCCCCTGCCAATCCAGGTTGGGGATTGGTCAGGGCCCTCAGAATACTCCAGGCAAATTCACCTCACCTCCTCCCTTTCCAGAAGATTTTAGCATGTTCTGGAAAGAAGTGGGAGGTCTCAGTGACGCTGCCTGTGAGTCGCCCAGCTCCTCCAAGCTTCCTGCCAATCCAGAATCAAACACACAGGTTTGGCTAGCCAAGCCTGCTTAAATTTTCCTACACTACAGAAAAATCGAACTGTACACATCCTAGTACCACTAGAGGGTGCTACATAGAAGCAGTAGAAATACCACTTCTAATCATAACTGTATATCTGCAGTGAGAAAAAACTTTGCTGCCTTTGACTGCTTGTTGGATGACATTTGCAGTGAATTTTGTTGATGTCACCTCTTCTGCTGATACTTGGTTATACCACTTCAGTCATCAGATCAACAGTCATCAGCAGGCAGGTTTGAAATGAGAAAGCAAAGCCCTGCCTCTACCGAGATGACTGCCTTCACACAGCAACACTAAGGGGGTTATTTACGAAAGGCAAATCCACTTTGCACTACAAGTGAAAACTACAAGTGCACAGTGCACTTGTGTAAATCTGAGGGGTAGATCTGAAATGAGGGGAAGCTCTGCTGATTTTATTATCCAATCATGTGGCAGATAAAATGCTGTTTTTTATTTTCCTTGCTTGTCCCCCTCGGATCTACAGTGACTGCACTTTCAGTGCAATTTCAAGTGAACTTTGCACTTGTAGTTTGCACTTGTAGTGCAAAGTGGATTTGCCTTTTGTAAATAACCCCCTATGTCAACAGAGAATGGCAATTTAATAATAGGGAAACAATCAGCAGCAAAAAGGCTCCAGACTTTCAAGAGTGCAATTCTTCCACCCTCAATGCCATCATTAGAAACAGTATTGTTTAAAGTGTAAATGCCCTTTAACCCATTTTGGGGAAAATACCTTATCTTTGCTCAACATACATAATGAAAATACACATTCAAAGTGGTATCAGATATTTATAATACCTACATTACACAGAGTTTGTATTTTTCATTTACTCCTTTCCCTCAAAAACTGTCTGTGTGTTCTCTACTGTGTTTGAATCTCAGTCTGCTGCATGTTAGAAGGCTATATATTCCAAGAAGATTTTTGTTTCCCCACCTTAGCAGCATGTATTTTTTTTTTAAGAAGACCTTTAGAAAAAGCGAGAGAGAATGTTAGCTGGTAGGTGAGCAGAATTTTAAAATATCCTCCTGATGGATTCCTGTTGTCACTGTTCTGTGTGTTTGAAGATACCGACACTGCTTGTCATACCATCAGTGAACACTTCTTTTTTTTACCTTTAAAGTCTCACTGCAATGTATTCCCATTCTGATAGCATGTTTGCTTTGCAGCTACTAGTTTTGTCAGTTTGCACACACTCAAGAAGGCTAAAAGAAAAAAAAAAAAAAAAAAAAAGAAAACATTTATTAGGGAGTTAAGAACCTTTTTAGAAAATTAGTATTCACAAAGTGGTTTCATTTTGAGACAGAATCCAATAAATGTCTCACTTAAAGCTTTGATATCTTGGGCACTCTGCCACTTTATGTTATATGTAATTGTAGGATGTATCTCAGGCCCTTTACAAGATGAATGTAAATACAACCTGCACCTTTATCAACCCAACTTGCTGATGCAACAATATTTAACATTAGCATTTAAAAATGGTTTAATATGTCCCTATTGAAGATGTTATTATGTTCTTTGTGCCCTAAGGAGAAGGATTGTGCACATATTAGCTTAGATATTCACTTATAACAGCACAGAAAAAAAGTGTTTTATACTACTTAATTTGTTATTTATAGATTATTACCTCAATGTAAATACTTTTCTCTTAATGTGTTTTTTAACCTGAAAGCAAACATTTAGTATATTGCAGATTACAAATTCTTAGATGCCATGGTTGCATTCGTTTTTTCTTTTTTTAGGCGTTCTTTCCTCTATTTTCATTTGATGATCTGGCTAGTAAGTCTGTTATTTTAAAAAAAAACAAGCTCCCTTGCAGATATGTCAGTTACAGGGATGAGACAAACCATTTAACACAGACAGGGGTGCTTACAATGATCGGCTTTTATTTGTTCATCTAAAACCTTTATCCCGAAAGGGAAAAAAAAACTGTTGCTGCAGCTGCTTACAAAATTGGCATTAATTTGTTAGTGTATTTAAATCTGCTACGCCATCTAACACTCCTCTTCCCCAGACTGACAATGCTGCTGTTTAATTGTGCCCTCTGTGCTCATTCATCTAGAGTTTAGCACTTTAATACAGGAGGTGTGTTAGTGAGGAGATGAGCGAAGTGCAATGGCCATATGGTCCATCATCAAAGCAAATAAAAAGGGTGACAGTGGGCAACCCTGCGTAGTACCTCTCTATTTTTAGGGCTGCTCTGGGGTGGTTGTATTGTCAAAAATACTTTAAAAGTATTTTAAATGTACCATGTAAAGTATCTTTTTTTGGAAGGAAGTGACAGAGTAGCTATATATACAATGTCTACTTCTCTTTTTCTGTTTTAAATAATCTACTCTGTAAAACTTTGGATAGCATAGGGTTGGTTGGTAAGGGCACTACAAATAATTTTTATCCTTTTGAATCAGGTTCAGTGGGTCTTGCCTATAAAAGCTTAAAGAAAAAAAGTAGCTTGACTGGAATGGATTGGAGCAGATATTGGTTGGTGGTAGGAAGGATATTTGTCATGGACTGTATGTGCTGTTTATTGCCCATGTGCACAGCAGTTGTTGTTTTAGTGTCTAGCATTCTGGGTTCTGATAGTAGAGCAGTATATTGAATCAGAAGTGAGTGTTCAGCTGCCTGGCAGAAAGAAATAGATACATGGTAGGGTAATTTGCACTGTTCAAGTATATTTAAATCTTAACCGAATGGCATTTGGTTTGCCAAATCGTTGTACATCATAAACAATTGTCTTTCTTATTAATTAAAATACTGTTTATTTATACATCATAAACAATTGTCTTTATTATTAAATAAAATACTGTTTATTTATCCTTTGTTGCATATCAGCGCTGTCGATCCCTCGCAGACTCTTAGTAGCCACTTCCTATCTACATGCATGCACTCCACTGATGGCTGTATGAAGTCTTTCAGGTTGGGTTTCCTGATTGTGACATTAGTGGACCATTTCTGTATAATATGTGTTGAAATGGCCTCCTGCAGTTCCCACTCAAAACCAATGTGACAGAGTGAAATGGAGAGAACACTGTCACCCTATAACAGCAAGTGCCTGAACAAGACTCTTCATGGTGGTATAACCAGGTATTATTTTAATGAAGGATCAGATTTAACCACTTCAGTGTGAATGCTGTGATCAATCACAGAGATCACAATAGTACAAAATGAATGGCTATGAATGACAGTCATTGTGTACAGCTGATATATGATCATTGTGATTGGTAACAGAGATCAAATGGTACCAGGGCCGGCCTGATCCTCTTTTTCTGAGGTCTCTGCCGGGAATTCAGGCTCCTCCTCTTCTGCAAGTGCCCCCCTATGGAAAGCTGCTTTCCATGGGGACACCTGTGCAGGCTCACTCCTGAGCTGCCCTGTCTGCGTCTATTGACACAGAGCAGGGTGTGGGCTCGAGCCGACCCCTGTCTGCATCTATTGACACAGAGCGCTGGTTCAACCCCAACCCCCACTCACTTGGCACAGCATTTGATTGACAGCAGCGTGAGCCAATGGCTCCCACTGCTATCGATCAGCCCAGGGAGGAGGGAGAGACCAGCAAGAGCTGCTGCTCCTGTGCACATCACTGGATCAGATCGGACTCAGGTAAGTATAGGGGGGGTTTGCAGAACAGAAGGTTTTTCACCTTAATGCATAGGATGCATTGAGGGTGAAAAACCTTAAGGCTTTAGAATCACTTTAAAGCTTTATGAATGGAGCCCAGGGACTATTGTCTATTGATAGAAATGAACAGCAAGGCCAATATATTTTCTATATAACAATAGTCCCCTAAATATATCTGGTCTGAAATGCCCAAAAGACATACCATTTCTTGTCCAGGACTGTGAAATTCGTACCTGTAGATATCATTTCAGTTACATTTAGTGCAAAGTTAGGAGTACTTTAAAAGTAAACCCCAGACAAAGAGCTAAGCATAGGTCTGAAATATACAGTATATATAGAAATTGTTATAGTAGTTTGCATTTCTGTCCATCCAGTCTTGAGATTTACACAGTCCTGCTGCACAGCACAGTTCTGTCTAATAGGACAAGATACCTTTTCTCTTTTGCAGTTGAAGTGTTTTTACAGTAAATCCTCACCTTGTAAAACAACCCATTCAGTTTAAAATAGAAATTAAAGGAAAAACATTTGTGTAAAGATATAAAAAAAATATTCTAAATATCTTTTTTCCCCATTTGATCGCATTCCCTCTGTTCTCAGCTGCATAAGAGCTGGGGTGAGGGGAAACAGCAGCACACCGAGTTTCCCAGTGAATGGCTGTGCAGTGGGGGCATGTCAGGACAAGTCTGATCTTTGGAGGAGAGCAAGCTGAGTTCCCAGCATAGCTAGAGATCTGACCATGCTGTGCTCTTCTGCTTAGAGTGGTCAGTTTTTAATAGGAAAGTAGAGGGACTGGCAAGCTCACCAGGGATTTCACACAAAGGAAGCAATACAAAGAGAACAAGAGACTTTTTCATACAAGTACATTGTACAGCAGGCACATATCAGGAATATGAAGTGTTGGGGTAACAAACACTTCAAGTAACACTTTCATGTCTGGTCCCTTCCTCAGCCTGTGACTGGGTAGTGTAAGGAGAAGTAGCAGACTGACTGGTTCCTAGTGCTGCTTCTCCCTTCAGGTCAAATTCAGGTACTTACACTACAGTACTTACATTTAAAAAAATGTATTCAATGATGTATAAATGAATACAGTGCTACATTATTTTGTTTATTTTATATCTGCCTGGAGTCTGCTTTATATATTTGGGATTATCAGATGTATGCCTTTCCTTGCCTCCTTCCTTTAAGGATGGGAAGGTAAGGGGCAAAGGTCTCTAGTGAGGCAAGTTGGCAGGGGCCCACTGTTTAGAGAAATGGAAGAGTATCTTTAAAGTGATAGTTCACCTTTACCACAAAACTGCCTATGCAGATAAGATGCATCTGTAGATAAAAACACACTGTACAGCTCTGACTAAAGTTAAATAAAGCCCATGCTATAAGTGTAGACCATTTACTGTACATACCTTATGAAGCCTGACTGGAATACTCCCAGGATGTTACTAAGTACTCCCAGGATGTTGCTAAGTTTGGCCTAGTCATCACTGCTCACCTTCACCATCACAGGAGTGAGCTCTCAAATGCTGAGCTCAGAGCTACAGCATCAGGGGAGAGAAAGAGTATGTGAGGGGGTTTGAATCAGAGAAAGAGCTCACTCCTGTGATCAGGGCTGGATTAACATATTGGCTATTGGAGCTGCAGCTCCAGGCCCCTTACCTCGAGGGTTGTAGCGACCTCAATTTTGGGGAGTAGGTAGCCGAAGACTCCTAGGACCTAGGTTCCGGAGATACGGGGCTCCTTGCGCAGCCTGTCAGAAGCTACATACAGAGGGTCCAGTTTAAATACAAGCTGGCACACTCTGTTTGCAGCACACTGAGAGGATGAGCTCATAGTGCCTCTCACTTCTTGTCAGAAGCACTGAGCTCAATGGACAGCTTGGAGCCTTGGACCAATGGTAAAGTACTATTGGCCCCAGCTGTCCAATAAAAGACCCTTCCGGCCCAGCCCTCTTAATTACAAGGAAATGCATGGGTTAATGGGTATAAGGTTTACCCATAATCCCATGTTTTTCTCACACAGTTCAGAGGGAGAATGAGAATCGTCTGCTGCTGAAAAGGTACTGGTATAATCAAACGAAATCTTATATTATTATCCTCTCCCCACAATGCACCTTCCAGGTTCTTCCCACACCTCCCTCTCTTTCTCCCTGCTCTTTCGAAGTGGACTGCATTCATCTTTTCTCTCCAGCTTTTCCGAGGGTCGCAGTCATTTATCGGCCTCCTGGACCAGTGTGACGCTTTCTGGATGACTTCTCTGCATGGCTACCCTACTTTCTCTCCTCCGAAGTACCTGCCATCATCCTAGATGACTTTAACATTCCAATCAATGTTAATACTGCAAAAACTTCTCAACTGCTCAACCTAAACTCCTCTTTTAACCTAACACAATGGACACAAACCACCACTCACTCCAACGGCAATACTCTGGACCTTGTATTCTCCCATCACTGCACTCCCTGCAACCTCTCTAACACCCCCTTTCCTCTCTCTTAACACAACCTTATCCGTTTCACACTCTCCTTGTCTCCTACCTCCCATGCTGCCAACCCACAAACCACTACCCGCAGAAGCCACTACTCGCAGAAACCTTTGCAACCTCAACCCTTCCCTTCTTCATTCTGCTACTGATGGCCTTTATGACAAAATCGCACCCCTGTCCTGCCCAGACCTAACCACTTCCTTCTACAACAACACGCTGTCATCCTCCCTAGACGTACTTGTTCCTCTTTCTACACGCAGAACCAGGCCCCATCTGCCACAACCCTGGCAAACAGATGACACCAGAAGTCTCAAGAGATGCAGCTGTGCTCTTTAGCGAGCATGGCGTAAATCTAAGTCCCTGCAAGAATTTACCCTCTACACATCTGCCCTTCTCAAATACTACTCCTGCCTTCACACTGCTAAACAAACCTACTACAACACTCTCATCAAAACCCTCTCATCCAAACCTTGTCAACTGTTTTCTACACTTAATTCCTTACTTCACCCCCCACTGCCCCACCCAACAACTTGCTTACCACTCAACAGATTGCCAACCATTTCAAAAGCAAAATCAACACCATTCGCAAGGAGATATCCAGCATTAAACTTCCTCCCCTACCCAACATATCAGGTCCAACACCACACTCTCCTCCTTCTGCCCAGTTACCAACGATAAAGTTGATAAACTCCTCTCCATGGCCCCCTGGACCCTGTCCCATCACAATTACTGTGACCACCTTCCCACTCTATCCTAAATTCTCTAACCCACATCTTCAACCTCTCCCTCTCCTCCGGCACCTTTCCTTCCCTGCTCAAATATGCACTGGTTACCCCCACACTTAAAAAACCCTCACTAGACCCCACCTGTTTGAATAACTTAAGACCCATCTCCCTGCTCCTTTTTGCCTCCAAGCACATCGAACACCTTTCCATGACTGAATGAGTCGGTACCTCACGGACAACAACCTTCTCGACCCCCTACAGTCTGGCTTCCATCCACAACATATTACTAAAACTGCCCTACTAAAACCCACCAATGACCTACTAACTACTAAAACCAATGGCCATTACTCCATACTCATACTCTTAGACCTCTCTGCTGCCTTTGACACAGTTGACCACCTGCTCCTCCTCAGCAAACTACACTCCCTTGGCCTCTGTGATTCTGCTTTATCCTGGTTCTCCTCCTACCTATCTCAGCGCACTTTCAGTGTCACAACTCCATATCCTCTACTCCTCTTCCTCTCTCTGTTGAGGTACCACAAGGCTTGTCCTTGGGCCCCTCCTATTCTCGCTCGATACCTCTTCCCTGGCCAGTTGATAACCTCCCATGGCTTCCAATACCACCTCTACGCCGTTGACACCCAGATCTATCTCTCCACTCCTTAACTCACCCCCTCGATCTCCTCACGGATCTCAAACTTACTGAATGACATCTCGGTATGGATGTCACACCACTTTCTCAAACTCAATCTTTCTAAAACTGAGCTTGTAATATTTCCTCCTTCCCGGTCCCCCCCCATGACTTTACCATAAAGATCAATAGCACAACCATTGGTCCCTCCACACATGCCAGGGTGCTGGGTGTAATCCTTGACTCTGACCTCTCCTTCAGCTCCCACATCCAATCACTGGCTAAATCCTGCTGCCTTAACCTCCGCAAACCTCTCTAGAATTCGACTCTTCCTGATTCATGACACCACAAAGCAACTTATTCACTCCTTGATTATTTCCCACCTTGACTACTGCGACTCTCTCCTGAATGACATACCCTTACGCAGGCTATCCCCCTTCAGTCTATTATGAATGCTGCTGCTAGACTAATACACCCCACTAAGCGATCCGTGACTGCTGCTCCTCTCTGCCAATCCCTTCACTGTCTTCCCCTACCCCACCATATCAATTCAAAATGCTAACCACAACATACAAGGCCATCCACAACATCGCCCCTAGCTACATCACCAACACATCTGCAAATATCACCCAAATCGTCCCCTCCACTCATCCCAGGACCTCCTGCTCTCTAGCTCCATTGTTACCTCCTCTCATGCTCGTCTTCAGGACTTCTCCAGAGCCTCTCCCATGCTCTGGAATTCCCAGCCCCGGTATATCCGATCAGCCCCTAACCTGTCCACCTTTAGGAGATCCCTGAAAACTCACTTATTCAGGGAAGCCTATCCCACACCCACCTAACAACTGTCCCTGAGCCACCCCCATCAAATCATTCCCCGCATCTATTACCTTTTGTACCACCACCCCCTCCCTTTAGAATGTAAGCTCTACAAGCAGGGCCCTCCTGTCCCTTCTGTATTGAACTGTACTGTAATTGTGCTGTCCTCCTCTACATTGTAAAGCGCTGCGTAAACTGTTGGCACTATATAAATCGTGAATAATAATAATATTATGCTATATGTTACAAGATAATAATTTGTTATTTATCTATTTACTGTGAAATTACTGGTTGGAAGTTATAACATCAAACTTCAGTAATTTGTCCATTAAGCCACCTGCTTGAGTACAGTTTTTGAAAATATAGTAAATTACCTTAAAAACAACATATAATAATTATTTGTAATTAACCCCTTGCCACCCAGGCCAATTCTGACACTTCTCCCCTACATGTAAAAATCATATTTTTTTGGTAGAAAATTACTCAGAACTCTCAAACATGAGATATATTGTTTTAGCAGACACCCTAGGTAATAAAATGGCGGCTGTTGCAACTTTTTTATGTTACACGGTATTTGCACAGCAATTTTTCAAACGTGTTTTTTTTGGAAAGAAACTGTTTCATGAATAAAAAAACAAAAACGAAAAACTAAAGTTAGCCCAATTTTATTGTATAATGTGAAAGATGATGTTACGCCGAGTAAATAGATACCTAACATGTTACACTTTACAACTGCGCACACTTGTGGAATGGTGCCAAACCTCAGTACTTAAAAATCTCCAAAAATGCTTTAAAATTTTGTACTGGTTACATGTTTAGAGTTTCAGAGGATGTCTAGTGCTAGAATTATTACTCTCGCTCTAACATTCGTGGCGTATGTAACCTGTGTGTATCTGGCTCTGAAACTAGCCAGTGCCTCACCAGCCACTGACCACTGACCTCCCATGTTAGCCACCTCCCTTCAACTTATATCACAGGTGACCATTTCCCAACCTGCAGATGACAGACCATACTCCAAAAGCTATCACTCCCAGCTACTCCCCCCACCCGCTGATTAATATCCCTCCATGACCACCTCACAACCCCATCTGCTGACAGACCTCTCTCCCTAGCCTGACCCCATACACCCTCTTACCTGCTGACCTGTGGATGGGGGAATCACTCCCGCAGTATTATTGTGTTCTGCCAGTGGGGAGCCTTCCCTACCCACAGAATTCAATGATCAGTGTTGCTAACTATAGCTGGCAGCACTGATTGTTTTGGGAAAAACCTGACAGGCTGGTTGTACTCAAATCGATAAATAGATTGACTTGTGTACAACTAGCTAGTCCATACATAGATCGACTATGGCTGGTCTCTGCTTAATTGGCTTAATTTCAATCCATGTATGGCCCACTTAACCACTACGCAGTCCCTAAATATCCTTCCACAAACATTTTTCCTTCCCAGGTTCCTTCATCCTCCTCACCTGTACATAATGCCTACTGTAATACCCTCCACACGCCTCTCCTGCACATACTGCCCTCTGTCATACCCTCCACACTTCTCTCCTGTACATAGTGCCCACTGTCATACCCCCCACATTCCTCTCCTGTGCACTATCCACTGTCATATACTTCTCTCCTGTACATAGTACCCGCTGTCATACCCACCACAATCCTCTCCTGTACATACTGCTCACTGTCATACCCTCCACACTCCCCTCCTGTACATACTGCTCACTGTCATACCCTCCACACTCCTCTCCTGTACATACTACTCACTGTCATACATTTCTCTCCGGTACATAGTGCCCGCTGTCATACACCCCACAATCCTCTCCTGTACATACTGCCCACTGTCATACACATCTCTACTATACATAGTGCCCACTGTCATACCCTCGACATTCCTCTCATGTGCATACTGCCCACTATCATACCCTCCACACTCCTCTCCTGTTCATATTGCCTGCTGTTATAACTTCCACACTCCTCTCCTGTACATACTGCCCACTGTCATACCCTCCACACTCGTCTCCTGTACATACTGCTCCGTATCATACCCTCCACACTGCTCTGCTGTACATACTGCCCACTTTCATAAACTCCTCTACTGTACATAGTGCCAGGTGTCATACCCTCCACATTCCTCTTCTGTGCACACTGCCCACTCTCACACCATCCACACTCCTCTCCTGTATATACTTCCCACTGTCATACCCACCACACTCCTCTCCTGTACATACCGCCCACTGTCATACCCACCACACTCCTCTCCTGTATATACTGCCCTCATCATACCCTTCACGCTCCCCTCCTGTACATACTACCAACTGTCTTTCTCTCCACTCTCCTCTCCTGTACATACTGCCCACTGTCATCCCCTCCACAATCCTCTCCTGTACATACTGCCCACTGGCATACCCTCCACACTCCTCTCTTGTACATACTGCCCACTGGCATACCCTCCACACTCCTCTCCTGTACATAGTGCCCACTGTTAACGCTCCACACTCCTCTGCTGTGCATACTGCCCACTGTCATACCCTGCACACTAATCTCCTGTATCTCCTGTACACACCAGAGCTGCCTTAATAAAATACTTTAAAAACCTGTGTACAGTGTTTGTTTTTGACACTTTTTTTTTTTACAAACTTTTTATTGAAGTATAACAGGTAAATACAAGTCATACAGGCACAGAGAGGCAATCATTGCTATCAAGGAAAAAAATAAAATGGTGCACAAATGGATCTCTCACATTGCCTTTTAACAGATTAAACCATGAACAATGTAAAATAAAAAAAATAAAAAATATATATTTTTTTTTTAAAAGGACACAAAGAAAACCAGAAAAGAAAATGAATGTAAAAAGAAATGTAGCAATAACTCTCGGTGGAGCTGCTGGTTTAAGCGGGCTTGTTACCTTCACTCTCGACACCTCTGTTTCACCAGCACCGGGTCTAGGGTTTCGTTGAGTTTACCTTTGGACGATATAAGCACCAAACACTTGAATAGGTTTTCCAATACTTTAATGAAACAAACAAAAGAAGTAGCAGGAAACAGGTAGTAGGAAAGCTGCAGGGAAGCGCAAATACCTTTCTGTTGTATTTCTTCAGAACATTCTTTGTAATTGAACACTTGCAATTGAATAGTCCTTTTTTGGTAGGATTCAATCTTTGCCCGCCTGGATAGACATCTCTCACTTGCCTAGCAGCCAACACGTAGCATGAACAAAAGTCTCTGCCACAGACTTATCTGGAATAAAACCCGTACGATCCTGTGCCACAGGATGTATTGGTTTGTGGTGAAAGTCAGATACAGTACTTGAACCTTTAAGACTATACTGTAAGATTACTTCGGAATGCGTCCTCCAACTGAGTCACCAGGCCCCTCTCCAGATCAGCACTCTGCATGATCCTTCCATGACGGGTCCTCCCCTGGGATCTTCTCGGTTGTCCAGCTTCTTTACTCAGGAAAGACAGCTCAGGACCATTTTTCCGCTGCTGTGGTAGGCCCCAGACAGGCTTCTGGGCCCACCCACACGCCGCAACGATGCAGCCCTCCGTAACGGAGGACCACGTGGTGGCACTCCCAGTGCACCCCCGTCAGCCAGGAGGGCCAGCAGGTGGCTGAAAACGAACCCTAAAACATGGCGTCTGTCCCATAAATACCCTCTCCTAGAATGCAACTTGGAGGACCACCTCCACCGAGTTATCTCCGGGACAGAGGAGCACTCATTCACTTCAACACGTTGCTCTTCCAACACCTGCCGATAGTGACAACGACACCCACCAGCACAATGTGGAACTGCATGCAACGTCAGCCAAGCTGGAACAGAGGCAAACCTAACTTCCTATGATAAGCGACCCACTAAATTTACCTATCAGCGGTAGATAAAAATCTACCAGCGCTACATAAATATAACGTCAGTAATGCACATAGACCAGATTGTATCTACTAGGTGTGACAAGTAAATAGAAGCTGACTATTTATAGTTCAAAAAATTAACAAATAAAATCCTCATCAGTATTGGGTATGTTGACATGGGAGGCCTCACCCTATCTGGTCATTAGGATTAGGGACCAAGAGGTCTCCAAGCCCAGTACATATTTGGTAAGTCAACCAACTCCCCCATTTACGGTCGAAGATGTGCATAGTGTCTAGGAGAGTGTGATGCACTCTCTCCATCATTCTGATGGATTCCATACGTAGGAGCACCAGTGACCATGTTAGAGGGGCATCTACAGTTTAGGCTATGGCCCATTGGATAGCGCTGAAGATCGTATGCACTAGCTTCTGTTGAGTGGGGGAGACCCCTGGAAGCTCAGGAAAAAGAGTGCACATTTGAAACGTCAAGGTCACAGGTACTCCAGTTAACTGGAGGATCAATGAGGAGGTTTTTTGCCATATGGGTTTCAACACAGTGCAGCTCCAGAATATGTGCAGGAGAGTACCCCTGTCCTGACATCCTCTCAATCATGTGGCTGGGACCAGTGGGTACATTTTATGCAACCTGTCAGGGGTGTAGTACCAGTGGGTGTGTAATTTAACTACTGTCTCTTTGACGGAGACTGAGCGTGTGCATTTATGCATGTTAGAGACCATATCCTGTCAGTCCTCTGCTGAAAACTCCTGGGCTGTCTCTGTCTCCCAGCCCAACATAGCTGTAGATTTGGTTGTGGTGTCGTGGTCGTTAAGATACTGGTATAAGGTTAAGATAGTCCCCCTATCTCTGGATGCCTCCCTACAAAGGTTCTTAAATGGTGACTTGGCCAGTTCCACGCCTTGCGTTAGAGAGTTAGAAAAATAGTGACGTATTTGCAAATATTTATAAAATTCAGATCTATGGAGGGCAAAGTTCTGCTGTAGTTATTCAAATAAGCAGAAGGATGTGTCCTGCAGCAGGGATTCTAAGGTTACAAGCCCCTGTGCAATCCAGCTGTGGAATAATAGGCACGAGTTGAAGGTAGGAGGGAACTGGGGTTCTCCTAGGAAGGAAGTCAGTCTTGGTGGATTGGAGAGCAATTTAAACTTCTCCTTGTAGAGAGACCAGAGATAAAGGGACTGACCCACAACACCATTAAGCAGGGCAACATCCCGTGGGGAAACCGAGCGTGACCAGAGGAGACCTGGGAGGTAGTAAGGGGTAAATGAAATCTGCTTGAGTTGTAGCCATGGTATTGCTGTAGAGGCGGTGTGCCATTGTGCCATTTGGATGAGGCGAGATGCCAAGAAGTATTTCCATAGATCCGGGCATCCCAAACCACCTCTAGATTGGGCTCTGTACATCAGTAAACGTCTCATTCAAGGCTTTTTGTTTTGCCATATAAAATTGAGCAGCTCTGTCTGAATAGTCAGTATCGTGGAGCGGGGTACATACAGGGGTAATGATCTAAAAAAGAATAGGAGTTTGGGGAGTATTGACATCTTTACCTCTTGGATTCGGCCTAAAAAGGAAATTCGGTAGGAGGACCATTGGTTGAGGAGGTGTTTAATATTGGAAAACGCTTGAGGACAATTATAAGTGTACATCAATTTAAGTGAGGGGGGCAAGCTTGACCCCTAAATATTGTAGTGCAGCAGAGCTCCAGGAGAATTTAAATTTATCTTTGAGGATTGATAGTAAAGGGTGAGGGATGTTGATTGGTAGGGCTGTACATTTTGGGCTGTACAGTTTACTCCTAGGCTGGTAAGGTGGTAAAAGGAGTCTAGGGAGGTTAAAAGGTTGGGAAGAGAGATTAGGGGGTCAGATAAGAATAGGAGGACATCATCCACATATAAGCCTATTTTAAATTCTTGGTTGTTTTTAATATAACATTTAATATTAGGGTCGGAGGAGATTGAGCGGGCTAGTGGTTCTATTGCCAGGGCAAACAAAAGGGGGGAAAGGGGGCACCCCTGTCTGGTTCCACGCCTAACGCAAAGTACTCAGAGTTGTACCCTGGAAGTTTAATGCGGGTATGGGGGTGATGGTAGATGGCTTTAAATCCGTTGATAAATTCGCGGATGAACCCAAACTTAGACAGAATGGTGTCCAGGTAGGGCCAGAGGACGCTGTCGAAGGCCTTATTAATGTCTAGGCTCAGGAATAATACCTTATTGTAGCGAGTGTCAGTATCTTGGATAAGCCTGTTTGATTGGGGGAGATAAGTGATGTAATAACCAAGGCCAAACGTTCTACTAACAGATGTCCAAAAATCTTAAAGTCTTTGTTAATGACTGAGATGGGGCGGAAGTTTTGGGGGAGGGTGTGGTCCTTTCCTGGTTTTGGGATTAGGGAGATATTTGCTAGTAGCATTTCCTCAGTTGAAGTGTTTGCTTTTCAAAATGTGGTTAAAAAGTTTTGTCATTTTGGGAATCAGGGTTCTGGCAAATTATTTTTCTAGTAAACGGCTGAGAACCATCGGGGCTTGGGGTTTTGGAGGGTGCCAAAGAAGAGACGATGGAGGTAATTTCCTCCTCAGTACAGGGAGCATTAAGGGTTTGTAGTTGCAACTGAATGCTTTTCTCCATTTGTGGGGAGAGTTGTATCCCTTGATGTTATGGGAGATCACTCTAAGACCCATGGGAAATTAAATTTGGGCAGCTGGATGTTAGTAGAGAGTACAAGTCGAGAGGGGCACCCCCACAACAACCCATCATATCCCTGAGAGCAAGCATAACGTGTTTATGAGAAATAGTAAGACGAACAGCTCCATCTAGCGGATCTATCTGGTATATCAGTTAGCAATGCAATACAATAAAAAAAAAAAAAAAAGGAAAAAAAAAAGAGGATATCCCCCAATGTTGTAACCCCCCCCAAAACCATCTCCTTTTTTTCAAAGCATGAAGGGTTTTTACCCCTGCAGGAAGTGTGAAATATGCCATATTAATTCTTTTAGAGGACGTAGGTGTGAATCTTTTCAATCTACCCAAACCAACAAATCGTATAATATAGAGTCCTTTATTACATGCTCGACGGAGTGTGTAGTTTATATGATCCAGTGTCCATGCTCCAAACAGTATATAGGGCGTACCAAGAGAGCCCTGCAGGTACGCCTTTCTGAGCATATAGGGAACATTAAACGTGGCTTTAGTAAACATAACCTTTCTAGACATTATGCAAAATACCATAATAAACAGCTTAAGGGGACCTTGTTTGTTGCTTTGGATAAGCTCCAGCCCCACTGGAGGGGTGTTAATAAAGTGAGAGCCATATCTAGGTGTGAAACGAAATGGATTTTTTTGATGAAATCCTATGTACCCCTAGGCCTTAATGTTGACTGGGACATAAATTGTTTTATCAATAATTCTTAATTTTATCCCATTCCTGTATTTGACTTTTATTTTTATTTTTCCTTTCTTATTTTTTATTTTTCCTTTTTTGTAATTTTTGTAATTTTGTAATCCTTTTAATGATCATATATCTTTAAAGTGATTCTGTACTATTCTAGAAGTGTAACTATCATAGCTATCTTTATGCAATATGTAAACATATTTCTTGCGGTATGGCTTTGTGTTGTCCATGAGGTTTCGGCCTGCTGGTGTGTATGACCCATCGGCTTATAAGTGGTATGGTTTTTGTCCACTAGATGGCGAGAACTCTATTCCACTCGTTGTTTCCCCCTTTTTTATAAATACTCGTCATTGGTATTATTACTAGCTACCACTAGATGGTGGTAATTCTATACTTCTTCTTACTTGTATGTTCCCTATTTGGCTTATAGTGGCTGCCAGAAGTCAATATGGTGGCGCCTGTTTTGTTCCCATCTCCTTGGTCTGAGTAGCCAGTAGTCAATATGGCGCTGTGGGACTATTTAAACCATAAACGTGATGACCGCGTCACTCGGCCAATCCCCAGACGACGTCCTATCGTGACGAAACGCATAGGGAGGAGCCTGTGACGCTGACGTCATTACGTTTTCTCTGTGATTGATGGGACATACACAGTAAGCAGGCGGAAGCTCGTGGAGACGCCGCGATCGTTATGTTCGGATACACGCTGTCTTTGAAGGAAGATTCTTGTAAGTGCAATCTTTTAGCTCAATAAATCACACTGTTTTGCAATTTTACGCTATGGAGCTTTTTCTTGATTTTGTCTTCTGAGTTCCACATTTACTACTGGATAGATCGGCATAGGTTGTGGGTGACCTGATAATTTCCCAAATGCCTGGTGAGACCACTGTTAAAGTGGTCATCTTGAGCTGGTAAGGAGCCTCATACCTCACTTGGGTGCAAGTCACTTTGGATGCTGGATTCACCTGTGTCACATCTCTCCTGAATATATGCACTTTGATCATCTACTCACTTTATTTATGGACTTTTTTGATTTTTTGTAATATCTATAATTGGGACTTATTATTTCACTTTTTTATTTTATAATTTCTCACATGTGATATATGGTGAGACATTTGTCTCTGTCCTTTATGGGAGACTTGTTCTGTGTATTTTATATTTCATTTTCGGTGGATCAATCACTTTTTTATGGTTATTTTTAGTATGATATACAATTCATATTTAGTTTTAGCGCTGCACTCATTCTTTTTTTTTTTTTGGTGTTTTGGAGTTTAGTATTGGACTTTTAGTGCTGGCAGCTTTTACAATTCACTTATCAATTTACACTGTTCTAGCGCAGCGTTAACCCTCTTCTTGGGTTTTTTATTTTAAATGCAATACAATAGTGCTGTAAAGCAAAAAACATCAAAAATAAGGAAAAATAAATAATTAAAAAATTTAGAAAACGGAAAGTCAGAGAACAAGAAAACTAAGCCAAAAAAATGGCAGTGAACAGTCCAGTGGGGTCAGGGAAAAAGTCCTTCCACTGACCAAAAGGACAAAGTCTTTGCGGACCCTGGGGTCCAATACTCTAAAGCTGGAAAATGGTCAAGATAAAGAGAACGGTGAACTGTGATGTTCACGTACCTGCTGGGAGCCCACTGAACTGGGAACTCCTGAGCAGGCCTGGGACCAACAGGTACTAACCGGATTAGAGTAGGGGGACAATCAAGCAGACGCGACCGGAATCCAGCACGGAGCAAGGAGACACCAGTTGTCACAAAGCATGTCGGGAGTGATCTGCAGGCCGCACCCTTGAAAATCTCCCAGGGAGTGCGCTGGTGAGGAGTCTGCAGCCAGGGAGCGTGCCTGTGTCTTCTGCTGCTGGGCGCCATCTTGAGCCATCTTGCTCTCCTCCCTCACCTGAAGCAGATACGTGGTAAGGGTCTTTTGGGCCGGTTTATTGCGGTGATTTCGGGGTCCCGGCATGCGCTGAGAGTTCAGGCGGGGGTGCGGGTAGAAATGGGGGGAAAACAGTGCTTAAGTAGCCCCGGGGAAGTGCCCTTACTCTCTGTGTCTCACGGAGCTCTCAGCCGACACTGCCTTCCTGCTTCGCGTCGTGCATGCGCCCCCTTGACACTTTTTTTAGGTGAATGGGTAGGGGTACAATGCCCCATACTCATTCACATAGGGTGGGGGCCGGGATCTGGGGGCCCCCTTCTTAAAGGGGCTTCCAGATTCCTATAAGCCCCCGCTCGCAGACCCCGACATCCACCAGCCAGGGTTGTCCGAAAGAGGCCCTTGTCCTCATTAATATGGGGACAAGGTGCTTTGGGGTGGGGGGGGGAAGGGCCACCACCCCAAAGCACCCACCCCCCCATGCTGAGGGCATGTGGCCTGGTATGGTCTGGGGGGGGGGGCGCTCGCTCGTTGCCCTTATCCTGACCTGCAGGGCTGCGTGCTCAGATAAGGGTCTGGTATGGATTTTGGGGGGTTCCCCTTAAAATCCATACCAGACTGAAGGGTCTGGTATTGTCTGGGGGGGGGGAACCTCATGCCAATTTTTTTTCATTATGGCAGGGGTTCTCCTTCAACATCCTCAGCACACAAGTCACACTGCAAGTCGGATCATCATGATCCGACCTCTGGTGCAACTTCTATTCAAATCAATGGGCTCCCATAGGGAACCATTGATTTTAAATAGAGGCTGAGAAACACCTGATGAGGCCTAATGCTCTGTTTACAGCATTTAATCATGTTTAACAGCTTTTACCGGCATCTGGAGTTTTGAGGGTGGTCTTGAACGCGATTTTAGGATGTTCAGACAACAGCCCATAAACTCCCCTGCTGATAAACGTCCATCCATGTGTGCATGGACACATAGGATAACATAGAGGAGAGTTTATGGGCTGTTGTCCATAACTCCCAAAAACGTCAGTTTATGAGCTTCACTGTGCATGGAGCCTTAGTCAGAGCTGCACAGTATGTTTTAATCTACAAACTTGTAAAGGCAGGTTTTTTTGTAAAGGGGACCTATCCTTTTAAATTAATTTTCAACTGTAAACCTTGTGCAAACTGTGAAATGCTGCTTCAGTTTTAGCTATTGTTTTTCTACCCCCCAAAAGAAAAATAAATTCTGTAATCTGGTTGCTATGAGTAATGCTTTGCTGTTTACCCTGTTTGCAAGGAATTGCATGACATATCATGTATGGAAAGATAGTTGTTTCTATTTTGTACATATTTATTCATGTAGCAAATTGGGGGTGTTAGCTTGCTTACACGGATAGTTATTCTGCGCATCTGGATCTGAAGTTTATTTGGCAATTCCCTTGAGTAATAATAGCAACAAAATAACCACTAATAATAATGTTTTGTTTTCTAGCATCTGCTGCTGCCCATGCTTGTGTTTATTGCTCACATCAGTTGAATCACAAAATGTCAATATAATAATCAAAAAGGCTGAAAGAGCTAAAAGACACAGCATACGTCAGTCAATTCTGATTTAATCCGGCTGTAGAGTGCTATGATCACTTGGGCATGTGTTATATGATTCTGATGGAAAATGTGTTTGAAACACAAATTTTGAAATATTAAGTTGTGCACTTTGACGGAATATCAAATACACTTCACACTATGTATCTAAATAATGTTTATCACAGTATTTTATGGGCTTGCATGTTAAAAGGCAAAATCATATTATGCAATAGTAAACCATTAAAAGCAAAGAGTCTCTGAGCAGGACATTATTTTATTTCAAAACAGACTAAACGGCTTTGGATCTGTTTTTAAACTCCAAAATCAACTAATTGGCTGTTGGGGCTGGCCCCTTTTGTAGGTATAGCTATGTAAAACATCAAAAATAAGTGTCTATACCTTGTAAAATCCAGTAATACACTGTCTCACCCTGCTCTGCACATGCTCAGTTGCTCTCAATTTTAGGCATTTTAAGGCACTGCCGAGTATGTAGAGGCTGATCTGCTCACAGCCTTGAATTATACCCTCCTAATCCTTTTCAGCCAAGGCGGCAGCCATCTTAGCCTCTGTTTGATCTGCAACTGCCATGGTCCTGCACATGTGATCAATTATGTATCAGCCATTTGATGGTCTGACAGTTTGGTTGAGGACGCAAGCAAATGTGACAGTTAGCAATCCCAGCATTCCAGGAATGTAACTGTTTTTTGAAACCATTAAATTGATGGGTTTAGTTCTACTTTATGATTTATTCCTGTTCAGGGGCTCTGGGCTTCAGCAAAATAGAAGCCTCCAGCAAGAAGAAACAGGAGCAATGCTGGAGGCAATTTACAACACACACTCATTTTTTTAGCATAATTATTAATGGGGAATGTATGTTCCTTGCTAAAGAACATTATTTTTTATCACGTTTTTATAAAGTTGTTATGGGTAAAATTCCGCTTTAAAACCCCCGTTGGTCTACACAGGGGAAGGGACATGGGAAGGGACATTAACCAGAGACTAATGCTGGCCATACACTATACGAAAAATCTGCCGAACCCATTTTCGAAAAACAAACATTTGGCCGTGAGCACAAACGATAGTGTCATCATGTAATGACTGATAAAGCGTTCAGTGGACATAAATGAATGTATTTTTTTTATTATTATTATTATACAGGATTTATATAGCGCCAACAGTTTACGCAGCGCTTTACAACATTAGGGAGGACAGTACAAGTACAATACAATTCAATACAGGAGGAATCAGAGGGCTCTGCTCGTTAGAGCTTACAATCTAGGAGGGAGGGTCAAGTTATACAAAAGGGTAATAGCTGTGGGGGATGAGCTAATGGAGAAAATAGTGCAGTTGTTAAATGGAGGCAGGATAGGCTTCTCTGAAGAGGAAAGTTTTCAGGGATCGCCTAAAAGTGGATACATTTGGAGACAGTCTGACAGATTGGGGTAGGGAATTCCAGAGGATGGGCAAGGCTCGGGAGAAGTCCTGAAGGCGGATATGGGAGGAGGTGATGAGGGAGCTAGAGAGCAGGAGGTCCTGGGAGGAACGGAGAGGGCGATTAGGTTGGTATTTTGAGACTAGGCTAGTGATGTAGCTAGGGGCAGAGTTGTGGATGGCTTTGTAACTTATTGTTAGTATTTTGAATGGCATCCAATGGAGGGATTGGCAGAAAGGGGTAGCAGACACTGAGCGGTTTGTAAGGTGGATGAGTCTGGCAGCAGCATTCATGATGGACTGAAGGGGGGATAGTCTATTTAAAGGTAAGCCAATGAGGAGGGAGTTACAGTAGTCAAGGCGAGAGATAACCAGGGAGTGAATCAGGAGCTTTGTGGTTTCATTGGTTAGAAAGGGACGTAGTTTAGAGATGTTGCGGAGGTTGAGGCGGCAAGCTTTGGAAAGTGATTGGATTTGGGCCAAAAGGAGAGTTCAGAATCCAGGATAACACCTAGTAACCTGACATATGGGGACGGGTGGATGGTTGTGCCATTGCTCTTGACAGAGAAGTCAGGGGAAGAGGCACGTGGGGGAGGAAATATTATAAGCTCGGTTTTGGACAAGTTGAGTTTGAGGAAGTGGTGTGACATCCATACAGATATGTCAGTTAGTAAGTTAGTGATGCATGAGGAGACTGATGGAGTGAGTTGAGGGGTGGAGAGATAGATTTGTGTGTCATCAGCGTAGAAATGATATTGAAAGCCGTGAGAGGCTATTAGCTGACCCAGGGAAGAGGTGTAGATTGAAAATAAAAGAGGTCCAAGAACAGAACCTTGGGGGACCCCGACAGAGAAGGGAAGAGGAGTGGAGGAAGTAGCATTGTAAGTGACACTGAAGGTGTGTTGGGATAGGTAGGATGAGAGCCACTGAAGAGCACAGTCACGGAGACCGAAGGAGTAACATTTTTTGAGGAGGAGCGGGTGGTCAACCGTGTCAAAGGCAGCTGAAAGATCCAGAAGTAGGAGTACAGAATAGTGTCTGTTGTTTTTTGCATTTAGTAGGTCATTTGTGAGTTTTAAAAGAGCAGTTTCTGTGGAGTGTTGAGGGCGAAATCCAGATTGAAGGGGATCAAGAAGGTTGTTTTTAATGAGGTGGTCACTCAGTTGGTTGTAAACCAGGCGTTCCAGGAATTTAGAGGAAAAGGGGAGCAAAGAGATAGGGCGTAGGTTGTTAAGATTGGTAGGGTCCAAGGACAGCTTTTTAAGTATGGGGGTGACCAGTGCATGTTTTAGAGCATTGGGGAAGATGCCAGAGGTGAGGGAGAGATTGAAGATGTGGGTTAGAGAGTGTAGGATGGAGTCAGAGGGTGACTGTAGCATATGAGAGGGAATAGGGTCCAGGGAACAGGTGGTTGGGTGGATGATAGAAAGGAGTTTAGCAACTTCGTCTGTAGTAGCAGATTTGAATAGGGGGAGTATCAGTTGTACCTGTTGACATGGGGTCTTAGCTCGGGGAGATACCTGTAGAGTGAAGATTTCATCGCGGATTGTATCAATCTTGTTTATCAAAGTAGAGAGTTGAAGGTAGAGAAGAGTTTACGGGGACTAGATGAGAAGGTGTTAATAAGAGCTGTAAAATAGGTTTGCTTGGCAGTGTGGAGGAAAAAATAGTATTTTTGGAGGGCAGATTTGTATTGGTTGAAGTCTTTGAGAGACTTATGCCCCGTACACACGGTCGGACTTTGTTTGGACATTCCGACAACAAAATCCTAGGATTTTTTCCGACGGATGTTGGCTCAAACTTGTTTTGCCTACACACGGTCGCACAAAGTTGTCGGAATTTCCGATCGCCAACAACGCGGTGACGTCAACCACGTACGACGAGACTAGAAAAGGCCAGTTCAGAACCAAGCGCGGCACCCTTTGGGCCCCTTTTGCTAATCTCGTGCTAGTAAAAGTTTGGTGAGAGACGATTCGCGCTTTTTCAGACTCGTGGTTTTCAGATCGTTTTCTGCCGTTCAGTTTGTGCTTGTGGGTTTGTATCTGCTCTTCAGTGCGTGCAAGCAAGTTCCGCGTAACTTAGTCGTATTCTTGTTCGTTCGTTACTGTTTTTCAGGTCGCTCTTCACAGGCCTTGCTGTTCTTCAGTGCATTCTGTTACTTCGTTCTGAGCAGCCGACCGTTTTCTAGCCATGTTGCGTGTGTGTACTCCTCGTAGAGTTCGTGCTGTGCGGGGGCTTGGTGTTGGGGTCCTGACCTTGACACAAGTCCAGTCCATGAACACGGTGGGGAGGAGTTCATGGATCAAGAATTGGTTGCTTCAGCGTGACCAGTTCTCTCATATGCCTTTGCTCCGTGAGATCCGTGAGAATAACCCTGATGACTTCAGGAACTTTCTCAGGATAACGGACCCCATGTTTCACCGTCTGTTGGCTTCGCTGACCCCTTATATTAGCAGGCAGGATACCTGCATGAGGCAAGCCATCACTCCGGAGCAGAGGTTGGTCGCTACCCTGCGGTATTTGGCGACAGGGAGAAGTCTGCAGGACTTGAAGTTCTCGACAGGCATCTCCCCCCAGGCTCTGGGGATCATTATCCCAGAGACCTGTTCTGCCATCATACAGGTCCTGCAGAAGGAGTATATGAAGGTAAGATTTTTATCCTTTAATATCACATTTCATTGTCTTTAATGTGTGCTAATATCTTGTATTTCTTTCCTCATTCCCTAATTACCATGATTGTAATATGCTGTGAATGCCCCCTTTGTCCTCATGCATGCTGGATTTTTATGTAATTAATTTTTTAGGTCCTTCATACAGATTGTCCTTCACTAACCTCCCCAGCATGCTCTACGGGCCCTATATTCACCGCATGTAGTCACTTAACAATGTATTTTATCAGCTCCATAGTAGTGCTTTACCCCAAACACCCCCTAAAATGTTTAGAAATGTTATTTTAGCTTTAAATTCTGGCAGAGTGGCAGAGGCTTATTTTTTGTGGTGTCCCCAAATCATTTTTAGTAACCCTCCCTCCCCCAACTGCTAAGTCAGCTGATCCCAATTCTCTATCTATCCTCAATCATCTATCTGCTGACTTTGCCAAACCCATACACACTATACCCATCCCTTTTGTGCTCTGATTTATGGATGAATTCCCCAAAGCATGTAGTGCAAGGGCCTGCCTGTATACTTTCAAATGGTACTGTTTGGATTTTTAAGATACTATTATTATCTTGAGTCAGGTAATAGCAGAATGTTCAAATGTCCTCAAATGTGTACAATGTGTATTTATATCTTTGTATTATGACACTTCTTACCTGTCCAGTGGGCTGCCAATAGTGTAACTGAGGGGCTGTTCCAAGTAATACCCTGTATTTAGGCATTCATCTCTCAATGAAGTGAAGAGGGTTACCTGTCCAAGATTTCCACACTCCCCATAATGTTCGAAATGGCCCATGAGAGAGAGGGAGGGGGAATATGATAGGTGTACCTTATACTTTGGTGTTGTTAAATTCCCCTTAAAGCGAGGTTCCACCCAAATTTTGAACATTATCTCTATGCATTCTCTTCCTTGCCTAGATGCTGACATGCTGTGTAAAAAAATTTAAATCGCCGTAATTACCTTTTTTTTCTAATCTTCTTTGCACTTCCTGGTTTTCCTCCCATGGGAGTAGGCGTTTTTCTAGCCTTTCCCAGCCCTCCCACAGTCCCCTGGGAGCTAGTCTGCATTGTGCAACAGCGTCATCACAACATCTCAGTGAATGCTGGGAGCACAGCATTCACCGCATCCAGGAAATACATGCTTGTGGGCTTCAAATGCCCACAATGAAGAAGGAAACCGCCTTCAGTGAATTTTATAAGTTATTCTTTACAATGAAATCGGACACAGGCGGACTTATTACACAGAACATGTGAGTAGATAATCATGAGAAGAAAAGTTTGTGAATGAACTCCAAAAAAAAAAAACGATAGATAGTTGGACTACCGCTTTAATAAATGCTATCTGGAGGTTGCCCCAGAATGTTTGTGCCTAATCTGCTTGCCATGTTTCTGGGAAAAAATATTAATTTATTTTTGTTTTCCTCAACAGTTGCCTTCGGAGGGGCAATTGATAGGAAACATGTCCACATCATCCCATACGACTCGGGGTCGTACTATTTCAACTATAAGGGGTTCAATAGTATTGTGATGTTGGCGGTGGTGTCGGCTAATTAGGACTTCTTGTATGTGGATGTGGGGAAGAATGGCCGGATGTCCGATGGTGGAGTCATCACCCAGACAGAGTTCTACAGGCGTCTCCAGAATGGCAGCTTGGACTTGCCAGCTCCAGAGGACAATGTGGAAGGACTCCCATGTTCGTTGCTGATGAAGCATTTGCGCTGGGGGACCATCTTATGCGGCCATTCCCTATGAGGACCCTCACCCCGGAACAGAGGGTTTTTAATTACCGGCTGGCCAGAGCCCGAAGAGTGGTGGAGAACACATTTGGAATCCTGGCCAGCCGGTTCCGCCTATTTGTGACACCTATCCATATGGCAAAGTATAAACTTAATCATATCATCATGGCGTGCTGTATTCTCCATAACTTTTTAAGGAAACATTCGGCCAACTATACTGGCTCTGTTGGGCCTGAGGCCGGAGTGATACCTGAAACAACACTGACGGCGCTTGAAAGCAGCCGTCCTGGCTTGCCCTCCCTGAGTGCCCGTGATGTCCGGTTACGATACCTGGAGTTCTTTGCGGGTAGGGGGGCCATCAATATGCCAGCAAATATGTGAAGCCTTTTTCAAATAAAAAAGCAAAAAAAAGAAAATATTTGTGGACATTTACTGCTTGTGTTTGTTTTAGCTGACCCTGACAGAAATGTGTTGAGTCCAGAAAATGGCGTGATTGTGTAACCTTATACAAAGCACTGTTGGGTGTTATTTACTAAATGCAAAGACACTTTTCATTACAAGTGCAGTTGCAACTGCACTGAAACTGCACTTGTAGTGCCAAGAGGATTTGCCCCTAGGAAATAACCCCCATTTTCACTGAAAAAACCAATTACATCACCACCAAAGTGTTTTAGCGTTGACACAATAATCCACACATTCTTGATTAACACACTTTTTAATACCTGCACAATCACATGTGCATTTACCAAAGGTTTTTCTAACAAACCAACATGTTTGTTGTATAACAATTTTTGGGGTGGCATTATCACAAATAGAAATGTCCATTTAAAGCGGAGTTCCACCCAAATTTTGAACAATATCTGTATGTATTCTCTTCCTTGCCTAGATGCTGACATGCCATTTAAAAAAAATTAAATCGCTGTAATTACCTTTTATTTTTCTATTCTTCTTTGCACTTCCTGGTTCTCCTCCCGTGGGAGTAGGCGTGTTTCTAGCCTCTCCCAGACTCCTGGGAGCTAGTCTCAGGCTTCCCAGGATGCCACTGAGCATGTGTGGGAATGAGCGGTGAATACTGGGAGCACAGCATTCACCACATCCAGGAAATAAATGCTTGTGGGCTTCAAATGCCCACAATGAAGATGGAAACCGCCTGCAGTGAATAATATAAGTTATTCTTTCCGACAAAATCTGACACAGGCGGACATATTACACACAATATGTGAGTATGTAATGCTGAGAAGAAAAGTTTGGGAATAAACTCAAAAAAAAAAAAAAAACGATAGATAGGTGGACCCCCGCTTTAAGATAAAACAGGCCTGTGTAAAACCAACAAGAAAGACACAAATCTTGAACTTACAACGTTCACATTTGGTAAAATTTGAAGGCAATATCACACATGAGTATTTAGGAACTGTGTTTGATATTGCGTTCAGATGGGGTGAAGTCACCCCAGGAAAAGCCAAATTTGGAAGATGCACACCAATTTACGAATGTCAACATGTGCTAGCTGCTATCACGGGGGATCAAGGGACGTGTTTTGGGGAGAAACCCCTTCCTCTCAGCTACTTTATTATTGAGGAAGGGTTTGCACCCCCAAAACACCTCCATTGATCTCCCGTGATGGCAGATAGCACATGTTGACACACTGTGTGTATCCTCCAAATTTGGCTTTTGGAAAAATCACAAAAACATTTTTCACACTGTAGCACACCAAAAAACAAAGGGATTTGGAAGGGCTTTAAACTCGCCCCAAAACATCAATGATGTTTTTATTTTTTTTAATAACATCATTGATGTTTTTCTTGAGGTTTTCCAATTGTAAATTACACCCCATGATCTCCCCGATCAGGATCTGGGCACTTTCGGATGTGAAAGGATCTGGATCCACAACCTCACGATCACCTAAAAAGAGAGGAACCCACAAAAAAAATAGGTATCAAAAAAATGCCGCCATACATCTCTTACCTGAGCCTGTGGTCGCAGACACTCACCTGTTGTGGTGACTAGTTCCACCACGTCTTCTTCCTCCTGCTCAGCTTGTGTTGGGGGGATTTCCCCTTCTTCCAGAGGGGGGTGGGCTCTGGTCTCCTTGGATGAGGGGTGTCCTCCAAGTCTTTTCTCCCCTATGTAAAACAAAATGGTATAATTAGCACACAGATATTTGATGGCAGAACTATAAATAGGAATCATTGCTTGGAAGTGGGGTACAATTGTCAATTTTAGCAGAGTTCAAAAATGTAGCATTTTCAGTGTCCTTTGTCAAGCTTCAATACTTTACCTGTTTGGTACAAGCTTCACAGATGTAGCCCCCCTATAGTATACACTGGAGCACCTGTGTGGCCCCCTAATAAAAATGGTGTTCTTTTGTCCCACACTAGTGCTCCAGTGTCCAGATGTAAAAACAGCTGCTCAGTGTCCTCTATTTAAACAAAATCTAGTTTGCATTTCATTCTAGTAACAAAGCCATCTACACAACCAAATTCGTTTCAGACAAGTATAGGGTGTAAAAATGGTGGCCAAATGCATATGGCCTAAACAATGGTGTTTTATAGGCCGAAAGAAAAATGTTTGATACGAACGAATAATGTACCCATGAACCAGAAAGTTGCCATTTTAAAATGTACACTTGTAATAAAAGCACATGGAGCACCACAAACGTAATAAACACAAAAAGAATAGGAACACAGCACAACTACTTACTTTTTTGCAGCACTCTCTTTCTGTACTGCTCATGTTCTTGTAATTTGAGGTCCGACCACCGCTTCCTGAGCTGATCTTTCAATCGACGTACCCCGAATTTCCGGTGCAGACTCTTGACCACTTTCGCAATGATCTTGGCCTTTCTGACATTGGAGTTGGGGTAAGGTCCATATTTCCCATCATAGTCGGCCCTCTTCAGGATGTCCACCATCTCCAACATCTCCCCAAAGGACATATTTGAGGCCTTAAATCTACTCCTTCTGGATTGGGACGTTTCCGGATCCGGCCTTTCCTCCTCCTCCTCCTCGTTGCTACAATTAGCACGATCCTGCTGTGTCTCCGCCATGTGCTCTTCCCCCACTGCGCTGATCGAAAAGGGGTGGGGAATAGACTAGAAAGAACGTCAGGGGCGGGCGGAGTTACACGCATGTGCAGTGTGTATAAAGCGTAACATGCGTGCGTATTATGTACGATCTGTGAGCGGAGGAAGGAGCATCGGAGGCGCCGATCGTGATAACGAAGGTAAGATCTAAACTTGCGCCTATACTGCTTCGAAATGGAAGCCTATATTTTAACAAGATTAGGGGAGTTTGGTCTGACCTTAGGGTTTGTCTTGTGTTGTGTCTTACAGAGAAAATGGATGGGTTCAACGACCACAATTCCCCCCCCCTGTTCATTGACAAATACAGGGAGCTGCCTTGTCTGTGGCAGGTGAGACATCCCCATTATAATAATAAACAAAAGAGGCAGGCAGCGCTGGAGAAACTGCTGGAGTTGGTGAAGCCAGTGGTCCCCCCAGCAACCATCCCCTATTTAAAAACCAAAATTGGTGGCCTGAGGAGCACTTATCTTAGGGAGCGCAAGAAGGTCACAGATTCCCAGAGGTCCGGAGCTGCAACAGATGACATTTATGTCCCCAGGCTGTGGTACTATGAGAGACTGCGATTTCTGTCAGACCACACTGAAATCAGGGAATCCCTCTCAACCCTTCCTTCCACTCTTCCTTCCACGCTTCCTTCCACCCCAGCTGAAGCTTCCGATGTCCAACCTGGGCCTTCCAGCCAGGAAGAAGTGGAGGAGCCCAGCTGGAGTCAGGTATAGCATTGTTCTACTGATTAATGGTCAATAAAGAAATGAGGTTTACTATAGATGTTATTATTAATCACTAATTGCTGATTGAAAAAAAGTGTTTTACATATTAATAGACAGTAGTGGGCACCCAAAATTGGTAAAAAGGAAACAAAAATGCTGGGCTCAGAATGATAGTCTGTTATATTTGTTAACATTCAATTTGCAACAGTCAGGAGGTGACAATTGTGTGTGATTGATGAAGAAAATACTAAAACTATGTCCCTTTTTCATACACAGGAAGACCTCAGCCAGGAGTAGGCTGTGGAATGTGGCAGCCAGGAGGAGGCGGGGATTAGTTGCAGCCAGGAGGAGGCGGGGCTAAGTGTCAGCCAAGAGAAGCCTGGGACAAGTCGAAACCTGACTGAATCTCAGGTTCTTCCCCTCCGCCTTTCATATAAAAGAGCCAGGAAGACGACTCCCGTGCAGGATTCAGCGTTCAGGCTAATTCAGGAGGCTTCGGCGTCCCTGCGAGCCTTACCCACTCCTGAAGAGGCCTTTGCCTGCATGGCTGCCACCAAACTGAAGTGCATGCAGGAGAGTCAACGCCTCCTGTGTGAGCAACTGCTTTATAAAGTACTAACTAAGGGGGTGAGTGGGGAACTAACACCCAAGACCGACATGGTTGAGTTGGACCATCCTCCTCCTCCTCCTCCACCTGCTGCCACAACTCCACCACCACAGCCACCGCGTGGAAGGAAGCGTGGAAAGAAGACCTGAGAGTGATGACCCTGGGTTCAGTCTGGTCTGACAGAAGCTGCAGTCTCTTGTATGACCACAGCCTGGGGACACAGATGTCATCTGCTGCTTTCTGGATCTCTGGGACTTCTGGACCAGACTGCCCTCCCTTAGATAAGGACTCCTCAGGCCACCAATTTTGCTTTAAAATAATTGATGTGTGCCCTGGGGGTCCAAGGCTTCGCCAATTTCTGCAGTTTCTCCAGCATTGCCTCCCTCTTTGTTTAGTTGTGAGCCCTTAATAAAAGTTTTTTGTTGTGAAATTCTACTCTCCTGTGTGTGTTTTCAACCAAAAAAGACAGTTTGTTGGTGAGGATTCAGGTACATTTCTAACATAAAATGTGAAATTAACAAGGGACAACAACAACAAACAATCTCCTACAGATTAAATATAACAACATATCAATGGTGTTGTGGTAACTTGACACAAAAAACACCCTTCCAAAAAATACAAACACAAAAAAAATCATCTACATTAAACCCAAAAAAATAAAAATAAAATAAACACCAAAATAATATGGTCAGATGTGAGAAATCAAAATATATTGACTGAATCACGATAAATAGTAACAAAATAAGTTTGTGAGAAATGTGTGTGAATATGAGCAGCAAAACTACTTAATTCTTGTCATATTATAAAGAAGAAGAGAGTGCGCTGTATTAAACCATTTTTAACATTGCAGCGTGACGAAAGTGCTGTATCCATTGCGAACGCTAAGTTTACCAGACCGAGCTGTTCCGTGTTGGAATTTCTTCTGAGCATGCGTGGCACTTTGTGCGTTGGAACAGGCCACACACGGTCGGAATTGACGCAATCGGATTTTGTTGTCGGAAAATTTTATCTCCTGCTCTCCAACTTTGTGTGTCGGAAAATCCGATGGAAAATGTTCGATGGAGCCCACACATGGTCGGAATTTCCGACAACACGCTCCGATCAGACATTTTCCATTGGAAAATCCGACCGTGTGTACGGGGCATTAGTCTTGTGCCACAGACGCTCAAGAGCGCGACTACATTTTTTGAGAATTTTAGTGTCATCTGTTTGCCAGGGTTGTAGGGGTCGAGGCCTGATTCTGCGTGTAGTGAGGGGAGCGAGCTTGTCCAGGGTGGAGGACAGGGATTTATTGTAGATGGACATAGCTTGGTTGGGGCAGGACAGGGGAGAGATTTTGTCATAGAGGTGGTCAGTAGCAGAATAGAGAGAAAATTTCTACGGGTGATGGTTAGGCGATTGGAGAGAAAGGTGGTGGAAGACAGGGGGAGGAAGAAACTAATAAGGTCATGGTCGGAGAGAGGAAAAGGATTGTTTGAGAAGTTGCATGGAGTGCATAGGTAGGAGAATACAAGGTCAAGGGTGTTGCCATCAGAGTGGAGGAGAGTGAATAACCTGGAAGGTGCATTGGGGGGATAGGAGGAATCCCACTCCACCTCCCTTGCGTCCATTACTTCTAGGGGAGTGAGTCCAGTGAAGGCCACCCTGGGATAGGGAAGCAGGATAAGGGTGTCATATTCATGGAGCCAGGTTTCGGTGAGAGCAAGTAGATTGAAGGTATTAGTGACAAAGAGGTCATGAACAGCAGTGAGTTTGTTGCAGACAGAGTGGGCGTTCCAGAGGGCGGAGGAGAGAGGGAGGCTGGCGTTGGAAAGAAGAGGAATGGAGACTAAATTTCGTAGATTGCGACTACTGCCAGAGGGTGTAGGGTGATGGCCATGGGTGTGTTGGGCACAGTTAAATAAGGGAGGCCCAGGGTTTGTGGAAATATCTACAGTGGTTAGGAGAAACATAAGAGTAAGGGAGGTAATATGAGAATATGATTTGTATGAGGGGACATGCTTCAGTATCCTGGGGGGTTTGTTAGCAAGTGGGCTTAGAGTTAGAAAGAGGTGATGAGTGCAGTAATAGGGGGAGGGGAGAAGTGAGGGTGATATGTACAGATTGTGGGGTGGAGCAGAGGGGTGAAGAAAAGAGAGTTTGAGGCGAGAGGCAGCAATTGTGAAAAGGAGGAGAGCTAAAGAGAGCATGTTTCAGAGAGGAAGGTGAGTTAATTTGGAATGGAGGTCATCTGCTGTCTGTTGTAGTTTGCTTTGTTCAAATTGCTGAAGTGCAAGAGCAGAAGTGCCACTTATTTAAAGAACCCCACTTCTTTGGAAGAACCCCCTGTAAGTGCAGCCCCCTGTATGTGTTCCCTCGTAAAGAAGGCCTTGTTTTTATACTGTGTGTTGGGTGTGGATAGAATCTGGCAATTAATCAATTGAGAGGGGATATTAGGAACACAGCTAGCAGAGCATAACTTTCACACCAAAATCAAACTGCAAGGGGACTAAAAGGCCAAAATTATAAAGATAAGGGAACCTATAATTTAGGTAAGACTTAATGGCTAAATAAACATTGAAATGTCAGCAGTAGGGATGAGCTTTGTGTTCGAGTCGAACCCATGTTCGACTCGAACATCGGCTGTTCGCCCGTTCGCCGAATTGCGAACGATATGGGCCGTTCGCGCCAAATTCGTGTGGCGCGTCACGGCCCATAATTCACTGCGGCATCGCAGTGCATTGCTTGCTGATGATTGGCCAAGCATGCACTATGACCCGCATGCTTGGCCAATCACAGCGCCGCTTGAACAGAGAGCCGTAATTGGCCAAAGCCAAGGAGGCTTTGGCCAATTATGGCTCAGGGGATTTAGTACACGCCCCACACTATATAAGGCCGCCTGCACGGCAGCCCTGTGTAGTGTGTGTTCCGGTGTTCAGAGAGAGAGAGAGAGAGAGAGACAGAGAGACAGACAGTGTCATTTGATTTGAGTTAGATAGATTAGGCAGAACAGTCAGTCAGTTAGCTGCACTTACAGTGTATTGTGTATATATATATGCATCCCAGGTGTTGCATATATATATATACACTGTATTCAGTTTAGCTAGATCCGTTCCTGTTATCTTCTAGACTATTTACATTTAGTGCAGTGCGTCCTGCTCACAGTGTTCAGCTAGATCCGTTCCTGTTATCTTCTAGACTATTTATATTTAGTGCAGTGCGTCCTGCTCACAGTGTTCAGCTAGATCCGTTCCTGTTAAATTCTAGACTATTTACATTTAGTGCAGTGCGTCCTGCTCACAGTGTTCAGCTAGATCCGTTCCTGTTATCTTCTAGACTATTTACATTTAGTGCAGTGCGTCCTGCTCACAGTGTTCAGCTAGATCCGTTCCTGTTATCTTCTAGACTATTTACATTTAGTGCAGTGCGTCCTGCTCACAGTGTTCAGCTAGATCCGTTCCTGTTATCTTCCTACTGACAGGCAGGCTTGTCTGGTTACAGTATATAAAGCTACCTGAAGAAAATTACTGGTGTTCTATTTGATCCTATTAGTACCACGGTCAGGCAGCTAGACTATTTACATTTGGTACAGTGCGTCCTGCTCAGAGTGTTCAGCTAGATCCGTTCCTGTTATCTTCCTACTGACAGGCAGGCTTGTCTGGTTACAGTATATAAAGCTACCTGAAGAAAATTACTGGTGTTCTTTTGATCCTATTAGTACCACGGTCAGGCAGCTAGACTATTTACATTTAGTACAGTGCGTCCTGCTCACAGTGTTCAGCTAGATCCGTTCCTGTTATCTTCCTACTGACAGGCAGGCTTGTCTGGTTACAGTATATAAAGCTACCTGAAGAAAATTACTGGTGTTCTAATTGATCCTATTAGTACCACGGTCAGGCAGCTAGACTATTTACATTTAGTGCAGTGCGTCCTGCTCACAGTGTTCAGCTAGATCCGTTCCTGTTATCTTCCTACTGACAGGCAGGCTTGTCTGGTTACAGTATATAAAGCTACCTGAAGAAAATTACTGGTGTTCTATTTGATCCTATTAGTACCACGGTCAGGCAGCTAGACTATTTACATTTAGTACAGTGCGTCCTGCTCACAGTGTTCAGCTAGATCCGTTCCTGTTATCTTCCTACTGACAGGCAGGCTTGTCTGGTTACAGTATATAAAGCTACCTGAAGAAAATTACTGGTGTTCTTTTGATCCTATTAGTACCACGGTCAGGCAGCTAGACTATTTACATTTAGTACAGTGCGTCCTGCTCACAGTGTTCAGCTAGATCCGTTCCTGTTATCTTCCTACTGACAGGCAGGCTTGTCTGGTTACAGTATATAAAGCTACCTGAAGAAAATTACTGGTGTTCTATTTGATCCTATTAGTACCACGGTCAGGCAGCTAGACTATTTACATTTAGTACTGTGCGTCCTGCTCACAGTGTTCAGCTAGATCCATTCCTGTTATCTTCCTACTGACAGGCAGGCTTGTCTGGTTACAGTATATAAAGCTACCTGAAGAAAATTACTGGTGTTCTATTTGATCCTATTAGTACCACGGTCAGGCAGCTAGACTATTTACATTTAGTACAGTGCGTCCTGCTCACAGTGTTCAGCTAGATCCGTTCCTGTTATCTTCCTACTGACAGGCAGGCTTGTCTGGTTACAGTATATAAAGCTACCTGAAGAAAATTACTGGTGTTCTTTTGATCCTATTAGTACCACGGTCAGGCAGCTAGACTATTTACATTTAGTACAGTGCGTCCTGCTCACAGTGTTCAGCTAGATCCGTTCCTGTTATCTTCCTACTGACAGGCAGGCTTGTCTGGTTACAGTATATAAAGCTACCTGAAGAAAATTACTGGTGTTCTTTTGATCCTATTAGTACCACGGTCAGGCAGCTAGACTATTTACATTCAGTACAGTGCGTCCTGCTCACAGTGTTCAGCTAGATCCGTTCCTGTTATCTTCCTACTGACAGGCAGGCTTGTCTGGTTATAGTATATAAAGCTACCTGAAGAAAATTACTGGTGTTCTATTTGATCCTATTAGTACCACGGTCAGGCAGCTAGACTATTTACATTTAGTACAGTGCGTCCTGCTCACAGTGTTCAGCTAGATCCGTTCCTGGTATCTTCCTACTGACAGGCAGGCTTGTCTGGTTACAGTATATAAAGCTACCTGAAGAAAATTACTGGTGTTCTTTTGATCCTATTAGTACCACGGTCAGGCAGCTAGACTATTTACATTTAGTACAGTGCGTCCTGCTCACAGTGTTCAGCTAGATCCGTTCCTGTTATCTTCCTACTGACAGGCAGGCTTGTCTGGTTACAGTATATAAAGCTACCTGAAGAAAATTACTGGTGTTCTTTTGATCCTATTAGTACCACGGTCAGGCAGCTAGACTATTTACAGTTAGTGCAGTGCGTCCTGCTCACAGTGTTCAGCTAAACCTACAAGTTAGTGGGGTGCGTCCACCTCACAGTGTTCAGCGAAAGCTACCTGTAGAAGGTTGGTGGTGTTCTCATACTACAGGCAAGCAGTTGATTTTGCTAGCTGCAGTATCAGTACATATATATATATATATATATATATATATATATATATATAGATATATATATATAGATATATATATCCCAGCTTAGTGCAGCTACAGGCCATTAGTATGTCTGGAAGGCCAAGATGGAGAGGCAGACAGTCACAAGCCAATAAGAGAGGGCAAGCAGGCTCTGTGTCTAGTGCTGGTCGTGGAGACGGTGCATCCTCATCAGCACGTGGCCATGGGACACGCTTGGCCTTTTTTTCCGCAGCTGGCCGTGTTGAGCCGCAACATGCGGAAGACTTGGTCGAGTGGATGACCAAGCCGTCCTCATCCTCCTCATCCTCTCTCACCCATGCCCAGGGTGCTTTGTCTGGCAAAGCAGCGGCCTCTTCCCTCAGCTCAATGTCATCAGTGACTCCTTCCCTAGCTCCACCATGTCCTCCTGAGGAGTCCCTCGAACTGTTTGACTACAGTGTTGGGTACATGCTCCAGGAGGATGCCCAGCGTTTGGAAGGCTCTGATGATGATACTGAGCTCGATGAAGGCAGTAACATGAGCACGGACAGAGGGGGTGCCCAAGAAGGACAGCAATCTGGCAGTCATGCTCCCCCTGCTGCAGCATACTGCCAGGTTTGCTCCAGTGATGAGGAGGGAGGGGATGATGAGGTCACTGACTCAACGTGGGTGCCTGATAGGAGAGAGGAGGAGGAGGAGGAGGAGGCGGCACATCACCAACGAGGCAGGATGCCCTCCAGGGGCCAGCCTAAGGGCAGCACATTGACTGCATCACACCCCAAAGCTCCACATGTGCAGGGCGCTGCAGTCTCTGCGCGTTATTCAAAAGGTTCTTTGGTGTGGGCCTTTTTTGAGACGAGTGCATCAGATCGCACCGCTGCTATTTGCAACATATGTCTCAAGCGTATCTCACGTGGCCAAAACATCTCCCGCTTGGGTACCACATGCTTGACCAGACATATGTTGACCTGCCATGCAGTTCGTTGGCAAGCGTATCTAAAAGACCCACACCAAAGAACAAAGAGGATCTCTCCTTGCTCCTCATCAGCTGAGATTTCCAACCCCACTAGACCTCCAGTCCTCTCTAAGACCTGCAGTGAGAACAATGAAGGTGTAGAATTAGGTGTGTCACAGCCAAGTACTTGTGGGCAATCTGCTTTTGGTACACCGACGTCAGATTGTACCAGGCAAATTTCCCTGCCCCAGCTGCTGCACCGCCGAAAAAAGTTTGCTCCCAGCCATCCACATGCCCAGCGGTTGAATGCTAGCTTGGCAAAATTGCTAGCACTTCAACTGCTGCCTTTTCAGTTGGTAGACTCTGCCCCCTTCCGTGAGTTTGTGGAATGTGCGGTTCCTCAGTGGCAGGTACCCAAACGCCACTTTTTCTCACGGAAGGCGATTCCGTCTCTCTACCGGCATGTGGAAGGCAATGTCCATGCCTCGCTGGACAGGGCGGTCAGCAGTAAGGTGCATATTACCGCTGACTCATGGTCCAGCAGGCATGGACAGGGACATTACCTAAGTTTCACGGCGCATTGGGTGACTCTGCTGGCAGCTGGGAAGGATGCAGGACAAGGTGCAGTAGTGTTGGAGGTTGTTCCGCCACCACGCCTCCAAAATGCTAATGATTGTGACACACCTCTCTCCTCTACCCCCTCCTCTTCTTCTTCCTCCATGGCCTCTTCCTCGGAACCAGCGGTGCTCCGTAGTCGTTCAAGGGGCTACGCAAGTACGCAGGCCAAAAGATGCCATGCGGTGCTTGAGCTGGTGTGCATGGGGGACAGGAGCCACACTGGGGCAGAGGTTCTGTCAGCTCTGCAGGGGCAGGTTCAGAGGTGGTTGACGCCACGCCAACTTAAGGCAGGAATGGTGGTTTGCGACAATGGCACCAACCTCCTCTCTGCCCTTCGACAGGGACAAATGACCCATGTGCCCTGTTTGGCTCACGTCCTTAACTTGGTGGTGCAGCGGTTCTTGGGCAGGTACCCGGGCTTACAGGATGTCCTGAGGCAGGCCAGGAAAGTCTATGTGCATTTCCGCCGGTCATATAATGCCAGTGCTCGGCTGACGGACCTCCAAAAGGAGTTTAACCTGCCCAAGAACCGCCTGATCTGTGACATGCCCACCAGGTGGAACTCAACGTTGGCCATGCTGCAGCGGCTGCACACGCAGCAGAGGGCCATCAATGAGTACCTGTGCGACTATGGCACCAGGACAGGGTCAGGGGAGCTTGTTTTTTTTTCCCCACGCCAGTGGGCCATGATCAGGGATGCATGCACTGTCCTGTCACCATTCGAGGAGGCCACGAGGATGGTGAGCAGTGACAGTGCATGCATCAGTGACACTGTCCCCCTTGTCCACCTGTTGGAGCACACGCTGCGTGGAATAATGGACAGGGCACTTGAGGCAGAACAGAGGCAGGAAGAGGAGGACTTCCTTAGCTCTCAAGGCCCCCTTTATCCAGACAGTGTTCCTGCGTGCCCGCCGATCACACAGGAAGAGGAGGAGGAGGAGGAGGAGGAGGAGGAAGATTGTGTCAGTATGGAGGTGGAGCCTGGCACTCAGCATCAGCAGCAGTCTTTAAGGGATCAGTCCCAAGAAACACATGGACTTGTACGTGGCTGGGAGGAGGTGGCTGTGGACGTTGTCGTCCTTAGTGACCCAGAGGACTCCGGACCGAATGCCTCAGCAAACCTACGCTGCATGGCCTCCCTGATCCTGCAAAGCCTGCGTAAGGATCCTCGTATTCGTGGTATCAAGGAGAAGGACCAATACTGGCTGGCAACCCTCCTTGATCCAAGTTACAAGGGTAAGGTTGCGGACCTTTTCTTGCCATCGCAGAGGGAGCAGAGGATGAAACATCTTCGGGAGGCCTTGCAGAAAGGTCTGTGCAACGCGTTCCCAGAGACTGGGAGGTTACAAACTCCTGTTTCTGGACAACGTGTTGCTGAGGCTTCGGTCAGTCAAAGAAGGAGCGGTGGAGAAGGTGGCCGTCTGACCGATGCGTTCAGACAATTTTTTGGTCCGCAGCCCCAAGGTATGATCGGTTCCAGCAACCATCGCCAGCGTCTGTTTTACATGGTGCAGGAATACCTAGGGGCAAGATCAGACTTGGACACCTTTCCCACCGAAAATCCTCTGGGTTACTGGGTCTTGAGGATGGATCACTGGCCAGAGCTTGCACAGTATGCAATTGAGCTACTGGCCTGTCCTGCATCCAGCGTTCTTTCGGAACGCACATTCAGTGCTGCTGGAGGCGTGGTAACCGATCACAGGGTGCGTCTGTCCACCGACTCGGTCGATCGGCTGACCTTCATAAAAATGAATCAGTCTTGGATCACCACCAGCTACCAAGCACCTGATGCTGATGTAACCGAATAATTTTTTTTGAAATCTCAGATCCCTTCAAAGAC
Source organism: Lithobates clamitans (assembly GCA_037952925.1). Taxonomy (NCBI): domain Eukaryota; kingdom Metazoa; phylum Chordata; class Amphibia; order Anura; family Ranidae; genus Lithobates; species Lithobates clamitans. Next base: position 2,009,489 of record JBBGZY010000821.1, read on the forward strand.
TGCCTATGCTGATGCTGAGTGACTGTCCCTGAGTAATTATCCTCTTCCTCCTCAATCATCACGCTGATAGCTTGTAAGAACATTTTTGGTTCTGGGCGCCACCACCAGTGCCTAAGGCACAATTTTTCAGCCCCTGTTTAACAGGGGCGTGTAATTACAATTTTTGATGTAATACTTTGCAGCAGGGCTCGTTCCTGCATTCCAACTAGAGTGTCTGTGAGGGGTTGCAGTGTTGTGGCACCAGCACCAGTGCGTAAGGCCTAATTTTTCAGCTCCTGTTCAACAGGGGCATGTAATTACAATTCTTGATCTAATATTTCACAGCAGGGCCCTGTGAGGGCTTACAGTGTTGTGGCCACAGCAACACCTAAGGCCCAAATTTCTGCTGAGTATATAGGACAGGACCCTACTTTCAAACATCTAACTTACAAACGACTCCTACTTGCAAACGGAAGGAGACAACAGGAAGTGAGATGAAATCTACCCCTAGGAAGGGAAATTCTCTCCTGTAAGAGTTAATATGGGAAAACAATTTCTCCTTTCCACTGATGCTTTCCAATCCTTGTTCCACAAAAAAACCCAAATTTTCAAGAAACATTTTTCATTGGGACAAAAAGTGAGGTGAAATCTGCTGAAGAGGAGGAAAGACAGCAAAACAAATGTCACAGGGGTGATAACCCTTCCCTATGTTTTCCAAAAAGCTTAAAAAAGATTTTTTGGCTGGAGCTAAACACGTTAAAAATGTACCCGTTCAAAATTACAAAGAGATTCTACTTAACAACAAACCTACAGTCCCTGTCTTGTTTGCACCGCCTGTATACTGCTGTTCAGAGTATATAGGGCCTTTCCTTATTTTAATTTGGGTGCGGGGTTCCCCTTAATATCCATACAAGACCCAAAGGGCCTGGTAATGGACTGGGGGGTACCCATGCCGTTTGTCTCACTGATTTTCATCCATATTGCCATGACCCGACATGACATTAAGCCCGCAAGCAGTTTTAAATGAGATTTTTTCCTTTAAAAATGACATTTGGTGCAGGGACTGTTCTAAACACGGGAAACACGCGTCACTTTACAGGCATACTATAGACACCCCCCAGGTACGATATTTAAAGGAATATTTCACTTTTTTTACTTTAAGCATCATTAAAATCACTGCTCCCGAAAAAACGGCCATTTTTAAATGTTTTTTTTGCATTGATACATGTCCCCTGTGGTAGGACCTGGGTCCCCAAACCCTTTTTAGGACAATACCATGCAAATTAGCCTTTAAAATGAGCACTTTTGATTTCGAACGTTCGAGTCCCATAGACGTCAATGGGGTTCTAACGTTTGTGCGAACTTTCGGTCCGTTCGCAGGTTCTGGTGCGAACCGAACCGGGGGGTGTTCGGCTCATCCCTAGTCAGCAGTTAGTCAATGTTCAGTTTAAAGGTAGATGGAGGTATAAACACAGGTTTACCAAATATGCATTTGAGCAATCAGTCAATGTTCAGTTTAAAGGTAGATGGAGGTATAAACGCAGGTTTACCTGTGAAGAGAGAAGAGAATGTTCAGATGGATGGTGCAAGAGCAGAAGTGCCACTTATTTAAAGAACCCCACTTCTTTGGAAGAACCCCCTGTATGTGCAGCCCTCTGTATATATATTTTTTAGTTGTTTTACTTATATTACATATTAACTTCTCAATTTATTGTTCGTTTGGCAGAAAATTTCCAAACGAACTCCTTCGTTTTTTTTCGGCTCAAAAACGTCCCAACGATTACCGATTTTGTGCCCATTACCTGGTCAAAAAACAAACTGTCTAAATGACCGAATTTCTGCCGATTTATTCGTATAATGTATGGCCACCAGCATTACTCACCTGGAGCAGTTTTTTTTGTTTCCTTGAAGGGACATGGGAAATTTTCAACTTTCTTCAAGAAATTACATTATATATTATTTTACACAAACACTTCAGCAGCTGGACAGCTCATTGCATGCTTGTTTTATGAAGAATGATATATCTTTAAAATCACAAACCTATTCCTAAAGTAGCAACTTAGAAGCTGACATACAATGTTAAAGTGGAGTTCCAATTGAAAAAAAAAATAAAAAATAAAAGTCAGCAGCTACAAATACTGCAGCTGCTGACTTTTAATAAATGGACACTGTCCCACGGTCCAGCGATGCGGCGCGGGCATTGTCACTGTGGGCGACTGGCTGTGGCTTCACATCCGGGCATGCACTGCGCATGCGTAGCTGCGCGGCGTGCTGTGACTGGCCAGGCAATCTTCTAGGACTTGTGACGTGTCCCAAATGATTGCCGAGAGGGAGGGGCGAGAGGTGAACTTACTTCCAGCGAAGCGGTGCCCTGGGAGGAAGTGGGAGCTGGAACCCTCTAAAAAGAGGGTTTCCGCTCCCCCCCCCAAAAAATGACATGCCAAATGTGGCATGTCAGGGGGTCACCTTCCCTTAAAGAGGAAGTTCCATTTTTGGGTGGAACTCCGCTTTAAGTTCTACCACTAAATAAATTAACATTGAACCACAGATGCTACAACATAGTTGTAATTCTCATTGTAGCTGGTGTTGGACCCTCACCTTACCTCATCCCATATCTAGACTGAAACAGTTTTTAAGCCTGCAAAAGTTAAACAATTCGGTTTACTCCTAGTAAACTGACCTGAAGTGTTCTGGAATTCAATCATTCATCTTATTAGATGTTTCAAATTGACAGTGTCAAAAAGCCACATGCACTAAAAATTAAGCAGGAAACAAGATTGTCAAATGGTAATGAATGTGTTCTATTTTTATTAATGTATACCGGTATTTAATATTCATGGTTCAGTCTACAACTTTCAAATTCACTTATGGAAAATTTTCCTGTGCCTTTATTCTGTTTAGTCATGTTTATAATTGTTCTCATTTAAGCTTACTGCTAATTAGTATGTCCTAAATATAAACAGCTCATTGAAATAACATTACATATTTTAACTTTGTATTCAACAATTCTCTGACATGCTTTGTTGTAAAGATGAGCTTTGGTTTCAGGTTGGTGTTGGGCACCTGGTGAACTCAACCTTTTCACAGTTCATGGACACCAAGAACTAATGTGGCCATCTGCTGCCATAGCAACCAACTATCAATAATTCTGGGCCCCTCTTGGCAAACCATCTTGTCTCCATGTTGATGGGGACAAGGACCTCTTCCCCACAACCCTGTGGACAGGAGGCTTGTTGGACCTTGGAAGCCCCTTTTAAATAAGGATGTGCCTAGACACCAATCTCCCCATGTGAATAAGTAAAGGGTATGTAGTACCACTACTTATACACAAAAAGAAAAAAAAATTAATGACCAATCTTAGCACAACTCCTCGCTTAATGACAGCTCCCTGAGCTGTTTTGCTCCCTCCAAGCAGGCATCAGAAAGGGCAAAAGTTTGAGTGCTCCTCTGAATGCCCAAACAGGCAATGTTTAGTTTGAACCTAGAAACTGTTGGCTCATCCCTACTTACACTGCTATACACAGTGCATTATGCTACATTACTGTGAATTGCACTGTGGTGTGCAGCTTGCAAAGGACTGGAAAGAGCAGCCATATGGCACTGCCCCAGCTGCATTCTGGCCTGCAACTTATTAGCTAAGTTAAATCTATCAACCACTTGGGAACCACAAGCATTAGACACAAACTGTAGATCTACATCACAAAGCCTGCTAGGATTATCACTTCAACAACACCAGTCAGCAGCAAGAGGCCCACACTCCTCCTCCTCCTACCTTCTCATGTTAACCCCCCCCCCCAAGATTCTCCACCTGTATCTGTTGCAACCTCAGTGACCAAGTAAGCAAGAGATGGGGGGGGGGTCTCACAAAGGGTTTCAGAGGATTATATAATAGCACATCCAGCAAGGAAGAGGGTCAGCATTGTACCATGCAAAGTTGGGACCAGTGTAGACCTGAACTTCATCATAAGTTTTCTAAACCCACCCTGTCATCTTCAGCAGAATCTAGATAGGTTTCTGTTGTGCAGTTGCTGGAGTGGAAGAAGATATTGTTTACCCCATGCCCAGCATTTTAATGCCAGCTTGACAAAACTGCTGGCTTTATTGCTGGAAGACTCTTTTGCCTAATATATTTATCCCTATGAGGCAGAGGCAGCAAGAGTGTGAGAAGGAGTACGAGGAGAAGGGTTGGAGTTTTGGTGATGAGGAGGAAAAACAAATAGGGCAGGATTCCATGGGAATGTTTTTCTCCTCTCAAATCCTGGGAGTTGTACATGGATGGGGCGAGATTGTTAAAGACAATGTTGTCTTCAGTGACACCCAGGACTCAAGGTCTCAGGTAATTTGTGTCAAATTGGATCATTCCTGCTAAACTGTCTTCAGGAGGAACCCAAGATTCAGTCCATGAAGGAAAGGGACAATTACTGGGTAGCCACCACCCTTGTCAGGGAATCTAATTGACCAGACTGTGTGGACTGCACAGAGATAACCCAAATGCATGTAAAGGAATAAATAATATTTATTAAAAATAAGTGATAAACCAGAAAATACAAACAGTGCAAACCAACACAACGAACCCACAGCAAACAATAGTATATACAGCAAGGGGCAATACCGGAATCACAGATGTCAGCCAGGCCAGGGTCATACACAGCAGATAAGCAGGACCAAGGGATAAACCAGAAGCATAAACGTTAGCCAAGCCAGGGTCATACACAGGAGGTCAGCAGATGGGTAAGGACGGGAAACCAGCAGGAAGGGGAGAGGATGGATGGTAAAGCTGCAGGGTAGGGATCCAAGGGAATCAGGAGGGACAAGAACAGGATGGGCCTAGGATAGGGATCGGATCGGATCAGAGCAGAGCGGGACAGAGCAAGTTCACAAACAGGATACAGGCAGCAAGGTCAAGGCACAGGGAGAAAGATACCAAGGCGAGCATGTGAGGGCTTGCCGGGTATTAATAGGGCTGCCTATAATTGGCTTCAAGTCACACCTGAGCGCAGGGAATGTTGTCTGCTCCATACTGCCAGGATCCATCTGCTGGTGGACATCAGTACTGCGGCCAAAAGATGAAATGACACCAGCAGGGAAATATTCTCCTGACAGTTCAACACTGCCAGGAGACACCTGCTGGTGGACCCCAGTACTGCATGCCAAATGATATATCTTACCAACGGATGGACCCTTTCCTGACAGTACCCCTCCCTAAAGGAGCGGCCTCCGGACGCTCCAACTGGTCTTAATTGTCCATGGTCTATGGCATCAGGCAGAATGGTGGAAGAAGGCATTTCAGGCTGGTCATCAGGCACATCCGGGCAGACGGCTGGCATGTCAGAGTCATTGAGCTGGGCAGCGGACAGTAACAACTTGAGCTGGGCAGCAGACAGGAACAACTTGAGCTGGGCAGCAGACAGGAACAACTTGAGCTGGGCAGCAGACAGGAACAACTTGAGCTGGGCAGCAGACAGGAACAACTTGAGCAGGGCAGCAGACAGGAACAACTTGACCTGGGCAGCAGACAGGAACAAGCCGAGCTGGGCAGCAGACAGGAACAAGCCGAGCTGGGCAGCAGACAGGAACAAGCCGAGCTGGGCAGCAGGCTCCCGGACATCAGGCTGGAGGGCAGCAGGCACCCAGACATCAGGCTGGAGGGCAGCAGGCACCCGGACATCAGGCTGAAGGGCAGCAGGCACCCGGACATCAGGCTGAAGGGCAGCAGGCACCCGGACATCAGGCTGGAGGGCAGCAGGCACCCGGACATCAGGCTGGAGGGCAGCAGGCACCCGGACATCAGGCTGGAGGGCAGCAGGCACCCAGACATCAGGCTGGAGGGCAGCAGGCACCCGGACATCAGGCTGAAGGGCAGCAGGCACCCGGACATCAGGCTGAAGGGCAGCAGGCACCCGGACATCAGGCTGAAGGGCAGCAGGCACCCGGACATCAGGCTGGAGGGCAGCAGGCACCCGGACATCAGGCTGGAGGGCAGCAGGCACCCGGACATCAGGCTGGAGGGCAGCAGGCACCCGGACATCAGGCTGGAGGGCAGCAGGCACCCAGACATCAGGCTGGAGGGCAGCAGGCACCCGGACATCAGGCTGAAGGGCAGCAGGCACCCGGACATCAGGCTGGAGGGCAGCAGGCACCCGGACATCAGGCTGAAGGGCAGCAGGCACCCGGACATCAGGCTGGAGGGTAGCAGGCACCCGGACATCAGGCTGGAGGGCAGTAGGCACCCGTACATCAGGCTGGAGGGCAGCAGGCACCCGGACATCAGGCTGGAGGGCAGCAGGCACCTGGACATCAGGCTGGAGGGCAGCAGGCACCCGGACATCAGGCTGGAGGGCAGACACCCGGACATCAGGCTGGAGGGCAGACACCCAGACATCAGGCTGGAGGGCAGACACCCGGACATCAGGCTGGAGGGCAGGCATCGGGATATCAGGTAGAAATGCAGAAACCAAGACATCAGGCTGAAAAGCAAGCTTCGGGACATCAGGCTGGGAGGCAGGCATGAAGACATCAGACTGGGGAGCGGGCACTGGAACTTTAGACTGGGCAGCAGACACAGGCGCTGGCACATCGGGCAGAACAGCAGGTGCTGGCATACCAGGCTGAACAATGGGTACATCGGACTGGACAGTAGTCACTGAAGCGTCAGACTGGAACATGGGCACTGAGATGTCAGGCTGAGCAGCAGGCACTGGGACCTCAAACTGGACAGCGGGCACAGGCATTGGCACAACAGGTTGAGTAGAAGACACTAGCGCATCAGGCTCGGTAGCAGGCACTGGACTGTCAGGCTGGGTAGCAGGCAGAGGTTTGACAGAATCAGGTGGGTTAGTTGGTGTGGAAGCAAGTTGGGTTACTGGCAGGATCGTGTGGGTAGGAAAGAATTTTTGTTTCTTTTTTGGTTTAGCCCGTGCAGTCTTGTATGTAGGTGCAGGGCTGAAAGAAAAGAAAGTAGCTGGATTGAAGGAAGACCAAGGAACTGTAGCTAGAGAGGGGTTTTGTGGGACTGTTACAGGTGGAGGAGGAGAGACAGGTGGATTGAAGGCGGGATAGGTACTACACTTGGAGACTAGGTAGTAGTATTTGGTAGGGGGTTGAGTAAACTGGGCTGTAGCTGAGGTTGCCATAGGCGACGGGGAGATACATTTTTGGGAAGACAGATGATTAATGGCAGGGCTGGAATATTGTGGCTTAGCTAAAGACAGGAGATCTGACCATGCCTGCAGCACAGGTTGAACAAACGCTGATTCACACACAGCCTGACTAATCAAGGATTGCACCGACTGGATGCAATTAGACAACACTTGCTGGGAACGAGAGGAATAATGTTCCATAAAATAGGCTGGATCATCCTCTAACAACCAAACCAGGGATTCAACTTGGCCATAATTGAAGAGGGGCGAAAAATCATCACTTCCCTCGGGAATGCATGACAGGGCTGATTTTGCACATAACTGGATCAGGGGCTGAGCATCTTCAAAAGACATATACCCCTGATCCACTAGGGAATGAGCTGATCGGATAGTTTCCGTCAGCTGGTCACTAGTCCACCCTTTTAAAATCTGGCGACAATATTCACCATCCTCTTCTGCTAGCAGAGAATAATAAATGATTTCATTGAAATCCATATTAGCAGACCCGATAAACCAGCATGGTTTGCTCAATGCAGCCACGTCTGGTCAGGGATGGCCTTGGTATACTGTCAGGGAATCTAATTGACCAGACTGTGTGGACTGCAAAGAGATAACCCAAACGCATGTAAAGGAATAAATAATATTTATTAAAAATAAGTGATAAACCAGAAAATACAAACAGTGCAAACCAACACAACAAACCCACAGCAAACAATAGTATATACAGCAAGGGGCAATACCGGAATCACAGATGTCAGCCAGGCCAGGGTCATACACAGCAGGTAAGCAGGAACAAGGGATAAACCAGAAGCATAAACGTTAGCCAAGCCAGGGTCATACACAGGAGGTCAGCAGATGGGTAAGGACGGGAAACCAGCAGGAAGGGGAGAGGATGGATGGTAAAGCTGCAGGGTAGGGATCCAAGGGAATCAGGAGGGACAAGAACAGGATGGGCCTAGGATAGGGATCGGATCAGAGCAGAGCGGGACAGAGCAGGTTCACAAACAGGATACAGGCAGCAAGGTCAAGGCACAGGGAGAAAGATACCAAGGCGAGCATGTGAGGGCTTGCCGGGTATTAATAGGGCTGCCTATAATTGGCTTCAAGTCACACCTGAGCGCAGGGAATGTTGTCTGCTCCATACTGCCAGGATCCATCCGCTGGTGGACATCAGTACTGCGGCCAAAAGATGAAATGACACCAGCAGGGAAATATTCTCCTGACAGTTCAACACTGCCAGGAGACACCTGCTGGTGGACCCCAGTACTGCATGCCAAATGATATATCTTACCAGTGGATGGACCCTTTCCTGACAACCCTTTTGGATCTTTGATACAAAGGAAAAATGTTAGACCTCATGCTATTATTAAAAAGGGAACAGAGAATGTGGAAGAACTTCAAGGCTGCATTTCCAAATATTCCAGGCAGAATCCATTCTCATGCCCTGCGTGCCTCCAATTCTCAGATCCCTGAAAAGAGGAGCAGTGGTGGTGACGCCTTCTTTAGCTATGCTTTTCAGTCATTTTTCTAACTGCAGAAGACAGTCTAATTGCAGGCAGCAGTCACAGGTAGATTCTCAATCATATGATTGCAGACTACTTGGGGTTGGAGGTTGATGCAGACACTCTTTGAAATTAGGACCCCGTGGCTTGCCAGGCAGCCAATGTGTGCTGTCTGACAAGGCCTTCAGTACAACAAGTAGTTTTGTTATAGAGGTATATCTGGCTGTCCTCCGACATTGTGGACGAGCTAACTTTCATATAAATTAACCAGTCCTAGATTAGCAATGATTACAATCCCCTGCAGCTGACACTACCAACCACATTTTTTTTCTTGTCATCTGCCCCCCACCCATAACCTTTACCAACTTCTACGACTTCTGCTGGCCTTTCACCATTATGTCTCTCACCACCTCTGCTGGCCTGTCACCATTAAATTCTCCTGCCATCTATGCTGGCTTGTCATCATTGCCAGCTCTGCTGGCCTGTCAACATTACCAGATCCTGCCACCTCTTCTGGTTTGCCATTGTTACCAACTCTTGTCACCTCTTCTGGCCTGTTGCCCACATTACCAGTTTCTGCCATCTCTGCTGGCCTGCCATCAATACCAGCACCTGTGACCACTCCTATCCTGTTGCTGCCAACATTACTAGCTTCTGTTACCTCTGCTGATCTCCCACCATTACCATCTCCTGCCACTCGGTCTGCTGCTGCCAATATTACCAGCTCCTGCCACCTCTGCTGGCCTGCCAGCACTTCCAACTCTTTCCGCCTCTCCTGCCCTTCCACCATTACCACTCTGTAAAGGTGCCATACACTGTTTTGACAGCTGTGTCTCTACTTTAAAGTTTGCCATATTTTCTGAAAGGTAAATCCCTCATTACTCTTTAAAGTTTGCAGCCTTTTCCTGGGACACCTTAAATGTGCCACACAATCTTTCTGCAGCTGTATCTCAGCTGCAAAGTCTGTGATGTTTCCTGCAAGGCAAGTCAAGCTCTGTGTCCGAAAGTTTGCAGCTTTTTCTAGTGCTCAAAAATATGTATACTCCAAGTTTTTTTAAAGATTTTAAAAACCTGTCAGAACACTATAGCTCAGCGGGGGAGATTGCTGTACTAACATCACTTGTGTTATCTGTCAGTTTTTTTTGTTCAGCCCACTAGGTTGAATGAAAAAAAAAAAAACTCCCTGTGTATACCTGTCATTACATTGTGGCCTAAAGAATCTTCTAATGTACTGTTCAGCCATTGTAAAATATATTGTATGTGGCTATTGTCTCTGAAACAATAAACTCTAATGTTTACTTCAGGATAAGATCTTCTTCATCTCCCCGTCTTACATTGTGACATAATCAAGCTTCTTGCAAACTTTCTAGCTAGTGTATAATTTATGTCTGTGTTGTTTCTGAAGTAATACACTCTTATGCCCCGTACACACGGTCGGATTTTCCGATGGACAATGTCCGATCGGAGCGTGTTGTCGGAAATTCCGACCGTGTGTGGGCGCCATCGGACATTTTCCATCGGATTTTCCGACACACAAAGTTGGACAGCAGGAGATAAAATTTTCCGACAACAAAATCCGATCGCGTCAATTCCGACCGTGTGTGGCCTGTTCCGACGCACAAAGTGCCACGCATGCTCAGAAGAAATTCCGACACGGGACAGCTCGTTCTGGTAAACTTAGCGTTCGCAATGGATACAGCACTTTCGTCACGCTGCAATGTTAAAAATGGTTTAATACAGCGCACTCTCTTCTTCTTTATAATGTGACAAGAATTAAGTCGTTTTGCTGCTCATATTCACACACACTTCTCACAAAGTTTTATTTGTGTTTTTTTAGTGGGATTCCCTCAATATATTGTTATTAGTTGTCACATCTGACAGTTTTATATTTTTTTTGGATTTTTTTTTTGGTTTTTAAGCCTTTTTTTTTCTTTAATGTTTGGATTTTTTCCAAGGCTGATCTTTGTTCAATGTTATTTTTATTTTTACTCCAGAATATTTTTGTGTGTGTTTTGTGTGGCAAGTTACCACAACACCATTGATATCTTTTATTATTTAATCTCCATGAGATTTTTGTTGTTGGTGTCCCTTGTTCATTTCACATTGTATATTAGAAATGTACCTGAATCCTCACAAACAAACCATCATTTTTGAAGTAAAACACATAGGAGAATATAATTCAAAACAAAAATCCTTTATTAAGGGCTCAGAACCAAACAAAGAGGAAGGCAACACTGGATCAACATAAGAAATTAGTGAAGCCTGGGACCCCCACGGCAGACATCAATTCTTAAACCTCAAAATTGGTGGCCTGAGGAGTCCATATATAAGGGAGGGCAGTCTGGTCCGGGATTTACAGAGATCCGGATAGCAGCAGATGACATCAGTGTCCCCAGGCTGTGGTACCACAAGAGGCTGCATCTTTTGGCCGACCAGACTGGATCCAGGGCAATCACTCTCTGGTCTTCCTTTCACACTTCCTTCCGGGCTGTGGCTGTGCAGTAGGAGATGTGGCAGGAGGAGGAGTAGGACCTGGAGGAGGAGGAGGAGTAGGACCTGGAGGAGGAGGACTGGGAGGACCTGGAGGAGGACTGGGAGGACCTGGAGGAGGACTGGGAGGACCTGGAGGAGAGGGAGGAGGAGGAGGAGGAGGACCATCCCAAAGCTGTGTGTGAGGTGTAAGTTGGCCCCTCACACCTTTCTCCAGAGCCTCTGATATGAGGGCCTGACACATGGCTTGTTGGCCCTCCTCCATCCTCTGCATTTTATAGGCAATGAATGCCGCAAGGTTCTCCTGCATGGTGTGTGGTGCTCCCAGGACCTCTGTAGCCCTCCAAAAAAATCTGATAGCCGCCTCCTCTAGGCTACTCCTCCTGCTGCCACTTTCTGTTTTCAGGGTGGGTGGAGGGACCTGCAGATCAGCCACCTCCTGGCTGAGACTTCCCTGTGTATGAAAAAGGGACATGGTTTTAGTTTTGGCATCATCAATCACAATCATAAATTAGTACTCCCAACTAACATCTAGTTAACATCATTGATTGGACAAGCAGAAATATTTAGAGGAATGCTATACCTGGCTCAATCTGGGCTCCTCCACATATGGCCTGGAAGGCCCAGGTTGGGCATCAGAAGCCTCAGCCGGGGGGGGAAGGAAGCGTGGAAGGAAGACTGGAGAGGGATGGCCTGGGTTCAGTCTGGCCTGCCAGAAAGTGCAGCCTGTCGTAGTACAACATCCTGGGGACATAGATGTCATCTGCTGCTCCAGATCTCTGTGAATCCAGGACTTTCTTGCGCTCCCTCAGATATGTGCTCCTCAGGCAACCAATTAAGATCTTTAAATAAGTGATGTCTGCCGTGGGATCACCTGCTTCACAATTTCACACAATTGCTCCAGTGCTGCCTTCCTCTTTGCTTGGTTTTTGAAATGGGGGTGGGTAATCTTCCACAGACAGGGCAGCTCCCTTAGCATATCAATGAATAGTGACATGAAGTCAGTATCTCTCATTAAAATATCCATGTTCACTGCAAGACACAACACAAGACAAAGCCTAATGTCACACCAAACTCTCCTAATCTTGTTACAATATAGGCCTCAATCTAGAAGCAGTATAGGCCCAAGTTTGTCTCTTACCTTCGTTCTTACGATCGGCGCGTCCAATGCTCCTTCCTCCGCTCACAGATCGTACGCAATACGCACGCGTGTTACGCTTTATACACACTGCGCATGTGTGTAACTCCGCCCGCCCCTGACGTTCTTTCTATTCTATTCCCCGCCCCTTTTCGTTCGGCGCAGTGGGGGAAGAGCATGATGGCGGAGTCACACCAGGTGCGTGCTAATTGTAGCAACGAGGAGGAGGAGGAAAGCCCGGATCCAGGCACGTCCCGATCCAGAAGGAGACGTTGTAAGGCCACAAATATGTCGTTTGGGGAGATGTTGGAGATGGTCGACATCATGAGGAAGTCCGACTATGATGGAAAATATGGGCCTTACCCCAACCCGAACATCCGAAAAGGCCAAGATCATGGCGAAAGTGGTCAGGAGTCTCGAGCGGAATTTCGGGGTTCGAAGATCAAAAGATCAGCTCAGGAAGCGGTGGTCGGACCTGAAGTTGAGAGAGCCGGAGCAGTACCGAAAGATCCGGAGAGTGCTGCAAAAAAGTAAGTAGTTGTGCTGTGTTTCTATTCTTTCTGGCTTTATTCCGTTCGTTCTGCTCCATATGCTTTTATTAATTGTAACGTTTAAAAGGGTCAACTTTAATGTTCATGGGCCCATTATTCGTTCATATCAAACATTTTTCGTTCGGCCTCTAGAACACCATTGTTTAGGCCATATGCATTTTCCCACATTTTTTTGGGGCCTACTTGGATGCAAAATATTTGTTTAGGTAGATGGGTTTGTTACTAGAATGAAATGCCAACTAGATTGTGTGTAAGGAGAGGACACTGAGCAGCTGTTTTCACATCTGGACACTGGAGCACTAGTGTGGGACCCCAGAACACCATTTTTATTAGGGGGGGCACACAGGTGCTCCAGTGTATACTATAGGGGGGGTTACATGTGTGAAGCTTGTACCAAACAGGTAAAGTATTGCAGCTTGACAAAGGACAATAAAAAAAGACATCTTTGAACTCGGCTAAAATAGACAATTGTACCCCACTTCCAAGCAATGTTTCATCTTTATAGTTCTGCCCTCAAATATCTGTGTGCTAAGTATACCATTTTTGTTTTACATAGGGGAGAAAAGACTCGGACACTCCTCATCCCAGGAGAACACAGACCCCCCCCCTCTGGAAGAAGGGGAACTACCCCAAACACAAGATGCTGAGCAGGAGGAAGAAGAAGACGTGGTGGAGATTGGCACCACAAGAGGTGAGTGTATGCGACCACAGACTCAGGTAAAAGAGATGGCTGGTGGCAGATTTTTGAGACCTTTTTTTTTGTTCTTTATCTCTTTTTAGGTGATCGTGATGTGAGGGAGAGAGAACGATTTACATCAGAAAGTGCCCAGATACTGATAGGGGAGATCATGGGATGTAATCTCCAATTGCAAAACATCCAGCAACAAATACGTGATGTTATTACAAAAAATAATAACATCATTGATGTTTTGGGGCGAATTTAAACCCCACAAAATGACCGCTTTTATGTAATTTTAATTTTTACAATATTTTGAAAAGCCAAATTTGGAGGATGCACACAGTGTGCCAACATGTGCTATCTGCCATCACGGGAGATCAATGGACGCGTTTTGGGGGTGCAACCCCTTCCTCAATTATAAAGTAGCGTTGAGGAAGGGCTTGCTCCCCCAAAACACGTCCCTTGATCCCCCCTGATGGCAGATAGCACATGTTGACATTCGTAAATTGGTGTGCATCTTCCAAATTTGGCTTTTCCAGGGGTGAGTTCCCCCCATCGGAACGCTATATCAAACCCAGTTCCTAAATACTGATGTCTGATATAGCCTTCAGGTTTTACCTAATGTGAACTTTGTAAGTTCTAGTTTTTTGGCTTTCTTGTTGGTTTTACACAGGCCTGTTTTATCTGAAATGGATATTTTGATTTTTCATAATGCTACTGCAAACATTTTATACAACAAACATGTTGGTTTGTTTTAAAAACCTTTGGTAAATGCGCATGTGATTGTGCAGGTATAAAAAAGTGCCTTACTCAAGAATGTGTGGATTATTGTCTCAACACTACAACACTTTTGGGGTGATGTAATTGTTGTTTTATGCACGAATGGGGGTTATTTCCTAAGGGCAAATACACTTTGCACTACAAGTGCAGGTTCAGTGCAGTTGCAAGTGCACTTGTAGTGAAATGTGTTTTTGCATTTAGGAAGTACCAGCCAACAGTGCTTTGTATAAGGTTACACAATCACGACATTTTCTGCACTAAACACATTTCTGTCAGGGTCAGCTAAAACAAACACAAGCAGTAAATGTCCACCAAGAATTGCTTTTGGTTGTTTTTTATTTGAAAAAGGTGTCACATATTGTCTGGCATATTGATAGCCCCCCTACCCGCAAAGAACTCCAGGTATCGTAACCGGACATCACGGGCATTCAGGGAGGGCAAGCCAGGACGGCCGCTTTCAAGTGCCGTCATTGTGGAAGTATTTGGGATTCCGGCCTCAGGCCCAACTGAGCCAGCATAGTTGGCTGAATGTTTTCTTAAAAAATTATGGAGAACACAGCACGCCAGTATAATATGGTTCAGTTTATACTCCGCCATATGGATGGGTGTCAGAAATAGTCGGAACCGGCTGGCCAGGATTCCAAATGTGTTCTCCACCACTCTTCGAGCTCTGGCCAGCCGGTAATTAAAAACCCTCTGTTCCGGGGTGAGGGTCCTCATCGGGAATGGCCGCATCAGGTGGTCCCCCAGCGCAAATGCTTCATCAGCAACGAACACAAATGGGAGACCTTCAACATTGTCCTCTGGAGGTGGCAAGTCCAAACTGCCATTCTGGAGACGCCTGTAGAACTCCGTCTGGGCGATGACTCCACCATCGGACATCCGGCAATTCTTCCCCACGTCCACATACAAGAACTCGTAATTAGCCGACACCACCGCCAACATCACTATACTATTAAACCCCTTGTAGTTATAATAGTACGACCCCGAGTTGGGTGGTGGGATGATGTGGACGTGTTTCCCATCAATTGCCCCTCCGCAGTTAGGAAAGTCCCACCGCTGGGCAAAGTGGGAGGCCACAGTCTGCCATTCCTGTGGCGTGGAAGGAAACTGTTGAGGAAAAAACAATAAACATTACTATTTTTTCACAGAAACCTGGCAAGCAGATTAGACACAAACATTATGGGTCAACCTCCAGATAGCATTTATCAAGGGGAATTTAACAACAACAAAGTATAAGGTACACCTATCATATTCCCCCTCCCCCCCCCCTCTCATGGGCCATTTCTAACATTATAGGGGGGGGACTCTTGGACAGGTAACCCTCTTCACTTCATTGAGAGATGAATGCCTAAATACAGGGTATTACTTGGAACAGCCCCTCCTTAGTTACACTATTGGCAGCCCACTGGACAGGTAAGAAGTGTCATAATACAAAGATATAAATACACACTGTACACATTTGAGCACATTTGGACATTCTGCTATTACCTATCAAGATCATAATAGGATACAAGAACTTTAAACAGTACCATTGGAAAGTATTTAGGCAGGCCCTTGCACTACATGCTTTGGGGAATTCATCCATAAATCTGACCAGTAAAGAGATGGGTATAGTGTGTATGGGTTTGGCAAAGTCAGCAGATAGATGATTGAGGATAGAGAATTGGGATCAGCTGACTTAGCAGTTGGGGGAGGGAGGGTTACCAAAAATTTGGGGACACCACAAAAAAAAGCCTCTGGCCCTCTGCCTGAATTTAAATCCAAAATAACATTTCCAAACATTTTAGGGGGTGTTTGGGGTAAAGCACTACTATGGAGCTGATAAAATACATTGTTAAGTGACTACATGAGGTGAATATAGGGCAGGAGACACCATGCTGGAGAGGTTATTGAAGGGCAAATATGTATGAAGGACATAAAATAATAATGACATAAAAATCCAGCATGCATGAGGACAAAGGGGACATTCACAGCATAATACAATCATGGTAATTAGGGAATGAGGAAAGAAATACAATATATTAGCAAACATTCAATACAGTAAAATGTGATATAAAAGGATAAAAATCTTACCTTCATATACTCCTTCTGTAGGACCTGGATGATGGCAGAACAGGTCTCTGGGATAATGATCCCCAGAGCCTGGGGGGAGATGCCTGTCGAGAACTTGAGGTCCTGCAGGCTTCTCCCTGTGGCCAAATACCGCAAGGTAGCGACCATCCTCTGCTCCGGAGTGATGGCTTGCCTCATGCAGGTATCCTGCCTGCTGATATAGGGGGTCAGCGAAGCCAACAAACGGTGAAACACGGGGTCCGTCATCCTGAGAAAGTTCCTGAAATCATCAGGATTATTCTCACGGATCTCACGGAGCAAAGGCATATGAGAGAACTGGTCACGCTGAAGCAACCAATTCTTGGTCCATGAACTCCTCCCCACCCTGTTCATGGACTGGACTTGTGTCAAGGTCAGGACCCCAACACCAAGCCCCCACACAGCACGAACTCTACGAGGAGTACGCATACGAAACATGGCTAGAAAACGGTCGGCTGCTCAGAACGAAGTAACAGAACGCACTGAAGAACAGCAAGGCCTGTGAAGAGCGACCTGAAAACCAGTAACGAACGAACAAGAATACAGTGACTAAAGTCACGCGGAACTTGCTTGCACACACTGAAGAGCAGATACAAACCCACAAGCACAAACTGAACGGCAGAAAACGATCTGAAAGCCACGAGTCTGAAAAAGCGCGAATCGTCTCTCACCAAACTTTTACTAACACGAGATTAGCAAAAGGAGCCCAAAGGGTGCTGCGCTTGGTTCTGAACTGGCCTTTTCTAGTCTCGTCGTACGTGCTTGACGTCACCGCGTTCTTGGCGATCGGAAATTCCGACAACTTTGTGCGACCGTGTGTAGGCAAAACAAGTTTGAGCCAACATCCGTAGGAAAAAATCCGAGGATTTTGTTGTCGGAATGTCCGATCAATGTCCGACCGTGTGTACGGGGCATTATGTTTATTTCAAAATAAAACTAGCATTGTACTCGCAATGCACTGATCACGGTTGCTATTCTATTCTATTAATGTGGATGTGTTTATTACTGTTTTGGAAAAAATAGACTGTGCCTTTAAGCTTAGTAATACTGTAACATTACAAATTCAATAACACATGCAAACTATGTGATGCCAGAATTCGGTGTCAGTGGTGTTGACCAGAAGAATTGTACCACTTAAAAAAATCTCCTAAAGAGGAGCTCCACCTTAAAAAAAATTATTAAAAGTCAGCAACTACAAATACTGCAGCCGCTGACTTTTAATAAATGGACACTTACCTGTCCCAGGGTCCAGCGATGTAGGCAGCCGAAGCCGATCAATCGCTCGGCTCTCGGCTGCCCCCGCCGCCATCCTTGGTCAGAAAATCGTGAAGTGAAGCGTTGTGGCTTCACTGCCCGTTTCCCTACTGCGCATGTGTGAGTCGCGCTGCGCCTCTGCACTGGTCCCCGTTGTGTTCTGGGAACTGTGTGTTTCCCAGAACACAACAGGGGGGGCGGGCATCTGCGGATATTCTGTGGCTATCTAAGGCCGGAAGTGGCTGCAGATACCTGTATTAGACAGATATCTGCACCCCCTCCCCCCTGAAAGGTGCCAATTGTGGCACCGGAGGGGGGGAGGAATCCGATGAGCGGAAGTTCCACTTTAGGGTGGAACTCCGCTTTAAGAATTAAATGTAAAGGATTAACTTTCTTCCTATGTCACCCTAGAAGTCACAGTAAAAGGTGGCCTCCCTCGGCACTATATGGTATTTTTAATATTTTTTGCATTGATACATGTCCCTCATGGCAGTATCCAGCTCCTCTTGGCGTTTTAAAAAAAATCCTTGCATAACAGCTCTAAAAATGACCAAAATTCATCACTATAGATTTCAATAGGTTTAGATTAAAAGCTAAGTTCACCTTTTTTTCTAAATTCTAGCTCCCCTATGTGCCAATATAGCATTAATGTACTTCTTCATTAATCCATTAATTCTACACACACTTACTTCACTGTCTCCATGGATGTTTCCAAACACGTATCCATTATTTCTGTCTTACTTCCTGGACTGAGTATAGGTCATGACACAGAAAGGAGTCGACCAGCTGACCTTATTAGCACACACCCTGCATCATCTGCCCTCCTACCTACCCACCCATTTCCATGTGCATGTTTTTAAATGAAATGCAATCAATCAGTGATCACCCCTCTCAATAAATACACAGGCATTGATTTTATTCTCCTACCTTAACTTTAATCTTGCACACTTCAAAATTTGGCATTTTGAAGTGTGCAGATGATGAGAGACGAGATAACAACCTGTGTGGAGCAGCGCTGTAGTATTGAAAACAGGAGAAGTATGTCCTGGGTTCTGTAAAGCTCAACATACACTATACAATCTGATTGTACAATCTTATTTAGATTTACCATCAACTCTGTAGTGCAAGGGCCTGTGTAATTGGAAACAGAAAGAATGAATAGATAGGTGGGTACTCCTAATCCAAAGTTCTGGTAAATCTAAATGAAATTGTACAGAAATTGTACAATCAGATAGCTTATTGTATGGGCAAATTTATACAAGTACATAGCAGGGAGTGGACAGAACACTCAACTGTCAAGCTCTGTTCACATCTCTGAATAGTGGGAACTCACTCACATTCATTTTTTTTTGCGTGGGGATTGGTCCCTTTTTACTGTGATTTTCGATGCAGCGCATTTCTGAAATGCAAGTAAACGCACAGATGTGAATAGAGCCTCATTGTTCTTGTGTTAATGCACCAGTTTCACATTCAGAACCCATTCACACATAGCATAGTGGGAGCGCATATTTTGTAGCTTGTTTTTCCTGTGACACGAATGGGGCAGCCTGTAGATTTCGATAGGCTGCGCTACATGTGGTTAATGGGACATTTTGGCGTGTTGTGGGTTGCATGTTTTTTGTAGCATTTGACGCTCTTTTTTTCACATGACAAAATGTGTGTTTGATTCTTTGTTTGGTGTGCCATTAACAATTAATGGCACTGAAACCCAACAAGGTAATTTTAGGTGTATAAAGGTGGCAAGATACTATACATCTAATTGTACAATCTCCTTTAGGTTTACCAAATTTATATATTAGGAGGAAACACCTATCTAACCAATCACTCTGTATCCAATCAGGCAGGCCCTTGCACTACAGAGTTGATGGTAGATCTAAAGAAGATTGTACAATTAGATTGTATAGTGTATTGTGAACTTTACAGAACCCAGGCACTGGTAAGTGGCACTGATGGGCACTGATAGGCTGCACTGAAGGGCACTGAGAGGTGTCACTGATAGGCAGTACTGATAGTCAGCACTGATAGGTGGCACTGAAAGGCACTGATTGGCAGCACTGATGGACACTGATTGGTGGCACTGGTGGGCACTGATTGGCAGCACGCACTGGTGGGCACAGTTGGGACTACACTGATAAATCAGGTAACTGATAATTAAACATGTGTACTGCCGAAAAATTAATTCATTTTAGATTAAATTATAGGTATTGGAATTTCCTTTCAAATTTGGCTGTTAGTGAACATAACGAATACGAATTTATCTGAAGTTATGAATTATCGTAACTTAAATAACAAATGCCACACCTAAACAAATAGAATGGAAAGAATAATAATAATGAAAAGTTTTTAGTATTATTATTATTATTCATTTATTTTGTTCCATTCGTTTAGATACGGCATTTGTTCATTTCGGAAAATGTGTTACTTCAGATACATTCGTATTCGTTGCGATCACTAACAGCCAAATTTGAAAATAAATTACAATACCTATAATTTAATAGTTAGTAACAGTTAAGTTATTATTAGTTATTATTTCAGATTTTCAAATTTTCTGGTTTTCTGACTGTCGAATTTCGAATTTCTGAATTTACAAATATGCAAATTTACAGTTAAAAAATGAATTTGTCTATTATGTTAACCTTCCTGAAAACAAAGCCTTCCATTGCTGCGCTGTCACTGCTACAGGTGCTTCCATCTTCAACCGGTCTTCCTTCCATGTTCGTGGACTTATGTCACCCCCCCGCATTCACGCTGGAACCACTGTTTACGGCACAGGACTCTGAAGTGCAAACATGTGCCACCACGTGTATGGAAAATGCACACTCACCACATTGAGATGACCCCTAATTTCAGAAGGTAATTTTGCTCTTTTTCATTTAACTGTGGGTGTCGCAATGCTCAAATTCTCGGTGATTCCCAATGCCTCTGACCATTCATTGGTGTCCCATATGATTCTCTTTCACGTATAAATAACAGGTACCAGTCAGATTCTCATAGTGCAGTATTTACTGATAATATATGTATGCAGAAAAATCAATATCACTTAAATTTTACAGTACCCCAGATTGGCACCAATATTGTTAGCCTCTGTATAGAATCACCATTCTGACGCTCTCATCCCCAGAGTTGGCGTGTGTTCCGAAGCCCGGAAGTCAGCCCCCGCAAATGATGTCACCAGAAGTCCGAAACTGATGACCGCAGTGCCACCTCAATGCTTTTCACCACTACGGCATCTTTGCCTCTTTAGATCTCTCTCCTCGGCTCCTTCTCCTCAACAAACAATTTTGAGCTCAATTGACTGATATTACTATATTCTTTCCAAATGCATATTCACACCTAGGAAACACCAGACATACGTTCTTTATATGACCTGACTTTTAACTCAATGTCAAATAATTTGAAGACCTCAAAGAAGAAGGCAACATCACGCGCCATGACTATTATGTCTATATCCAAATAATACATTTGATTAATCATCAACAACAATCCATCCCCTACCAGATAGACACTAAAATCCTTAAAGGGTACCCCCACTTTCATGGGGAAAAAATGACAAACTAAAAAAAAAAATATATATATATATATATATATATATATATATATATATATATATATATGTATATATATATATATATATATATATATATACATACTGTAGATGGTATCTAACCCCATTTAAGATCTTTAAATACTTCCTTAACCGATCACCTTTCTGTAAGATTGTAACTTTAATGGCTCCCTGTGTCATATTTTCTGGCACTGCAAGTCCATTAAATCATTTTGGAATCAAATATTTAGGTCAATATCAGACACTTTTAATCGCTATCTTCCACCCAGTCTGGAACTAGCAATCTAACCATCAACAATTTCCTTAGTCATTTTAGAAGAATAATTCTGCATATTTTACTTTCAGCCAGATTTTTTTATAGCATGAAATTAGCGCTCTACCACCCCATGAGGACTTGCAGATGTCATAAGAGATGTCAACCTCCAATGTGTATACAAACGTATGTTCGCATGCAAAAATAACTCCTACTTGGATCACTACCATTTTTGGTATCAATGACTTTCTCATCCCCTCTGTAACTTATGAAAATCACAGCTTGCTGGGAATTGTATTTCTCCCAAGGTTATATTTGATATTTAATACTTAATTAATTAATTAAGACAAATCTGACAAACAGAGATGTTACACTGTTGAATGTTACTATGTATAATTTCTTTAGTTTTACTTGATACTGTTATTTACACTGTCTAATGATGTATGATAACATCTTAATTACAATGTATTCTACCTATTCTTGTTTAGCGCCTATACCTTTATTACCTATCTTGTAACTTTCTGGTAATGATTTAATAAAGAAAAATTTTAAGTAAATAAAAATAAGCAAAACCCTAATTGCATTCACAAACCTCATTAAATTTAGATATGAACTAAAAGGCCTACTATGTGAACAATATGACAAATATTTTTGCCACCTTAGATTTAAATACTACATGAACAACAATAGGGCAGGGGAATTCTTTGACAAAAGACTCGGGTCACAGCGAGCTAAGACTAGGGTTTCCAATTTATTCATCCTCTTACTAACCAAAAGCTTTTAAATCCCCAAGACATTACAAATGCTTTTACAGAATATTGCAGCTCCTTATATAATTTAAAAGATGAGGCCCAAGGTGAATTTCCCACAGCTAACAGAAGAACAGATAGAATTATTAGAAGCACCACTTACTGTGGACGAAATATCAACTGCCATGGCTAGCTTTGCTAGGTCCAAATCCCCCGGGTCGGATGGACTCCCAATAGAGTTCTACTCCCAATTCAGTGAAATACTAACTCCTAAACTATTAAAATTATATAATCATCTATTTAAAACTTGGACTTTGCCCCCATCCATGACAGAGGCCACAATAGTCCTCATCCCTAAACCCGGCAAAGATCCGGGCTTTCCAGAATCTTATCGCCCAATATCACTCCTACAGGTTGATATCAAAATACTAGCCAAAGTACTGTCTATCAGGCTTAATCAGGTAATATTGACATTGATACATGCAGACCAGGCTGGTTTTATGCCTGGACGCAACACCTCGTTTAATCTTCGTAAATTATACATTAACTTACAAGCTACACATGAGGAAGTTGGTACACGGGTTGTTGTGACCTTAGACACAGCAAAGGCCTTCGACTCGGTAGAGTGGAGGTATCTCTGGAGATGCTTGGAGGGTTATGGATTTGGCAAAAAATTTATCAAATGGGTCCAACTTTTATACCAGGCACCTAGGGCCAGAGTGGTAGCTAATGGGTGGTTGTCTCAATTATTTGACCTTAGCAGAGGCACGAGACAGGGCTGCCCTTTATCCCCATTACTGTATGCCCTGGCGGCAGAACCCCTGGCAATATCCATTCGAGCAAACCCAGAGATTAAGGGACTTGAAATGGGCACTCTCACTGGGAAAAAATTAGCATGTATGCAGACGACACGCTATTGTACCTGGCAGACTCGGGCCCATCACTATGCAATGCACTTCGCATGATAGAACAATTTGGAATGTTTTCAGGCCTTAAAATTATTTGGGATAAATCCCAAATTTTACCGATTGACAGTTTCCCACCCCCAGAATCCCAATCCAGACTCCTTCAGAGAGTAGATGTTATTAAATATCTGGGGATCCATATTACCAGATCCCCTCTGGACTATATATCCCTAAATATAGATCCTCTAATTTCTTTAGTTAAAACTAAAACACGGATCTGGTCCAAATTACCCTTAGGAGTCTGGGGATGTATAAATTTAATCAAAATTATATTACTACCAAAAATACTTTGTTTTATGGCACACCCCTGTCTATTTACCCTGGAAACATTTCAAATCTCTAGAGTCCCTCCTAAAGACATTTGTGTGGGGCAATAATAGGCACAAATTAGCATGGCAAGCCCTCAAAAGTCCAACTGATCTAGGTGGCACTGCTTTACCTGACTTTAACCTATACTACATTGCAGCACAGCTATCCCAGCTTTTCCATCTAGACAAAACTGACAGTGAGAGATTTCTTACGCTCCTATGTCCGAAGTGGGCGAAGTACACCAATGATCCGATTTATGCAATAACAGCGGATATGGGTGGGATGGAACTAGGAGAAAGAAGACACACCATGCTATACCACTACAGGAAAATATGGAATTTAGCAGCCTCCAGACTTGACATCTCACAGTTTAACGATTACACGCCGTTATGGCATAACAAAAATCTTCAGGAGCTTAATAAAATACAGGACACATTCATATGGTCCATACAGGGAGTATTTTACCTGCATCATATATTAAAAGATGGAAAGCTTAAATCCTTTGACCTACTTAAAGAAGAGTTTGCAATCCAGGACCAGATGTTTTTAAGATACTTACAACTCCGTCATGCACTACAATCACAATTCCCTGACTCTTGCCCTAGTCTTGCACCCAATGTTCTTATTGCTATAATTAAAAGCACACACTCTCACAAATTGATTTCAGCTTTCTATACCTTGCTTTTAACCCCCGTAGCTACTAAAATAGCATATGGCCTTAAGCCAAGATGGGAGAGGGAGGTGGGATCGGTGGAGGATGAGGAATGGGGAGAGGCACTGGATGCCTGCAAAACCGTATCCCCTAAACTCTCAGATCGATTGACGCAGCTCTACATTCTTCACAGGGCATACCTCACACCCCTCAGAGTGGCAAGATACAAGCGTACACAGACCACCACATGTCAGATGTGTGGGAGAGAGACAGGCACTTTTTTTCAATTACTCTGGACATGCCCTAAGATAAAAGGCTTTTGGGAACAAATAGTGTCATTTTTGCATGACATGATGGGTTCACCTCTAGCTTTGGACCCTAAACAGTGCCTCTTGGGTATAGTTCCAGACACAACTGACAAATATACTAAAACCTTTCTACACGAAACACTTTTTGCTGCAAGAAAAGTCATAGCCAAAAAATGGATGAGGCAGGAGTCTCCTAAGGTAGTAGAATGGAAGGTGGAGATAAATAACACATTACCGTACAAGAAATGTATATATATCAACAGAGGTTGCCCAGCCAAGTACAACAAGATCTGGGATAGATGGCTTCAGGAATCTTCTACCTGTGTTTAATATTATTATATGTTCATAGAGAGATTTAATAGTTATAAATATAGATGAACAGTATACAAAAACCAAATATATACACTGTGAATGTCAGTACACGTCAGATATATTTGTACTTAATGTTATATTTTTATTCAAGGAGATAACAATTGTCATACTGTTGCAATGTCAACATGCTAACGTAATCATTCTATGTATGCACCTATTATTTAATAAAAACTTGTTTGATTTAAAAAAAAAAAGATGAGGCCCAAACAACTTACACCTCTGATTCCAACATTAGAACTTTTCTCTTTAAATTTCACCTCCCTGCACTTTCAGAGGAACAACTGTCCTGTTTGAATGCCCCATTCACCTCCCTGAAAATTCAAAGAACTTTCCATTCCTTGCCAAATTGCAAAGTACCATGCCCAAATGGTTTCCCAAATAAATATTATAATCTGTTCAAAGATTTTCTAACACCTCATCTACAAAACCTCTTCTCAATGGTAGCATCCAAGGTTGCATTTCCCCCGGAGATGCTCAAAATCTACAAAGCCTACACTCTTCCCAAACCAGGGAAAGAGCCAACCACTCCCTCCAATTTCTGCCCAATATCTTTGTTAAATGCAGATGTCAAACTCTATGTTAAATACTAGCAAAACACTTAATGGATATTATGCCTACTTTAATACTAAGTCTCTCATACTGGATCTGAATGTCCACAATCAAACCAAAGACTTATTTCAGTTTGAGCTCTCATGGTTAGGTAGATTGGCATCCTTTAAAATGATGATCCTCCCTCAGATCCTGTACCTGTTTAGAACTCTTCTCATCCCTCTTAAACCCCACTAGGTTTAAGGTTTGGTCCATGACCTCCATGTTTAAAATTATATATGTTAAAATAAACAAACCAGATGCTCCTATCCACAACTGAATAAACACAGGAATGTTTGGGATATGTGCTTTGTGGATATCAGGGACTATTTTTTAACAGTGCACCTAGATCAACTTAAACATTGATTCAGACCCGGCAAATGTCTTATGGTCTGAAATTGAATCTGCCCTAGTACGGGGTAATGACCTACATTCTCTCCTATTAGCAGATTTATGGAAACCAATATACCTGGGCAATCTGACATTAACACCCAAAGCATCTACACTAGTTCGAAGAGCTCTTCAAGTTCTATCACCGTGTAGTACCTCCAACAGTAGTATTTAGTTGCCTATCTCTGTACCTGACTCGCTCATACCACAACTATTGACTCAGTCTTGGCCAAAATTAGATATTACAGCATCGAATGACATAGTGTCTACCCATCAGCCCAAGCGACTGGAGGAATTGGTGGAAATCTATAATGTATCCAGCACTGAACACTATTCATATATTAGAATCGTCATGTTTTTCTCCAAAAATCCCTCTCCAGAGATTTCCTTGAACTCTAAAGCATGGCAATTCTATGCCAACTAGGGATGGGCCGAACACCCCCCTCCCCCCCGGTTTGGTTCGCACCAGAACATGTGAACAGGCAAAAAGTTTGAGTGAACATGCAAACCCTATTTAAGTCTATGGGACACGAACATGAAAAGTCAAAAGTGCTAACCAATCACTGTGGGACTCTATCACGTCCAACTTTAACATACACAATCTAACATTTTTTATTTACTTCGCGACTGCCTCTCGCCTGGCCTCTGGGATTCTATATGGCTTTACATTTACGCGAACCCCAGGTTCCGTCACTATATCATGCTGGATCACCTTGGTCAGTCTGGGTAAGGGGGAGAAAAAGTCTCCATTTTTGTAGACAAACGCCCTAACATCACTTTGTTGTGCAGTGGACAGGGAATCTATTATGGGGACGTCAGGTGTCACCGGTATCCGGTCTGTTGGATACGGCCAGTAAAGTCTCTGTCCTTCCAGGGCTTTAAGAGATTCACATGATAAATTTGTTGTGGTTTCCTTTTCCCAAGTTGGTAGACTTTGCAGTTTACCTCCCCTACCCTTTCGACAACCTCAAAGGGACCCTGCAACTTTGCTAGGAACTTACTTTCCAACGTGGGAACCAGTACCAACACTCTGTCCCTGGGGCTGAAAGTACGGACCTTGGCACCCCAATCATAGACCCTCCTCTGGGCTCACTCCATATGTTCTCGTACCAGGGGCAGGACAGCTGCAATTTGATCCTGCATCAAGGAGACATGCTCTATAATGCTTCTGTATGGGGTGGCCTCTTCTTCCCACATTTCTTTGCCAACATCTAGCAGCCCCCTGGGATGTCTACCATACAAGTGCTCAAAGGGGGAATAGCCTGTGGATGCCTGCGGAATCTCTCATCTGGCAAACATGAGATATGGAAGCAAAAAATCCCTATTTCTCCCATCTTTGTCGACCACCTTTTTCAGCATATTTTTCAAAGTTTTATTAAATCTTTCCACAAGACCATCCATTTGGGGGTGGTAGACAGAGGTACGGAGATGGGAGACTTCACTACCGGCTCCACCAGGTCCATACCAATCCTCTCAAAAGGGGCCTCGATTATTGATAGAGGGACAAGGGGACTACAAAAATGGGGTGACAGTGCCGACATTTGGCACTCAGGGCATAATTCACAGTACTTCCTGACATCTGCATATAACCCAGGCCAGAAAACACTCTGGGTGATTCTCTCCCTGGTCTTTTCGATACCGAGATGTCCCCCCATTACATGACCATGGGCCAGGTCTAGCACCACTCTACGGAAGGATTTGGGAACCAGTAGCTGTTCTACCTCATCCTCTCTGCTTTTACCACCTGATACAGTAAATTGTTTTTAAGGGCCATGTAGAGGACACCCCTAGTTAGGATCCAATGGTTCCCCATCCACCATCTTAACATTTTCTCTGGCTCTCATGAGGGTGACATCTCGCAGTTGCTTGGTACAGAAATCCTCTCTCCTGACCTCTAAGTCAGGTACCACATTCTGGCTACTCTCATTGTCAGGGTCAGAGATGTTCTCCTGTTCGCTACCTTCAGGCTCCTGGTCTTCGGGCTCCCCAGCCATGACAAGGAAAGGAAGAGGATCTCCGGCTTCCTCAATCCCCCCAACAGCGTCCCCTTTCCTTTGGCAAAAAGGGTCTGGTGAGTTTTCCCCTGCTTCCCCAGCAGGGGGAGCTCTATCTACCAGCCTCCCTTTGCTCTCCCATAAACTCCAAAAATGGGGAAAATCTCTCCCCACTAAAGCTTCATGAAGCAGTGAAGGTACCACCCCCAATGAATGTGTTACACTGCCCCATGGGGTATCAACCTCAACCACAGTTGTCTGGTAGTACCAAGTGTCCCCATGGATGCAAATGACCCCGACCTCTACCCCAGTCCTCTTAACGGTCCCAAAGACTTTCCTGGTTTCTTTGGCCAGTCTCCAGGTCTAGGACCCACAGTCTCATTAGCTGTAACAACAGTCTTATCTAAATTCCCCATACTCTTGAACCACGTAACAGTCTTACCAGAACTGCTGGGTGGAATTGCACCCCTAGATACTCTGAAGTGGGGCGTAGATGGGTTCACCAAGTCCTTAGTAGCAATGTGCCTCTCTACTAGGTCCACTAATTGGGTTGCAGTTTGTGGGTCCCCCCTGTCTGACCCACTTCCTCAGAGCAGCAGGGAGCGCACGCAGGTACCGGTCCATTACCACACGCTCCATGATCTGAGGGCCTGTTAAGGTCTCTGGCTGCAACCACTTCCTGGTGAGGTAGACCAGGTCAAACATTTGAGAACGGAGTGGCTTGTTGCTGGAGTAGGTCCACTGATGCACACGTTGGGCCCGGACTGCCATGGTGACACCCAAGCGTGCGAGTATCTCTGTCTTCAGAGTCTCATAGTCCTGGGCCTTATCCAGTTCCAGATCAAAATAGGCCTTTTGAGGTTCTCCTGTCAGAAATGGAGCCAACAGAACCGCCCACTGTTCTTTTGGCCATCCTTCGTGGACAGTGACTCTCTCAAATGTCACAAGGTATGCCTCCACATCATCAGCAGGTATCATCTTCTATAGGTGGTAAAAGGCACATACCAATTTTGGTTCCACTGGCACAGGAGGTACGAATCCCTTTTACAATGCCACCAGAGCCTCTGCGAACTGTTGGTTCATCTCCTGCTGGGCCGCCTGTTGTGCTGCAGCGGCCTCTGTGACTTGGCGGTTCATCTCCTGCTGGGACACCTGTTGTACTGCAGCGACCTCTGCGACTTGGCGGTTGGTTTCATGCTGGGTTGCATTGGCCTGTAGCAGGGCCTTTAACATTTCCTCCATCTTTAGAAATTGCCCACTGAGTCCACCACGTGTGGGAGATTAGCTCATGGGGATCACCTTTTCTGAAAATTAAGGTCAGGGTGCAGGCAGTTTCCTTAAAACCTGGCGGGTTGTCAGCTTTATATAGAAGAGCTTTGCAAAGTCATGAAAACAAACAAAAAACAGTAAAGTAAATCCTTTCTGTCCGACGCTAAACTAAACAGTAGACTCCTCTCTATATGGTGTGGGGCTGGTCCCCGTCACCCACAAAAACATGTGGTAAAGCAAATCTTTTTAAATACAAACAGAGCTCCTCTCTCTCAGATTCCCTTCTGAGTCTCAGACCAGAGCTCTGCTGTGCTCTCTTCCTGCTCATTTAAAGTCCACCTGAGCATGGACTCAAGTGGACCACAACATCCAGACCAGAACCAAGCCTGCCACAGAGGCTGGAAAAACCCGGGCCAGATTCCGGTTCAGTCTCTTACAATACAACGCATGCGGGATGAAATATACAGATTATCCATTACCTTACCTCGCATACCGTCACAATATATATATATTAAACTGCCTGCACGCCACAAACTAACCTGCCTAATCTAGCTCAAGTACTCTCAATCTCCTCCACATATCGCACTACATTCGGCCACTGTGTAAGCAGCCTTATATAGTGTTGGGCGTGGACTTAGCCCCCTGAGCTATGTTTGGCCAAAGGCACCCTGCCTTTGGCCAATCAAGGCTCTCACAGCAGTTCATGCTGCGATTAACCAAAGCATGCAGGTCAGGTGCATGCTTTGGCCAATCAGCAGCCATCAATGGGGGCACTTTGCAGTGCTCGAATTTGCCGTGAACGCCCCATCACCCCATATGTTCGGTTTGTCTACGAACAAACAAACACGAAATTCGAGACCATCCCTAACGCCAACCAAGAAAGGTGTCTCCTGTTTCTACAATCTATTCCAAAACAAGCTGTTATTTAAGAAATCTCCTACTGTTTTACAATGGGAGACAGACCTAGTTAGAAATTTCCCTACCTCCCAAAGGATGGGAGAATTCCAATCCATGTATCACTCAACACATTGTGTAAACCACTGGGAACTGGCATAAAAGATAACACTACAGTGGTATCTTACTCCATACCTATTGGCCCAATTCTCCTCCTTCAATTCCTCCTTGTGCTGGCACTAATGTGGCAAAATAGGTAATTTAATGCACATCTCATGGTCATGCAAAAACGTAACTGTTTTTTATTTTATTTCTGACATCATAGGCATTCTGGTGTGTCCTAACACCCCCTCTGCTCTTTGCATTGTTACCTTTGTCTGAAATACCTGGTTACCCTGCCCGTCCCCCTGCTTTCCTAATTCAAACTGACCATGCTAGACATAGAAGCACATCCTTCCCAGTGTGGTCAGTTTTCTGACTGTAGTGGGAGCACAGCCTGCCTGTCCTCCAATGGCCAAAATGTGTGCTGGCATGACCCCCTGCACAACTCTTCACTGAGAAGATCAGTGTACTGCTGTTTCTCTCCCTCTACTGACACACCTTGCAGTCTCCACCTCTCTAAGCCCCTTATGCAACTGAGAACAAAGGTCATGTAACCACTTTGCGGTTCATTGTGTCACCTGACTGTTTATGGGAAAATAAACAGCTTTATTATACTGCAAATTTGAAAGAACATATAATAGTTTCACCTGCCTGACTAGGCAGTGTGGCAGAGGTGTGTGAATGACAAGGCTAGTTAAAGAAAATGTCCTTTGGTCTGTAAAATAGATCACGTGTTGGATATTCTAATAATGTCCTCTGCCCGGGCCTTAGGAGGTAAGATACTGTAATAAAACAAATGTGGACAATTCAGTGATTGATCTTTATAGGAGTTTGCTTTTAGCTACACGAGTGACAAATACAGATATTGTATATCTGTTTGCATACTGTAACTCTAAAATGTGGGATATTTAACTTCTTAGCTAGGCAAAATACTTTAGACAAATGCATTAGGTTAGTAGCATGGCTTTAAATTGTTCCCATATTTCTCTTTAAGCATAGACTTTCTCTTAGAAGATCTATTGCTTAAAAAAAGCAGATGTATATTCACAAGCTGGATTGGTGCAGATACATACATATGTATCTCCTTCACTATATGGCAAATTACCATAGGAAACCAATTAAATAAACATTCTATAAATCTTCCCCTGCACTTTACAAATGCAGTGCGTCTATGAATTATGAAACAGTATTGGCAGCAATAGCTGAATCAAACTAAATTTCTATGGTATCAGCAGGAAAACAATAAATTTAAATGACTCAGCTTCTGAAGTAGAAAGGGAATATTTTTTCTGAGTTGGAATATTGTTATTGTGGAAACAGATCTCCCCTTTTAAAGGCAATTTAGTTACATTTTCCTCTTAGAAGACTTTAGCAGAATACATTATCAATA
The DNA here is from genome assembly GCA_037952925.1 of Lithobates clamitans. Lineage (NCBI taxonomy): Eukaryota > Metazoa > Chordata > Amphibia > Anura > Ranidae > Lithobates > Lithobates clamitans. The sequence continues at coordinate 2,040,895 of JBBGZY010000821.1, forward strand.
CTTTTAGTTTTATGGAAAAATCAGATAAAGAAATCCTACATTGTGTGTAGGGATGGAGAAGGGGTTTGAGAAATATTGTACACAATATCAATTGAGTAGGTTACATACAGTTGTGCTCAAAAGTTTGCATACCCCGGCAGAAATTGTGAAATTTTGGCATTGATTTTGAAAATATGACTGATCATGCCAAAGACTGTCTTTTATTTAGGGATAGCAATCACATAAAACCATTTATTATCACATAGTTTTTGAAGACCTTTTTAAATCATAACGATAACAGAAATCACCCAAATGGCCCTGATAAAAAGTTGACATACCCTGGAATGTTTGGCCTTGGTACAGACACAAAAGGTGGCACAAAGGTTAAAATGGCAATAAAGGTTAATTTCCCACATTTGTGTTTTTTTAAATCACAATTAGTGTCTGTGTATAAATAGTCAATTAGTGTGTTAGCTCTCACATGGGTGCACCAAGCAGGCTAGACACTGACCTTGGCTCGGTATCAAAAGAGCCCCTAATTTTCCACTTCTTAATAAGTGAATAAACAGTCCTGACTGGCATATTCAAGGCTTTGGATATATTTTTATATCCTTCTCCATCTTTGTAAAGTTTCATTACATTGTTACACAGGTCTTTTGACTGTTCTTTTCTACTGCCTCATAGCTCTAGCCTGCTTAGTGCATCCATGTGAGAGCTAACAAACTCATTAACTATTTATACACAAACACTAATTATGATTTAAAAAGCCACAAACGTGTGAAATTAACCGTTAATGGCCATTTTAACCTTTGTGTGCCATCTTCTTTGTACCAAAGCCGAACAATCCAGGGTATGTAAACTTTTTATCAGGGCCATTTGGATGATTTCTGTTATCATTATGATTTAAAAAGGTCTGTGATAATAAATGGCTTTATGTGATTGCTATCCTTAAATACAAGACAGTCTTTTGGCATGAACAGTCATATTTTCAAAATATATATGCCAGAATTTCACAATTTCTGCCAGGGTATGCAAACTTTTGGCACGACTGTACATCTGATATAGATTGTGATATGGAATTAGAATACAGCATAAGAAGATCTTAATTATAACCAGCTGCCCATCGTTGCTGGATGTTTTTTTATACATTTTCTTTGCTATTTAAAAAACAGCCTCTGTACCTGTACATAGGTCGATGTAAACTGTGGTCTGGGGAGTGCCTTAGGGCAATCAACATCAGTTTCTATTTAGTAAAGGCTTCATTGCATTATCTGACCAGTACTCTTGTTGTAAATACAAAACTACACAGGGTAATATAAAATATAGAACAATGTTATTTACTTGCATCACCCTATATTTCATAATATACATAGCAGATAACAACATGGACATTTCAGAGCATCAGCACAGCTACACTTAGGTATGGAAAGCTTTTCCTAACAAATTAATATAAGTTAAATTTTTATTGTACCCTAAAATCTGGCAACATATCCTAGAGATAGTGTCGAATAGATGAACTTTTCACAAATATGACTACATATACATATTTAAGTAGAATCACACAGCACACAATAGAAGCAATTGTATAATGTGATTATTACACATTGACAGATATACGGTATATACTGACTGATGCTGTTACCATGTAACTTTATATACCACTGATAGCTGGATAAACAATTGTTGTCCTTTGGAGTTATCAGCTCACAAGGTACAGTTACATTGGCAGATTAGGCCTAATCTGCCTTTAAATCAGTCTGTATTTGGATGCTTGAATACAGCTAGACATTTGGAATCATTAATTATACTATCATGATTTCCATTTCATCACTGGTTGTACGTAGTGATATGTCATCGCACATCTGTGATATTTAACCGGAATGGAAATTAGATAGAAGACAATAGAGATGTACAACACTCTTGCAGGCAGCTTCATGTCCCAGGTGAGAATTTGCAATGTGAACAAATCTTAAATGTTCTGTGTTTCCTTGGTAACAGATCCAACATATAAATGCTATAGAAAACAGAGGAACATAATTCATCCATCACTGTAACTTGTGGAGGCAGAGAACACAATTATAAATGTCTATCCATCTGCTACATGAAATCTGTCCATAAGATGTTAATGCTATTTGCTAATGTAGTCTGGAAGACCAGTGCAAATCAAATGATTTAGTAGCGCTATATGAAACACCATGAAAATACATAAGGAACATTTTCTGTACTTATAGGACAATCATAAAATACAAAAGAAAGAATGAACAGAAAAGATAAGACAAAAAGGAGACAAATTAATATGAAAGAGACAGAGGCAGAAATAAAAAAAAGGTTGTTTCTGACCTAATCAAGCAGTAAGGCAGTAAGTTAGTATAGAGAAGGCACAACGCACATTCTTAGATAAAAAAGAATAAGCACAAGTGATACTGTACGTCGGTGCTGTAACCACTAAACAGGCTTTCCTTACCAAACCCCAAAAAATGAATACATGGTTTTTGAATAAGAGTCAGCGCATCTAGTATTTGCTATTCAAATGCTACAATATAAAATATTATAAGCATAACAGCAAGAAATCAAATATACATATATACATTTGTGAATAAAGGTTCTCCATCCCACATCCACTGTACTAGACAGGAGAAAAACTAGTGCATAGATTGCAGCTAAAGTTTAAAATAAAGTAAATGGGAAAAAAAGATCATGCATATATACATACAAGGAAAGTTCCCCTCCATATTTTTCTTTTTTTTAGTAATTTGAGAAAGACTGGCTGAGCTCTATAAAAACATTGAGAACAAAATGCTGTTTCTTTGATTTATCTGCATTGCAAGACCTGTGAGTGCCTCTATACCTTTCTTGGATTTGTATGGATATTCCTTTGTGAGTGAGTACTCAGGCATTTACCACACAGAGAGTGTGGTGGCTACCCTTGGGGCTATATAAATACTACTATAGTGGGGACAATATATTGCAACATTTGAATTGCAACTGCTTAGTAAGGCAGTAAGTACAATAGTGTAGAAGGAGAAGATATTTAAATAAGAAGGAACAGAAAACATTTTACATAAATTCTTTCAAAGGTCTTTGCAGTTCAAAGGTTCTATCTTACTATATGAGTGTTATAGTAAAAACACTATTTGTGAATAATATTCTATTTCACTTCATAATGACATTGTCTCCTTGTCAATATGGTCTGTGTTCCCCTTTTGGGCCAGTAAGCAGTGAAGCACCTGCATTGGACACATTAGTAAAGGAAGTGGGGGGGGGGGGACGTGTTGACTTCCGGTATGTGAGCAGCGTTTCTTCTGAGCTCCGAGCCGCGCTGAAATCCTTCAGTATCCTGTACAGCCATACATCGAAATTTTTAGAAGGCAACCACATAGACGAGTCGAGGAACACCCAGGGCACACGATTATGGTCAAATACGGGCCAAGTGTGGACCCGTCGCCCGCGGAAAGGCTTGCTCGGTTTGCCCACGAGACTGGCCAAGATGGCGCCGGACACATGGAGGATAGGCCGCGTGCATCTGCTGCTGCTGTCTAGCCCTGGGCAGAGGGGGAGGCAGGCTGGGTGGATGCTACAGACCCCTTAGCAATCCCGGTCCCACCTTCAGATGAGGAGGCCACGGGCTCAGGCTCCCAGGTGGGAGAACCATCGCTGTCCCAAATCATGGAGACCATTAAAAGCTGCCATTCATCCCTGACGGCCCAAATAGAAACTATCCGGGTGGACTTCGCCCTAGTAAAAGATGATATTCACAAAATTAGGAACCGTGTCACCACAGCTGAACACCACATTAGTGTGGTTGAGGATGATTTGACCCCGCTCATGGTGACGGTCCAGGAGGTGGTGGCGGACAAAAAGTCCCAGGAAGCCAAGCTCGGAGACATCAAAGACAGACTGCGCAGGAATAACCTGCATTTCCTGGGATTCCTGGAGGGCACGGAGGGGAAACACCCAGAGGAATTCCTAATGACCTGGATTAAACAGACCTTTGGAGCTGATTCCTTTTCCCACTTGTTTGCCATTGAGAGAGTGCATTGGGTGCCGCTGAGAGCCCCACGGCCAGGCCAGTTTCCCAGACCCATGCCTGCCCGGTTTCTATACTTTAGGGACAAAGGAACTATCCTTTATAAAGCTTGCAATATGTAGGAATTACTTTACAATAATAATCGCATAACTATCTTCTCAGATTTTTCAGCGGCTACGCAGAAGCAAAGAGCAGTGTTCCAGAGTGTGAAACAACGCCTGCGTGAGCATAGCCTACCATACAGTATGCTATATCCAGCAAAGCTTGGGGTGGTTCACAAGGGAAAAGTGCAATTCTTTACCTCTACTAAAGAAGCTAACAGATGGCTGGAATCACTGAGTAGTGATTGACATGGCAGGCACTGTGCTACAGGAATCCTTACTGGTTCCCTGTTTGGAACTTTTAAAGTCTCCTGATGTGCCTTACCTATGAATAAAGGCTCCTGAATAATAATAATGCACTGTTGTATGGCTGCAATGAATAATTCTCCTGTCAAGCGGAGCACGTTTTGCTCAGCAGTTCACCAAGTTATCACCCTTCCCCTTTCTATCTGGCTGGATAAGGAAGGACTCTCCCCGATAGGGTGACACTGATGTTGTTGTTTGGGGAAGAGGCCTGTAGTATGTTGGGAACTGTGGGCAGGGAGGGGGGGGTTTGTGTTCCTATGTTTCGGATCACTACTTACCAATTTGGGGACTCAAGTACTCTTTTTTTTGCTTTTTATTTCCTTTTCTATGTCTCTCAAGCTGTTGAAATTCCACTATCTAACTATGCAGCTACCTATGTTAAGCTGACAACAACTGCCATTGTATGTTACCCACCTAGTGGGCTGGTATATGTATTGCTGTCTGTGCTCCAAAGGAGCCCTCTGCCATTGCCCCGCTATGGCGGGCCCCACAATATAAACGCCTTTCCCTATGACACCAACGCTAAATACTCTTAAACTTTTGTCCTGGAATGTAAGAGGCCTTAACTACAGAATTAAAAGGGCATTAGTCTTTAACTATATTCAGAAGCATAATCCTCATGTATTTTTCCTACAGGAAACGCATCTGGTAGGCTCTAAAACCATGGCTCTTCGGAGAGCATTTGTAAAATATGCATTTCATTCAACTTACTCTTATTATGCAAGAGGAGTATTCCTCTTGGTAACAAAATCCTTATATGTGCCCTGGAGGAGGTTGTAACGGACCCCTTTGGAAGATTTGTAATAGTGATCCTCATCATAGATAATACCGCCACACACTTGTGGCGATTTACATACCACCACCATTTACAATTGCGTTGTGGGTTACAGTGATGGCAAAGGTACTCCAGGTAGCTAAAGGCCCAATTATTATAGCGGGAGATCTAAATGCAGTACTGTCCCCAGATATGGATAGATTCCAGGCGGTCTCTAAATGTGCCCCACCGTTGGCCGCATGTGCGGAACAGTATGGTCTGGGGGAGGCGTGGCGCTGGAAGAACGCTGATGCGAGAGAGTATTAATGTTTCTCCTCCTCATATAACACCTTATCCAGATTAGATATGTGTTTTGTGACTAGGGAGGTGTTGCCGAGAGGAGATCCAGGGCAAAAGTAAAGTTTGGAGACATCTAAGATTGCTACACAGTGGCAGATACTGTGACTGCCTGCACCCCTGCAGGGGAAAGAAAATCTGGTGAGTGCAAGCAGTATCAGAGCATGCAGATAAGGCACTAATTAAAGAGCCAGCACCTGGATAAGAAGTTTTCCCACAGAAATCTGATTCTCAGAGATTGAACATCCTAAAATACTCCAAAAAGAACTTTTTTCCACAAATGGAATTTTTACTATCCAATAATACTGGTTAAACACATTAGTCACCTTTTATATTGGACATTTAGTATGGTTTTGTATGATCTAGCACCAGTCACTTTATGGCATTTATAGCACTGGATATTTTGTATGATTTTGTATGATTTAGCACCAGTCACCTTATGACATTTACAGCACTGGTTTTGCACAAATGCACTTTGTGAAAATAATTGAAGCATTTTATGTTGGAATTTCACCTTTATTACAATGTGATTATTAATTACCGAGTACTAGTCGCAGATTTCAGATCTAAAATATTCACGTTATTTTGGTACATAAAAGTTTTTTGTATTTTTTTGTATTTTTTGTAATTTTTAGAAGCAATATCCTAGGTTTAAAGGAATTATGTACACCAGGTATTATATAGAGGAATTCTTTACTAACAGAAAAAAATATTTCTAACCCCACAAGGGCAGCACCATAACTACTCCTGCTTTTTAACAATTTCTAATACACTCCACTTAGGTGGTATTGTATCTGTAGAGGCAGCAGCCCCATACCCTAACAACACCCAACCACTGTGCGGGTTTACCCCATATATCTATCCTGTTGCCGAGGGTGGCTGATGTAAGATATCTCCCAAGGGCCATATCAGATCACTCCCCCTGTTATTTTCCATGAACATGGGCTGATAACACAGTTATACACTGTGGAGACTGAGCCCATTATGGTTAAAAGAGGAGTGTTTTGAGAGGTCAAGAGCCATTGATATTACAAACTTCTGGTCAGTAAACAAAGGCTAGGTTCCCTTTGGTAGCACCTGGGATGCTTTTAAAGCCACTCTCCGGGGGTCCATTTCTGGGTTAATTAAAAAACTCAGGTCTGATAAAGAATGGAAGGTTAAAGAACGTGAGCAGGTCGCTACAGAAGCGGAAGTAGAATATATTCATAATCCTACCTCTACCAACCTTGGGGTATGGATGGATAAGGCCCACCAGCTGGACCTAGTGTTGGTTGAGAAGACTCAAAACAAGCTGCTGTACCAGTCGCAGCGTATCTTCGAGTTTGATGATAAGAACAGTAAATTAATAACATATTTGGATCACTCACAGCAAGCACCAGCTTCCATTCCCCGAATTTTTTAATGAACAACGCACTCTTTGCACCAAACGTGAACATATAGCTTTTGTTGAATTCTATTGAGATCTATACAAATCCAGGGTGGACTACGCAGAGGAGGAGGTCTGTCAATTTCTGGCACCGATTCCTCTCCGGAAACTCCCCTGGGATGTGGCAGAGGACTTGGACCTCCCCTTTAGCACTGACGACATTATGTCCTCAATACTCTCTTTGAACCCAAATAAAACCCCTGGTCTGGATGGATAACTGGCTGAGTGGTACAGTGCCTATAAGGAGTTTCTGGCACCAAAAATATTGGAGGTATATAGTGATGCACTAGAGAAGGGTGAATTTAGGTAAATCTAAATATATGAAGATATGTTCTTGGAATGTAAGGGGGGTGAAAGATGTATGTAAGAAACAAGCTATTTTTTCCATGGCCAGAACAAGGGATGTCAGGATACTCTGTCTCCAGGAGACCCACCTAGACAAAGACACAGTGAATACTCTGAGGAACAGGAACTATCAAGAGCAGTATCACTCAACTCATACCTCGTACTCAAGGGGAGTGAGTGTACTGATAAATACTGGGTTGGTTTTCTCCTGCAGACAGAGTAAACTGGATAAGTACGGTCGATATGTTTTTCTCTACTGTAATATTGAGGGGCGGGATTGTATTCTTGCAAGTGTGTATATTCCTCCACCATTCAAAAGAGAAATACTTAGCAAATTGATAAGCTTCATAGCGGACAAACCTGGGGTACCGGTTATAGTGACGGGGGACTTTAATACGGTTATGGACAACTGCGTAGACAGATTCCCGACAAAGGGGACCCCTGGAGGATTATCTAAGGGCCCACTTTCCCAATTTTGTGAGGAAGTGGGATGGGTGGATACCTGGAGGAAGTGGCATCCGAGCGAGAGGCAATATTCATGCCACTCGAAGACGCATGCAACTTTATCCAGGATTGATCTAGTGCTCTGTAATGAGGAAGCCCTGAGGACAATGGGTAGAATAGATTACGAACCAAGGGGGATCTCAGACCACTCTCCACTGGTTTTTTCAGTCAGAATGGGGTGGAGCGCTGGAAGGGGGGAGTGGAGACTGAACCCCTTTTGGCTTGAAATAATTGAGGATGATGAGGCGATAACCGGCTGTTTGGAGGAATTTATAAATATGAATTCAGGATCTACCTCGCTAGGTATAACCTGGGATGCCTTGAAGGCGTTCCTTAGAGGGGTCTTTATTCAGAAAATCTCCTATGCCAAAAAGAAAATAAGGGCCAAGGAACATGGAATAAGAGAAAAGGTGAGGGTGGCAGAAGGGAGGTATCTAGAGGAGCCAACTACAGCTAGGTATGAGGCTTGGGTAGAACGCCAGGAAGAATACAAGAAATTAGTACTAGAGAAAGAAGAAAGGAGCAGAATGTTTCAGAAACAGAAATTCTTTTGTGAAGGGGAATCAGTGGGTAGTACTTTGGCACTGATAGCTAGGGCAAATGGCCCCTCATCCACTATAGCAGAAATATGGGATAAGGACGGGAACACCATTAGAACTACCCCTGGTATAGTGGAAGTGTTTAAAGATTACTATGAGGGTCTGTATGGGGCCCCACAGTCGGATGTAGAGGGGGAGATGTGGGAGTTCTTTGAGAAATTGAAAATAACCCCGTTATCCAGTGAGGAAAGAGATGCTCTGGAAGCTCCATTGACGCTGGTGGAGTTGCAGGGGGTGGTAAAGGAAATGGCGAATCAAAAATCGCCAGGACCGGACGGTTTGCCCCTAGAAACGTATAAGAGATACGGGAATGTCTTGTTGCCAAAATTATTGGAAGTTTTGAACGGAGCCGTAGTGGAGGGCGGATTGCCTATGTCTATGACAGAAGCCACTATTGTAATCTTGTTAAAGGAAGGGAAGAACCCGTTAGATGTAGCCTCATATAGACCCATCTCACTTCTATGCACAGACATTAAGATTCTGGCAAAAACCTTGGCTAACAGGTTAAAAAAGATAATTGCGAAAGTAATCCACTTAGACCAAACCGGCTTCATACCGGATAGATCGGTGAATATGAATATTAGAAGATTGTACAGTAATATACAAGTACCTACGGAAAAAGATGGGAATAGAGCTATACTATCACTAGATGCGGTCAAGGCATTTGATTGCCTTGAGTGGCATTATCTGTGGAAAGTACTGGCAGAGTTCAAATTTGGCCCTAATTTTGTGAAATGGTTGAGTCTCTTATATGATAAACCAAGAGCCAGGGTTAAGGTGAACGGTGAGTGCTCCGGGTGGTTTCAGCTTGGGAGGGGGACGAGACAGGGGTGCCCACTGTCGCCCCTGCTCTTCGCCCTTGCATTGGAACCTCTGGCGGTCTCCCTAAGAATGTCGCAAGAAGTGCAGGGTTTTAAAAGAAAGGGCGCAGAGGAGAAAGTCGCAATGTATGCGGATGATATTCTGCTGTTCCTGGAAGATACACAAGCTTCCCTGCTAGGGGCTATGAAACTGATTAAAGATTTTGGGCGCTTTTCGGGTTTAAGAATTAACTGGGAAAAATCGGCTCTCTTACCGATAGACCCCCTGGTTAATCCACTCCCAGGACAGGTGAATACCCTAAAAATCGTAAACCAAATGAGATACTTGGGGGTAAACATAACCAAAGACCCAGGGCAGTATATAGCTGGTAATGTGGTACCATTAATGGCAAAGTTAAAACAAAAGAGCCGGGTGTGGGGCGGCCTTCCTCTCTCGGTCGCCGGCAGATGCAATCTTATCAAAATGATATGGATGCCGCAAATTTTGTTTGTGCTACACAACTCTCCTGTCTGGATCCCGAGGCACTGGTTTGGGAGGCTGGATAGTTTGTTTAGGGAATTAATTTGGAAGAATGGAGTGGCAAGAATTGGTTTGAGAGCGCTGCGGCGGTCGAGAGAGGAGGGGGGCCTGGCGCTACCGGACCCCTGGAGCTACTTTCTGGCAGCCCAGATCCAGTTTTTGAGAGGCAGCAATTTGGTGGAAGAAAGGGCAGGAAGAAAGAGTGTATGGTTGTATAATAGCAGTCATGATACAGAGGTGGAGGCAGTGGAAGCTGAACTTTTTGGATATAGCTGCCCAACAACTCAGCTAATGATTAAATGCTGGAAGTCGGTAAAGGCGGTATTGGGATATACAGGGTACTCCGAGTTTTCCCCGATATGGAACAACAAAAATCTGAAAGAGTTCAGGGTGATGGGGAGAATAGAAGAATGGGAGAGGAGAGGTATCCATTGTTTGAGGCAACTGTACAGGGCAGGAAGGTTAAAAACGTTCCAAGAGATAAAAGAGGAATTTGCAGTGCCCAACAGATTACTTTTTAGTTACTTGCAAGTAAGGCACGCCCTTGAGGTACAATTCAGTGGTAAGATGATAGAGTGGAGCGAAATGCCCTTGCTAAGGAATCTGGTAAATACTAAGGGGTCTAAAGGGCTGATCTCACAAATGTATAATAGTATAAACAAGGCGGGGCAAGAAGGGGGGGTGGAACCCAGGAAGAGAGCTAAATGGGAGGAAGAGGTTGGCACAATAACGGAGGAACAATGGAAATTTATTTTAGCATTAGGGCCAAGGATATCTCTATCACCGTCACAGGGAGTCTCTTATTTATTTTTGATTTATAGACTTTATTATACTCCAGAGAAACTATTTAGGTTTGGTAAGAGGCAGGATGCGAAATGTCAGCGGTGTGGAGAGGAAAAAGGAGACCTCGTACATATGTTTTGGCGATGTCCCAAGTTATACAGATATTGGGATAAGCTAGTGGAGGAAATCAATGGAATATTTGGGTCCGCATTAGAAAGGGAGGGCAGAATCTGTCTGTTGAGTTTGCTGGAGGAAAATGATATGCCGAGGGACACCCAGACCGCCATTATAAGATGCCTGTTTCAGGCAAGGAAAATTATAGCACGAAAGTGGCAGGCAAAAGAACCCCCAACAGTAGAAGAATGGAGAAAGGAGGTCAAGGATTTGGTTACGAAAGAGGAATATTGGTATAGGAAAAGAGGCACTTTAATGAAATACAAAAACATATGGAAGTTATGGCTCGAGCATGAATGGGTTGGATAGATGGAAGTATATGTGGTGGAATGGGTGGCGTGCGTATGGGATAAGAGGTGGGTGGAGGGGAATGGAGGGATGGGGGGGGGGGTATGAGGGGAAAATGGAGGTTTAAAAGGCTTGGGGATATTATTAAAAGATTGAATATTTATATATGGTCCTTATACGATCCGCTCGCTCGGAAGAAAATGGTGCTTTATTTTTAATTGTTATCTATGAAGTTTAGGCTCAAATAAAAATTAAACAATATATCAGCCACAATGATGTGAAAAAAATAGAGACGGGAAAAATTTTGATTTTCAAAGTTGATACGACTTCTCTTAAAATAAATTTCGCTGATGTGGCAAAAAAAAAAAAAAAAAAAAAAAAAAAAAAAAAAAAAAAAAAAAAAAAAAAAAAGAGAAGGGAGTGCTCCCAGATTCTCTGAGGGAGGCACTGAATATACTGATCCCCAAGCCCCACAAAGACCATGACTACTGCGAATCATATAGGCCCATATCACTGATTAATGTGGATGCAAAAATTTTAGCTAATATTCTAGCCAAGCGAATAAATAAGATGATAGTGTCTATTATCCATTCAGACCCGACAGGTTTCATCCCAATGAGATCTATGGCTATAAATTTGAGGAGGCTCTTCACGGTGTTACAGTCTGACGATCCCACCCTGGATAGCAGAGTTGTGGTGTCATTGGACACCCATAAGGCCTTTGACTCTATTGAATGGCCCTATCTTTGGGCAGTTCTTGAATGGTTCAGCTTTGGTCCCAAATTCATAGCTTGGGTGAAATTATTGTATGCTAAACCCCTAGCATGGCTGAGGGTTAATATTATTGTAACAGATACCTTCTAAATAGCTAAGGGCACTCGGCACCTAATGATGTCCCATTACAAATAGTTTCCCGATTCCGATACCTCAGGGTTGAGGTCCAGCTACCAGCGAACATATATATTAAAAACAACCTACATCCTCTTGTGGTACATCTGAAGGATAACTTGCAGACCTAGTTTAAGCTGCCCCTCAACCTCCTGGGCTGAATCAATATATGTGTTATGGCATGCATCAACCTATGTCCCCAAAAAAATATTTATGGAAATGAACACTTTACTATCCTCATTCCTCAAGGGCCCTAGACCACCTAGAGTATCCCTAGACACATTGTTTTTATCCAAGCTATCAAAAGTGGATAACTTTATTTACAATGTTGAGTTTGGCTAGTTTTTCTTGTTTTTCTTTTTTGTTCTTATTTTACATGCTACATAGTCAGGGGAAGTCCCCTGGAAATAAAGGAGGTTGGAATAAACAATGCTGAATATACAGAATGCTAGTAATGTATATACTGTTGCTTAGCCGCTAATCCTTTCAAATATGTATGTTACTGTCTCTTCACTTGATGGATGTTATCTTCTGTAACAAGGATGTTTTGAATACTTTCTTACCTGAAAAATCATCCTTATGACCCTTATTTCTGTGCCCAGACACTTAGCATTTGTTCCAATTTGAAAACTGTACTAATAACTGTGTAATTCCTCTACCTCTTTGGCCCTGACTTCAACCTTCTGTATCTTTCTAGTGTGTAGCCTGCTGTTTTGCTAGTACAAAGTGCCATCCTATTTCCATTGGTCACAGTATTCTGACCACTGGCAAGACAGGGAAGCGTATATTAAATCTTCTGTACTATAGAAAGTAGGGATTCAGCGGGGCATGCAGAGAATGTGGGCCACAGCTACAAGCTATAGTACAATATTCATAGCAAGGAGCACAGAAATCTATTGCTCTATGTGGAGAAATATATATATATACATATATATATATATATATATATATATATATATATATATATATATATATATATATATATATATATATATATATATAATGCACATATATACAGTATCTCACAAAAGTAAGTACACCCCTCACATTTCTGTAAATATTTTATTATATCTTTTCATGTGACAACACTGAAGAAATGACACTTTGCTACAATGTAAAGTAGTGAGTGTATAGCTTGTATAACAGTGTAAATTTGTGGTCCCCTCAAAATAACTCAACACACAGCCATTAATGTCTAAACCACTGGCAACAAAATTGAGTACACCCCTAAGTGAAAATGTCCAAATTGGGCCCAATTATCCATTTTCCCTCCCCGGTGTCATGTGACTCATTAGTGTTACAGGATTTTGAGGTGTGAACAGGGAGCAGGTATGTTAAATTTGGTGTTATCACTCTCACTCTCTCATACTGGTCACTGGAAGTTCAACATGGCACCTCATGGCAAAGAACTCTCTGAGGATCTGAAAAAAAGGAGTGTTGCTCTAAATAAAGATGGCCTAGGCTATAAGAAGATTGCCAAGACCCTGAAACTGAGCTGCAGCACGGTGGCCAAGACCATACAGTGGTTTAAGAGGACAGGTTCCACTCAGAACAGGCCTTGCCATGGTCGACCAAATGAGTGCATGTGCTCAGCATCATATCCAGAGGTTGTCTTTGGGAAAAAGACGTATGAGTGCTGCCAGCTTTGCTGCAGAGGTTGAAGGGGTGGGGGGTCAGCCTGTCAGTGAACAGGCCATACTCCGCACACTGCATCAAATTGGTCTGCATGGCTGTCGTCCCAGAAGGAAGCCTCTTCTAAAGATGATGCACAAAAAAGCCTGCAAACAGTATGCTGAACACAAGCAGACTAAGGACATGGATTACTGGAACCATGCCCTGTAGTCTGATGAGACCAAGATAAACTTATTTGGTTCAGATGGTGTCAAGTGAAGTGTGTGTGGCAGCAACCAGGTGAGGAGTAAGACAAGTGTGTCTTTCATACAGTCAAGCATGGTGGTGGGAGTGTTATGGTTTGGAGCTGCATGAGTGCTGCCAGCACTGGGGTACTACAGTTCATTAAGGGAACCATGAATGCCAACATGTACTGTGACATACTGAAGCAAAGCATGATCCCTTCCCTTTGGAGATTGGACCGCAGGGCAGTATTCCAACATGGTAATGACCCCAAACACACCCCCAAGACGACCACTGTCTTGCTAAAGAAGCTGAAGGTAAAGGTGATGGACCTGCTAAGCATGTCTCCAGACCTAAACCCTATTGAGCATCTGTGGGGCATCCTCAAACGGAAGGTTTAGGAGCGCAAGGTCTCTAACATCCACCAGCTCCGTGATGTCGTCATGGAGGTGTGGAAGAGGACTCCAGTGGCAACCTGTAAAGCTCTGGTGAACTCCATGCCCAATTGAGTTAAGGCAGTACTGGAAAATAATGGTGGCCCCACAAAGTATTGACACTTTGGTCCCAATTTGGACCTTTTCACTTAGGGGTGTACTCACTTTTGTTGCCAGGGGTTTTGACTATAATGGCTGTGCGTTGAGTTATTTTGAGGGGACAGCAAATTTACACTGTTATACAAGCTGTACACACTATTTTACATTGTAGCAAGGTGTAATTTCTTCAGTGTTGTCACATGAAAAGATATAATAAAATATTTACAAAAATGTGAGGGGTGTACTCACTTTTGTGAGATACTGTATCTATATATTCCTTATATTCCTTATCAATTTGTATTTTTACCTGCCCATGTGAACTCTTCCCTTTTTTGTTAGTTTCAAAAAGATCAGAGTAGCTGCCCTTATTGCCTTTTGGGATTTGGTGCAAACACACACTGGAAATCTTAAGTTGCCTTGCAAAAGCTATGTCTATGAGTTTGGTGCAGTGCCGGTCATCTAGAGATCAGGGCTAATATGCTAAATTGTGCCCCCCCAAGATGTATGAGCATTACGTGCCAACAAAAATCCTCCCCAAAAATTGAGTAACAATCTGTATACCTCCCCAGAAAAAAATCCCCCTTTCTAGCACAAATCCACTACCTCTGAAATTTCCCCTCCGAGCACAAGTCCCCCCCACTCCAAATCTCCACTCCCAGCACAAATTCCATTCCCCCAATCCCGCATCATAGCACAACCCCCCCCCAATTCCCCCTCCTAGCACAAGAAGCCCCCCCAATCATCCCTACTAGCACACATCGCCCTCCCAAAAAAATTTCCCCCTTCCAACACAAATCCCCTACTCCCAATCTACTTATCGTGCCCCCGCACCTCACATGATACCCCAGTGCCCAGGGCAGCTTCCCTCCTGCCCACCCCTTGTCCCAGCCCTGGTTTGGTGTGTTACTGTACCTAAAGAGGAAAGGTCTGCCACAAGGTGAGCCTGCTTTATGTTTATGCATTGCAGTACTGTATATGTCCCATAGTTGAGAATAGAGATAGTGCAGAGTTAAGGACCACACTTATCAGAAGTGCCTTGATGCAGCAGTATGGTTTTCATATGCATTGCAAATGTATGCAAACCTTTGTTTTTAACTAAAGTAGTTGAAATAGTTTAGTTAGGTTGAATATGTCACAGAATATGTGGACCTGGAAAGGATGTGGGGCTCACTTTGGCATGTTTTCCTTTGTGATTGGTCTTGTCCATGGATAGGATTAGTAGTCTGTGCCTGTGATCTATTGAGAGACTGCTGTTGAACCTGGATGGGTGAGAGTCAGCTGTCTTTTTCATCCTTTCAACGGGAGGACTGTCTGGAATTTTTTGTAGGATGCTGACTCGAGAGGAGGACCTTTTGCTGGCCCTAGTGGGACTGCTATAGACCCAGAAACCAACTACAGTGGTGAGAGGTCTCTTACCCACTGTGAGGAAAATGGCTCACACCATGGGCTTGACTTACTAAAGGCAAATAAGATGTTTACTATGCAAGGGAATTTGCCCCAGAGCTTAGTGAGTGTGGTGAAGAATCACATGCAAGAAAATAAAAAATATAAATAGCATGTATGCTTCTACATGATGGGAAGTTGGCAGAACTTCTCTTCATTCACTGAGCTCTAGGGGCATATTCCCTTGCAACAGCCTGTTTGCCTGTAATAAATCAAACCCCATATATCGCAAGACCACCATACCCGGAATAACCAAAATTAGGTTCTGTGAAGTGCAATTAGGGATAGGTGAGACTGGGAATAGTGCAAAAAAGGCATGCCACAGGTAAGGTCTTTACAAATCCACTTTCTGTATATAGACATATGTTGAAAACAAATGACAATGTTAAAATGTAAGGTCTATCTTAGAGGTAACTTTTTATAGGCATAGTAACAGGACAGTTATGTCCTGTACACACTGTCGGATTTTCCAACGGAAAATGTGCGATCGGAGCTTGTTGTCGGAAATTCCGACCGTGTGTGGGCTCCATCGGACTTTTTCCATCGGAATTTCCGAAACACAAAGTTTGAGAGCAGGCTATAAAATTTTCCGACAACAAAATCCGTTCTCATAAATTCTGACCGTGTGTGGACAATCCCGACACACAAAGTGCCATGCATGCTCAGAATAAATTCAGAGACGAACTGCTCGGTCTGGTAAAATTAGCGTTCGTAATGGATATAGCACTTTCGTCACGCTGCAATGTTTTAAATTGTTTAATGCAGCAAATGGTAGAAGAATAAAGTTGTTTTGCTGCTCATATTCACACAGAGTTCTCACAAACTTCTTTCTTTATTATTTATCGAGATTTCATGAATATAATATTTTGATTAGTCACATCTCCTGATTTTTGTTTTTATGTTTTTAAATTTTGTATTTTATTTTTTTTGCTTTTTAAATCCTGATCTCCTGTTATTTTTTAAATTAATTTTTTTAAAACTCCAGAATAGTTTTGGGTGTGTTTTGTGTGTCAAGTTACCACAACACCATTATTATCTTGTATTATTTAATCTCAAGGAGATTGTTTGGTGTTGGTGTCTCTTGTTAATTTCACATTGTATTTTTGACATTGTATTTTTGAAATGTACCTGCCTCCTCACAAACAAACTGTCCTTTTTGAAGGAAAACACACATAGGCGAGTATTATTAAAAAAAACAAACATTTATTAAGGGGTCCTAACCAAAGAAAGAGGGAAGGCAATGCTGGAGAAACTGCAGAAATTGGTGAAGCCTTTGGTCCCCAGAGCACACATTAATTATTTTCAGGCAAAATTGGTGGTGTGAGGAGTCCATATATAAGGGAGTACAATCTGGTCCAGAAGTCCAAGAGATCATGAACAGCAGCAAATGACATACATGTCCCCAGGCTGTGGTCATACAAGAGCCTGCATCTTTTGTCAGACCAGACTGAACCCAGGCCATCACTTTCTTGTCTTCTTCCACTCTTCCTTCCACGCTATGTCTGTGGTGTTGGAGTTGTGGCAGGAGGAGGAGGATGATGTAACTCACACAGGTGGGTATTGGGTGTGATTTCGCCCCTCACCCCCTTAGTTAATGTTTTATAAAGGATTTCCTCACACATGAGGCGTTGGCCCTCCTGAGTGTCCTGCAGTTTTGTGGCAGCCATGCAGGCAAAGGCCTCTTCACGAGTGGGGGTGGCTCTGAGGGACGCAGAAGCCTCCTGAATCAGCCTGAGCGCTGACTCCTCCATGTTACTCCCCTTCCTGGGTCTTTTGTTTGGAAGGCACATAGTTTTAGTTTTTTCTTCATCAATCACACACAATTTTCATCTCATGACTGTTGCAAATTGAATGTTAACAAATATAAAAGCCTATCATTCTGAGCCCAGCATTTTTCATTCTTGTCCCAAATATTTTTGTCCACTACTGTCTATTGATATGTAAAACACTTTATTAAATCACCAATTAGTGATCAATAATAACATCTAGTAAACATCTTTATTTATTGACCAGAAATCTGTAGAACAATGCTATACCAGCCTCAGCTGGGGTGGAAGATAGGGTGGAAGGAAGAGTGGAAAGAAGGGTTGAGAGGGATTCCCTGACTTCAGTCTGGTCTGACAGAAATCGCAGTCTCTCATAGTACCACAGCCTGGGGACATAAACGTCATCTGCTGCAGATCCAGATCTCTGTGAGTCCCGGACCTTCTTGCGCTCCCTAAGATATGTGCTCCTCAGGCCACCAATTTTGGCTTTAAAATAGGGGATGGTTGCCGTGGGGACCACTGGCTTCACCAACTCCAGAAGTTTCTCCAGGGTTCCCTGCCTCTTTTGTTTATGATTATATTGTGGGTGTTTGAACTGCCACAGACAGGGCAGCTCCCTGTACTTGTCTATGAACAGGGGGAGGAAGTTGTGGTCATTGAAGTCATCCATTTTATCTGCAATACACAAGACAAACCCTAATGTCAAGCTAAAGTTTCCTAATCTTGTCCCAATATAGGCCTCAATCTATAAGCAGTATAGGCCCAAGCTTAAATGTTACCTTCATTATCATGATCGGTGCTTCCGATACTCCTTTCTCCACTCACAGATCATACGTACGACGCACGCATGTTACGCTTTACATACACTGCGCATGCGTGAAACTCCGCCCGCCCTTGACGTTCTTTCTAGTCTATTCCCCGCCCCTTCTCTTTCGGAGCAGTGGGGAAGAGCACATGGCGGAGACACAACAGGTGCGTGATAATTACAGCAACAAGGAGGAGGAGGAAAGCCCGGAGCCAGAAACGTCACGATCCCGGAGGAGAAGATTTAAGGCCTCACATATGGCCTTTGTTGAGATGGTGGAGATGGTGGACATATTGAAAAGGGCTGACTATGATGGGAAGTATGGACCTTACCCAAACCCAAATGTCAGAAAGGCCAAGATCATGACTAAAGTTGTGAAGAGTCTGCACAGGAATTTTGGGGTAAGAAATGAAACAAGATCCCCAAGTGGCAGACTTTTAAGGCACAAAATGGTAAAAGGTATATTCTAATATGAAAAGTATTTATTGAAATATGAAAAATACACAACATTTAATAAAAAAACATGTTGAGAATAAACATTCCAGTGTTGTCATACAAATCAGAATACATATAACGGACTAGTGTTTCCTGTACCCAACACGTTTCGGAGTGAAAATGTAATACTCCTTCTTCAGGGATATAGTTTAAACAAGAAACTCAGTATTATAGACTGGAAGTCACCATTGTTTAAAAACATAAAGGTGCCAAGAGGAGTTGTTTCCAAATGGCTTGAGCCACAGAGTTCAATATGTAGGCATACCTCAAGAACAGGAAAATTGGTCCTTTCCTGCTTTTCGGCCCCAGTGGGTCCTCTGGCTTCCCCTCCTCCGGGTTGGTGTTGTGTGCGCGCGGGGGAGCTGGACCAGCACATACGGGCCAGGCATTTTCCTGTTCTTGAGGTATGCCTGCATATTGAACTCTGTGGCTCAAGCAATTTGGAAACTAATCCTCTTGGCACCTTTATGTTTTTAAACAATTGTGACTTCCAGTCCATAATACTGAGTTTCTTGTTTAAACTATACTCCTGAAGAAGGAGAATTACATTTTCACTCCAAAACGCGTTGGGTACAGGAAACACTAGTCCGTTATATGTATTCTGATTTGTATGACAACACTGGAATGTTTATTCTCAACATGTTTTTTATTAAATGTTGTGTATTTTTCATATTTCAATAAATACTTTTCATATTAGAATATACCTTTTTACCATTTTGTGCCTTAAAAGTCCGCCACTTGGGGATCTTGTTTCATTTCTTGTAAACATTGGATGTGGCACAACTATATGCCCAATTGTAAACCGACTCACCCTCACTAGGAATTTTGGCGATCCAAGGATCAACTGAGGAAACGGTGGTCGGACCTCAAATTAAGGTCGCACGATCAGTATAGAAGGATCAGGAGAGTGCTGCAAAAAAGTAAATAGTTGTCCTGTGTTCCTATTCTTTATTTCTATTATGTTCATGCTGCTCCATGTGCTTTTCTTTACCGTTGTACAGTTTAAAATGGCAACTTTTATGTTCATGGACACATTATTCTTTCGTAGGAAACATTGTTCGTTCAGCCACTAAAACAGCATGTTTTGTCCAGATGCAGTTCAATACATTTTTTATGCCCTACTTCTCTTAAAATAGGTTTGTTGTCTAGATGGGTTTGTAAGTAGAATTAAATGCAAACTAGATTCTGTGTAAGGAGAGGACACTCAGCAGCTGTTTACACATCTGGACGCTGGAGCACTAGTGTGAGACACAAGAACACCCTTTTTATTAGGAGGCCCACACAGGTGCTCCAGTGTATACTATAGGGGTGTCTTCATCTGTGAAGCTTGCACAAAACAGGTAAGTATTCAAGCTTGACAAAGGACAAAAATATTTCTTCATCTTGGAACTCTGCCAAAACAGACAATTGTACCCCACTTCCAAGCAATGTTTCATATTCCTATTTCTGGCCTCAAATATCTGTGCTAAGTATACCTATTTTTTTCAGATAGGAGAGAAAAGACTCTGAGGACATCGCTCATCAGAGGAGACCACGGACCCCCCACCTTAGGAAGAAGGGGAAATCCCCCAAACCCAACCAGAGGAGGAGGAGGGAGATGTTATAGAAATTGTCACCACAACAGGTGAGTGTCTGCGACCACAGGCTCAGGTAAGAGATGGATGCCTGCATATTTGTAATACATGTTTTTTTCTTTTTTTTTTAGGTGATCATGATGTTGTGGAAGAGGAGTGTAATTTCACAAGTGAAAGTGCCCAGATCCTCATCGGGGAGATAATGGGGTTTAATAGGGATTTAGAAAACATTAAGCAAAACATCAATGATGTTAAAAACAAAATGAAGAACATCATTGATGTTTTAGGGAGAATATAAAACACCTAGAAATCCCTATTCCAGGTTTATTGTTGTTTTTATGACAAATTTTTGACATATTATAGAAAAGCCAAATTTTAAAGATACACACACTGTGTCAACATGTGCTATCTGCCATAACGGGAGATCAATGTATGCATTTTGTGGGTGCAACCCCTTCCTCAATAATAAAGTAGCTGAGAGGAAGGGGTTGCACCCACAAAACATGTCCATTGATCCCCCATGAAGGCAGCTAGCACATGTTGACATTAGGCAATTTGTGTGCATCTTCAAAATTTGGCTTTTCCAGGGTTGACATCACCCCATTTGCTGAACGCAATATCAAACACAGTTTATAAATACTCATGTCTGATATTGCCTTCACTTTCTATAAAAGTTGAACTTTGTAAGTTCCAGAGTTGTGTATTTTTTTATTGTTTAAAACATGCCTGTTTTACCTTAAAAGGCAATTTCTACTTATTATTAATGTGACCTCAAAAATTGTTATACAGCAAACATGTTGGTTTGTTCAAAAACCCTTTTAGAAATGCACATGTGATTGTGCTTTGATTAAAAAGATTGATAATCAACAATGTGTGGCTTCTTTTTTCAATGCTCAAAAGCAGTTTTTGGAGTATAAAGTTGTTGTTTTCAGTGACAATGGGGGTTATTTACTAAAGGCAAATCCAGTTTGCACTACAAGTGCAGTCTCAAGTGCACTTGTAGTGCAAAGTGTATTTTCCTTTAGTAAATAACACCCAACAGTGCTTTCTAATTTTACACAATCACGCCATTTTCAGGACTCCTCAAATTTCGGTCATGGTCAGCTAAACGAAAGCCAAGCAGTAAATCAAAGCAAATATTTGTTCAGTTTAAAATATATTTTTATTTAAAAAATGTCTCAGACATTGTCTGGCATATCTAAAAATCAAAGTATAGGGAGTGGCGCTGTGTTAGAACAAAGGGTGTGGCTGTAAAATAAACAAGTGCTCTAATATGTAATATAATTGCTTCTTAGAAGTGAAAAAATTGTTATAAATCAATAATATATTTAATCCTACATATCGGTTGCTGGACCACATAGATGGTACACCGACACCTAGGCTAAATGGAAGGCGCTCAAAAACAAACCGTGTATACCTTACTGTGTGCAATAATGGTGACAACCTCTTAATGATCAATGAATAACCTAAATGACACAGTGTACTTTGCAGTGTGCAATCGTGGTGATAACCTCTATTCGTGAGTCAATCACCTAAATACAATAGTGGTGATGCCCTCTTTTAAGTGAGTCAATCAACTGAGTATAACACACTGAAATACCAGTAACCCACAAAAATTTATATATATACATATAACCTGTAAAAAATAAATTAAAAATAACATACAAATGTATAATGTGACCATATACATTAATATACACATAAAAGTGACAGCAACTAAAAAAATGAACACGTGTAAGTCTTCTAATTCATGCTGCAAAAGTGAAATAATTCATCTACAGTTCATGAATGAAAGCAGCCTCCAAACCAGCTGCACGTGACAAAGGATAGTGACGATAAATTGAAAATCAAATGTCCCACACAAATGATTCCTCAGTGATGTGTATCAAATGATGAGTAACTTCGTGCTTCTGTCACCTCACCACCGTGCTAGTGAATCACACTCTTCAGACCTGCACTCACCGAAATAAAATGCCAGCACTCTCATGCAAGGCAAAACACGCTCTTTTTACCACACTCCAGGGTAAATAGTGTATACGAGGTTCACAACGATGGTTTTCAATGGATCCACATAAAAGAAAGTAAATGCCCCAATAGTGTAATTCAGCAATAAAAATTTATTTAAAATCACTGCAATCCTCACACATAGCACTCACATTAGTGTAAAAACAAAAGGCACAAATCGTGTGGTAAACAGCAAGCCTCAACTCTGTGGATATACCAATAAACAATGGTCACGGCGGACCCGAGGTGTACAGCTGCTGGGTATGCTCTCACCCCTCCCTCGGGATTCCTCCGTCCCTCCGTGCGCTCGTATCCTATCCTCCTGTGTGGATAACAGCATGTACGTCACAACTCACAGCCACGCCCCGACATGTTTTGTCATAACCAAAAATTGTTATAATATGAAACTCCCAAAAATCAATGTATCCCTATATTAGTGAAAAATCCTTATTTAGTGATAAAGGTAATTTGCTACTATATGTGCAAGCAGTAACACAAATTTTAAATCATCACCAACATATATAAATCCACTAAGTAATAAATATAAAGTGACAAGTGCCAAATGGTGCTGTGTATAAAAACTGTGGTTATCAAACCATTGTGCATTGATGTGCAAAAAACATTTAAGATAGTAAATCGTTAATGATGTGTAAAAACCGCAACTATGTATCAAAAGAAATCCCATATACAGTTTGTTGCAAAGTGTTCATAACAGTAATATAATGTGCCATGCACCAAATCCCCGTAGAGATCGTGCAGAAGGTTCTTCTTTGGTGGTAAAGAGCCGTGCTGTAATTATTGGCAGTCACCCCCCAATGTGGTTGCACTCACCGGAGCACTCCACCCCTGCAGGGGTACGAGCGTATGATGTTGATCCTGTCTCTCCGATTATATGGGTGCCAGTATCCTTCCACGTGTCCCAATCCAAAACAGCTACTTGCATACAGGGAGATGGGGACTCCCTGTCCCTTGATGTGATATAGGTCCCCACTAGATATCCACTTTGGTGTTAAAAAAATAATAAAAAGGGTTCCACATAGCGTGATTCTGTTTAAAATGGATTTATTTATTTATATTAAACAGTCCAGTCACAAAAGACTGATATCACACTGACGCATAAAACAATTTCAAATTGGTGTTCCCAGACAGGAGAGGGAGCTCACAGGCTCATATGCTCTCCACACAATCCGGGGACGCAGCGCTAGCATGAACCGCAGCTTGCGTTCCACTGGTCGAATATCCGGAACCACGATCCGCGGAAGTGACGTTGTGCGTGCCAAGATAGTCCCGCCTTACGCGTTTCATCATACGGACGTCATCGTAGACGGAGACGGCGGGTCAGTCTTTTGTGACTGGACTGTTTAATATAAATAAACAAATCCATTTTAAACAGAATCACGCTATGTGGAACCCTTTTTATTATTTTTTTAACACCAAAGTGGATATCTAGTGGGGACCTATATCACATCAAGGGACAGGGAGTCCCCATCTCCCTGTATGCAAGTAGCTGTTTTGGATTGGGACGCGTGGAAGGATACTGGCACCCATATAATCGGAGAGACAGGATCAACATCTTATGCTCGTACCCCTGCAGGGGTGGAGTGCTCCAGTGAGTGAAACCACATTGGGGGGTAACTGCCAATAATTACAGCACGGCTCTTTACCACCAAAGAAGAACCTTCTGCACGATTTCTATGGGGATTTGGTTCATGGCACATTATATTACTGTTATGAACACTTTGCAACAAACAGTATATGGGATTTCTTTTGATACATAGTTGCGGTTTTTACACATCATTAAGGATTTACTATCTTAAATGTTTTTTGCACATCAATGCACAATGGTTTGATAACCACAGTTTTTATACACAGCACCATTTGGCACTTGTCACTTTATATTTATTAATTAGTGGATTTATATATGTTATATAATGGTGATGTGAATAGGGGGGGTTATTCCCGCGCTATCAATAATGGAAGAGGCTAGGGGTGGGAAAGCCGCATGCACCGATAGGGTAAACACCTAACCTTTTGGATAACTGTATATGAGTGGGTGGTGCTGCGCTAATCCTTAACGAGGAGTCAAGTAAATAAACAATATGCGCTTGGTAAAAGAGTGTAATCACATGAAAGTGAAAGGAATTGTGTATATCAAAAGTTAAAAAATTGTGAATGTTCAATACCTACAATAATGCATAAAATATAACATAGGTATATAAAATAGAATATAAATATCGCTTCAATCACCTACAATAAAATCCATATAATTACAATACAAAAACGTGATGGTGGGGTTGCCAAAGCACCAGTGACTGGTTTTAAGTTTAGAACAAAAAAATAGAGTGCATAATAGACATACATCTATAGCAAGGCCAGCAAAGTGTATGGTGCAAATAAAGTGCTAGTGCAATTCAAGGTGGGAGGAGTGGTGGCTAGTGATTCTTATACATGGTGCATATTGTGCATGCTGGAAGAAATTAATGAAAGCAGGTGAACAGTTTTTTTAGAAAAATTGTGTTTACAAATAAGAGAAGTATAATATTTAGCATAGAAAACGTGAGAAAAAAGTCCTTGTTGAAAAAGTGACAGCAACGTGCTATCATACCCACGTTGAAATTGAAGTGCTAGAAAACGCATCCATATGCTGCACAGGAGCAGTCCTTATGTATGGTTGTGACGGCAACGTCCTGGCATGCACACGTTGCAGTTAAAGTGCTGGGGTGAATCACATCAAAAGTTTTCTTCGTGTGCTAGATCACTTTAGTAGGTAATGGCCCCTTACCTTTAAGTAATGGGGCAAAAGCATGTGCCAAAAGAACTGCTTGAAACATCCACCTATGGGTTCCAGCGCGTCCCTCTCTATCCTGGGTCCTGGGTGGGAGTTCCCTCAGGTGTAGTACAAGGGGGTTGTATTCATAGGGGGTAATCAGCAGAGAAGAAGCCAATAGTGTAATCCAGTTTTTGATTAAAAGTAACACTTTTTATTAATAGATTACAGGTACTCACATTAAAATTGAAAAGCAGTGGTAACAATCCAACGAGCAGGGTGCTCGTGTGCCTCTGTCTGTGTTTGCAGCCTGTCTCGTCCCTACGCGTGACGTCACACCACGTGACTTCATCAGGGGATAGATACAGGCTAGAATCTTGTCCTTAAATAGTCTAATATGAATCACTATGGGGCGGCCATTTTCCCGGAGTCTAATTGGGTTATATATAGCGGCCATTTTCCGAGAGGTTTTTTTCGCCGCTAGTACCGCTAGGTGTGTCTGTCTATGCAGGGAAGTCAGCTGACTAGTGGAGCCAATCAGCCACTTCTAGCTTCGTTAGCTTATGCAGTACTGTCAGCAGAGGTGGTTATCCTATTTTTAGTATGCGCAGGCTGACGGGGTGAGAGGAACTGGATGGAGATCTAATTCTTAAATAAAGCTAGTTAAGCCATGCTATTGATGGATTGTAACTGCATGCTGTAGTTCTAAGCGGAACATATGTAGATCTGGACATCAGAGGAATCTACACTTAGTCCGAACAGGGGGGGGGGGTGTACGAACGGGAGAAAAAAGACAGCAGACACTGACAGTGTTTAAGCTGGCAAGTATAACAGATCTGTCCAAATATAACGATGGATCGACAGATAATACATGGACAAGTGCTCAGAAAGAACTAAAATTGGACCTATTGTCCAGTACATACATTGTTCTACAGCCATATACATAATATTAAAATATTAATATTCTTTATAATAAATAACATTAATCGTAAAATCAGTAGTAACATTAGAAGTAAGTAGATTGAGGTGAACATTGGAAAGTGCAGGAGGGTCTGAAAAAAAAAACAGTGCATAATACTGTGTAGTAGGAGCATGAGAGGACACTAGAAAAGTGGTGTAGATAAATATAAAAATACGTAGCCAAATTTTATATGTTGCAAGGATAGTCGGGGTGTTACGTTGGGGTGTCCTACTAGAGGACAACGGCCAATCATTCTGCCACTAGGTGACAGGCTGAGGGCTTGGTCACAAAGCACAGTGCAAAGTAGAGACAGTGATGGTGCATGTTCTCTAGGGGATATATGTATGGGAGTTTTAAAGATGGAGGTGAAAAGTCTGTTGCGGGTGATAGAAAAATTAAAAAATTGATTAAAAATCGCTCAAGAAACAGTTGAGGTCAAACTCAATGTTTAGGCCTCGGGGCCAGAAGGTGTCCAAGGTAAAGATCCACTTGGATTCTAGTTTGCTCAGGGTTCTCACCTTGTGGCCCCCCCGCCAGTGTTTGGTGTATGGGGTGATACCCCAGAAACTCAGGTGTGTGGGGTCTTTATTATGGCAGGTTAAAAAATGTTTGGACACGCAGTGTTTATCATAACCGCGGAGAATGTTTTGGACATGCTCTTTGATGCGGACTCTCAGGGGTCTCTTTGTTCGGCCTACATATTGGAGGCCGCAGCTGCATTCCAATGCGTAGACTGCCCCTTCGGTGTTGCAGCAAATAAAATCTTTAATCGCATGATTCTCTCCTGTACTGGTTGAGCTAAAAGTAAATACTTTTTTGTTTGGGCGTTTCGTCCTAAGACAAGCGTAACACCTTTTGCAGGGGTAGAAACCATTGTTGGTAAGAAAAGAAAACTGTTTTTTGGGGGGGTCTACTATATTTTTAACCACTATGTCTCTAATGGTGGGTGCCCGCTTGTGTATGAATTTTGGTTTTTTGGGGAGGGTATCTCTTAATTGCTTGTCTGCCAGTAGAATGTGCCAATGGTCTTTGATTATTTTCTCAATTTGTTTGTATTGTACATTGAAGTCCAGGATGAGGGGTGTTCCCTCAACTGTGTTTTTACGTTGTGTAGTTGTTTCTTCAATCAATTGGTTGCGGTCGAGTGTGGAGACTTCTGTAATTTTTGCCTCAATAAATTTATGATCATAGCCTTTAGATTTGAATCTTTCGCCTAATTTTCCTGCTTGTTCGAAATATGTTTCGATTTTGGTGCAATTTTGTTTGGCCGTTGTCCTCTAGTAGGACACCCCAACGTAACACCCCGACTATCCTTGCAACATATAAAATTTGGCTACGTATTTTTATATTTATCTACACCACTTTTCTAGTGTCCTCTCATGCTCCTACTACACAGTATTATGCACTGTTTTTTTTTTCAGACCCTCCTGCACTTTCCAATGTTCACCTCAATCTACTTACTTCTAATGTTACTACTGATTTTACGATTAATGTTATTTATTATAAAGAATATTAATATTTTAATATTATGTATATGGCTGTAGAACAATGTATGTACTGGACAATAGGTCCAATTTTAGTTCTTTCTGAGCACTTGTCCATGTATTATCTGTCGATCCATCGTTATATTTGGACAGATCTGTTATACTTGCCAGCTTAAACACTGTCAGTGTCTGCTGTCTTTTTTCTCCCGTTCGTACACCCCCCCCCCCTGTTCGGACTAAGTGTAGATTCCTCTGATGTCCAGATCTACATATGTTCCGCTTAGAACTACAGCATGCAGTTACAATCCATCAATAGCATGGCTTAACTAGCTTTATTTAAGAATTAGATCTCCATCCAGTTCCTCTCACCCCGTCAGCCTGCGCATACTAAAAATAGGATAACCACCTCTGCTGACAGTACTGCATAAGCTAACGAAGCTAGAAGTGGCTGATTGGCTCCACTAGTCAGCTGACTTCCCTGCATAGACAGACACACCTAGCGGTACTAGCGGCGAAAAAAACCTCTCGGAAAATGGCCGCTATATATAACCCAATTAGACTCCGGGAAAATGGCCGCCCCATAGTGATTCATATTAGACTATTTAAGGACAAGATTCTAGCCTGTATCTATCCCCTGATGAAGTCACGTGGTGTGACGTCACGCGTAGGGACGAGACAGGCTGCAAACACAGACAGAGGCACACGAGCACCCTGCTCGTTGGATTGTTACCACTGCTTTTCAATTTTAATGTGAGTACCTGTAATCTATTAATAAAAAGTGTTACTTTTAATCAAAAACTGGATTACACTATTGGCTTCTTCTCTGCTGATTACCCCCTATGAATACAACCCCCTTGTACTACACCTGAGGGAACTCCCACCCAGGACCCAGGATAGAGAGGGACGCGCTGGAACCCATAGGTGGATGTTTCAAGCAGTTCTTTTGGCACATGCTTTTGCCCCATTACTTAAAGGTAAGGGGCCATTACCTACTAAAGTGATCTAGCACACGAAGAAAACTTTTGATGTGATTCACCCCAGCACTTTAACTGCAACGTGTGCATGCCAGGACGTTGCCGTCACAACCATACATAAGGACTGCTCCTGTGCAGCATATGGATGCGTTTTCTAGCACTTCAATTTCAACGTGGGTATGATAGCACGTTGCTGTCACTTTTTCAACAAGGACTTTTTTCTCACGTTTTCTATGCTAAATATTATACTTCTCTTATTTGTAAACACAATTTTTCTAAAAAAACTGTTCACCTGCTTTCATTAATTTCTTCCAGCATGCACAATATGCACCATGTATAAGAATCACTAGCCATCACTCCTCCCACCTTGAATTGCACTAGCACTTTATTTGCACCATACACTTTGCTGGCCTTGCTATAGATGTATGTCTATTATGCACTCTATTTTTTTGTTCTAAACTTAAAACCAGTCACTGGTGCTTTGGCAACCCCACCATCACGTTTTTGTATTGTAATTATATGGATTTTATTGTAGGTGATTGAAGCGATATTTATATTCTATTTTATATACCTATGTTATATTTTATGCATTATTGTAGGTATTGAACATTCACAATTTTTTAACTTTTGATATACACAATTCCTTTCACTTTCATGTGATTACACTCTTTTACCAAGCGCATATTGTTTATTTACTTGACTCCTCGTTAAGGATTAGCGCAGCACCACCCACTCATATACATATAATGGTGATGATTTAAAATTTGTGTTACAGCCACACCCTTTGTTCTAACACAGCGCCACTCCCTATACTTTGATTTTCAGTTTTTTGGGGGATCACTTAGGTGTCCCCTTCTTACATATAGAGGGGCTGCAGGTGTAAATCAGTCTGAAAGCGCGGATCTGTTGATATATTTATAAATTTTCTGGCATATCGATGGTCCCCCTACCCGCAAAGTATTCCATGTATCTTAGACGGACCTCACGGGCACTCTGGGGGGGCAAGCCAGGACGGCCAATTTTAAGCGCCGTCAGGGTTGGTTCATTCAGAATTCCGGCCTCAGGCCCAACTGAGGCAGCATAGTTCACAGAATTTCTCCTTAAAAAGTTGTGGAGAACACAGCAAGCCAGGATGATGTGATTGAGTTTATATTCCGCCATGTGTATTGGTGTAAGAAATAGGCGAAACTGTCATTATTCCAAACGTGTTCTCCACCACTCTTCTGGCTCTGGCCAGCCGGTAATTAAGAACCCTCTGGTCCGGGGTGAGGGTCCTCATGGGGAATGGCCGCATAAGATGGTCCCCCAGTGCAAACCCTTCATCCGCAACGAAGACGAATGGGAGTCCTTCTGCATTGTCTTCTGGAGGTGGCAAGCCCAAGCTGCCATTCTGTAGATGCCTGTAGAACTCCGTGTGGACGATGACTCCACCATCTGACATGCAGCCATTCTTCCCCACATCCACATACAGGAACTCGTAAGTAGCCATCACCACTGCCAACATCACAATACTATTGAACCCCTTGTAGTTGTAATAGTATGACCCCGAGTTGTGTGGTGGGACGATGTGGGCATGTTTCCCATCAATTGCCCCGACCCAGTTGGGAAAGTCCCACCGCTGGGCAAAGTGGGAGGCCACAGTCTGCCATTCCTGTGGGTTGGAAGGACACTGTGGAGTCAAACAAGAAAAATAAAATAAATCATTTTGCACATAAACATTGAAAGCAGATTAGACACAAACATTCTTGGCCAACATCAGTATAACATTAATTTTAGGGAGTATTTAAAGACAAAGGTATAAGGTCCACTTATCAGATTCATCCCCTCTCTCATGGGCCATTTAAAAAAATTTAGGGGGGGAGATGTTTTTGACAGGTAACCCTCTCCACTTCATTGAGAGATAAATGCCTAAATAATGTGTATTACTTTGGCCAGCCCCTCCTTACTTACATTATTGGCAGCCCACTGGACAGGCAAGAAGTGTCATAATACAAAGATATAAATACACACTGTACACATTTTAGCACATTTTTACATTCTGCTATTACCTATCAAGATAAAAATAGTATACAAAAACTTTAAACAGTACCATTTGAAAGTATTCAGGCAGGCCCTTGCACTACATGCTTTGGGGAATTCATCCATAAATTTGACCACAAAAGAGGAAGGTATAGTGTGTATGGGTTTGGCAAAGTCAGCAGATAGAGGATTGGTATCAGCTGACTTAGCAGTTGGGGGAGGGTTCCAAATGATTTTGGGACCCAGAAAAAAAAACCTCTGGCACTCTTCCTGAATTTAAAGCACAAATCACATTTTTACACATTTCAGGGGTTGTTTAGGGTAAAGCACTACTATGGAGCTGACAAAATACATTGTTAAGTGACTAAACGAGGTGGATATAGGCCCAGGAGAGCATGCTGGGGAGGTAAGTGAAGGCAAATATGTATGAAGGACAAAAAAAAACAAAAAAAAAAAACAGCATGCATGAGGACATTCACAGCATATTACAATCATGGTAGTTAAGGAATGAGGAAAGAAATACAATCTATTATCAAACATTAAATACAATAAAATGTGATGTTAAATGATAAAAATTCTTACCTTAATATAGTCCTTCTGCAGGACCTGGATGATGGCAGCACAGGTCTCTGGGATAATGATCCCCAGAGCCTGGGGGGAGATGCCTGTCGAGAACTTGAGGTCTGGCAGGCTTCTCCCAGTCGCCAAGTACCGCAGGGTGGCGACTAGCCCCTGCTCCGGAGTGATGGCTTGCCGCATGCAGGTATCCTGCCTGCTGATATAAGGGGTCAGCAAAGCCAACAAATGGTGAAATACTGGGTCCGTCATCCGGAGAAAGTTCCTGAAATCCTCAGGATTATTCTCACGGATCTCACGGAGCAAAGGCATGTAACAGAATTGGTCACGCTGGAGCAACCAATTCTTGGTCCATGAACTCCTCCTCACCCTGTTCATGGACTGGGCTTGTGTCAAAGTAAGAACCCCAACACCAAGCCCCCACACAGCACGAACTCTAAGTACGTACACGCAACATGGCTAGAAAACGGTCACTGGTCAGAACGAAGTAACAGAATGCACTGAAGAACAGCAAGGGCTGTGAAGAGCGACCTGAAAATCAGTAACGAACGGACAAGAACACAATGATAAATCAATGGGAACTCACTGCATGCACTGAAGAACAGATACAAACCCACAAGCACAAACTGAACACCAAAAATACAATCTGAAAACCACGAGTCTGAAAAAGTGCAAATCATCTCTCACCAAACTTTTACTAACACAAGATTAGCAAAAGGAGCCCAAAGGGTGCCGCGCTTGGTATGGAACTGACCTTTTATAGTCCCGTTGTACGTGGTGTATGTAACCGTGTTCTTGACGTTCGGAAATTCCGACAAGTTTATGCGACTGTGTGTATACAAGACAAATTTGAGCCAACATCCGTCGGAAAAAAACGATGGATTTTGTTGTTGGAATGTCTGATCAATGTCCGACCATGTGTACAGGGCATTAAAGTGTATCTATTATTTACTCCTTTTAGATCTCCTAGTGATCACTGTAACCAGAAGTGAAAACGAGGGAATATGCAACACTTTAATTATCTAATCACCACTTTCTGCTGAATTGGTGTACTAAGAAAGCATTCAATGACTATTGGGATAATTCCATTCCTTCCATCCACCATCACGCTTAGTATGCACAACAAAAGAAAATTGAGATTCACTGTCCTATCTTTACGCACCACTGCCTTCAGCATCTAGAAGGGATAGAAGTAAAACTGGCGGGGAACGATGTAATAAAGAAGAAGAATTTTCCTCCAATGAAAATAAGAGGAAAAGTTAAAGGAAGATAGAAAAAAAACATAATGTGTAAAATAAAGCATTTTAGAAGGCGTACGTGTGAGAGCAGAGAACTGTGCCCATCAAGGGAAGAAACATTTTTGCTTGATTGGTCACATTTACATAATAACAGTGATAAATAACAATTATACCCTATGGTTTTGAATATGAATATTGCTCATGGTAGCTTGTGCTTTAGGCAAAGGATTATATCTAACATTCTGCTTGTTTGCAAAACATTTCCTGGAACATCCATCTGCATAAAATTCCTTGAATCATTTTCCCAGTGCAAGCTGTCTAATAAAAGAGGAAACCTGCTTGGTTGCTCTGAGCATATTTTCCTTACTTTGCTTTATTTTGCATACGTTAAGCCTATAGCTTACTTAATTGATATGAGCAAACATTCATAAGTTGTATCTCTTTACTTTATATATGTGTAGAGATGAGCTATATTGTTAAAATCCACTCTGCCTATGACTCACCCAATATGCCACTGCAGCCTGGTTCATGGCATGAATTTCTGGTGTTTTTCAAGTTTCCCCACTATGGCCTTTTATAGAAATCAAATGTTCTGTAATGAGATTGCACATGTACTGAAGCTCTCACCCTGATATAGCTGCTGCGTTGTTTGGGTTTTTCTGTCCTGCACCAACAATGACCATCCCATAACTGACCCAACTCCACAAACCAATATAATATAATGACCATGGATCTGGTGGTAATTTTAGGAGAGTCTCCCCTACACGGTATGACAATTATCAGACATCATACAACTCTAGTTAATACTACTCCAATTGTCCAACTGTTTCTACTCGTAATAGATACTCACTGCTGAGAGATACTTACCATGATGAACAATACCCATATATGGAAGGAGATTTTGATGGTTGTGACTGTTCTTCACATAGTTATAACCAACATAATCCCAATCATGACAATCAGGTTTTTCCTGGGGATACTCAGGGGAGAAAAAGAGGTCCAGAACAAAGAGAGGCTCCCGAGGGGGGCAGCAAATTCAGAGGAAAGAAAAAGGAGAGTATAACCAATCAAGGAGTATTTAACCTTAGTACTAAAGAACTCAACGAGGAAGAGAAAATAATTCTTGATAAAGCTTTAAAATTTGCCCCTCCTAAAAAGCTGGACAAGTTTGGTACTTTTATTGACATACACAAATACATCCGTAAGTTAAATATCCATTGATATTTGATTTCTTATCCAACTAGGACTTATCCAAAAATTGTTCCATCTAGAACGGTTCATTCCAGCTTATCTAATCAATCCCTTTTCAACCCTCCAGGTCCAATTTCTCCAGCTATTAAGGTCTTTAGAGATTTGGTTCTTAAGGACTTGGTTCTCAAAAAAGAACTAGCTATAAAAAAAAATGTTTGGTCAAACTAAAACGAACTTAGGTTTAAAGTCTCTATGTGAATGGAAAGACCTTGTCATCTGCCCTGCTGATAAGGGGGGCGGCATTGTCGTTTTGGATAAAGTGGACTATCAGAATGAGATGAATAGGATCTTAAGTGATTGAGATACATATAGAGAATTGCATAACAATCCCAATTCTATATATAAGAAGGATCTGGTCAAAAATATAGATAGAGGTTTCAATAAACACATTTTGAACAAAAAGGAAAATGCATTTTTGGTGCTACTTGCCCCCAGAATTCCCACAATGTATTATTTACCGAAAGTTACCTGTTACATCCTCATGATCACCCCATTGTAAGTGGGATTGATTCGATCAATTTACGTATAGGACGCTATATCAATTTTTATCTACAGCCACTAGTCAAACCCCCTCCTATCTTAAAGACACCGAAGATACCATCAGGCTATTAGAAAATGTTAACATTGAAGGAGACTACATATTAGCTATGGCCGACATAGCCTCTCTCTATACCTGTATACCTCATCATTTAGGTATTGAGGCCGTTCAACATTTTTTGGCCCAGGATAATTCACTATCCCGTTACCAGCGTAGTTATATCATAGAACTATTTGATTTTGCCACAAAACACAATTATTTTTGGTTTGATAGCCACTTTTATTTGCAACAAAAGAGCGTGGCAATGGGGGCTAAATTTGTCCCCAGCCTGGACAATCTTTTTATGGATAAGTGGGAGGAGGATGTCGTCTATGCTCAAAATAGTTCCAACCTGGTCCTATCAGCCAGACATATAGACGACAAGCTCCTCTTATGGGATGACACTTTTGATTCCTTGGATCAGTTCTTCACATCACTGCATGAGAATGATCAGGCCTTCAGGAAAAAACTCAAGACCTACCTCTTCTAACAAGCTGGACTACACAGGACGGAGCAAGTGCCTTAGGCGATTCAGTTCGCATTTGCAGCGCTATACAAGTCATTCATTCATTCATTCATTCATTCATTCATAAGGGCATCATATTGACACATGAGTCCAGTCGAGAAAGAATACATTTTCTCGACTTGGAAATTGAAATATGCCATCGGCAGTTTACGTTTAAGACTTATTTTAAACCAACCGACCGTAATGGCTTTATCCCTGTCAACAGTTGCCACCATAAATCGTGGCTGCGGTCCATTTCTCACAGCCAATCTTTACGTCTACGATGGAATTGTACTGAAACACATGATTTTAGACATCGGGCCTCCGTATTTTCCGACGGAGATTTTTTAGATAAGGTTTATAATCAAGGAAAGATCGATTTATAACTATAGAAGACCCTTGCTGTAGATAGGGGCTCCCTATTTATTTGTGGATCATAGACCGGCTGTTGATAGGCTACTGTGATTCAAATTTATCTAAGTCCTGTGGAATTGACATCCCCTCTAAAGAGATAATATAGCTGAGTCATGTGACCAATATCGTTGCAAAAAACAAGGTTTGAATCGCATTTACCCGCTCTATTCGTTATAGCTTTATGATTATGGCGATGATGTAGCGGTGTTTGCCCCTATATCATAGCGAGGCTTGAACCGCATACATGACATATTGGTAGCTAGTTATTTGCCTCGAATTCAGGGCGAGGCTTGACCTGCACACATGATGTATTCACAGCGTGCTGTCCTGCCTCAGTATCGGAGTTAGGCTTGACCCGCATGCTTCTGCGCCATTTTACCGACATCCAGGAAGTGAATTAGGAACTCACACATGTCATGTCACGGGCTGGTTATCCACTGTAGGGTCATATCTCCTATATAAACTCAATGGCAAAAACAGTCTGACACCCCAGATGATGTCTGATTAAGAAGAAACATGTTGGTTCTACAGTCCTGTCTATGCCATTACATCTTGTCTTCTATTTAAAAGGAATTTTTTATCATGCGCTTTCAAATCTGCTGAATTGTAAGTATTTTATATTTTCTCAATAAAACTCCTGCCTTTGGTTTTACACTATATCGAGTCTTCTGTCTTCCCTCCTTGGATTTATGTGCTAATGGAGTGATGGTGGGAGGGTCCCATCTCTGAAATTGACTTTGATGGTCCTGCATAGCAGTGTGCAAATTTACTGCATCAATTGCGGTGAAAGCTTATAATCCACCCCCCAGCTGTTCAAAGTTCGTCCGATGACGAGTGGAGTGGCACTTTCTTAGCAGGTTTTTAACACCACTGTCTGTATAGACCCATTTGGTATAAGCTAATTGGGTCCACATGTTCCGGTAAGCCCCCTCATATCTCATTGGTGGCGGACGCCTTCACTGTGGTGATTCTTTTTAACCTTGGGACTTATTCATCATATCTTGGATTACCATTTTGATCATCTAACACACACGTTTGAGTGGATTTGTTCACTATACTTTTATATTTTGGACTGCAATTTTTCAGCTCACATATCCTGTGAGCATGTATGATAGTCACCTGTATATGCTATAGACAACCACTACTTTTGTGTTTTACAATTCACATGAATGTCACTTTTTTTCTTGTTCATGTGTATCGTTACACTGATTTTTAATATTTGTGAGCACTCAAAAGTCACATTTTATTGCACATATATTAATTTTCTTATTTATGTGATTAGCGGTGCACTGGATTTTTATTTTTTATTTATTTATTTATTTTTTTAACCAATATTTTTATTGAAGATATTGCAGGTTACAAATAATAAGACATCATACCAGGCGTCAATATACACTTGAAGTACATCATTGACAATAGTATATGGTCATAGTGTGAGGGGGAATATGAAGTTTAAGAGAAAACACAAACAGAAACATGAATCAAGCTATCACATATAGAAGTTTTACAGAAAACTTAGATCTGCAAAACGTTTTTGGTACTGAAAATAGGGCATATGTCCTTCCTAACTAATCCATTATAGAGTTCTTCTGTTGGTTTCTCCGTGAGACCTGGTGTCACGCCTCATCCACACGCACCCCTAACGGGAACTAACTGTGCGTGGGTGAGGCTTGTATCTCCTTAGAATCAATTCCTGAACATGTCTCTCGGTTATGACCAGCATAGTAATAGTTCCTATTGTTACTATGGATAAGCGAGGTGATGATCTTTGACTAAGCTCTGTCTATGGAGACAGCATATGTGTATGGGGATAAGGGGAATGGTGGAAAGAGGGTGTTAGGAAAGGAGGGGGGTATTCAAGGCTGGGTGTAAGGTTCATTTGTAGAGTAACCTATGCGGTCCCCCAGGTGAAGCTATGAGGGGTTCAACACAATGTTGCTATATTCTATCGTTTCTTTAAAATGTAGCCAGCATGCCAATGTTTTATGAAATTTAGTCGGGGTATCCCGTGCTTGATGGGATAAATCTTCCATCTCGGCTATTTAAATCTTCCAGAGGGCTATTCTACAGAGCCATTCAGATGTACCGGGGGGGGGGGGGGGGGGGTAGACTGCCAGTGAGTGGGAATGCAAAGTTTTGCTGCATTTATGAGGTGCAGGGCAAGAGATTTTTTATATGCTGATTGTGGTATGGACGTATGGTGTAAGAGATATTGAGCTGGCGTGAAATCTGGGGTATATGTTGTAATCTGTGATGTGAGGCGGTGAACTTCGTTCCAGTAAGGTTGGATTAGGGGACATTCCCACAAGATGTGGATTAAATTGCCGTGAGCGGTGTTGCATCTCCAGCAAAGTGGAGGGACACTGGGGTGGAATTTGTGAATTCTATCTGGGGTTCTATACCACCTGGAGTATATTTTGTACCCGTTTTCTTGTGCAGAAACATTAAGAGATCCTTTATGAATGTGAGTATATTTGTTGTGCCAGTCTTCCTGTGTAAGGTCTGTGGATAGTTCTCTCTCCCATTTTTTGGCATGTCGCATCGTCCGTGGTAGGTGTTTCGGGAAACATTACAGAGTACATATCTGAGATGACGTGTCTTTGAGGGTCGTGTCTGGTGCAAAGGGCTTCGAACGGTGTATGGTCTCTAAACCATTGAGATTGTGGATTCAAGCTTTGTAAAAAATGTCGTATTTGGAGTTATTTAAAGAAGGGGATGTTCGTGTCAGGGAATCGGGCTGAGATGTTTTGGAAGGATACCAACTTTCCTTTATCGAAGAAGGATTCTGCTCTGATGGAACTTGATGTTGATTTGTCATTGTCGTCAAGGAACGTGATACTCAGGGGAAAATCTGCGTTCTGATTGAGCGGGGTCAGTGGACCAGGTGAGGAGGCAATGTTCAGTTTTTTACAAACTGTGCGAAAAACCTGTAATGTGGGACCTGTCAGGGGATGTGATCTGTTTCCCTGATGTGATTTGTGTGGGTTTATCCATAGCAGGTGAGGAATAGGCAGGGAGGAGAACGCCTCCTCAACGCCTATCCATGCTTTGGATTTGGAATGTAAGTGCCAATCTATGATTCTAGCTAGGTGAGATGACCAATAATATTTTTGTATATCAGGGAGGACAATTCCTCCTTTTAACTTTGGGGTCACTAATTTTCCCCATCTTACACGTGATTGTTTGTTAGCCCAAATAAAGTTTAGGCATAACCTTTTATAGGTAAAAAAGAATGTTGATGGCAGTTTAATCGGGATTGTTTGTAGTAAATAAAGAAGTCTGGGGAGGATGTTCATTTTCACAATCGCCTCCCTCCCAAACCATGAAAAAGTGCCTCTATTCCATTCTTGGAGGTCTTTCTGTATTATTTTCAGAATGGGGGCAAATTTTTTAGAACAAAGGTGGATTCGTTTAGACGTTAGCTGAATCCCTAGGTAGGTTATGGCGTGTGCGTTCCAACCAAATGGGAAGTTAGTCTTGCATAAGGTCACTGTGGAATCAGGTAGGGATACATTAAGGGCCTTGGATTTGGTGAAGTTTATTTGAAGATTGGACAGCTCTTTGAAGAGGGAGAAGTCTTTTAATAGATTGGGAAGTGTGGTAATGGGGTGCGTGAGGAATAGTAGGATGTCGTCAGCGTACGCTACAATTTTGTACTGTTTATTGGCTATTTCGACTCCTTTGATGTCTTGGTTGGACCTAATCCTGCAGAGTGTGGGTTCCATCGTGAGTATAAATATGAGGGGGGATAATGGGTATCCCTGTCTAGTTCCATCCGACACAGAGAAAGCGTCCCTGATTTTTGCAGTTGGGGAG
The DNA here is from genome assembly GCA_037952925.1 of Lithobates clamitans. NCBI lineage: Eukaryota > Metazoa > Chordata > Amphibia > Anura > Ranidae > Lithobates > Lithobates clamitans. The sequence continues at coordinate 2,079,823 of JBBGZY010000821.1, forward strand.
GAATAGAGGGCTAGAATATATTGAAGCATGCGTCCTTTAAATCCCATTTTACGTAAGACTTCCGTCATGCAGTCCCAGGCCACTCTGTCGAAGTTTCTCTGTGTCGAGGGAAAGAAAGAAACCCGGAGTGTTGGAAGACGATAGCCAATGATGGATAATAATTGCCTTTAGGGTATTATCTCTAGCCTCTTGACCAGGGATGAATCCCACTTGGTCTAAAGAAATCAGTGAGGGAAGTAGAGGAAGTATATGATTTGCTAAGATTTTTATGTCCACATTTATAAGTAAAATAGTTCTATAGTTGAAGATTATGCTGGCATCTTTACCCGGTTTAGGTATTACCACGATGTGGGCTTCGAGGAGGTCCCTACATTTGTCAGGTTGGGTGTATAGTGAGTTGAAAGTTTTTAGGAAATGCAGTACGAGAGTCTCAACAAAGGTTTTATAATAACTGACGGATAAGCCATCTGGGCCGGGGCTTTTGCCCGGCTTCATTTGTTTAAGGACTTTAACGGTTTCTTCCCATGTGAGAGGTTTGTCTAAATCATTAGCTTCATCAGCGGTGATGGGGCGTGGGCTAAATTGTGTCAGAAAGTTGTCTAACAGCTTATTCCTGTCACCGTTTGGGTCGGTCAGTGGTTGGGTATGTAGATTATATAGTTTGGAGTAAAAGTGTTTAAACTGGTTTGCTATACCATTTGATGACTCTATTTTGTTCCCCTGGGGGTCTGAGATATAGTGGATGTTTGAATTCGCTTTTTGGTTTAGAGGGCCCTAGCGAGCATTTTACCAGATTTGTTCCTGAATTCGTAAAAAATTCTTTGCAACAGGGTGAATATGCATCTAGTTGATTTCCCTATTTCCTCCAGGAGATCTTCTTTGGCTTTCAGTAGCTCTTGGAAGGTTTGTTCTGCTAGCGATTGCTTGTGCTTTCTTTCCAGAGAGTGAACTTATTCCGATAGTTTGAATATAAGTGCTTGTCTGGCTTTACACTGTTGTGCAGCTATTGAAATGAATTCTCCCCTAATGACGCACGCATGAGCTGCCCAGAGGGCCAATGGAGTTGTGTCGGAGGATGTGTTTTCTCAAAAATAATGAAACAAGCAATCGTTAAGTCTCTTCATGTGTGCAGGATTTGTGAGGAGAGAGTTGTCCAGTCGCCGGTTTTCATGTCTCGTGGAGGATGCCGGGAGTGTAATGGTGATGGAAACGGGGTGATGGTCTGATAGAACCATTGGGTCTATTGTAGCAGTCAGGAGTGAGTCTAAGTCAGGTTGGGACACAAAAAAGTAGTCTATCCTTGTATATTTGTGGTGAGGGGGAGAATAGAATGTGAAGTCTTTAGTATTTGGGTGCAGTGTACGCCATGCATCATGTAAGGCCAGGTTGGAAAGTTGTGTTTTGATTGCACGGAGTGCACGATAGGTGATAGAGGAGGCGCCTGATGATGTGTCCAGAGCGGGGTTAAGGGCTAAGTTGAAATCGCCTCAGACAACTAGCAAACCCTTGGAAAATGTGGTGAGGCTTTGGAGAGTGTCGAAAAAAGGGAACTTGCTGTTTGTTGGGAGCGTAGAGGTTGGCCAATGTAACAGGCTTGTTGTGCAATTTGCCCTTTATAAAAATGTATCATGCATTGGTGTCAATCATTGTGTCGTTGATCTGCATGGGGCAATTTTTGGATATTAGGATGGAAACTCCCTTAGATTTGGAATCTTTATTGGTGGCGTGGTATATTGTTGGGTAATATGAATTGAAAAGTTTGGGAATATTGTCCGATCTAAAGTGTTTCTTGGAGAAAGACCACATCCGCCTTGGCTTTCCATATTAGTAGAAGCAGCTGTGATCTTTTCTCGGGGGTGTTGAGTCCCCTTATCTTTAACCACTTACCAACCGGCCCATAGCCGAATGACGGCTGCAGGGCGGTTGGATAACTCTGGGAGGGCGTACTATGACGTCCTCCCAGAATTCCCCTCTCGCGCGCCCCCTGGGGCGCGCACCCGAACACATCCGGACCCGGCGCATCACGGATCCCGGTAAATGGCCGCTGATCGCGGCCGTTTACCATGTGATCGTGCCGTCAAGTGACGGCGCGATCACATGTAAACAGGCCGGCGTCATCTGATGACGCCGGTTCCTCTCCTCCCCCTCTCCTCCCCGCCTGTGTACCGATCGGTACACAGTGACCGGAGAGGCGGATGGATGGATGTCTGCAGCGCTGTGGGCTGTATGTGTAGTGCCCATAGCGCTGCACAGAGACATCCAGGCATCCATCCATCCCTGCTCAGCCATCCCTAACGCTCTGCAATGCTGTGCAATACTCTGCAACACCCCCACAATACTCTGCAATACCCCCACAATACTCTGCAATGCTGTGCAATACTCTGCAATACCCCCACAATACTCTGCAATACCCCCACAATACTCTGCAATACCCCCACAATACTCTGCAATACCCCCACAATACTCTGCAATGCTGTGCAATACTCTGCAATACCCCCACAATACTCTGCAATACCCCCACAATACTCTGCAATACCCCCACAATACTCTGCAATGCTGTGCAGTACTCTGCAATACCCCCACAATACTCTGCAATACCCCCACAATACTCTGCAATGCCCCCACAATACTCTGCAATGCCCCCGCCATACTCTGCAATGCCCCCACAATACTCTGCAATGCTGTGCAATACTCTGCAATTCCCCCGCCATACTCTGCAATGCCCCCGCCATACTCTGCAATGCCCCCGCCATACCCTGCAATGCCCCCGCCATACTCTGCCATGCCCCCGCCATACTCTGCCATGCCCCCGCCATACTCTGCCATGCCCCGCCATACTCCGCAATACCCCGCCATACTCCCCCATACTCCGCAATACCCCGCCATACTCCGCAATAACCCGCCATACTCTGCCATACCCTGCAATACCCTGCAATACCCCGCCATACTCCGCAATACCCCGCCATACCCCGCCATACTCCGCCATACTCCGCCATACTCCGCAATACCCCGCCATGCTGAGCCATGCTCAGCTGTACTCGCCCTCTGTATGTGGCCAGGCTGTGGAAGTCTCACACATGTGGTATCGCCGTACTCAGGAGGAGCAGGGGAATCTATTTTGGGGTGTCATTTTTGGTATGTACATGTTATGTGGTAGAAATATTGTATAAATGGACAACTTTGTGTTAAAAAAAAAAAATGCGTTTTAACCACTTCCCGCCCACCGGCCATCATACAACGTCCTTGACTTTGTGCGGAGATATCTGAATGATGGTTGCAGCTACAGGCATCATTCAGATATCGGCTTTTTCAGCCGGCGATTCCCTACACCATGAGAACGATCATAGCAGCTGTTCCACTGCTTGATCGTTCTTACGGGAGGCAAGAGGGGATGTCCCCCCTCCCGCGCTTCTACCGACTCACCGCTACGATCGAAGCCAGGATCGTTTTTTTTTTTTTTTTATTTCAGGCTTCCCAGCCTAGAGGTGAGATGTGGGGTCTTATTGACCCCATATCTCACTGTAAAGAGGACCTGTCATGCCATATTCCTATTACAAGGATGTTTATATTCCTTGTAATAGGAATAAAAGTGGTCAAAATTTTTTTTTTTGGAAAAAAGCATCAAACTAAAATAAATAAAGTAAAATGAACAATAAAAAAAAAAAAAATTTTTTAAAGCGCCCCTGTCCCTGCGTGCTCGCATGCAGAAGCGAACGCATACGTAAGTCCCGCCCACATATGAAAACCGTGTTCAAACCACACATGTGAGGTATCGCTGCGATCGGTAGAGCGAGAGTAATAATTTTGGCCCTAGACCTCCTCTGTAACTCAAAACATGTAACCAGTAAAAAATTTTAAAGCGTCGCCTATGGGGATTTTTGAGTAGCAAAGTTTGGCGCCATTCCACAAGCGCATGCAATTTTGAAAGGTGACATGTTGGGTATCTATTTACTCAGTATAACTTCATCTTTCACATTATGCAAAAACATTAGGCTAACTTTACTGTTTTGGTTTTTGTAAAGCACAAAAAAAGCGTTAAAAAAATTGCTGCGCAAATACCGTGCGAGATAAAAAGTTGCAACGACCGCCATTGTATTCTCTAGGGTCTTTGCTAAAAAAACATATATAATGTTTTGGGGTTCTATGTAATTTTCTAGCTAATAAATGATGATTTTTACATGTAGGAGAGAAATGTCAGAATTGGCCTGGAAGCTACAGAACGCCTGAAGGTGCTCCCCTGCATGTGGCCACGCTGTGTAAAAGTCTCACACATGTGGTATCGCCGTACTCGGGAGTAATAGCAGAATGTGTTTTGGGGTGTAATTTGTGGTATGCATATGTGGTGTGTGAGAAATAACCTGCTAATATGACAATTTTGTGGGAAAAAAAAAAGTAAAAAAAAAACCTTGATTTTGCAAAGAATTGTGGGAAAAAATGACAACTTCAAAAATCTCACCATGCATCTTTCTAAATACCTTGGAATGTCTTCTTTCCAAAAAGGTATCATTTGGGGGGTATTTGTACTTTTCTGGCATGTTAGGGTCTCAAGAAATTAGATAGGCCGTCAGTACTTCAGGTGTGATCAATTTTCAGATATTCGCACCATAGCTTTTGGACTCTATAACTTTCACAAAGACCAAATAATATCCACCGATTTGGGTTAATTTTACCAAAGATATGTAGCGGTATAAATTTTGGCCAAAATATATGAAGAAAAATTACTAATTTGCAAAATATTATAACAGAAATGAAGAAAAATGCATTTTTTTACAGATTTTTCGGTCTTTTTTCTTTTACGGCGCAAAAAATAAAGAACCCAGCGGTGATTAAATACCACCAAAAGAAAGCTCCATTTGTGTGAAAAAAAGGACAAAAATTTCATATAGATACAGTGTTGCATGGCTGAGTAATTGTCATTCAAAATGTGAGAGCACCAAAAGCTGAAAATTGGTCTGGTTATTAAGGGGGTTTAAGTGCCCAGTTGTCAAGTGGTTAAGGAGTATAGCTTGACCTGGGGGGAGGGGTTGCTTGTTCTGAGAGGTGGCATAGTGAGGCCCGACTTCCACTCACCGCGTTTGCTAGTTCTGTGGATGCAGTGTTGAAAAGCTAAGGGGGGATAGATGTGGGAGGGATGTGGGGTAGGAGAACATAGGCGGATAGTATTCTTAGGACATAAACCGAGCAGGTTAGGGGACTCACCCTTCACCTGTATGAGTAGGTTCGGTGAGGTACAAAGTGAGGACAGAGAGAGCTTGTCCAAGACAGGCAAACTCTGGTCCAAACTGCTGTGTGGGGGTTGAAAAAGACCACATGTGAAAGAGGTGAATGAATGTTGTGACAGTCCACTACTTTCATTGCCAATGACAGGTGAATGTAGGTGTGTGGGAAGCCTTGGTAGTGTGCAGTTTTGTTCCGATCATGGATATGGTATAGATGGCGGAATAAGACCTAATTGGTTGATCTGATAGACCATTGTGATCAAGTAGGATGTGAGGATCCTACATAGGTGCATGAGATTGCTGCCTTTTTATGCATAAATGAGACTGGATGGCCCGTGGAGGCCAGACAGAATGGGATGCATACAATTTGGTCTTGCAAAAATTATTATTACAACTGTGCTAACATCTGGTAAAACAAGAAAACAAATATAACTCCATATTCAGCTAGTAGCCTGCCCCTGTGTGCTATGGATGCAACCTAAACATGTGATTGCCTGGGGGGTTCTAATTTTCATCCCTTAGGTGATGACATACCGGAGCCAAGTGGTCCAGCATATCTCCACCTGATATAAAGGGCGGTGGGGTATTTTAGATGGGGTAAAGTAGATCCAGTATCTCTGATTGTTGTATAGCCGGGGATCTTATTCGTCCACGGGAGGAGCATGATATGGTCTCCTCCTTCTTGGACGAAATGTCTACATTAATCTAGGCAGTATATGAATCGTGCCAGTTTAATCAACAATTTGCGTATGGAATATGCTAAATGTAGTCAATGGTACAAGCTAATCCGAGCCTCCTCCACCTTCCCCGTCTGCCCCATGTGGGCATAGTATTTGCAGAGTGGGATGGACGCCGAGTGGGCGTTTCATCGTGTAAGGGAGACCGGCTGTAGTGAAGAGGTCAAGCATCAGGGGGGTCTCCTAAGCAGAGAGAGACCTTGGGAGCAAGCTATAGGGGTGACTGCTAGTAGGGAGGCTCTGGTTAACCCACATTTGCAAATCCTTAATACATATTCCTTCTTGGACGAAATGTCTACATTAATCTAGGCAGTATATGAATCGTGCCAGTTTAATCAACAATTTGCGTATGGAATATGCTAAATGTAGTCAATGGTACGAGCTAATCCGACCCTTCTCCACCGTCCCCGTCTGCCCCATGTGGGCATAGTATTTGCAGAGTGGGATGGACGCCGAGTGGGCGTTTCATTGTGTAAGGGAAACCGGCTGTGGTGAAGCGGTCAAGCGTCAGGGGGGTCTCCTAAGCGGAGAGAGACCTTGGGAGCAAGCTATTGGGGTGACTGCTAGTAGGGAGGCTCTGGTTAACCCACATTTGCAAATCCTTAATACATATTCTGATCACATATTAAGCATGGCTTTGAGTACCCTGCAATGGGATGTTCAGATTCGCCACGTTCTTAGAGCATGAATACCAAAATATGTTTAACAACTTAAAACGCCTTTACTGGTTTGATCAAGAGAGAAAAGAAACAAAAAAAACACAATGGTGAACCTGTGTCAAAACTATCTATGTGGTGGTATTAGTATGATTAAGTCTCTCAGCTATCAAAGGTAAATGGCATTAGTTTGAGAGATATACTGTCTCTTTTAGATGGTAGGAGATGAGCAGTTTCTGAGTTTATGTCATGGACGTACTGCGCATGGTCCTGCAACTGGCCGTGGGTGCACGGGTCCATTGGGACGTGTTCCAGTCCATAGGCATTCAGCAGTGAATAGACGCGCGCCAATGCACATGCGCAGAACGCTGACGCACGCACACCAACACAGCTTTGGCACCCAGTGATCCTTAAAGGGGGGCTCTTCAGAATGCAGCCTTGCTGTCTGATCTGCAGCTCATCCTGTACCTGATCCTGAACCCGCATCTGCTCCAGTGTTACCCGGCTTCTCCTGACCTCGCTACTGTCTCCAGTCCTGACCCCTTGGCTTGCCTTTGACCTGCTCTGTGTTCCTGTTTGTTTGATCTCCTGTTGCTGATTCTGCCTGGACTTGACCATTCTCTGCCTGCTGCTTCTGTCTGATTGATCCACTGCTGTGACCTGGCTTGTCTGACCCTGCTTCTGTCTGCTGTCCTGCGCCAGTGCGCACTTGCCTACAAGTCCTGGATCCTGGATAAGGGTGTGTTTCTTATCCATCCTGTGGAAATGACCCATCTCAAAGGACACAATTGTGGATGATAGACGCTGTCCAACGGGAAAAAACATGTGTTCAAAAGTTACCTAGAGAAAAAAATGTTTTCATTGTAACCAAAAAAGAAGAGAGAGTTAAGCAAACGAGAGAACTGTTCTGTGAATCTGATGATCTTCAGTATTAACTCGGTGGTGAATGGTCGCAGTTCAGTCCAAGATCACATTTGGCCCTTCGTGGACGCGGAGAGTCGGACGGCTGTTGCTGTTTTGGTATCCCCTGGTGGATGCATGTGGCCTGGTGCCTGATGTAGATCTGCGTCTGCGTAACTGATTTCTTACGCTTCCATGGGTTCTTCGTGCTGTTAATCTCTCTTGGTTGTAGGACAGCGGAATTCGGCGTACCAGTTCGGGACTTCCATCATAGGGATGTCCATGGCGTCACAGCAAGATGGTAATTCTTTGGGTAATCTCAGTAAAGCTGTGCGGCCTTGACACGTAGCAGAAAGACCAAAGGGAAATTTCCATCTGTATGGTATGTTTTTGGCACGAAGAGTGTCCAGAAGTGGCTTCAGGTCTCTTCTATTCTGTAGAGTAATGCCAGAAAGATCTTGATAGATGATCCTATTTCTCGCCTTGCAGAGTATATCTTCCTTCAGTTTGTAGTCTACCAGGCAACACATGACGGAACATCTCGGAAGGGGTAATTTTCTCTGCCTTTGGGTCTGAGTGCATGATGAATGTGCTCCATATCTATGTTTGTATGTGCAGGTCTGTCTAGCAGATTGTTGAACATAGCTGTAATGGAGGCAGGTAGCTGTTCTGTATCCACTGTTTCTGGCAGTCCCCTGACACGCAGATTATGTCTTCTGCCTCTATTATCCAAATCCTCCACATGTCTCTGGAGGTCCCTCAGTTGTAATGTGTGGGTATCTACTCTGTGGGTCATTCTGCGGAGGATCATGTGATGTTGGGCTGTAGTATTCTCCACGTCCTGTACCCTGTCAGCGAAGGCCTCTATATCAAGGCGCAGGTCTTCAATGGCCACTGACAGAGTATCCTTGATGTCCGCTGCCAATGCTCTGGGGTCTATGAGGCTCAGGTGTAGCTGTGTTTGTGTCGTGTGAGCACCGGGTTCTGAGGAGGGGAGACTGTGTGACACTCCAGGCAGTGGCAGTGTTGAGGTCTGTGACAGAGTCTGACGGGACGCTGCCATATTGGGTCTCTAGGTGTGTAATAGCTAGGGGATCCTCTGGCTCATACCACTGTGTTGTCTTCTCAGTGAACATGAGCATGAGGCGGAGGAGGTCCGCGAGGCAGTCCCCATTGTTGTGTGACCAGGAGTACGAGAAGAGGCTTCCCTGGAGTGGAGAGGCTATGAGGTAGCGGGAGCTAGTCTTCTAAGCGGCCATCTTCCCGCAAGGTCAGGTCATGCCCCCCCCCCCTTTTTTTTTTTATTTATCCAAGACTTTCTGACACACCATTGGGTATTAATGGACTTTCATAACATGCAAAAAATAAAAAAAACTCAGGAGGGTGGAAATTGGTTAAAACAACCACAGCAGTAATGCAACAAATGCATGACAGGGGCTGTAAATGCCAAGTTAACTCCTTCAAGACGATTGTAAAACAAATCCTTACTCATGAGCACAGTTTTGCAACTTAGACATGTGTTAGTAAAACTGTACATATCAATGCAACTACTTAGTGTATCCAGGTGGATTTTTTAATGACAAATTGGGCTTTCATTTGGTGGTAAATAGTAATGGTTATCGCCTGATTGTTTTTATATTAAAAGGAAAACTGGCACAAAATATTTTTTTTTTAAATATGTAGTTGTATATTTCCTGCTATTACCATAACCCTAAACCAAAACCTGGCCCCGGAAGAAGTCCTATAGTAAGTAAATGTGTAAAAAAAAATTGGGCGGAGCGGCTTGGTCACATCATTGTGTCACCCGGAAGTGGAAGCGGATGCCATCTTCCATGCCCAGGATTGTTTGTTGGAGACATGCGCATGCATCTTTTATACATTGTGAGTAGCACTCATTATTAATAAAGGATCTATCATAAGGTTTTACACTATCTAGTGCCTTTTTATCCAAATGCATTGCATCTTTGGAGTCGGTGGTATCTATCTTGTCAAGGCATCATTCCTGTGGTTGGTTGAAATCGGCTGAAGCATTAATACGGGAAGAAAGTCCCAATCAGTAATGCAACCCAATGACAGGGGCTGTAAATGCCAAGTTAACCCCTTCAAGACGAGGGTTAAACAAATCCTTACTCATAAACACAGTTTTGCAACTTAGACATGTTTTAGTAAAACTGTACATATAATTGCAACTACTTAGTGTGCATGTGCATTACAACTACTTAGTGTGCAAGTAGTCAATCAACACTACTTATTTCACCTGCCTGTTATCAGGGGGTCCTTGAGCTCTGGTAAGAGCACATCTTATCTGGGTGTTGGTGATTGGCCTTTATGGTGAAGGGAAGAAATGTCACCTTCGATCTTGGCTACTTGGATCATTCATTTCTCAGCATTATCTATATGGGACTGTTTACTTTCTATGGACATTTTTTTACTATGAATTGAAATTTTTATTATTATGAACTAACACAACATATTGTATACTGTATATATTACCATAACATACCACCAAAGAAAAACCCCAAATAAATTCTCCTGTTCCTGACATTTGCAGCAATACTAAAATATATCTTCTTTTAATGTACCCGTAGTAGAGCCCAGAAAAAATAGTGTGCATTTTGCTTTTTTTTACCTACCTAAAACATACTGAAACTGACAGTAAATGCCACTGATAGTATTTTAAACAAATGTTTTTTTTAAATCCTACCTAAAATAAACTGACTTTTGACACTGACCTTGACCCTAACTCTAACCCTGACCTAGATCAAATTATGATCTATCTATTTTTTCCCTATTTTTATTTTTTTTTAACATATTTAATTTTGTTTACGTTATTGTCCTCTAGCAGGAAACAAGATACTGTATAATAATATATTTTTCTCTCCATTTAAGAGGAGAAAAAAACACAGGAGTGGGCTGCACAATGACTGATCAGTGTGTAGCTAATCAGCAATCAGGTGATCACAAACCACAAAACCTAACTAAGGGATAACAAAGTACCTGGATATATTACTGATCAATAGTATTGAACAAGAGGTGAGCAAGATTGGAGGTGGATCTGGGCTGCTCTGTGCAAAACCAATGCACAGAGCAGGTAACAATAGCATGTTTGTTATTCTTAACTAAAAAAAACACAAGACTTTAGTTTCACTTTAGGGAACAAGCCAGAGGTTGATAATGAATGGTTTTAGGTTGGGATCCAGTAGAAACATATTCGAGGAACAAGCCAAAGGTCGGTAACCAGTTGTAGTGGAGATCAGGACAGCTGCAGGTATGCAAAGGAGCATATCAGCTGGAAAGAGCTCAATAATCTGGCAAACAGGAAGTGGGAAGACATGGCTTAAATCAGGAAGTTCATGGGAGGAACAAAGAGTTCAAGGTTTACCAGAAACAAGAGACAAGACAAGATTGTTCTAAGAGATCAGACAGGCAGCTGCCCAGCATATCAGGTGGCTGCTGCTGGACATAGGAGAAGTCATGGGTTCAGACCCTGGTCCTGACCCCTACACTCCCCAGTAGCCCCTGTGCTCACTTTGTCCAAATTTCTATAGTAGGCAGGGCTTCCATCCACCACAGCAACCAATGATGAAAATTTTTCTTCCTCTCTCCCCAGATGGCTGCACAGTCCTGTCTGAGCAGGTAAGAGGAAAATTCTCCAGCAATGTGGTTGACCTCCTTCCTGAAGCCAATGGTGTGCTTAAAATAGATATATATTATATACCTTTAAAATATATATATATATTTTTTTTAACATAGCTACACTGATTTTAGGGGCACCCATATGAATTCTTATATGGAGAAAAGTAAATTTTTGTAAAGACATCAGTATTCATTTTTTTTTCAATTTGCAAGAAAGTATTTTTTGGCGGGGAGTCTTATATTGCCCCGGGTGCATTAAATATACCATACAGGTGTCTAATTCTAGGTAGGTAGGTTCCAGGCCATGATATGGCTTTCATGGGTAAGTTATCTATAAGTATATAAAAAAGAGGAGCACTGGACTTGAGTAATACTGAAGTAGACGAGACCTGGACAGATAAAAATCAGTGATTTCTGCTGTTTGCTGATTTCTGCAAATATGGGCAAGCCAAGTCAAATCCCAACCTATACATTAATTTATGTAGTGACTTGTGTAGTATAGTTGTAATGTGCAGTGAAATGTACAGTTCCATTCCATAGCCATTTTAAAACCATGAGAAAACTGGGACAATATGGTCTGAGTTTAATCAGTAAAGCTCATTCCTCTTTACCACTTAATACTGTGTTCGCGGTATAACTAGTCTCTCTGGCATTGATGTATATAACTGTGTAGATTATTTATTGCTGCACAAACCCTAATGTTTGTATTGCTATCTATTTTAATGTGCCTATTGCATCTCAAAACAGTTTCCTTCTTCCAAGAATTCTGGACAGTAGTTTGGCTAGGAGATTATATGATTTGAAACTGACAAATTCTTATCTGCAGTGTATTGTCAGGAGAAATCAATCATATTCACACAAATGTCATTCAACTTTTCTCTCTATTCTTTGCATTTGTAGTCATCACCGTCTTTTATTCCAGTAAGCTGAGACTGAATAAACAACAAGGTCTGCTTTTTTTTTTTTTTTTTAAGGCCCAAACTAAAGGCCCTAGTGATTCAGAATTTATATTATTAATTACCTTTCATCTTCTCTAACCTGAATGGTACTCAGATGTATATGGCACATAGCACCTGAGCATCTATACAGCCAAACTTAAATGATAGTATTTGGACATGTAAATGCCAACAAACAACTTCAGTTTTCCCAATTATTAGACTCTAAAAGGAATGCAATTTAACAAATATTCATAGATACAGAGATGAGTTTGAAGAAAATGTTATCTTTTTTTAACAAGATAGTAAAATATATTAGTTTTTTTGTTTTGACTATACCCAAAGATAATGTAGAGTTAAATTCAATAGATACAGCATGTGTTCTAGATAAAATTAAGCTTTGCTCTTCAGTTTTCATTTTATTTTTTTTATCCATAATCAACTCTTTTGTGACCAGAGGTAATTAATGCCTGAATGCCCAGCTCAAATTTAGCAGTTTCAGTGAGCATGAGTTAACTTGAAGTGGTTGTAAAGCCACTGTGTGATATTTGCTACAATCCCCTCTGTTACACTTAATTATGTGCCCAGAGTATGTATTTCAAAAAAAAATATGCTATTGTATACCTTATTTCATAGCGTCACTTGGCGCTCACGTGACTGATCGCCACTGTTCTCTCCCGATTTAATAACTACAGCGGGAGGGGCTGAGAATCCCCCGCTAAAGTCAGCCAGGAGGAGGGGAGGAGAGGAGGAGAGCAGCGGGTGGTAACTTGAGCGCCGAGTGGCGCTATGAAATAAGGTATACAGCGGCATAATTTTAAAAAACACATACACCGGGGCACATTATTTAGTATAACACAGTGGATTGTAGCAATATCACACAGTTATGATAGCAGAAGGAGGGGAGGGGCGGGGAGCAGATCAGCACTAAACACTAGCTGACAGGCAGTGAGCAAGGGGGGAGAGGGAGCAAGGAGAGACAGCAGGATGACAGAGTCACGTAAACTGACCACGGTATCAGGGCTCAGCAGTCATGACAAACGTGGTCAGGATCAGCCAGGTATTTTAGAAGATACAAAGGGCCAAATTAATAGCACAAGCACTGTGCGGTTATTCATGCTTTAAAGCAACAGAATCAATGTTTTTCTTAGGGTTACAACCACTTTAACCATAACTCAATAACTAATTTGCCTATCTAATATTTTTTCAGTTTTTAATTATTATTTTTTTATGGACAAATGTGGATTTTATTTTGTAGATTGTTTTTTAATAAATTCTCTGATTATGTTTTACTTTATCATAAGTTTTACAAAAATGTTAATGATGTATTTATTGTTACAGTCTGTATATCATTTTAACCTCTGCAGCTTTCCATCTGCTGCTGTCAATGTGTCTTTCTCTGTGTAAGGCATAGGGATGGGTGAACGGTTCGGCCTGAGCATGAGTTTGGGCCGAACTTTGGTTGTTCGGATGTTCTGCGAATACCGAACAATATGCGGTGTTCGTGGCAAATTCGAAAGCCGCCGGAACACCGTTACACTGTTAAAGTCTATGGGACACTAACATGAAAAATCAAAAGTGCTCATTTTAAAGGCTTATATGCAAGTTATTGTCATAAAAAGTGTTTGGGGACCTGGGTCCTGCCCTAAAGTGAAACAATAAAAATGAAATATTCCTTTAAATATCGTGCCTGGGGGATGTCTATAGTATGCCTGTAAAGTGGCTAATTTTTCCCATGTTTAGAACAGTACCACAGCAAAATGACATTTCTAAAGGAAAAAATGTCATTTAAAACTGATCGTGGCTGTAATGAATTGTCGGGTCTCGGCAATATAGATAAAACTCATTAAAAAAAAGAGCATGGGATCCCCCCCAGTCTATTACCAGGCCCTTTGGGTCTGGTATGAATATTAAGGGGAACCCCGAACCAAAATTTTAAAAAAAAATTGCGTGGGGGGTCCCCCTAAAATCCACACCAGGCCCTTTGGATCTGATATGGAAATTAAGGGGAACCCTGCGCCAATTTTTTTTTAAAAATGGCGTAGGGATCCCCCCAAAATCCATACCAGACCCGGTATGGATTTTAAGGGGAACCCTGCGCCAAAATGTTAAGGGGAATTTTAAGGGGAACCCTGCGCCAAAATTTCCCCCCTAAAATCCATATCAGACCCTTATCCAAGCACGCAACCTGGCAGGCCACAGGAAAAGAGGGGGATGAGAGAGCGCCCCCCGCTCCTGAACCGTACCAGGCCACATGCCCTCAACATGGAGAGGGTGCTTTGGGGTAGTCCCCAAAGCACCTTGTCCCCATGTTGATGGGGACAAGGGCCTCATCCCCACAACCCTTGCCTGGTGATTGTGGGGGTCTGTGGGTGGGGGGCTTATCGGAATCTGGAAGCCCCCTTTAACAAGGGGACCCCAGATCCTGGCCCCACTGTGTGAAAGGGTAATGGGGTACAAATGTTCCCCTATCATTTCACAAAAAAAAAGTGTCAAAATGTTAAAAACAACAAGACACAGCTTGGGGACAAGTCCTTTATTAAAAAATAAAAAAATAAAAATGTCTCACGATGGCCATTCATCTTCTTATATCGCTCTGGCAACGGACCAACAAAGAAAAAAAAATCCAGCACCTATCCTCCTCTATGGGAGGCTCCCACCGTGTGAGACTTCTTCGCTGATGACAGTTCTTATATGACTGAGGGCGGGGCCACGTAAACGGGTGACCCCTCCCCTCTCTGGCACCAAGGGGAAGCCATGGGAAAGTCCCCGTGGTGTCAGAGGGGGCGGGGTCACCTGGAACATCACCGGGTGGCCCAGCCCTCAGTTATATAAGAACTGTCATCATCGAAGAAGCATCACACGCCGGGAGCCTGCCATAGAGGAAATTCAGTGGCGGATTTTTTATTTCTTTTTCGGTCCATGGGCGGAGCGATATAAGAAGATGAATGGACATCGTGGGACATTTTAATTTTTTTATTGTTTAATAAAGGACTTGTCCCCATGCTGTGTCTTGTTGTTTTTAACATTTTGACACTTTTTTTGTGAAATGGTAGGGGTACATTTGTACCCAGTTACCGTTTCACATGGGGGGTGGGATCTGGGGGTCCCCCTGTTAAAGGGGACTTCCAGATTCCGATAAACCCCCCGCCCGCAGAACCCCACAACCACCAGGCGGGGGTTGTGGGAATGAGGCCCTTGTCCCCATCAACATGGGGACAAGGTGCTTTGGGGTGCTACCACAAAGCACCCTCCCCATGTTGAGGGCATGTGGCCTGGTACAGTTCAGGAGGGGTGGGGCGCTCTCTCATCCCCCCTCTTGTCCTGCAGCCTGCCAGGTTGCATGCTCGGATAAGGGTCTGGTATGGATTTTGGGGGGAACCCTGCACCATTTTTATTACATTTTGATACAGGGTTCCCCTTAAAATCCATACCAGACCTGAGGGGGGGGACCCCTACACCATTTTTTTTAATTTGGCACAGGGTTCCCCTTAATTTCCATATCAGACCCGCGATCAGTTTTAAATGACAATTTTTCCTTTAGAAATGTCATTTTGCTGTGGTATTGTTCTAAACACGGGAAAAATGCGCCACTTTACAGGCATACTATAGATACCCCCCATGCACGATATTTAAAGAAAAATTAAATTTTTATTGTTTTGCTTTAAGCATTAAAAAAAAATCACTGCTCCCGAATAAACGTCCGTTTAAAAAAAAAATTTTTTTGCATTGATACGTGTCCCCTGGGGCAGGACCCAGGTCCCCAAAATACTTTTTATGACATTAACTTGCATATAAGCCTTTAAAATTAGCACTTTTGATTATTCATGTTCGTGTCCCATGGTGTTAGTGTTTTCTGCCGAATGTTTTACCTGTTTGGTATGTTCTGGTGCGAACCGCGGGGCGTTCGGCTTATCCCTAGTAAGGCATTTGTTTTGTAAACAAGCTCTTGTAGTCACTATGAAGGGCACATGTTTGTGCCCGAGAAGTGCCTTAACTAGGAGATTTCAGTTACGGGCTCTAAGCTCCAAAATGGCACACAGGTTGATGTTCCCTCAGCATAAGCAACATTCTGAGGAATTCTAATCAACAGATCACAGATGAGAAAGGGTTAAACTATTTAAAACCAAAACCAAAGGCCTGTTACCTTCTTGAACAAATAGAGACATGCTCAACTGACGCAATTTGTCCGCTCCAGGCCTCATCCTATATGGGATATGCAAGACCTAAATTCCGTGGAGTTCCTCTTTTTCCCAAAAGATCCTCCTTTACACTGCATTTCCCAGTTCTACAAAGCACTAATTTCCCTCCAGGAATCTGCATACCCGGATTACCTCACCAAACGGAAAACTGAATTTGATGCTACTTTCACTGATAAACAGAAGGATAAAATTCTACAACTCTCCCATACCTCTTCTATATCTTCTAAAGTAGCGGAGCCGGAGACCAACTACAAACGTCTTACTAGTTGGCATTATACCCCCGTCAAGTTACATTTCATGTTCCTATCGCACTCCCCCCTTTGCTGGAGAAACTGTGGAAGTAGAGCCACCCATGCCCATATTTGGTGAACCTGCCCGGTTATCCACTCATTTTGGCAGGATGTCCTCCAACATATCCGTTTCATTACTGGGACCACACTGCCCTTTACCCCTTGGGCAGTTTTTTTCTATTGTAATGTCGAACCAGTTGGCCCATACAAATGTTCCAATATGCCACATCTTTTTAACACTGCTAAAGCCCTTATCCCCACACTATGGGGCCAACCAAAAATTCCCACTTTATCTCAGTGGATACGTAATGTCGACCTCCTCTATCTCCTAGAGGAATTAACATTTATTTCCAAAGGCAAACTTAAACATCTAACAGGTGTATGCCTGTCTAGGTGATGTTTAACACTTCACCAGTGACAGTTGAATAGTTGTTTAGTCTAGTTGTGAGTTCAATTCCCCATCCTGTCCAGGCTGGAAACCAGGACCAGGCCTTGTCAGCAGTAGTGAAATGTACACTTGTGGTCCTGCTTCTGTATTTTAGGAGATATTTAGGGTAATGCAGTACCTCTAAGGGATTGTGGTCATCAGGATTAGCAGATACCAAGGGAATCAGGGAAGCTATGGTACATATTCCTGAGGCCTGCTGAGAAATCAACTATATGCCTTATTGCCACTGACATATTAGATTCCTGATCCAAGTGTAGCCACCCATGGGCGTAGACAGGCATTGGTCAGCTTTCTATAATAAGACTCTAGTTGTTGTCTGAACATCAAGAATCTAAGTCTGATTATTTTTATTATTATACAGGATTTATATAGCGCCAACAGTTTACGCAGCTGTTAACAATGTAGAGGGGGAGAGTACGATTACAATACAGTTCAATACAGAAGGAATATATGTTTATGTTGTCATGCAGTATGGGGTTGATTGTACATTTTACAATTTCATTTATGTAATGTATGCAAATCTTATTTTGAAGACTGTCTGCAATTAATTGTACACAAGAGCTGTTGATCAGTACTTGTGAGCAATCCACTTTTCCTACATTAGTCTTATTCCCATGTAACATTATACACACTGTAGGATCCTTAATTAAACATTTAAAGTGACTGACATGTCCCTACATGCACTGGTAATGTTTCTGTATGACCTCTGAACCATAGCTTGATTTAAGTCTTCCAGTGTAAGTGGATTTACCAAGATAGGTATAGTCAGGGTCTCAGGGTCTCTGAGTATCCTGACTTCCTTACCACCTGATATTTAAGTCTTAGCAATGCATTAGCCTTAGGGTTGTCTATTCCTTTGTCGTCCTGCCCCATAATCACCCCCAAAAATCTGATACATATCAGAAATTGGAAGAGATTCATTGTACCACCTTTTTACAATGGGTGATGTGTATCAATGTGTCCCTTCCTTCTACTTTGAGGGATGCGAGCATGACCAGTTGCACACTTAGTGGCCCTTCAAATCAGGGTTCAAGACTTATAACTTTGAGTATCCTCGTTTGGATCTGGTAAGGATGAAAACACACGGTATGTATCTTTGTCAACTGCTTCTGTAGTGCAGCAACATATCCGATAAGATCTAAATGCATTGCCTGTATTGGTTGTGTAAAATACAGACCTGTCTTAGAAGCGCACCCAAAAAACACCTCATATGGTGTGAGACCTGTGCCTCTTTTGGGAGTGTTCCTGAATGAATGCAACACTATAGGTAAAGACTCTGGCCAAGATTTACCCCATCTCTGCCATTATCTTAGTCTGTTTTTTATTGTACAATTCAGTCTTTCTACCTTACCACTTCTCTGTGGATGACATGGAGTATGGAAGGCTTGATCAATGTTTAGTGCATATAATATCTCTTGTATTACCTTTCCTATGAAATGGGCACCCATGTCACTCTCAATGGTTTCTGTTATCCCAAAGCTGCACACTATCTCAGACAGGAGTTTCTTTGCACTGGTTTGAGCTGTACCTCTGGACACTGGCCAGGCCTCTGACCATCCTGAAAAAATCTCTACACAGACTAAAGCATGTACATAAGGACTAGACTGTGGGAGATCAATGTAGACTATTTTAATTCTCTGTAAAGGGTAATCTGGTCTGGCGATGTGTGTGCTCCAATGCGGCTTTCTTCGCTGACCTGTCAGCTCTTGCATTTCCTGCAGCCTCCTCTGTATCTTCTCTCTCTCTTCTCTCTCTCTTCTCTATCATTCACCTTTGTTTTCAAAGTGGCAACCTAAGTGGGACACTGGAAGACCAAGAATGGCCCCTCTATTGAATCTGCATGCTGCATGCTATTGGCTTACCGGCTGAGATCAAAAAGTTGCGATTTTTCCAGATAGGATCAAAGTAATGAGCCACCCCAAATGCACATTGACTGTAAGTGTAGATGTTAACCCTTTGTCCCCTGGAAATTTAACAAGCATTAGCTAGGGCTATTAAATGCGGCACAGTGGTGTAGTGGGTGGACACTACCTGCCTGGAGTTTGCATGTTCTCCCTGTGCCTGTGTGGGTTTCCTCCGGGTATTCCGGTTTCCTCCCACACTCCAAAGACATGCTGGTAGGTTAATTGGTTCCTGTCTAAATTGGCCCTAGTATGTATGAATGTGAGTTAGGGACCTTAGATTGTAAGCTCCTTGAGGGTAGGGACTGATGTGAATGTATAATATATATGTAAAGCGCTGCGTAAATTGACGGCGCTATATAAGCACCTGAAATAAATAAATAAAATAAATTATCTACTTGTGCTGAAAGCTTGGGGTTTAGTGCTTCTGCACAATTTGTTTTACTTGCTGTCACTACTGCATACCCAGCTACAGGTCTACCTTTTTCAGTGTAAAAGAATGATCCATCTACATACAGGGCCTGTCTGGGTCTGGTAGAGGAGTTTTTTTGGCAGGGCTTAAAGATTCAGACTCCACTCTTATTAATTCCGAACAGTCATGAGGGGTATCAAACCACTCATTGTCTCCCTCTTACCCCTCTGGAACCTACTCGGCTGAAAAGATGTGTCTGGTCTGTGCTCTGTGGAGTATTTCCTTAACTGCATGTAGAACCATGATAGTCAGTAAGTGACCTAACGCCATGCCAGTTGTCCAATAGTTCCTTGCAAGCTGGCATTTCCTGCACAAAGCTCGGGGATCCCTTGATCACAGGATCAAGTTGGAAAGAGACATATGCTAGCGGTTTTTGTTTGCATGCCCATTTAGCTCATGGCAAAACAAAGTAAAGGGTTTGGTATAGTCTGGGAGAGAGAGCACGGGGGCTACCTGCAACCCCTCCTATAATTCAGACAGACAGTCCAGCTTTTCTTGATCTAAGAAGAAAGTCTGTCTTGTTGTGGCTTTGGATGGGGAGGGGTATTTTCTGGGAAGCATTTAGTATTCAGTCTCTACAGTAGCCCACCAGCCCCAGAAATGGCCTCAACTGTCTCTCATTCTTAGGAGTCTGATACTCTTTTATTGCTGAAACTCTTTCAGTTGTCAGGTGTTTGGTACCACAAGAAATGCAATGCCCCAAGAAAACAACTTTTTCTTGGAGGTACTGTAGTTTCTCTTTACTGGCTTTGTTGTTGGTCTCGGTCAGGAAACAGCATGCTGATGGTGTCCCACTCACGTATTTCCAAACTGTTGCAACAAACCATCAAGTCGTCCATGTACTGGATCAGTGCTGTCTCTGAATCAGTTGGAGACCACCAATCTATCACCTCTTTCCATTTGTTAGCATACTCGGTAGACAGGAAAATTGTGCAAACTTGGGGAGGCATGTCCAGGTGTATTGCACAATCAAAACGTGAAACAAAAGAGGTACCAGCAGTCTGGGTGAAGAAGCAATTGAAATGTCAATCACAGAAAAATTGATTGTTAGGCACGATTGGAGCAGCAATTGATCGTTAGGCAAGATTGGAGCAGCAATTTCAATAACCCGATTTATTGCTCTCAGATCATGCTCCATCCGGTACACTGGGAGTTTACCCATTCCGGTCTTTTTCTTTGACTGAGACATTACATGCCAGAGAGAGCTGAGCCACCGAAGACATCCTGCACCCTGTGTCCCCTGCTCACCTCTGATGCCCGGATCCCCCCTCATCCTCCCCACTGCCCCCTGTCTGAGCCCTGTTCCATCCAGGCAGAAGGGCGGGCACTCTGTGGGGATCACCAACAATACACCTGTGGCTGGGCTCCCCATTGCTCAAATGAGAAGCACTTCTCATTTGTGATGGAGCGGATCAGTCCTACCCTCTCTCTTGGACAAGCCTCCCCCCTGCTCATTGTGCTGTTGCCCTTGGTCGAGTGTACAGGGGATCCTTCTACACAGGCATCCATGGGCGCAGTGTGAATCAGAGCACAGTGGACCCCCCTCCTCAGGGCCTGTGTGCAGTGCACATGTTGCAGTCATGGATGATACGCCATTGGTGTAATCATGTGCAAACATGATTTTTAAAATCTCTGGTGCAATTTGTCCTGTTACTGTAATTTGTGCATTGTGATAAATGATATTCGCTCCTATGGCTGTTAAAATGTCAACTCCAAGCAGATTAACAGGAATAGCATCAGACACTAGCAGCTGTGTCACTAGCTCAGTGTGTTTCCCTATCTGTAAAGTCACTTCCTCAGACTCCTGAAGAAAGCAGGGAGTACCTCCCAGTCAACACCTTCTACCATCTTGTTATTCAGTAACTCTTTAGGCACTTTGTTCTTTTAATGATATTTATAGCCACCCCCGTGTTAATTAAAAAGATTTCCTTGTATCAAAAGGCAACAGTTTAAAAATTCGCTGAATTTGCACTTCTGCTCCAGTTTTAGGAGCTCTGATGGCATAGATCGACATGGGTTGTCTGAATGCCTAGTCACTGTTTTAGTCCTCTTTGGGATATTTTTGCTTACGGGGAGCCTTACAGTATTGTGCAAAATGTCCCAGCTTCCTGCAGTTGTAGCTGGTTACTTTCCTTTTGTCTGTCCTCTGCTCACTTTCCCACCTTGTCTCTGTCTCTTGCCTGGCTTGCCATTGATGTTGTGGGATCTTTCAGTTTAGATACAGATACATGACCCCTTTTAGTCAGTGATACACAATTTAAGAGATAATATGTAGCTACATAGACCAGACAGATTCAAGGAGTTTGATTGAGTTGATCTGCTTTAATTTTTTGGCGCTTCAGATTATGTACTCAGATTAAGGTATGTAATGTAAGTTGTGTCAAGATAAGAAACTGGCCAATCAAAGGTAAATATGATTACAGCAAACATTAAGTTAATTGTCTTATCAACATGGTTTATCAAGAAGTCATCATGTTTTTTTTTTGTGGCTTTAGGTTTCATTCAAAAGATAGCCATCCAGATGGGCTTTCCAGGAACTAGCTTTGCCACAGGTTCTCCAAACATAAATCATAAGTTTCAGGTAGTCATCAGAATTATCTTTGCAATATGCCAGTGTACATGTAAAGGAAAGAAACAAGCACAGATTAAAATTCTTATTATGAAGCCATTTTGTCCTAAACAGCTATCTTGCCAGGGTGAAAATAAACCCCCTGTATTGTAAATGGAAGGAAAAAAAATTTTGTTCTGGGCGGTCAGACTTTTGTCCCTGCACAAGCTGCAACATTCCTAACAGAGTTAGTAACGCATTTGGCAGTTTGTGTAACATTGATGGAAGAAAAGTCCCAGATGAAAGTCCATTGCCCTCCAGACCATAAGAAAATGCTCAGATGAAAGTCTACTCCAATTCAGCTGCCATCAGGAAATCTTCTACATCTTCCTCATTATCATCTCTTCCTCTAGTCTGCCTCATTCCATCTGGCCTGGTCATCTGCTCTGCCTGCTCCACCTCTCAAATGTTTATTACTATAAAAGAGAAGTATGTTTGTTTTTTTTACAATCATACTTACCTAGGTGGGTGCAGCATCCATACGATGCTGCATCTGTCCCCCGCCATCTTAAAGGGTGAGAAATGAGCGATCAAACACAGCTGATCACTCAGTTCTTCCTGCCACTCTGAGAAGAGAGCTGATGACTGTCAGTCACCAGCTCTCTACTCTGCCCCCACCCACTCACTGGAGCTCGGAAGCAGCTGGCTCAGGCTCTCAGTGGCTCGCTAAGAGGCGGAACCAGGTGCTGGTTCAAGCTCCTGGGTGGATGGCAACCGAATGATTGCAATCTTTCCCCAGCCAAGACCATTCTCACAGGAGTGCAGAACAAACTGCACTCCTGTGATCCATAGGAGAAGTACAGCCAAATGAGCTTTGGCTGTACTTCGCTTTTAAAAGAGTAAAAGACAAAGCAGATTATATGTTCCTTCCAACTGTGCCAACTTTCTAAATTTCTTGCCTTGTTTGCAGTGTCTTCCAAACACTCAGTTGCCACTGCAAGCTGCTCTTTCAACAAGTCTCATTCTACCTCTGCCTTTTTCCTTTTTTAGATTCAGTATGTAGCCTTTCCTTACTGAACTCAAAACTAAAATCTGAGGAGAAATCAGAGACTCCATCACTTAAAGCTTTGTTCAAAGGAGAAGCATACCTAGCAAGCCCCTTTGCAACAGACATCCACCTACTGTCTCTGGCCCAGGCAGGCAAAGTAAACAACCCCTCCTAGACACCAGAAACCTCTGTAGCCTTGCTTTTCCTAAACAGTATACACAGCATTTTCCTCAGTACAAGCAATGGAACACACCACAGAAAACTGGTCTGCTTCAGTTGAATTTTACCACAAATCCCAGATGAGACCCCGATTATTTTACTTTGTGTCTTTTAAGGTTACTTTGCAGTGTAAGCCAAGTAAGCAGTTAAAACTCTGTAGCATATTAATGTGCCTTTACTAAACGAAAATACTGTACATACAAACTATTGTAATTATGGAAAAAACAATAAAAGATTAACAGTTATACCTACAACAAGCATGCACAAACACTAACTATCCTTCCTAGTGAATGAGTATGAATAATGGCGTGTCATAGGCATAAGTATACTAATCAGCTACTTAAAGCGGGGTTCCACCCAAATTTTGAACATTATCTCTATGCATTCTCTTCCTTGCCTAGATGCTGACATGCTGTGTAAAAAAATTTAAATCGCCGTAATTACCTTTTTTTTTTCTAATCTTCTTTGCACTTCCTGGTTTTCCTCCCATGGGAGTAGGCGTGTTTCTAGCCTCTCCCAGACCTCCCACAGTCCCTGGGAGCTAGTCTCAGGCTTCCCAGCATGCATTGTGCAACAGCGTCATCACAACATCTCTGCTCCCAGCATTCACCGCATCCAGGAAATACATGCTTGTGGGCTTCAAATGCCCACAATGAAGATGTGAATTTTATAAGTTATTCTTTACAACGAAATCGGACACAGGCGGACTTATTACACAGAACATGTGAGTAGATAATCATGAGAAGAAAATTTTGTGAATGAACTCCAAAAAAAAAAACGATAGATAGGTGGACCCCCGCTTTAACTTGCGTTTTTGCATGGCTTTGCGTTTTTGCATTTTTGCGTTTTTGCATGTATCCTTGTTTCAGTGTCCAGCTCAACTGCCTCCACCTTTGTCTCCAGAACAACTGTTCCTTTGTCTCTCACCACATGGTTGTACAAAGGACATTTTCCCCTCTCCTCACTTCCTACTACCTAATTTCCTGTAATTAGCTTCACAAATTAGCCCAACAGGTTTGTTAGCATATCAATAGGGGAGGCCTAACTTCAAAAAAACAGCACATGGTCTTAAAACCTAACAATTCACATGTAGCACCCTTTACTTTAGGTAGGTACTAGAAGTAGGATTTTTGTAAGAGCAGGTAAGTTTAATCAGGCCTAGCTGTAAGCTAGGCCTGTGTGTTTTTGATCTGTGTGGGCTGGGAGTGGCTCAGGGTAGGCTGCTGACTCACAGATAGCATCATCTTTCAATTACCCCCCTTATGCTTTTAGAGGATTCTAGAAGAAAGGAGGGGAAGAGAGGTGGAGCTGTCTGGGGTGTCTCAGGGAACCCTGACCAATCTCCAACTAGGATTAGCAGGAGGCAGGTCTTCTTGATATACCCAGTGTTAGGGATGAGCTTCGTGTTCGAGTCGAACCCATGTTCGACTCGAACATCGGCTGTTCGGTCGTTCGCCGAATTGCGAACGATATGGGCCGTTCGCGCCAAATTCGTGTGGCGCGTCACGGCCCATAATTCACTGCGGCATCGCAGTGCATTGCTTGCTGATGATTGGCCAAGCATGCACTATGACCCGCATGCTTAGCCAATCACAGCGCTGCCTGAACAGAGAGCCGTAATTGGCCAAAGCCAAGGAGGCTTTGGCCAATTATGGCTCAGGGGATTTAGTACACACCCCACACTATATAAGGCCGCCTGCACGGCGGCCCTGTGTAGTGTGTGTTCCGGCGTTGAAAGAGATAGACAGAGAGACAGTGTTTGATTTGAGTTAGATAGATTAGGCAGAACAGTCAGTCAGTTAGCTGCACTTACAGTGTATTGTGTATATATATACATCCCAGGTGTTGCATATATATATATACACTGTACTCAGTTTAGCTAGATCCGTTCCTGTTATCTTCTAGACTATTTACATTTATTGCAGTGCGTCCTGCTCACAGTGTTCAGCTAGATCCGTTCCTGTTATCTTCTAGACTATTTACATTTAGTGCAGGGCGTCCTGCTCACAGTGTTCAGCTAGATCCGTTCCTGTTATCTTCTAGACTATTTACATTTAGTGCAGTGCGTCCTGCTCACAGTGTTCAGCTAGATCCGTTCCTGTTAAATTCTAGACTATTTACATTTAGTGCAGTGCGTCCTGCTCACAGTGTTCAGCTAGATCCGTTCCTGTTATCTTCTAGACTATTTACATTTAGTGCAGTGCGTCCTGCTCACAGTGTTCAGCTAGATCCATTCCTGTTATCTTCTAGACTATTTACATTTAGTGCAGTGCGTCCTGCTCACAGTGTTCAGCTAGATCCGTTCCTGTTATCTTCCTACTGACAGGCAGGCTTGCCTTGTTACAGTATTAACAGCTACCTAAAGAAAATTACTGGTGTTCTTTTGATCCTATTAGTACCATGGTCAGGCAGCTAGACTATTTACATTTAGTAAAGTGCGTCCTGCTCACAGTGTTCAGCTAGATCCGTTCCTGTTATCTTCTAGACTATTTACATTTAGTGCAGTGCGTCCTGCTCACAGTGTTCAGCTAGATCCGTTCCTGTTATCTTCCTACTGACAGGCAGGCTTGTCTTGTTACAGTATTAGCAGCTACCTAAAGAAAATTACCGGTGTTCTTTTGATCCTATTAGTACCACGGTCAGGCAGCTAGACTATTAACATTTAGTGCAGTGCGTCCTGCTCACAGTGTTCAGCTAGATCCGTTCCTGTTATCTTCCTACTGACAGGCAGGCTTGTCTTGTTACAGTATTTACAGCTACCTAAAGAAAATTACTGGTGTTCTTTTGATCCTATTAGTACCACGGTCAGGCAGCTAGACTATTTACATTTAGTACAGTGCGTCCTGCTCACAGTGTTCAGCTAGATCCGTTCCTGTTATCTTCATACTGACAGGCAGGCTTGTCTTGTTACAGTATATAAAGCTACCTGAAGAAAATTACTGGTGTTCTTTTGATCCTATTAGTACCACTGTCAGGCAGCTAGACTATTTACATTTAGTGCAGTGCGTCCTGCTCACAGTGTTCAGCTAGATCCATTCCTGTTATCTTCCTACTGACAGGCAGGCTTGTCTTGTTACAGTATTTACAGCTAACTGAAGAAAATTACTGGTGTTCTTTTGATCCTATTAGTACCACGGTCAGGCAGCTAGACTATTTACATTTAGTACAGTGCGTCCTGCTCACAGTGTTCAGCTAGATCCGTTCCTGTTATCTTCCTACTGACAGGCAGGCTTGTCTTGTTACAGTATTTACAGCTACCTGAAGAAAATTACTGGTGTTCTTTTAATCCTATTAGTACCACGGTCAGGCAGCTAGACTATTTACATTTAGTGCAGTGCGTCCTGCTCACAGTGTTCAGCTAGATCCGTTCCTGTTATCTTCCTACTGACAGGCAGGCTTGTCTTGTTACAGTATATAAAGCTACCTGAAGAAAATTACTGGTGTTCTTTTGATCCTATTAGTACCACGGTCAGGCAGCTAGACTATTTACATTTAGTACAGTGCGTCCTGCTCACAGTGTTCAGCTAGATCCGTTCCTGTTATCTTCCTACTGACAGGCAGGCTTGTCTTGTTACAGTATATAAAGCTACCTGAAGAAAATTACTGGTGTTCTTTTGATCCTATTAGTACCACGGTCAGGCAGCTAGACTATTTACATTTAGTGCAGTGCGTCCTGCTCACAGTGTTCAGCTAGATCCGTTCCTGTTATCTTCCTACTGACAGGCAGGCTTGTCTTGTTAAAGTATTTACAGCTACCTAAAGAAAATTACTGGTGTTCTTTTGATCCTATTAGTACCACGGTCAGGCAGCTAGACTATTTACAGTTAGTGCAGTGCGTCCTGCTCACAGTGTTCAGCTAAAGCTACCTGTAGAAGGTTGGTGGTGTTCTCATACTACAGGCAGGTAGTTGATTTTGCTAGCTGCAGTATATATATATATATATATATATATATATATATATATATATATATATATCCCAGCTTAGTGCAGCTACAGGCCATTAGTATGTCTGGAAGGCCAAGAAGGAGAGGCAGACAGTCACAAGCCAATAAGAGAGGGCAAGCAGGCTCTGTGTCTAGTGCTGGTCGTGGAGACGGTGCATCCTCATCAGCACGTGGCCATGGGACATGCTTGGCCTTTTTTTCGGCAGCTGGCCGTGTTGAGCCGCAACATGCGGAAGACTTGGTCGAGTGGATGACCAAGCTGTCCTCATCCTCCTCATCCTCTCTCACCCATGCCCAGGGTGCTTTGTCTGGCAAAGCAGCGGCCTCTCCCCTCGGCTCAATGTCATCAGTGACTCCTTCCCTAGCTCCACCATGTCCTCCTGAGGAGTCCCTCGAACTGTTTGACCACAGTGTTGGGTACATGCTCCAGGAGGATGCCCAGCGTTTGGAAGGCTCTGATGATGATACTGAGCTCGATGAAGGCAGTAACATGAGCACGGACAGAGGGGGTGCCCAAGAAGGACAGCAATCTGGCAGTCATGCTCCCCCTGCTGCAGCATACTGCCGGGTTTGCTCCAGTGATGAGGAGGGAGGGGATGATGAGGTCACTGACTCAACGTGGGTGCCTGATAGGAGAGAGGAGGAGGAGGAGGAGGCGGCACATCACCAACGAGGCAGGATGCCCTCCAGGGGCCAGCCTAAGGGCAGCACATTGACTGCATCACATGTGCAGGGCGCTGCAGTCTCTGCGCGTTATTCAAAAAGTTCTTTGGTGTGGGCCTTTTTTAAAACGAGTGCATCAGATCGCACCGCTGCTATTTGCAACATATGTCTCAAGTGTATCTCACGTGGCCAAAACATCTCCCGCTTGGGTACCACATGCTTGACCAGGCATATGTTGACCTGCCATGCAATTCGTTGGCAAGCGCATCTAAAAGACCCACACCAAAGAACAAAGAGGACCTCTCCTCGCTCCTCATCAGCTGAGATTTCCAACCCCACTAGACCTTCAGTCCTCTCTGAGACCTGCACTGAGAGGAATGAAGGTGTAGAATTAGGTGTGTCACAGCCAAGTACTTGTGGGCAATCTGCTTTTGGTAAACCGACGTCAGATTGTACCAGGCAAATTTCCCTGCCCCAGCTGCTGCACCGCCGAAAGAAGTTTGCTCCCAGCCATCCACATGCCCAGCGGTTGAATGCTAGCTTGGCAAAATTGCTGGCACTTCAACTGCTGCCTTTTCAGTTGGTAGACTCTGCCCCCTTCCGTGAGTTTGTGGAATGTGCGGTTCCTCAGTGGCAGGTACCCAAACGCCACTTTTTCTCACGGAAGGCGATTCCGGCTCTCTACCGGCATGTGGAAGGCAATGTCCATGCCTCGCTGGACAGGGCGGTCAGTGGTAAGGTGCATATTACCACTGACTCATGGTCCAGCAGGCATGGACAGGGACGTTACCTAAGTTTCACGGCGCATTGGGTGACTCTGCTGGCAGCTGGGAAGGATTCAGGACAAGGTGCAGTAGTGTTGGAGGTTGTTCCGCCACCACGCCTCCAAAATGCTAATGATTGTGACACACCTCTCTCCTCCACCCCCTCCTCTTCTTTTTCCTCCATGGCCTCTTCCTCGGAACCAGCGGTGCTCCGTAGTCGTTCAAGGGGCTACGCAAGTACGCAGGCCAAAAGATGCCATGCGGTGCTTGAGCTGGTGTGCTTGGGGGACAGGAGCCACACTGGGGCAGAGGTTCTGTCAGCTCTGCAGGGGCAGGTTCAGAGGTGGTTGATGCCACGCCAACTTAAGGCAGGAATGGTGGTTTGCGACAATGGCACCAACCTCCTCTCTGCCCTCCGACAGGGACAAATGACCCATGTGCCCTGTTTGGCTCACGTCCTTAACTTGGTGGTGCAGCGGTTCTTGGGCAGGTACCCGGGCTTACAGGATGTCCTGAGGCAGGCCAGGAAAGTCTGTGTGCATTTCTGCCGGTCATATAATGCCAGTGCTCGGCTGACGGACCTCCAAAAGGAGTTTAACCTGCCCAAGAACCACCTAATCTGTGACATGCCCACCAGGCGGAACTCAACGTTGGCCATGCTGCAGCAGCTGCACACGCAGCAGAGGGCCATCAATGAGTACCTGTGCGACTATGGCACCAGGACAAGATCAGGGGAGCTTGTTTTTTTTCCCTACGCCAGTGGGCCATGATCAGGGATGCATGCACTGTCCTGTCACCATTTGAGGAGGCCACGAGGATGGTGAGCAGTGACAGTGCATGCATCAGTGACACTGTCCCCCTTGTCCACCTGTTGGAGCACACGCTGCGTGGAATAATGGACAGGGCACTTGAGGCAGAACAGAGGCAGGAAGAGGAGGACTTCCTTAGCTCTCAAGGCCCCCTTTATCCAGACAGTGTTCCTGCGTGCCTGCCGATCACACAGGAAGAGGACGAGGAGGAGGAGGAGGAGGAAGATTGTGTCAGTATGGAGGTGGAGCCTGGCACTCAGCATCAGCAGCAGTCTTAAAGGGATCAGTCCCAAGAAACACATGGACTTGTACGTGGCTGGGAGGAGGTGGCTGCGGACCATGTCGTCCTTAGTGACCCAGAGCACTCCGGACAGAATGCCTCAGCAAACCTATGCTGCATGGCCTCCCTGATCCTGCAAAGCCTGCGTAAGGATCCTCGTATTCGTGGTATCAAGGAGAAGAACCAATACTGGCTGGCAACCCTCCTTGATCCACGTTACAAGGGTAAGGTTGCGGACCTTATCTTGCCATCGCAGAGGGAGCAGAGGTTGAAACATCTTCGGGAGGCCTTGCAGAAAGGTCTGTGCAACGCGTTCCCAGAGACTGGGAGGTTACAAACTCCTGTTTCTGGACAACGTGTTGCTGAGGCTTTGGTCAGTCAAAGAAGGAGCGGTGGAGAAGGTGGCCGTCTGACCGATGCGTTCAGACAATTTTTTGGTCCGCAGCCCCAAGGTGTGATCGGTTTCAGCAACCATCGCCAGCGTCTGTTTTACATGGTGCAGGAATACCTAGGGGCAAGATCAGACTTGGACACCTTTCCCACCGAAAATCCTCTGGGTTACTGGGTCTTGAGGATGGATCACTGGCCAGAGCTTGCACAGTATGCAATTGAGCTACTGGCCTGTCCTGCATCCAGCGTTCTTTCGGAACGCACATTCAGTGCTGCTGGATGCGTGGTAACCGATCACAGGGTGCGTCTGTCCACCGACTCGGTCGATCGACTGACCTTCATAAAAATGAATCAGTCTTGGATCACCACCAGCTACCAAGCACCTGATGCTGATGTAACCGAATAATTTTTTTTGAAATCTCAGATCCCTTCAAAGACTGCCTATGCTGATGCTGAGTGACTATCCCTGAGTAATTATCCTCTTCCTCCTCAATCATCACGCTGATAGCTTGTAAGAACATTTTTGGTTCTGGGCGCCACCACCAGTGCCTAAGGCACAATTTTTCAGCCCCTGTTTAACAGGGGCGTGTAGTTACAATTTTTGATGTAATACTTTGCAGCAGGGCTCATTCCTGCATTCCAACTAGAGTGTCTGTGAGGGGTTGCAGTGTTGTGGCACCAGCACCAGTGCCCAAGGCCCAATTTTTCTGCTCCTGTCTAACAGGGGCGTGTAATTACAATTTTTAATGCAATACTTTGCAGCAGGGCTCGTTCCTGCATTCCAACTAGAGTGTCTGTGAGGGGTTGCAGTGTTGTGGCACCAGCACCAGTGCCCAAGGCCCAATTTTTCTGCTCCTGTCTAACAGGGGCGTGTAATTACAATTTTTGATGCAATACTTTGCAGCAGGGCTCGTTCCTGCGTTCCAACTAGAGTGTCTGTGAGGGGTTGCAGTGTTGTGGCACCAGCACCAGTGCCTAAGGCCCAATTTTTCTGCCCCTGTCTAACAGGGGCGTGTAATTACAATTTTTGATGCAATACTTTGCAGCAGGGCTCATTCCTGCATTCCAACTAGAGTGTCTGTGAGGGGTTGCAGTGTTGTGGCACCAGCACCAGTGCCCAAGGCCCAATTTTTCTGCTCCTGTCTAACAGGGGCGTGTAATTACAATTTTTGATGCAATACTTTGCAGCAGGGCTCGTTCCTGCGTTCCAACTAGAGTGTCTGTAAGGGGTTGCAGTGTTGTGGCACCAGCACCAGTGCCTAAGGCCTAATTTTTCAGCTCCTGTTCAACAGGGGCATGTAATTACAATTCTTGATCTAATATTTCACAGCAGGGCCCTGCGAGGGCTTACAGTGTTGTGGCCACAGCCACACCTAAGGCCCAAATTTCTGCTGAGTATATAGGGCAGGACCCTACTTTCAAACATCTAACTTACAAACGACTCCTACTTGCAAACGGAAGGAGACAACAGGAAGTGAGATGAAATCTACCCCTAGGAAGGGAAATTCTCTCCTGTAAGAGTTAATATGGGAAAAAAAATTCTCCTTTCCACTGATGCTTTCCAATCCTTCTTCCACAAAAAAACCCAAATTTTCAAAAAACATTTTTCATTGGGACAAAAAGTGAGGTGAAATCTTCTGAAGAGGAGGAAAGACAGCAAAACAAATGTCACAGGGGTGATAACCCTTCCCTATGTTTTCCAAAAAGCTTAAAAAAGATTTTTTGGCTGGAGCTAAACACGTTAAAAATGTACCCGTTCAAAGTTACAAAGAGATTCTACTTAACAACAAACCTACAGTCCCTGTCTTGTTTGTACCGCCTGTATACTGCTGTTCAGAGTATATAGGGCCTGGTGGCCCCACACCTTTCCTTATTTTAATTTGGGTGCGGGGTTCCCCTTAATATCCATACAAGACCCAAAGGGCCTGGTAATGGACTGGGGGGTACCCATGCCGTTTGTCTCACTCATTTTCATCCATATTGCCATGACCCGACATTACATTAAACCCGCAAGCAGTTTTAAATGAGATTTTTTCCTTTAAAAATGACATTTGGTGCAGGGACTGTTCTAAACATGGGAAACACGCGTCACTTTACAGGCATACTATAGACACCCCCCAGGTACGATATTTAAAGGAATATTTCACTTTTTTTTTTTTTACTTTAAGCATCATTAAAATCACTGCTCCCGAAAAAACGGCCGTTTTTAAAAGTTTTTTTTGCATTGATAC
Organism: Lithobates clamitans; assembly: GCA_037952925.1. Lineage (NCBI taxonomy): Eukaryota > Metazoa > Chordata > Amphibia > Anura > Ranidae > Lithobates > Lithobates clamitans. The sequence goes on from JBBGZY010000821.1 coordinate 2,112,115, forward strand.
ATGTCCCCTGGGGTAGGACCCGGGTCCCCAAACCCTTTTTAGGACAATACCGTGCAAATTAGCCTTTAAAATGAGCACTTTTGATTTTGAACTTTCGAGTCCCATAGACGTCAACGGGGTTCTAACGTTCGTGCGAACTTTCGGTCCGTTCGCAGGTTCTGGTGCGAACCGAACCGGGGGGTGTTCTGCTCATCCCTACCCAGTGTCAGCCCAGCTGGGGAGGAGTTGTCGGGTAGAAGAAGCTGGAGATGGAGCACTAGGTTGTCAGGGCCTTTTAGGTGCCCACCTGTCTGGGGGGTGACCTTGGGCCTGTGAGGTTCAGGTGCAAGTCGTAGCCTTTCTGAGAAACAAAGAAAGATTTGGACAGGAGGCACAGAGAGGGACCGAGCAGGACAACGGGAGCTAGTGTTGCCGAGCAAGTCTCCATGAGAATCCACTGGAGTGCAGCCAGGAGGGCTGGTGAGTGACAGGCACAGTTGGGAAAGCTGGGAAAGCATGCCGGAGTGTACTGGGAGTGTACAGTCTGAGGTGGATGTAGAGCCAGCAGGAGAGACATGGGCAGTGGAGTCAGGGAGCTGCGGTCAGGAGGGCTGGCAGGGCCTGAAGAGGACTAACTGGGAGCAGTAGTCCATCATAGGGCAGCTAGCACTAAAAGACTTTTCTTCCACTATTTGTTGCTACACTAAAGGGATCCATGGTCCCTGCTTGCAAATGGCAGTTGCTAAGGCCTGACAGAGTCAGAGTTTGGCCTACCACGTACTAGCTGTACCTGGAACTAAGTATTGTACAGGAGAAAGAGAAACAGTCAGCAAATAAGCATTGTGCTGGAGAACACTGGAGCTCTAGAAGTGTAAATAGAGGTTCCAACTAATCATCCAATTGATTCTACTATTGATTTTGGGCATCCCACAATTTCCCTTACCCTATCCAAGTTCAAAATCCCTCAATAAAAATACCAACAAACCTACGGACTGTTCATTGTCTCAAGAGTGACTGGGAAGTGAATGCCGGGCTGGGCAGGGTAACAGGTGGACCACATTATCCAGCAGCCCCTACGGGGGTACCGCCCGCTACACAAATATACAGTATCTATGCTATAAAGATCACCATAGCAACACACTCCTCTGTAACTCTAAACTGGTAACCTGTAAAGGCTTTCATAATGTTGCCTGTGCAGATTTTTAGGAACTGTAGTTTGCCACCATTCCACAGACGAATGCAATTTTAAAGTGTGACATGTTTGGTATCTATTTACTCAGCGTAACATCATCTTTTTATTTTACCAAACATTTGGATATTATATTGTGTTTTGTGCATTAAAAACCCAAAAAGTATTTAAAAAAAAAAATGAAAAACTGCTGCGCTAATACCGTGTGACATAAAAATATGCAACACTCACCATTTGTTTCTCTAGGACCTCTGCCTAAACTCCCAGGCGGTATGATTATTTCATATTTTTGATGCTGAAAGCGGTACAATGTTTTGCATGGAAATTGTGTGTGTTTCACTTTTTGAATTTGGCGCCGTTCTCCGTCCCCGTGCGTCGCAACGCTCGCAGGGAACGGAGCCCGGGTCTGTGATGAATCGAGCAGAGGATGGGCCGCTCACACTGCGGGGAGACATCGCAGGATCCAGGGGGCAAGGTAAGTAAGCTCTTCCTGGATCCTGCGATACGATCCCGTGTCTGGCTCGGGGTTACCGCTTTTGGTTCTGAAATTCCACCCCGAGCCAGACTCGGGAATACCGCTAGGGAGGTTAAAAATGTAAAACAACAAAATATTGGTGCGCTAGTGTCTAATGAATAAAACTGGATAATAAATCCAGAAAAGTGTCCATATAAGTGTTCAAACACTCCTCATGTTTCCTGGAATGAAGGATAACAGAGACACCCAAAATGCACCTTCACCATGCAGTACAAAAGAGGTGCCCTTATCGGATAGATAGACTTCGCGTTATAGGAGCCTAGCAAAGCATGGATTCACACACCCCATTAGGGATCCATCCATGGAAAGCAGACGAAGATGGCATTGAAATCAGCCTTGCTGGTTATTCCTTTTCCTTGTTCTCTCATGCAAGTGATATAAAGGAAGAGAGAGAGATTGCCACATAGTGTATTGGTATTTATTAAATGAGTCGGCTCTTTAATTAGGCAAATTAGGTGGTTGCCTAAGGCCTCACACTCACAGGGGCCTCACGGCCACCTAGTTTGCCAAATAACTGCTTGCCGACAGCGCACAACGATGTACTTCGGCAGAATGGCACAGCTGGGCAAAAGGGCGTACCTGTACGTCCCCTTTAAGACGAGGCTTAGTGGGCGCGTGTGCCACCCGCCGCGTACTCCATGAGCGTGCCCGCGGGTCCCGCTGACTCAATGTCCTCTGGGGGCCCGCAATCATGACATGGAGCAGCAGAATGGGGAGATGCCTATGTAAACAGGGCATTTCCCTGTTCTGCCTTGCAACATGACAGGGATCTACTGCTCCCTGTCATCGGGAGCAGTGATCTCTGTCATGTTGTAGTGAGCCCACTCCTCCCACAGTTAGAATCACTCCCTAGGACACACTTAACCCCTTGATCGCCCCCCAGCGTTTAACCCCTACCCTGCCAGTGTCATTTACACAGTAATCAGTGCATTTTTATAGCACTGATCGCTGTATAAATGTCACTGGTCCCAAAATAGTGTCAAAAGTGTCCGATGTGTCCGCCGCAATGTCGCAGTCATGATAAAAATTGCAGATCGCCGCCATTACTAATAATAAAAAAAAAATGATAAAAATGGCATAAATCTATCCCCTATGTTGTAGACGCTATAACTTTTGTGCAAACCAATCAATATATGCTTATTGCGAATTTTTTTACCAAAAATATGTAGAACAATAATCGGCCTTAACTAAGAAAAAAAAATTTTATATATTTTTTTGGGGATATTTATTATAGCAAAAAGTAAAAAATATTGCCTTTTTTCAAAATTCTCACTCTTTTTTTGTTTATAGCACAGAGGTGATAAAATACCACCAAAAGAAAGCTCTATTTGTGGGAAAAAAAAGACGTCAATTTTGTTTGCGTGCAATGTCGCACGACTGCGCAATTGTCAGTTAAAGCGACACAGTGCTGTATCGCAAAAAGTGCTCTGGTCAGGAAGGGGGTAAATTCTTCCGGGGCTGAAGTGGTTAAAAAGACCCTCCTTTGGCTATCCTCACACATTAGTCCCAGTACAGTCAGCGGAGCCTCGTGCCACCTCGTTCAGTGTTATTACAGTTAGACCTCCTCCTCTGTGCTCTATAACACCATGCCCCACCAGGGCACTGCTGACACCCTACAAGCCTCCACTCCTGTCATTAAACTCCCCCTGAACAGCCAGCAGAGACACACACACAGACCAACAACTCCCTGCCCCACTTCCCACACTCAGGCAAATCCTGTCCATCTCTTGAGCCGATATCTTGTGTAAGGGCGCAATCAGCACCCCAGCAGGATTTCGAGTCCACCCTCTTTCCAGGGCGGGGATTCTGTGATGGAAGCAGAGCCAATCCTAGCCTGATGTCTGTGTGCAGATGCATGACTGCTGAGTCTGGCTGAGCTGAGGATGACTGACTGAGCTGTGAGGTGACAGAGCCTCGCTGTGTGTGCTGTACATGGGCCTAAGGGGATAATGGACCTGGGGGTAAATGGACCTGGTCAGGTCTGCTCGGTCCTCTGCCAGTGTCCCAGTGTGCCCTCCTGTGATTGACAGCCCGGGTCCCCCTGACTTCTTCCTCCACCCCATCCTCATCCCCGGCCACCCAGGGCTTCACTGCTGTGGTGGGAGGTCCCAGCTCAGTCCAGTGCCGATCCTCAGCCATGGTGGGCAAGGTGCTCTTCATTCTGCAATGGCACTTCTCATGATCAGCTTCTCACCGGCTATCTCCCACCAGGAGCTCTTACACTATGGGGAGACCTCCTGCTTGCCCAACGGGGAAGATGAGACCTCTGTGGTGGTGAAACTCACACAGCCCCTTCTCTTCTAAGAGGCCTAGTTCAAGGAGCTCTATGTTAGTGCAGTACTGATAGAGACAGAGCACTGACACCAGCACTGAGATAGAGGACACTGACACCAATACGGAGATAGAGGTCACTGACACCAGCAACACCAAAACCAGCACTGATATAAAGGACGCTGACACCAGCACTAAGAGAGTATACACTGTCACCAGCACTGAGAGATACAGAGCATTAATACCAGCACTGAGATAGAGGACACTGACACCAGCACTAATAGAGATAGAGCACTGACATCAGCACTGAGAGAGACAGAGCATTGACCCCAGCACTGAGATAGAGGACACTGACACCAGCGCTGAAATAGAGGACACTGACACCAGCACTAAGAGAGTGTACACTGACACCAGCATTAAGATAGAGGACACTGACACCAGCACTAAGAGAGTGTACACTGACACCAGCACTAAGAGATAGAGGACACTGACACCAGCACTGAGAGAGACAGAGCACTGACACCAGAACTCAGATAGATGAACGTGAGTGGGGCCTCATGTCTAAGTTATGCCTAAGGCCTCACAAAGCCTAGGGCCGCCTCTGATATTGGCTATGGGGTTTGTGTGTTCTCTCTATGTTTGTGTGAGTGTGGTCTTGTTTCCTTACTAACACATAATGTTAATCTGCTTGGCATGTAACCAATTGGCCTCAGCATGTGACTGCAGCAATAAATTATATTGCAAACCCCCATGGAGCAGAAATTGCCGTGGATGGATCCCTGTAAAGCATTCTATAAAAAGAAATCACTATACTGTGTACTGTGTATATATGGAATCAAAATGGTGGTGTGAAGTTTATCAACCATACCAAGTGCTCATAGTTAAGAGCATAATGTTATCTGTTTAACTGAGACTTCATTTACCCAAATTATTTAAAACATACAATCATCACAGTTTAAAAATACAAGAGAACTTCTCGTAAATGACAGTAGGATTAATTATATGCAACAGAGACAGGCCGGAACAGATGTTAAAAACATTGTGTTCTTGCAAAAGGTTTATTATACCATGCTATGCAAATATGCATCTGTGCTCCTTGAAAAATAGTCACCTGAATGAAAAGTCTCAAAACAGACATATTCTATTTAAACCTTAATAAAATATAGACTACATTCATTTCAGTTCAGATGAAATATTATTAAAAATATATATTACCCCAACACTTCATATTTCTGATATGGGCCTTCCTTTGAAATACCTGGTGATCCTGCCAGTCCCTCTGCTTTCCTATTAAAATATGACTACACTGGGCATGAGAGTCCAGTGTGGTCAGTTTTTTGGCTGCGTTGGGAACTTAGCCTGCCCTCTTTCTATTATCAGGCTTGTGCTGACACTCCCCTGCACAGCCATTCATTAGTCAGAGTGATGTGCTGCAGTTTCTCTTCCCCTAGCTCTCTAAGCTTCTTATGCATGTAAGAACAGAGCATATGTGATCACTTATAAAAAAAGGAAAACAAGGTATCGGTAATGTTTTTTTTATATGTATACATAAATATTTTGCCTTTAATTTATATTTTAAACGGAATGGGTTGTTTTACAAGGTGAGGGTTCACATATACAAAACTTTAAGTTTCCCTACTTTTTTTGGGTGCCTCTAATCCATTGGGATCTAATCAAATCAATAGAGAATTTGTGAAAATTTCTGGAATGCTTTGTGAGGAGGGTGAAAGCTTCTAGAAACCAAGTGGCTGGGTTATGGAGAATGAATCTGTGCCGCCACAGCAATCTGCTTAATATTTATGTCTGCCCTTGGAGTGTTCCTTCTATGGAACATTCACACTACAGCATTACCATTTTATAGTTCCCCATTTAGTATCAAGCAAAATATAAAATTCAAGATGGGGCATAGCTGGAATTTCAAGATCTTCTGGAAGCATAATAACAAAAACATAATTTTCTAATACAAACAGTGCAGAGCCAGAAAATAAATGTTACAGTGCATAAACCAATTATTAGTGCAAAGGTACATAGACTTTATTCACTTAATATCACTTAGAATGACAGAAATAAATTAAAAAAAAAGTGCTTAAATGAAGGTGCTCAGTTGAATCATCCAAAAGTGAGAGTTTATACAAATTGTCCACTTTCCAAAAATATGGCACGTGTTCAAACTCTCATTAATAAAATGCTTAGTGCTTAGCTCACTGAAATAAGAAGAAAATGGTGCAATTACTCTGTGTCTATGGAGCGGTCTTTGGAGTAAGTGCTGGCTGAATTTGTTTGTATCCACGTGGAAATTTTATGTGATCTCAAATACTAAATACTACACTATATGCTGCATTTTTGGCTCTGGGTGGTGAGCTTTTCTTCATTAGGACAGATACCAGGCAGCTCTGTGTATTGAGAGGAGAGGACACCATTGATCTCCTGAAAGAGTGGATTACACATATAGGCTAATTACCATTAGCCCTCTGGTGAGTCTGTGGTGGAGGATTTGCACTATTAGATATATGAATGAAATTACACCATTTTCATCTTGCTTCATTGCACTAAGCACTTTATTAATGAGAGTGTGAACACGTGCCGTATTTTTGGATAATGGACTATTTGTATAGACTCTCACTTTTGGATGATTCAACTAAGCACCTTCATTTAAACACTTTAATTTTATTGATTTATTTGTGTCATTCTAAGTGATATTAAGTGGACAATGTCTATGTACCTTTGCACTAATAATTGGTTTATGTACAGCAATATTTATTTTCTGGCATTGCACTGTTTGTTTGTTATAGCTTTAGTAGGGTGGTCACCTATTGAGTGCTAGCTGTCTTCCTTTTATCTTTATTTTTATTTTTAATTTTAGTTTTTTTCACTGGCAGTTTAAGCGCTCACTAGTTTTTTCTTTTTACATTTGTACATTTTATAATACCCTGGCTAAATGATAAACTTATGAACATAAATACATAAAAGTGGAGACACCCTTTTGTAGGTTAGCACATAAGCCTTTTACTGGGACATGGCTCTGAACACAGTCTGGTATCCACTTAATGTTACGTTTTAATGAAAATTTCTAATTAGTTATATTTGTGGTATACCGTTTCCATCACAGTAAGAAGGTTACAGTAAGAAGGTTATATGCAGTAAATAAAATATGCCTCTGTGACAGCCCTGGCATTGAATTACCCAAGCAAAATATATCATATTTTCTAATTTATAACAAGCTAAACTGTAAAACTTATTATACATCCAGTAAAAATGTGAATGCGTAATAGCAAAGAGAAAAAAATGCAAAGACCTAAATTTTCTATTAGCACGTTTAAACAGAGTCAGAAGGCTTAAGGAGGGAATATTGATGGTCCTATTTGCATAGAGGCAATGGTTTTCTTAGTACTGCAATATACTTTGAACTATGGTCGTGATTAACTGGCTATATAATTGCTTAGCTTATATCCAAGTGACATATTTTCATTTCAGTATTAGCCTTAAATTGGCATTCTTGTTACTGTTGCAATATTAACTATTTAACTGTGTTTACCTGACAGCTACTTGCAAAATAATAAATTCTAAAATATATAAAATATAAAGCAGCTCCACAATGAGGTCACATTGTCATATGATATGAGACAGTTGGACATTGTAGTGGGATAAGTCAAAACAGATGGGCTTCCCCATTTTGTGGTAGTTAAAGTGATATTAGGCTCAGGATGTTTTTTTGCATTTTTATCTCTGTTGTAAAGACTTACAATATGTGCTACCTCTTGATTAAGGATGAGTTCTGGTGTGTTCGCACAGCTCACGTGCAGAGCTCGCCAGGAAGTCGGCACTGCACTGCTCTAATACCAGGCAGTGAGACATTTCCTGATCTCTGCAGCCGTGCATCGGGAAATGTCTCACTCAGGGCCGATCCTGGATGGGGTGCACCCGGGCACCACAGAGGTGGGGGCGCTGAAGCGCCAGAGTGCTCCCCTCCCTCCTCCTCTCCTTGTCCGTAGACGTCTCTCTCCGCCAATCACCGCAGCCGCCGCTTTGTTTATTGCCGAAGCTCATCCCCCCTCCCTCCTCCTGTCAGAGCGGAAACAGCCAGAGATCGGAGCGGCTGTGTCTCTGTGTGCAGAGAGACCAGCCGCGCAGTAACGTCACTGGGAGGGGGAGGGGCAGTCCGTTCCCGACGGGTTCCAGTTCTCCTGCTCCTGTGTAACTCCCGCCTGCTGCCCAAGCCTGACACGCTCTGTTCTCCACCTGGGCGGTGCGGCTGCACACTGTCCTCTCCTCTCCAGCTGCCATCCGGGTGTTTTTTAATTAGCTTAATGGAGGGGGGGGTTTGCCGGGGGTCTATACTAATGAAGGGGGGGTTTGTGCTGGGGGTCTATACTAATGGAGGGGGGGTTTGTCTTGGGGGTGAGTCTATACTAATGGAGGGGGGGTTTGTCCTGGGGGGTCTATAGTAATGGGGGGGTTTGTCCTGGGGGGGTCTATACTAATGGAGGGGGGTTTGTACTGGGGGGGTCTATACTAATGGGGGGGTTTGTCCTGGGGGGTCTATACTAATGGAGGGGGGTTTGTCCTGGGGGGTCTATACTAATGGAAGGGGGGTTTGTCCTGGGGGGCTGTACTAATGGAGGGGGGGTGGTTTTTCCTGGGGGGGTCTGTACTAATGGAGGGGGGTGGTTTGTTCTGGGGGGTCTGTACTAATGTAGGGGGGTGGTTTGTCTGGGGGGATCTGTACTAATGGAGGGGGGTGGTTTATTCTGGGGGTCTATACTAATGGAGGGAGGGTTTGTCCTGGGGGGGCTGTACTAATGGAGGGGGGGTGGTTTGTCCTGGAGAGGTCTGTACTAATGGAGGGGGTGGTTTGTTCTGGGGGGTCTGTACTAATGTAGGGGGGTGGTTTGTCCAGGGGGTCTTTACTAATGGAGGGGGTGGTTTGTTCTGGGGGTCTGTACTAATGGAGGGGGGTGGTTTGTCCTGGGGGGTCTGTACTAATGGAGGGGGGATGGTTTGTTCTGGGGGGTCTGTACTAATGTAGGGGGTGGTTTGTCCGGAGGGGTCTGTACTAATGGAGGGGGGTGGTTTGTTCTTGGGGGTCTGTGCTAATGAAGGGGGGATGGTTTGTCCTGGGGGGGTCTGTACTAATGGAGGGGGGTAGTTTGTCCAGGGGGGTCTGTACAAATGGAGGGGGGTGGTTTGTCCAGGGGGTCTGTACTAATGGAGGGGAATGGTTAGTCCTGGGGGGTCTGTACTAATGGAGGGGGGTGGTTTGTCCCGGGGGGGTTTGTACTAATGGAGAGGGGGTGGTTTGTCCCGGGGGTCTGTACTAATGGAGGGGGGGTGGTTTGTTCTGGGGGGTCTGTACTAATGGAGGGGGTGGTTTGTCCTGAGGGGGGTCTGTACTAATGGACGGGGTGGTTCTGTACTAATGGAGGGGGGGTATTTGTCCTGAGGGGGTCTGTACTAATGGTGGGGGGTGGTTTGTTCAGGGGGGTCTGTACTAATGGAGGAGGGGTGGTTCTGTACTAATGTGGGGGGTGGTTTGTTCTGGGGGGTCTGTACTAATAGAGGGGGGTGGCTCTGTACTAATGGAGGGGGGGTTTGTCCTGAGGGGGGTCTGTACTAATGGAGGGGTGGTTGGTTTGTCCTGAAGGGGGTCTATACTGACAGAGGGGGGTGTTTTCTCCTGGGGGGTCTATACTGATGGGGGTCTGTACTGAGGGAGGGGTTTATACTTAGTGGGGGGTCTGCACTGATGGAGGGGGGTCTATACTTAGTGGAGGGGGTCTGTACTGAGGGGTGACTATAGTTGGTGGAGGGGGGGTGACACCCCTCTCCCTCCCCTCTTCGCGCGCTGCTGTACTAGTGAGCGGACCCTATGTTTCTTCCCCCGCCTTCATATCGGCCAGGGAAGAAAAAAAAAGGAGCAAAGAAGAGGATTGTCGGACATGTAGTCCAGAGGACTGGCAGCCCCACTGTAACACGGAAACTGCAGCCCACACAGCATGCTCAGCTGAATGGGAGAGAGAGCCAGGAGCCCAGGAAAGCTTTCAGGGAAGTACACCCAGGACTCCAGAGGGAGAGGACAGTGTTGAGGGAACACCACCAGAGAGAGAACCCCGCTGTCCTGCGCCACCAGAGGGAAAGCCACACAGCTTAGCACCATCCCTGGCGGAGAAAGGAATGGAGTCATTGCCGGAATACAGATCTGGGTGCTACCCAGCGGAGTCGCCACGGGCAATTAAGAGTGAGCTGACTCCTGATCAGAGGAACCGTTGCTGTATTGCTGGGTCAGGTGAGAGGGCCGATCGGCCATTATCTACTAATGTCAATAGGAACTGCAGTCTCTGACCATCTCTTGTAACATGTCTGCAGTCTCTGATCATCTCTTGTATCATGTCTGCAGTCTCTGACCATGTCTTGTATCATGTCTGCAGTCTCTGACCATGTCTTGTATCATGTCTGCAGTCTCTGACCATCTCTTGTATTATGTCTGCAGTCTCTGACCATCTCTTGTATTATGTCTGCAGTCTCTGACCATCTCTTGTAGTATGTCTGCAGTCTCTGACCATCTCCTGTAGTATGCCTGCAGTCTCTGACCATCTCCTGTAGTATGTCTGCAGTCTCTGACCATCTCTTGTATCATGTCTGCAGTGTCTGACCATCTCTTGTATTATGTCTGCAGTCTCTGACCATCTCTTCTATCATGTCTGCAGTCTCTGACCATTTCTTGTATTATGTCGGCAGTCTCTGGCCATCTCTTGTATTATGTCTGCGTCTCTGATCATCTGTATTATATCTCCAGTCTCTGACCATCTCCTGTAGTATGTCTACAGTCCCTGACCTTCTCTTGTAACATATCTGCAGTCTCTGACCAACTCCTGTACTATGTCTGCAGTGTCTGACCATCTCCTGTAATATGCCTGCAGTTTCTGACCATCTCCTGTACTATGTCTGCAGTCTCTGACCATCTCTTGTAACATGTCTGCAGTCTCTGACCATCTCTTGTAACATGTTTGCAGTCTCTGACCACCTCTTGTATTATGTCTGCCGTCTCTGATCATCTCCTGTATTATATCTCCAGTCTCTGACTGTCTCTTGTAACATGTCTGTAGCCTCTGACCATCTCTTGTATTATGTCTGCAGTCTCTGACCATCTCTTGTATTATGTCTGCAGTCTCTGACCATCTCTTGTATTATGTCTACAGTCTCTGACCATCTCGTGTATTATGTCTGCAGTCTCTGACCATCTCCTGTAGTATGTCTGCAGTCTCTGACCATCTCCTGTACTATGTCTGCAGTCTCTGACCATCTCTTGTATTATGTCTGCAGTCTCTGACCATCTCCTGTACTATGTCTGCAGTCTCTGACCATCTCCTGTACTATGTCTGCAGTCTCTGACCATCTCCTGTACTATATCTGCAGTCTCTGACCATCTCCTGTAGTATGTCTGCAGTCTCTGACCATCTCCTGTACTATGTCTGCAGTCTCTGACCATCTCTTGTAACATGTCTGCAGTCTCTGACCCTCTCCTGTATCATGTCTGCAGTCTCTGACCCTCTCCTGTATTATGTCTGCAGTCTCTGACCATCTCCTGTAATATGCCCGCAGTCTCTGACCATCTCCTGTACTATGTCTGCAGTCTCTGACCATCTCCTGTACTATGTCTGCAGTCTCTGACCATCTCCTGTAGTATGTCTGCAGTCTCTGACCATCTCCTGTAATATGCCCGCAGTCTCTGACCATCTCCTGTACTATGTCTGCAGTCTCTGACCATCTCCTGTATTATGCCTGCAGTCCCTGACCATCTCCTATACCATGTCTGCAGTCTCTAACCATCTCCTGTACTATGTCTGCAGTCTCTGACCATCTCCTGTACTATTACTGTAGTCTCTGACCATCTCCTGTACTATGTCTGCAGTCTCTGACCATCTCCTGTACCATGTCTGCAGTCTCTGACCATCTCCTGTACCATGTCTGCAGTCTCTGACCATCTCCTGTACCATGTCTGCAGTCTCTGACCATCTCTTGTAACATGTCTGCAGTCTCTGACCCTCTCCTGTAGTATGTCTGCAGTCTCTGACCCTTTCCTGTAGTATGTCTGCAGTCTCTGACCATCTCCTGGATTATGTCTGCAGTCTCTGACATCTCCTGTACTATGTTTGCAGTCTCTGACCATCTCCTGTACTATGTCTGCAGTCTCTGACCATCTCCTGTACTATGTCTGCAGTCTCTGACCATCTCTTGTAACATGTCTGCAGTCTCTGACCATCTCCTGTACCATGTCTGCAGTCTCTGACCGTCTCTTGTATCATGTCTACAGTCTCTGACCATCTCCTGTACTATGTCTGGGGGCTCTTTCTAACAGACTCTCTACCAGAAGCCTTCTCTGTGTGCATCAGAAAGACTCCCCTCCTGGTCTCATTAGTGTACGCTCTTCCTGTATTTTCTTTATTGTTAAAAGATCATGGAAGGATCCCAGGGTGACGAAGAGTTCTTAGGGGAACATCTCTGTGTTTGAGTCGTTGCCATAGTAACATTTGTAAATGGGAGGAGTTGGTAAGATGACCACGCCCACGTGGGGGACGCCAGAAATATTTCTGCACCCAGGCATCTGTGACCCTAGGATCGGCCCTGGTCTCACTGCCTGTGATTAGCGCAGCGCAGTGCTGACTTCCTTGCGGGCTCTGCATGTGGGCTGTGTGAACACGCCGGAGCTCATCCTCACTCTTGATCTATAAATGTTTTTCCTCCCTCCTGATTCAGCGCTAGTGTTGCTTTCTGGTTTTAGGGTGGCTCCTTTCCTATGCAGGCTTCAGGAATTACAGCCAAATGTCCTATGCTATGTGCATCAACACAAACACGCAACCTAGGATGGCATGCCACTGCACTGTTCCTCCCTTCTTCAAGTGAATAGATTGACAGCTATGGGAGATTATACTGTCCAATGCTAGCTGTTCTTTTTGAAGTACTTAGTGTTCGAGCGCCCTGACCAAACATTCAGGGAAGCTGCATTATAGGCAGGAGCCCTTTGTTTGGGGCTATATATGCAAAGGAAGCCTCGCTCCTGGGTGTAGTTCAGCATGGAAAGTGAGAGGTGAACAGCTCAATTATGTAGTAACCATTCTATTAGCAGCAATCCTAGCTCACCATGTGTTTTGGACTTAATGGACTTCCTAACTTAAGGCATAGAAAGAACCACTAAAGCAATAGCACAATTTCTGTAACCACTAGGGAACAGTACAGTAAATTATGCACAGCCAGAGTTCTGCAATGTACATTCATTCATGCTGGACTTGTTCTAATAAGGAATGTATTATCCTGTGTGTATTCTACAAGATCAAAACATTAAAGTAAGTTATTTGCAAAGAAGAAGCTGTCTGTGTGCTTCACTTGGGACAGAGAAATCTTGTGTATTACAGTACTATATAGTTATGGTGTATGCAAAGAACCGAGAAACATTGAGTTAAGCCATAGTTAACCCTCTGGGTTATGAACAAGCAGAGTATATTACAATTAATCTTTATGGTTAAGAGAGTTACAAGAAGGAGAAGCAGCCAACTGGCGGTAAAAATGATAGTGAGCAGTAACACAACTGATAGTGAGCAGTAACACAATACCTTGCACACCTCACTTAGTGGCAGGGTCTCCATGTTGGAGTCCAAATGAAAAGAACTCACTGCTCCAGGTGTAACAGATACGCCCACTGGAACACACACCTGAGTGCTAGCCCTGGCTCGCCTCCGTGGTAAATTGTCAAAATAAGAAAAGGCTGCACCTCATGTGGGCTCCAAGTGAAGTTTATTGGAACATGAAAATATCCAAAATGACACCAGAGGACACCAGCAGTGGTCAAGGTAGATGCGTTTCACGCAACAGAAATGTGCTTAATCATTATAAACACATGCCTAACCAATACATGTTATATACATACATGTTATCCATGTTGGAGCCCACTGCAGTACAGGGCATGCCTAGAGATAGAGCCTGTGGGTCACGATGTACGTGGTGTGGCTCTGCGGTGGAACAATATTATGTCGGTATCACTGATCATAGGAGTTTATAGGATCTTAGAAATATCTAGTCCCCTTTAAATTTGACCCTCTAATATGGTGAATCACCTGAGCATAAATGTTTATGTAAATTCAGGAGGAAAGAGGACATTAGCCAATAGTGCAGGCTTTTCTCAACGGAAAACAATAATGATTAGTGTAAAATGCCCATTAAGGCTATTTTTGTGAATGCCTGCCGTAGTTTATAGGATTATTGGTGAAAATGATACAATTAGTTCATGATCATTTCTTGTCTATAGTTACTTCATGTCACTATTAAAGAAGATTATTAGATATAAATTTATGTATATATAAAAATATATATTATATATATAATATATATAATATATATATATACATACATATATTAAACAATATGGATGGGTGTCCAGAGGTTCAGTTACATGTCAAAAAGATTTTACATGGAGATTTGCACAATATCTGTACTGGGCAACAGGGTCATACATTCCTTAGTGCACGGTTATGTAGATTAGCACCCTCAGGTATAAAAGCTTTAGCTATCAGGTTGGATTTACATTTTAGAGTACAATTAGAACAAAACACCAGGAAGAGGAACATTTAGTTCTCTAGCAACACATTATATAAACAAGGAGATCTCTAATGCTATAATTGAAAGTCTTGACTCTTGTACATTTAAACCCTGTCTCATAAGTATATTACAATCTGTCCTGAGGGCCAGATCAGTGCCTGTGAAACACGAGTTTAAGGATCAGAGTGAGAAAAAAATGCATGCATATGGGTAATATGCAAAATTGTGTCATCTGCCTTCTAGCTAACTTCCAATCCTTGAGGTGTCTGATGCACATAGATTTTACAATTAGTAATGTATGTGAGCTTTGTTTGACAAAATAATGTCCTGATTCTTTTGCTTTCTGGAGTACTTGCAGTACAAGTGCTGTTATCTAGAGCTTACCTCTACCTGGTACATTTTACTTTGCCCCATAAGCTAACTATGATTATGTGTCTTTGCTCTACAAATATATAAATTGTCAGAGTATGGCAAGATTTAATAAATATGCAAAGGCATATGTAATTTTAAGAAATGAAATGTACTGTATCACTCTAATGACCTTTGTAAAATAACCCCTAGACAAAGAATTGAATGATTTTTAAAGAATCATGTCTGTCATGAATTCCTCTGCATGGATATTGTACCAGCTGGGAGCAACCATTATTGTACCCACAGCAGGGAATACAGATATTAGAGCAAGTGTAAAAGGTGTTTAATGTGAGTTAAGAAAAATACAACAGATCATATCAAATCACTAAGCACAGCTAAAAAGGAATGACAAGCAAGCAAGAAAAACGAACAGTACAATGACAACAGTGCAAGCAAAGTTAGAAAATACAATGTTTTGGACAAGCTATATGAGAACTATATACAGGCCAAGCTCTAGCAGAGCAGACCCGGGAACTAGCAGGGTAGGGCAAGACTGGAAAATATTATAGCAGGGCAGGACAGGACTGGAAAACCAGGTGTTCAGAGTAATGGAACACAAGACAAGAAACAGTGGGGGTCATTTACTATAGCGCCGATAAATGATCCTACAGTCCCGGAAAATAGCACCCAATTAAGGCCAATTAAGACTTCAACTCTCAGGAATTGGGTGCTAATGCAAATAGAAAGCAGCGCTATTGCAGGTGAACATGCCTGTCAGATCACATATGCGGGAACAGTGGAAGTCAATGGGGATCGAACCTGCAAAATCCAAAGTTCTCACTGAAGGCTTATATGCAAGTTCTTTGTCATAAAAAGTGTATGGGGACCTGGGTCCTGCCCCAGAGGACATGTATCAATTGGAAAAAATGTTTTTAAAACAGCCGTTTTTTCCAGAGCAGTGATTTTAATAATGCTTAAAGTGAAACAATAAAAATTCCTTTAAATATCGTGCCTGGGGGGTGTCTATAGTATGCCTGTAAAGTAGCACATCTTTCCCGTGTTTATTACTGTACCGTAGCAAAATGACATTTCTAAAGAAAATATCATTTAAAATTGCTCGTGGCTGTAATGAAGTGCCGGTTCCCGGCAATATAGAGTAAAAATCA
Organism: Lithobates clamitans; assembly: GCA_037952925.1. Lineage (NCBI taxonomy): Eukaryota > Metazoa > Chordata > Amphibia > Anura > Ranidae > Lithobates > Lithobates clamitans. The sequence goes on from JBBGZY010000821.1 coordinate 2,128,196, forward strand.
AAGAAAAAAATGTGGGTTCCCCACACCAGTCCATACCAGGTCCTTTGAGTCTGGTATGGATATTAAGGGGAACTTCACGTCAAAGTTAAAAAAAAAATGGTGTGGGGGCCCCCCAAATTCCATACCAGACTCTTATCCAAGCACGCAACCCAGCAGGTCAGGAAAGGGAGGGGATGAGCGAGCACCCCCCCCTTGAACAATACCAGGCCACATGCCCTCAACATTGGGAGGGTGATTTGGTCTCAACCCCACAACCCTTTTGTGGTGGTTGTGGGGGTCTGCGGGCAGGGGCTTATCAGAATCTGGAAGCCCCCTTAAACAAGGGGGCCCCCAGATCCTGGCCCCCCTATGTGAATGGGTATCAGGTACATTGTACCCGATACATATTCACCAAAAAAAGCAGTAAAATGTGACAAAAGACAATAGCTGTTTTTTTTTTTACAATTCCTTTATTAAAAATGACTTCTTTCCCCCGCTTCCTCCTCCATCTTCCTCTGGTCTTCCTTTGGTTTTCTCCTTCTTCCTCCAACTGCTTCTTACCCCGCTTCTTTCTCCATCTTCCTCTGCTTCTTCCTCTGTCTTCTTCTTCCCCCGTTTCCTCCTCTGGTCTCTCTTCTCCGCCGCTCCCACTGAACATTCAAAAAACGGTCCTCCTCCAATGCTGCGTTGGGGCTGATGAAGTCACTTCCGAGACCCTGCCCCTGGTGACTTCACCGCCGGGGCATGATGGGTTAGCGATGTCACAAGGGGGTGGGGTCTCCTGCTGATGTCATCCAGCGGCAATGCCCCATGGTTATATATGATATATGCGCTATGGAAGCGGACAGATCGGCTGGCCGCAGCGTCGGAGGAGGTTCGTTGTTTTTATTTTCAGCAGGTTGGTGGTGGGAGCGGCGGGAGCGGTGGAGGAGAAAGACCGGAGGATAAAGCGGGGGGAAGAAGAAGCTGGAGGAAGAAGGAGAAAACCAAAGGAAGAAAAAGACATTTTTCATAAAGGAATTTTGTCACATTTCACTGCTTTTTTTGGTGAATGCGTAGGGGTACAATGCACCCGATACCCATTCACATGGGGGGGCGGGATCTGGGGGCCCCCTTGTTAAGGGGGCTTCCAGATTCCGAAAAATCCCCCCTGCCTGCAGACCCCCACAACCACCGGGCAAGGGTTGTGGGGATGAGGCCCTTGTCCCCAGCAACATGGGGACAAGGTGTTTAGTGGGGACCCCAAAGCACCCTACCCATGTTGAGGGCATGTGATGTGTGGCCTGGTATGTTTCAGGAGGGAGGGCGCTCTCTCATCCCCCCTCTTTTACTGTGGCCTGCTAGGTTGCATGCTCAGATAAGGGTCTGGTATGGATTTTGGGGGGACCCCCACGCCATTTTTTTAACTTTTGGCATGGGGGGTGTCCCCTCCGCGTCTGTACTAGACCTTGGGGGTCCCGTCCGGGTACATACTAGATCCGAAGGGCCTGGTATAGACCTGGGGGAAACCCCATGCCATTTGTTTAAACTTTTAGCACTGAATCCATACAAGACCCAAAGGGCCTGGTATAGACTTAGGGGGAACCCTACGCCATTTTTGTTATATTTTGGCATGGGGGTCCCCTCCAAATCCATACTAGACCTGAAGGGCCTGGTGTAGACTGGGGGGACCCCATGCAGTTTTTTTGTGATTTTTTTGGCTGGAATTTTTTTTTTAACTTTCAGTGGGGAAGCCGCTGACAGCTGATGACCCATTGGTTGTTAAGGATGCGGCAGCTGGCTTCCTAGCCCCCCGGTTAGCAACCAGCTATATACAGTGTTAAAATAATAATCGCAATACACATCAAAAATTGCAGCAATTGCAACAGTTGCGTTTCTGGTGCGGTTCCATTGAAATCTATTACCCGCAAATTGCGTGAAAAAAGTTCCCGACCATTTCCAAAAATGCACTGGCCGTAAAACGCATAGCTGTAAACTAGTAGCATAGTAAATCATGTTAAATGGACTGTAGAGTGTTTCTGCAAATTGCAAAATGCACTAAAAATTGCATAGGTGTGAACCTAGGGTCAGGGCCAGTTCACACTGGAGCTATGCGGGAACCCTGCAAATCCAGTGCGTGTTCCTGCATCGCATACAACTCTCAGGCAGTTCACATGCCCATATGTGAACTGCTGGGAGTGTCAGTAGAGAGCTAATGCCACCCCCAAATTAGTTTGCATATTACAGAGCAAACTGCAAATTCAGACAACACCCATGAGATCCGATTCTGCTGCGGACCAAAAAAAGGGTCCTGTGCGAGCTTGTTCTGAATGCTATGCAAATTCAACCATACAATCTGTATGGCTGAGTTTGCATCACACAGACATCGCATGTGATTTGCAGTGCGGGGCAAATCCCATCTGATGTTGCACAGCAGTGTGAACCGGCCCTAAGGCCCCTTTCACACTTGTGCGACTTGTCCTGTAACTCCAGAGTCCATAGACCTCAAGATTACACTGGCATTGCTTCAAATCACATCAAATTTGCGGCAAAAAGCACTGCAAAATCGCAGGACTTTCAGGTCGCACAAGTGTGAAAGGGTCCTTATGGACTTCAAGTTGTATGAAAAGTCAGCCGTTGAAGTTGTTGCAACTTGAATTAGCACAGATATGAACGGTTATCATTTAGAATCATGGGGTACAACTTGTCATGCAACCTCGGAGGTCCAAATTTGCTGGAAAAGTTGCCCAACAGTGAAACAAGTCATATATATTTTTTAATAGAAAGGAGCTCTCATTTATATTTGCATAGTCCTTACTGATTTACATCAGCAGAACAAATGCAGGAAGTGATGTGTGCACATGGACCAGAAGCAAATGTGTGGTGATGCCAACAAATCAATGAACCACACCAAATCTAACTACCACATCCACCCCCACATTGACTAAGCACAAGTACATATCTAATACTTACCCGGCAAATGAGCAGCACCTCCTCTTTTCTAAAGAGGGACCTCGCCATGTCCACCTAGATGGAGATCCTGATCAGCACAGGAACTTCCAGGTGATTACAATAACTCATTTCCGGGTCAATAGGTGAAACCACGCTCTTTTGATCGCAGCTGCGAATATTTGATCGCAACCACAATTAGAATTTTTTTTATTTTTGTTTATTTGCAGATATATGTATTCCTACATATGATATTTTTTTTATATTCTTTATTTTATAATGCAATATATATAATATCAAAACTTTAAAACATCTTTATACGATAAACATACAATCGCATTTTATTTACATTTCCCCCCCACACAAAAAAAAAATATATATTTTCTTCCCTCACCTTTATCCCCTTATCCCCTCGTCCCCTCTCTCTCTATCCTCCCCTATAATTCCATTAACATCACAAACTTCTCCGATGTCCTAAACTCCAGCCATCTCAGCCATTTCCCTCTATAATTCTCCCCTGAGTCTTCCATCAAGTGAATGGACTCTTCCATGGTCCTCATCCACTCCACTCTCATTAACCAATCCTTTAACCTTGGAGCTTCCTGGGATTCCCAGCAGCATGGAATCAAAGCTTTAGCAGCAGTTAAGAGATATGGCACCAATGACTTTCTATATTGGGATGCTTCCTTCTCTGTGTCATGAAATAAACATGTCCAAGGGTTTTTCTTAACCCGTTCTCCCGTTAACTGGAAAATCACTTCCGTGATGTCTTCCCAATAGGAATATATTTTAGGGCATTCCCACCAGATATGCGCAAAGGTTCCCAAACCTCCACATCCCCTCCAAAAAGTTGGGGAATTCTCTAGTGAGTACCCATGCGCCCTATGGGGGGTCACGTACCATCTTGCCATTAACTTATATCCCATTTCGTATGTCTGCATATCTCTTGCTGCCACCGACACCCTTTTCAGTATCCTCGCCCTGTGTTCTGCATCACTCAGACACCCTATTTCTCTTTCCCACTTCTCTAAATAAGGTGGGAACCCATTTCCCAATTCTCCCCTGAGTATTTTATATATTTTCAAGATACTTCTGACTATACAAACTGGGGAACTTAATAATTTTTCGATCGCTCTCAAGTGGCCTTTACCTCTCAATGGCTGTGGTAGTGATTGAACAAAGTGTTGTAGCTGGGCATACCTCCATTTATCCAAAAGTTTATTACCCCATTCCTACGTGATTTCTGTGTACGTGCAACACCTACTCCCCCTCATTATATCTTGTAATTGTATCACTTCTTTTTTAGCCCATCTTGTAAAGTATAAGTGCTCTTCTTTCCCTGGTTTAAAATAATTAGTGCCTATTAGTGAAATTAATGGTGAATTATAATCCCAGTGAAACTTCCTACTTAGTCTATCCGAAATTTGAAATGTGTTCCTTGTTAAAGGATTAATATTATATCCTCTCTCACGAAATTGTGATGGTATCCATATCATCTTTTCAATATCAACACTACTTTGTGCAATTTCTATATTAACCCAACTTTTCCCTTCTTTATTATACAGGCAATCTGCGATTCTAGAGATGATGATCATTTGATAATACATTATGAAATCTGGTGCTGCCAACCCCCCTTCCTTTTTTACCCTTAGTCAGGATATCGTACGCAATCCTGGGGCGTTTACGTGCCCAAATATACTTTACAACCATAGATTGCAATTTTCTAAAGAAGTCAGGGGGGAGTACAATTGGAATCATCTGAACAGTATAAACTAACATTGGCAGGATAAACATTTTGACAGCGTTTATCCTGCCAACCCATGATAAAGCCTTATATCTCATCTTATTAAGTTGGTCCTTGATCTTATTGAGTAGGGGGATATAATTAGCTTTAAACAAATCATTGGGGCTGATGTCAACTTTATGCCCAAATACCCCAACTCCCCCCTACACCACATAAAGGGGTATCTGGGTCGGATTGCCTTCTGCTCTTTTATAGAGAGTGTTATATTTAAGAGCTCTGATTTAGCCTCATTTATTTTAAAATTTGATAATTCACCATAGCGTTTGAATTCCTTCAGTACCATAGGAATTGTTATTCTGGGATTGGAAATATAGCAGAGCAGATCATCCGCGAATGCCGCTACTTTATACTCCTTTTCCCCCAATGTCTGGGTTCTTTCGAATTGCTGTCAATAAAGGCTCTAGTATCAGAATAAACAGGATTGGGGATAAGGGGCAACCCTGTCTTGTCCCGTTGAATAATTCAAGGGGAGAAGACAGGGTTCCATTGACTCTAATTTTAGCCTTAGGATGGTAGTATAGGGAGGAAATCCACCCCATCATCCTCTCCCCGACCCCCAGGTACCTCAGTGTTTCAAACATGAACCCCCAGTCAACTCTATCAAAAGCCTTTTCGGCATTAATTGACATGAGGACCGCCGGGGTGCCCCTCCTAATTACTTCCTGGATCAAAAAGATGGACTTCAGGGAATTATCTCTCCCCTCCCTCCCAGGCACAAACCCCACCTGATCATTATGTACCCACCCGGGTAACCAAGCTTTCAACCTAACAGCCAATATTTTGGCAAAAATATTTATATCTGTGTTTAATAACGAGATTGGCAAATAGCTTCCAGGCGCTGCTGGGTCTTTCCCTTCCTTCAATATAAGAGTCATGTGGGCCAACAATGACTCCTCTCTCCATCTCTTCTATTCCTAAGGCATTAAAATAGTTACACAATTTAGGTACTAAAAATTTGGAGAGTTTTTTATAATATAATATAGAGTATCCATCGGGGCCGGGGCTCTTTCCCAGGGCAGTATTACTTATCACTCTTTTCACTTCCTCCTGCGAGATAGGAGCCTCCAAGGACTCTACCTCCTCCTTCTCTGCCCTGGATACTCCTTCACCAGTTCCCTCCTCCTCTCCCCTTCTTTGTGATCCACCTTATAAAGAGAACTATAATAGGAATGCAATATTTTGGCAATGTTGGGGGAGGAAAATTTAAATCCACCCCTTTCATTTCGAATCTTGGGTATAAAAGCTCTATTTTTTTTTTCTTTAACCACTTGCCGACCGCCTACCGCATATATACTGCGGCAGAATGGCACGGGCAGGCAGAATCACGTACCCGTACGTGATCTGCCTCCCGCGGGCGGGGGGTCCGATCGGACCCCCCCCCGGTGCCATCGGCGGTCGGCATTTGACTGGGAGCGTCGGGAGGCGAGGGGGAGACCATCCGATCGTGGCCCCCCCCCTCGCGATCGCTCCCAGCCAATGGGAATCCTCCTCTGCCTGTGTGTCGTTTCACACAGGCAGAGGATGTGATGTCATCTCTCCTCGGTCTGGCAGTTTCCGTTCCAGCGCCGAGGAGAGAAGACAAGTGAGTGCACACAACACACACACACACAGTAGAACATGCCAGGCATACATTACACCCCCAATCCCCCCCCCGATCGCCCCCCGATCCCCCCCCAATCACCCCCCCCCTGTCACAAACTGACATTAGCAGTATTTTTTTTTTTTCTGATTACTGCATAGTGTCAGTTTGTGACAGTTACAGTGTTAGGTCAGTGAGTATTACCCCCCTTTAGGTCTAGGATACCCCCCTAACCCCCCCTAATAAAGTTTTAACCCCTTGATCACCCCCTGTCACCAGTGTTGCTAAGCGATCATTTTTCTGATCGCTGTATTAGTGTCGCTGGTGACGCTAGTTAGGAACGTAAATATTTAGGTTCGCCGTCAGTGTTTTATAGCGACAGGGACCCCCATATACTGTCTAATAAATGTTTTAACCCCTTGATTGCCCCCTAGTTAACCCTTTCACCACTGATCACCGTATAACTGTTACGGGTGACGCTGGTTAGTTCGTTTATTTTTTATAGTGTCAGGGCACCCGCCGTTTATTACCGAATAAAGGTTTAGCCCCCTGATCGCCCGGCGGTGATATGCGTCGCCCCAGGCAGCGTCAGATTAGCGCCAGTACCGCTAACCCCCACGCACGCAGCATACGCCTCCCTTAGTGGTATAGTATCTGATCGGATCAATATCTGATCCGATCAAATCTATACTAGCATCCCCAGCAGTTTAGGGTTCCCGAAAACGCAGTGTTAGCGGGATCAGCCCAGATACCCGCTAGCACCTGCGTTTTGCCCCTACGCCTGGCCCAGCCCACCCAAGTGCAGTATCGATCGATCACTGTCACTTACAAAACACTAAACGCATAACTGCAGCGTTCGCAGAGTCAGGCCTGATCCCTGTGATCGCTAACAGTTTTTTTGGTAGCGTTTTGGTGAACTGGCAAGCACCAGCCCCAGGCAGTGTCAGGTTAGCGCCAGTACCGCTAACACCCACGCACGCACCGTACACCTCCCTTAGTGGTATAGTATCTGATCGCATCAATATCTGATCTGATCAGATCTATACTAGCGTCCCCAGCAGTTTAGGGTTCCCAAAAACGCAGTGTTAGCGGGATTAGCCCAGATACCTGCTAGCACCTGCGTTTTGCCCCTCCGCCCGGCCCAGCCCAGCCCAGCCCAGCCCAGCCCACCCCACCCAAGTGCAGTATCGATCGATCACTGTCACTTACAAAACACTAAACGCATAACTGCAACGTTCGCAGAGTCAGGCCTGATCCCTGCGATCGCTAACAGTTTTTTTGGTAGCGTTTTGGTGAACTGGCAAGCACCAGCCCCAGGCAGTGTCAGATTAGCGCCAGTACCGCTAACACCCACGCACGCAGCATACGCCTCCCTTAGTGGTATAGTATCTGATCGGATCAATATCTGATCCGATTAGATCTATACTAGTGTCCCCAGCAGTTTAGGGTTCCCAAAAACGCAGTGTTAGCGGGATCAGCCCAGATACCTGCTAGCACCTGCGTTTTGCCCCTCCGCCCGGCCCAGCCCACCCCACCCAAGTGCAGTATCGATCGATCACTGTCACTTACAAAACACTAAACGCATAACTGCAGCGTTCGCAGAGTCAGGCCGGATCCCTGTGATCGCTAACAGGTTTTTTTGTAGTGTTTTGGTGAACTGGCAAGCGCCAGCGGCCTAGTACACCCCGGTCATAGTCAAACCAGCGCTGCAGTAACACTTGGAGACGTGGCGAGTCACATAAGTGCAGTTCAAGCTGGTGAGGTGGCAAGCACAAGTAGTGTCCCGCTGCCACCAAAAAGACAACCATAGGCCCGTCGTGCCCATAGTGCCCTTCCTGCTGCATTCGCCAATCCTAATTGGGAACCCACCGCTTCTGCAGCGCCCGTACTTCCCCCATTCACATCCCCAACCAAATGCAGTCGGCTGCATGAGAGGCATTTTCTTTATGTCCTCCCGAGTACCCCTACCCAACGAACCCCCCAAAAAAGATGTTGTGTCTGCAGCAAGCGCGGATATAGGCGTGACACCCGCTATTATTGTCCCTCCTGTCCTGACAATCCTGGTCTTTGCATTGGTGAATGTTTTGAACGCTACCATGCACTAGTTGAGTATTAGCGTAGGGTACAGCATTGCACAGACTAGGCACACTTTCACAGGGTCTCCCGAGATGCCATCGCATTTTGAGAGACCCGAACCTGGAACCGGTTACAGTTATAAAAGTTAGTTACAAAAAAAAGTGTAAAAAAAAAACACAAACAAAAATATAAAAAAAAAAAAAAAATAGTTGTCGTTTTATTGTTCTCTCTCTCTCTATTCTCTCTCTATTGTTCTGCTCTTTTTTACTGTATTCTATTCTGCAATGTTTTATTGTTGTTATGTTTTATCATGTTTGCTTTTCAGGTATGCAATTTTTTATACCTTACCGTTTACTGTGCTTTATTGTTAACCATTTTTTTGTCTTCAGGTATGCCATTCACGATTTTGAGTGGTTATACCAGAATGATGCCTGCAGGTTTAGGTATCATCTTGGTATCATTCTTTTCAGCCAGCGGTCGGCTTTCATGTAAAAGCAATCCTAGTGGCTAATTAGCCTCTAGACTGCTTTTACAAGCAGTGGGAGGGAATGCCCCCCCCCCCCCAACGTCTTCCGTGTTTTTCTCTGGCTCTCCTGTCTCAACAGGGAACCTGAAAATGCAGCCGGTGATTCAGCCAGCTGACCATAGAGCTGATCAGAGACCAGAGTGGCTCCAAACATCTCTATGACCTAAGAAACCGGAAGCTACGAGCATTTTATGACTTAGATTTCGCCGGATGTAAACAGCGCCATTGGGAAATTGGGAAAGCATTTTATCACACCGATCTTGGTGTGGTCAGATGCTTTGAGGGCAGAGGAGAAATCTAGGGTCTAATAGACCCCAATTTTTGCAAAAAAGAGTACCTGTCACTACCTATTGCTATCATAGGGGATATTTACATTCCCTGAGATAACAATAAAAATGATTTAAAAAAAAATGAAAGGAACAGTTTAAAAATAAGATAAAAAAATAATAATAATAAAGAAAAAAAAAAAAAAAAAAAAAAAAGCACCCCTGTCCCCCCTGCTCTCGCGCTAAGGTGAACGCAAGCGTTGGTCTGGCGTCAAATGTAAACAGCAATTGCACCATGCATGTGAGGTATCGCCGCAAAGGTCAGATCGAGGGCAGTAAGTTTAGCAGTAGACCTCCTCTGTAAATCTAAAGTGGTAACCTGTAAAGGCTTTTAAAGGCTTTTAAAAATGTATTTAGTTTGTCGCCACTGCACGTTTGTGCGCAATTTTAAAGCATGTCATGTTTGGTATCCATGTACTCGGCCTAAGATCATCTTTTTTATTTCATCAAACATTTGGGCAATATAGTGTGTTTTAGTGCATTAAAATGTAAAAAAGTGTGTTTTTTCCCCAAAAAATGCGTTTGAAAAATCGCTGCGCAAATACTGTGTGAAAAAAAAAAATGAAACACCCACCATTTTAATCTGTAGGGCATTTGCTTTAAAAAAAATATATAATGTTTGGGGGTTCAAAGTAATTTTCTTGCAAAAAAAAATTATTTTTTTATGTAAACAATAAGTGTCAGAAAGGGCTTTGTCTTCAAGTGGTTAGAAGAGTGGGTGATGTGTGACATAAGCTTCTAGATGTTGTGCATAAAATGCCAGGACAGTTCAAAACCCCCCCAAATGACCCCATTTTGGAAAGTAGACACCTAAGGCTATTTGCTGAGAGGCATGTTGAGTCCATGGAATAATTTATATTGTGACACAAGTTGCGGGAAAGAGACAATTTTTTATTTTTTTTATTTTTTTTTGCGCAAAGTTGTCACTAAATGATATATTGCTCAAACATGCCATGGGAATATGTGAAATTACACCCCAAAATACATTCTGTTGCTTCTCCTGAGTACGGGGATACCACATGTGTGGGACTTTTTGGGAGCCTAGCCGCGTACGGGACCCCGAAAACCAAGCACCGCCTTCAGGCTTTCTAAGGCCGTAAATTTTTGATTTCACTCTTCACTGCCTATCACAGTTTCGGAGGCCATGGAATGCCCAGGTGGCACAAAACCCCCCCAAATGACCCCATTTTGGAAAGTAGACACCCCAAGCTATTTGATGAGAGGTATAGTGAGTATTTTGCAGACCTCACTTTTTGTCACAAAGTTTTGAAAATTGAAAAAAGAAAAAAAAAAATTTTTTTTCTCGTCTTTCTTTATTTTCAAAAACAAATGAGAGCTGCAAAATACTCACCATGCCTCTCAGCAAATAGCTTGGGGTGTCTACTTTCCAAAATGGGGTCATTTGGGGGGGGTTTGTGCCACCTGGGCATTCCATGGCCTCCGAAACTGTGATAGGCAGTGAGGAGTAAAATCAAAAATGTACGCCCTTAGAAATCCTGAAGGCGGTGCTTGGTTTTCGGGGTCCCGTACGCGGCTAGGCTCCCAAAAAGTCCCACACATGTGGTATCCCCGTACTCAGGAGAAGCAGCTAAATGTATTTTGGGGTGCAATTCCACATATGCCCATGGCCTGTGTGAGCAATATATCATTTAGTGACAACTTTGTGCAAAAAAATAAAAAAAATTTGTCACTTTCCCGCAACTTGTGTCAAAATATAAAACATTCCATGGACTCAACATGCCTCAAAGCAAATAGCTTGGGGTGTCTACTTTCCAAAATGGGGTCATTTGGGGGGGTTTTATGTCATCTGGGCATTTTATGGCCTTCAAAACTGTGATAGGTAGTGAGGAGTAAAATCAAAAATGTACGCCCTTAGAAATCCTGAAGGCGGTGCTTGGTTTTCGGGGCCCCGTACGCGGCTAGGCTCCCAAAAAGTCCCACACATGTGGTATCCCCGTACTCAGGAGAAGCAGCTAAATGTATTTTGGGGTGCAATTCCACATATGCCCATGGCCTGTGTGAGCAATATATCATTTAGTGACAACTTTTTGTAATTTTTTTTTTTTTGTCATTATTCAATCACTTGGGACAAAAAAAATGAATATTCAATGGGCTCAACATGCCTCTCAGCAAATTCCTTGGGGTGTCTACTTTCCAAAATGGGGTCATTTGTGGGGGTTTTGTACTGCCCTGCCATTTTAGCACCTCAAGAAACGACATAGGCAGTCATAAATTAAAGGCTGTGTAAATTCCAGAAAATGTACCCTAGTTTGTAGACGCTATAACTTTTGCGCAAACCAATAAATATACACTTATTGACATTTTTTTTACCAAAGACATGTGGCCGAATACATTTTGGCCTAAATGTATGACTAAAATTGAGTTTATTGGATTTTTTTAGAACAAAAAGTAGAAAATATCATTTTTTTTCAAAATTTTCGGTCTTTTTCCGTGTATAGCGCAAAAAATAAAAACGGCAGAGGTGATCAAATACCATCAAAAGAAAGCTCTATTTGTGGGAAGAAAAGGACACAAATTTTGTTTGGGTACAGCATTGCATGACCGCGCAATTAGCAGTTAAAGCGACGCAGTGCCGAATTGTAAAAAGTGCTCTGGTCAGGAAGGGGGTAAAACCTTCCGGGGCTGAAGTGGTTAACTCTTCTCGCCATCCATTTCCCTGATTTATTGCCACCCATATATTTTTCCCTATGTATAGAATGGAAAGCACATTTCCTTTCTTGTTCCAACAGCTCATCAAATTCTCTTCTTTTTCCTATCAGTTCTTGCCTCTCAGGGATCCCTCTAGGTCGTGTACCTTGCTCGAGTTCCTGAATTTCCCCATAGAGCGATGTCATCCTTTTCCCCCTCTCTCTTTTTCCCCGCTCCTATCCCAATCAAGATCCCCCTTATATAAGCCTTGTGTGATTCTCAGAGGGTAGCCCCAAGAAATTTCCATTGTATCATTGATCTCAAAATACATTTTCAATTCTTGTTCTATTTTACTAATTCTATCCGGATCCTGAATGAGAGGGTCATTCAGTTTCCAATTCCTCCCCAGTGGAACTGTCCCAGCTATCTCCAGTCTGATTTTAACCGGGGCATGGTCAGACAAGGTGATGGCTTTACTTTCAGCTGCCTGCAAACCTGGGGCTAACTGGTGTTCTATCAGGATATAATCAATCCTTGAATATGACTTATGAGCAGGAGAATAATACGTATAATCCCGCTTCTTTGGGTGGCTGATCCTCCATGCATCCAGCAGCTGTAAATTTATAAGCCATTTTTTAAATGCCTCATACCTATGAGCCGTAAATCTAGGGGTACCTCCTGAGGAATCTATATGTGGATCTATGCTCCAATTTAAATACCCTGCGATCATCAGTTTGCCTTCTTTGAAGGCTTCAAGTTTTTTCAATACTTTCTTCAAAAAATTATCGGGGTCTCTATTTGGGGCATAGATATTTTCTATTGTACACATTGTATTAAACAATTTCCTCTTTATAAAGAGATACCTTCCCTCCGGATCAGCCAGACGCCCACCTTCTACAAACATCATCGTTTTGTCAAATCCAATAGCCACCCCCCTAGAGTGTGTTGACCCTGTTTCCCCATAAAACCACTTTGGCAACTGGTATGAGGCTAAACCCCCCCTGACACATGCATAACATAAGTCTCCTGGAGGCACGCCACATTTTCTCCCAAGAACTGCAATTCCTTATTTAATTTATGCCTTTTTTTGCTGTATTTAATCCCCTTACATTATACGTGACCAAGTTCACAACCCCCATACCTCACCCTGGTAAGAGCGTCTGACCAATCCAAGAAGCCACCTCCCTTGGGGAGACACCAAGACACCCGCAGGGGTAGGAGAGAGAGCAAAGGGAAACCCCCCAACCCTTGAATCCCCCCTGGAACAGAGTGCCTACAAAAAGGCCGGGCAGACCCCCCTTTTGTTCCAATATATGGTCCCGGTCGGCATTCTCCTGATGCCACCCCATTGCCATATGCCCAGCGGACTCACGTTCCCGGTCCCTCCAAGCGCGTCCTGGCCCTCCCGGCCCCCCCCTCCAACTCCGCTCACCTCAACTCATTGCTTCAAAAGAGTGTCGCTAATTAGTGCCCCTCCCCTTGTCACCCCCTTTTCTCCAATGCATCCTCTCCTGAGGAACTACCGGGCCCTCCGCCTCCCCCCAGCGAATGTCCAGCCTGCCACAGAAATCCCCCAAATCCTCCTGAAACCTCAGAACCGCATTTTTTCCCCACCAAACAGGCGGGAAACCCCCATTGATAAGGTATCCTGGATGACCTCAGCAACTCTGTGAGTGGTCTTAAAAGTCTCCTTCTAAAGTCTCAGCCGAAAATCTGAGTACACCTGCAGCTCTGCCCTTTCATAGCTTAGACCCGGCAAATTCCGTGTTTTTTCTATGATTCTGGATTTTTCTTCTGCATAATGGAATCTCACTATCGCATCTCTCGGACTTACAGACCTATGGACAGAATAGTGTGCAATCCTGTGAACTCTATCGAGTTTCAAGGGCTCTAACATTTCTCTCTCCAGTAAGGGGTTAAATAATTGCTGTATTATTGTTGTCAAATCCTCATTTTTATATTTCTCTGGGAGCCCTTAAATTCTCAAGTTGTTACGTCGGCTGCGATTCTCTTGATCTTCTATTTTATAAATGAGGTGTCTATTTGTACTTTGTAGATTTTTAATTTGGTTGCTGATATCCTCAAATCTTTGATCATGATCGTCCAATCTGCCCTCGGCCTCCTCCACCCTTCCAAGTACTTGGCCAATATCCATTCTTACTGCAGCTATATCCACTTTCAGTAAGGCCTCCATTTTTGCTAACATTTCTACAAGGATCTCTTTAACTTTAATCTGCGGGACGGTCTCTTGAGTTAATGGCTGCAGATGTGTTTCTCCTGTTAGTTCCTCCTCCCCTCCACTTTTCCTTTGAGTCCCCCCTGAGCCTTACTACTTTCTTGATGGTTACTTCCATTACTTCTCGGGCCTTACAGTCTTCCCCTCTTGCCCCTTTCCAGTTTTATTCTCCTCCACTGCCGTTTTCTGTTTGTTTAACCCTGTGCACATTGGGGCCCCCTGTCTAGGGCTCCCCTGCACTTCCTCCACCATGCTGGAGTCCGTGGACATATAGTGCTGAATGCCTCCAGGGCTTAAGGCAGCCAGGGCACCTTTATATGCCTTTGTTGATTTCCCCCTCATTGCTACAACCAGCGCCCCAGTAAAGTCAGTTCTAATTTGATACTTAATGAGGTACAAGTGTCCCACACAAAAGATTTGTTTCTTATGGCTCATATGATGAGGGATCCAGTGAGGCAACCATGTTATTTCAATTTAAGCTTCAGGTATCGCAAAGGATAAACTTCTCAAAATATCACAGTCCTATAGCCTCCTCTGGGGCGGCATTCATAATTCACAATTCGCATCTGTCACCAGCCTTATCTCCCCCGCATTAAAGCCAGGAAAAAACACATGGAGGAAGTCCCCCAACAGCAGCAGTCCCACCATACAAGGTACAATGTGCTTCGCCCAGGGATAGCACAGTCTTTAGCTGCTCTCCAGCTAACTCTCTCTTAGCTCTCTAACCCCTCAGCAGGGGTACTCAAACTTTTTCACAGTGGGAATGTGCAATCAGTTTCCTGGGGGCTTTAAGTAGTTTTTCCCTTTTCAGAGACAAGGGGTATTCCCACCTCTTCCATCTTCACAGATCTCGGCATCGCACCGCGTGTTTCTTCTCAGCGGGCTGGAGCATCTTTCCTTCACAGGTCAGCGGGAACTGCTTCGGCCTCGCCCCTCCGCCACTATCTCAGCTGCTAGATCCTCTCGGGACCTCCAATGCTACAGAGCAGGGGTAAGGGTTGACCATGCGTCCCCATTGGGGGCGGGGGATGAGAGGCCTGGCACTCGATCAGGTACTGACAAGCAGTTGCCGGTCAGCTCCATGCTCACGGCATCTCAGCATGCCAGCCACGAGCGGAGCAAGGCTGTGAGAGGGACCCGGGTATCCAGAGCACGCACGGAGCGCGCCTACGTGTCATCGCTCCGCCCCATTCTTAACACTGATCTGATGGACTTCTACATATGATATTTGAAGGTAAACTTAAGAGAGTTCGATAAGAAATGGTGTCCCTAGGATAGCAGCAGGTGAATTACAAAGGCCCAGTTTAAGCCCTGGTTCACACTGACAGTGGGAGGAAATCGTGCAAGTTCAGTTGAACTCACGATTTCTTTTCCACATGTCAGTCCCGAATGCGGGAGTAATTTCAGAGACATCTGTGCAGAAACTGCACTGATGTCAATAAAAATCACACCCAGAAGTCACCAAAAAGTAGTACAGAAACTACTTTTGGAAATTGAACGGTGCAATTGCCGCCAATTTGCCGCCAAACTAACCCCCCTACTGCAGTTCTTTATATAAGATTGCTTGTATTGTTAGCACACTGACACACACCCAATAGAAGTACACGCCCACCAGTGTCTTTCAATCTGTCTCTTCATATATGACTAAAGTGATTGCACCTGATGAGCAGGAACACATAATACTATTTGCAACTGTGTTAGCCCTTGGCTATGTGCATCAAATCTCCAACTACAGGCTAAAGATCAAAGTCCATTTGCATGCACATAAATAAAGCAACAGTTTTCTAAGCATATGTACCCATGCAGTGTAAACCCTACAATTTTAAATGTCCAAGTCCCTGGGCATGATTAGTGCTAACAAACATTAAGATCAGTCCCTGGTTGCAATGAGCTTCCAATCTAAAGTCCAAAACTAACTTTCCTGTCGCATCATGGCAGCATACACTTTGGGTTGTGACTCCGCCCCCACAACCTGATAGGACCACATAGCTATACATAGCCCCCGCCCCAGTATTCTCTCATTTTTCCTCACCTGTCGGGACCGCACGGATCAGAACCCCTTACCGCTTCACCCCAGCCAGGTTCTAGCCTCTCCTGGGTGGAAGTCCGTACCTGTACAGACTCTAAAAGAGATAGATGGAAGGAGCCCCACTCTGGTGATCTCAGGGGCGTTTCACTGGCCTTAATATAAGCCTTAAACAGGCTTAGTTGTATTGCAGCGGCCTTAAATATAAGCCTTAAACAGGCTTAGTTGTGTTGCAGCGGCCTTAAATATAAGCCTTTAACAGGCTTAGTTGTGTGCAGCGGTCTCCGTCACTTCCACTTTCATTCACTGGTGTTCCTGGGCTCTGTTGTCCCTCCGGGAGGCTTCCCTATGCGCGCCAAGTGCCTTGACGCTTCTACGCAGTGTGCAGTCTCAGGGCGTTCTCTGCTCTTGCCAGCTCCCAAAATGGCGCCGGGTGTCGCGCAGCGTTACTGCGCATGCGCGAATGGCGGTGTTCATGGTGACAGTTTTAAAAAGCCCCACAGAGTGTACTCACTGCCTCTGCCTGCATTTCTATACCTGGACTGCCCTTTTCTCTTGCTCCCTCTGAAATACAAGCATACTCTCTACTAAGGTAAGTGGCTGTCCTGTGGCTTGTCTTCTCCTACCCTTCTTGCATGACTCATCCCTCCGTATCCCTAGGTTACCACCACTCCTTCTCTATGGGTACCACTGCCCCAGTAGATCACCGCCAGCCTAATAGGTAAGGGGGGAGAACATGGTAAGTAGTGAAGATTGAAAAAGAGAGCAGGATGCCACTAATGCTGCCTAAATTGGTCAGCCCTATCAGGTCCTCAAGAACGTCTAACTCAAGACACAGAGAGACCTTGCACAGAAGAAGCCGCTCTGGCCACAGACGGGGCCACCCAAATCACAGGAGAAGTCACTCGGGCCACAGAGGGAGTCGTAGAAGGAGTCGATCCAGATCTTATTCAAGACACAGCAACTCCTACCATAGAAGATCCCCTGCGCGCAGACATCGATCTCCAGCTCATCACTCCCATCCCTCCGGAAACGCTTGCTGGATATGCAGGGCTGTCGCCCTCCCAGACAAACTGGCCTGTCGCAGGTGCTTCGAGGAAGCTACCAAAGAAAAAGAACTGGATGCCAGGGAATCTGCTGGAGTTTCAGCTCCGCAGGTCTTGACCCCAGAGATGGAATTTTCAACCCGTAGTGCCTCTCCTGCTCCCCAAGTACATCAAGAGAGCAGGATTCCCTGTCTGATAACGAGGGATTTGAAGCATCAGCTGGCTTTGATTTTTCTCTGATAGAGCCCTTTGTTAAGTCGGTCAAGGAGGCGATAAACTGGGAGGAACCCCAGGAGGTCCAGCAAAAACAGAGAAAATATTTTCCGAATCTCAAGAGGGACCCAGAGGCATTTCCATTCATTGAAGAACTGGATGATCTAATCTAAGAGGAATGGCAAAGACCCGAGAAAAAATACAGTCTAAATAACAGACTTGCCAAGCTGTACCCGCTCAAAGAGCCTAAAGTAAACGGCCTGGTTTCCCCCCTGTGGTGGATGCATCCTTGATGCGCCTAGCTAGGCATGTTAGACTTCCTATCGAGGACGCGGTAACGTTCAGGGACGTGCACAATAGGAAAATTGACAGCCTTTTAGGAGAACGGAAAACCTCCTAATCATCCTGCACAGCTTTAAAAGAGGCCAGGCGGCGTCCGCTCATATCATCGCTTCATGGCTGGTGAAGGCTATCAAAAAGGCCTACTCATTCTACCAGGGCAGTGGCAGCCTACTGTAGAGTCTCGGCGGAAACCATCTGTAGAGAGGCCACCTGGTCTTCCAGAAACACCTTCATATCTCAATATAAGGTGGATTCTGCATGCCTATCAACAGTGGATTTCGGAAAAACCGTTATCCAAGCCAACTCTTCCATTCCTTGTTAATAAACTTATTTTGCATTCCCACCCAGTCTGTGAGCTATTCCCCAAAGTGTATGCTGCAATGGTGCGACAGGAAAACGGAAAATTGTATACTCACCTTTCCGTAATTTTCCTTTCCTGTTGCATCATAGCAGCATACAACTTCCCACCCTTCTGAGGTGATTTATACATACAGAGAATACTGGGGCGGGGGCCTTCTCGTCAAATTATAGCTATGTGGTCCTATCAGGTTGTGGGGGCGGAGTCACAACCCAAAGTGTATGCTGCCATGAAGATGCGACAGGAAAGGAAAATTACGGAAAGGTGAGTATACAATTTTCCGTTTTCTTACATTACATGTCTTTGGATTGTGGTGAGAAACCCACACAGAGAAAAACATATAAACTTCAAAACAAGCATTAGGATGTTGTGGAATTGAACCAGCAACCCCAGTGCTGCTAGACGGAAGTGTTACCCATTTAGCCTGCGGCCAGCCTCATGCATGTTGTCTGCATCTCTGTGGTGTGAACCAGCCCTAAGTCCATAGCCATGCTCAGTGTCACAAGCAATATACAATATAATGTCCAAAGTATTGGGACGCCTGCCTTTATACGCACATGAACTGTAATGGCATCCCAGTCTTAGTCCGTAGGGTTCAAAACTAATTTGGCCCACCCTTTGCATCTATCACAGTTTCAACTCTTCTGGGAAGTCTGTCTACAAGGTTTAGGAGTGTGTCTATGGGAATGTTTAACCATTCTTCCATACGTTCATTTGTGAGGTCAGGCACTGATGTTGGATGAGAAGGCCTGGCTTATGCCCTGTACACACGGTCGGACTTTCCGACGGAAAATGTGCGATTGGAGCTTGTTGTCGGAAATTCCGACCGTGTGTGGACTCCATCAGACATTTTCCATTGGATTTTCCGACACACAAAGTTTGAGAGCAGGCTATAAAATTTTCCGACAACAAAATCCGATTGCGTCAATTCCGACCGTGTGTGGCCAATTCCGACGCACAAAGTGCCACACATGCTCAGAAGAAATTCCGAGACGGAACAGCTTGGTCTGGTAAAATTAGCATTCGGAATGGATATAGCACTTTCGTCAGGCTGCAATGTTCTAAATAGTTTAATGCAGCGCACTCTCTTCTTCTTTATAATGCTAGAAGAATTAAGTAGTTTTGCTGCTGATATTCACACAGACTTCTCACAAACTTATTTCTTTATTATTTATTGTGATTTCATCAATATAATATTTTTATTTGTCAGATCTGATTCAAAATTTTTATTTTTTTGGTTAGTATTTTTTTCAAGCCTGATCTTTTTTTTTTTTTTTTAAACTCCAGAATATTTTTGGGTGTGTTTTGTGTGTCAAGTTACCACAACACCATTATTATCTTGTATTATTTAATCTCAAGGAGATTGTTTGTTGTTGGTGTCTCTTGTTAATTTCACATTGTATTTTTGAAATGTACCTGCCTCCTCACAAACTGTCCTTTTTGAAGGAAAACACACATAGGCGAGTATAATTGAAACAAAAAATCCTTTATTAAGGGCTCAGAACCAAACAAAGAGGGAGGCAACGCTGGAGAAACAGCAGAAATTGGCGAAGCCTTTGGACCCCAGGGCACACATCAATTATTTCCAGGCAAAATTGGTGGCCTGAGGAGTCCATATCTAAGGGAGTGCAGTCTGGTCCAGAAGTCCAAGAGAATAATATACAGCAGCAGATGACATGTATGTCCCCCAGGCTGTGGTCATACAAGAGCCTGCATCTTTTGTCAGAGCAGACTGAACCCAGGTCATCACTCTCTGGTCTTCCTTCCACGCTTCCTTCCACGCTGTGTCTGTGGTGGTGGAGGTGTGGCAGGAGGAGGAGGAGGAGGATGGTCCAACTCATACAGGTGGGTTTTGTGCGTGATTTCACCCCTCACCCCCTTAGTTAGTGTTTTGTAAAGAAGGTCCTCACACATGAGGCGTTGACCCTCCTGCATGTCCTGCAGTTTTGTGGCAGCCATGCAGGCAAAGGCCTCATCACGAGTGGGAAAGGCTCTGAGGGACACAGAAGCCTCCTGAATCAGCCTGAGTGCTAAATCCTGCACGTTACTCCCCTTCCTGGGTTTTTTGTTTGGAAGGCGGAGGGGAGGGATATGGGATTCTGTCAGGCTCCTACTGGGCCCGGCCTTCTCCTGGCTGCCACTTAGCCCCGCTTCCTCCTGGCTGCCACTAACCCCCGCCTCCTCCTGGCTGCCACATTCCATAGCCTCCTCCTGTGTGCCACATTCCACAGCCTCGTCCTGGCTGAGGTCTTCCTGTGTATGAAAAAGGGACATAGTTTTAGTTTTTTCTTCATCAATCACACACAAGATGACTGTTGCAAATTGAATGTTAAGAAATAAAAAAAACTATCATTCTGAGCCCAGCATTTTTCATTCTTGTCCCAATTTTTTGTACCCACTACTGTCTATTGATATGATAAAACACTTTATGAAATCAGCAATTAGTGATCAATAATAATATCTAGTAAACATCATTTATTTATTGACCAGAAATCTGTAGAAGAATGCTATACCTGGCTCCAGCTGCCACTTCTTCCTGGATGGAAGTCCCAGGTTGGACATCGGAAGCCTCAGCTGGGGTGGAAGATAGGGTGGAAGGAAGAGTGGAAGGAAGGGTTGAGAGGGATTCCCTGACCTCAGTCTGGTCTGACAGAAATCGCAGTCTCTCATAGTACCACAGCCCGGGGACATAAATGTCATCTGCTACAGCTCCGGATCTCTGGGAATCCTGGACCTTCTTGCGCTCCCTAAGATAAGTGCTCCTCAGGCCACCAATTTTGGCTTTTAAATAGGGGATGGTTGCCGTGGGGACCACCGGCTTCACCAACTCCAGCAGTTTTTCCAGCGCTGCCTGCCTCTTTTGTTTATGATTGTATTGCGGGTGTTTCACCTGCCACAGACAGGGCAGCTCGCTGTATTTGTCTATGAACAGGGGGAGGAAATTGTGGTCATTGAAGCCATCCATTTTATCTGCAAGACACAAGACAAACCCTAATGTCAGGCAAAACTCTCCTAATCTTGTCACAATATAGGCCTCAATCTAGAAGCAGTATAGGCCCAAGTTTAAATCTTACCTTCGTTATCACGATCGGCACCTCCAATACTTCTTTTTCCGCTCACAGATCGTACGTACTACGCATGCGTGTTACGCTTTATATACACTGTGCATGCGTGAAACTCCGCCCGCCCCTGACGTTCTTTCTAGTCTATTCCCCGCCCCTTCTAGTTCGGTGCAGTGGGGGAAGAGCACATGGCAGAGACACAGCAGGTGCGTGCTAATTACAGCAACGAGGAGGAGTAGGAAAGCCCGGAGCCTGAAACGTCTGGATCCCGGAGGAGACGATTTAAGGCATCAAATATGTCCTTTGGGGAGATGTTGGAGATGGTCGTTGTCCTGTGTTCCTGTTTGTTATTTTTATTACGTTCGTGCTCCTCCATGTGCTTTTCTTTACTGTTGTACAGTTTAAAATGGCAATTTTCATGTTCATGGGCACAATATTCGTTCGTATGAAACATTGTTCATTCGGCCTAGAAAACACCATTGTTTTGACCATATGCATTTGAATACATTTTTGCTAGCCTACTTCTCTTAAAATAATTTTGGTGTCTAGATGGGTTTGTAACTAGAATGTAATGCAAACTAGATTCTGTGTAAGGAGAGGACACTTAGCAGTTGTTTACACATCTGGACGCTGGATCACTAGTGTGGGACACCAGAACACCTTTTTATTAGGGGGCCCACACAGGTGCTCCAGTGTATACTACAGGGGTGTCTCCATCTGTGAAGCTAGTACAAAATAGGTAAGTATTCAAGCTTGACAAAGGAAAAAAATATTTCTTCATCTTGGAACTCTGCCAAAACAGACAATTGTACCCCACTTCCAAGCAATGTTTCATATTCCTATTTCTGCCATCAAATATCTGTGTGCTAAGTATACCTATTTTTTTTTACATAGGGGAGAAAAGACTCGGAGGACACCACTCATCCGAGGAGACCACAGACCACCCACCTCAGGAAGAAGGCGAAATTCCTCAAAGTCAACAGGAGGAGGAGGAGGGAGACGTAATCGAAATAGTCACCACAACAGGTGAGTGTCTGTGACCACAGGCTCAGGAAAGAGATGGATGCAGGCATATTTATAATACATGGTGTTTTTTTGTTTCTATATTTTTAGGTGATCGTGATGTTATGGATGAAGGTCATTTCACCAGTGAAAGTGCCCAGATCCTGATCGGGGAGATCATGGGGTGTAATAGGGACTTGGAAAACATCCAGAAAAACATCAATGATGTTAAAAACAAAATGAAGAACATCATTGATGTTTTAGGGAGAGCTTAAAACACCCCCAAATCCCTTCCTTTTTTGTGGTATTTTGAATCTAAAAATTTTTTAACATTTTTTGACATTTTCTAGAACAGCCAAATTTTGAAGATGCACACAGTGTGTCAACATGTGCTATCTGCCAACATAGGAGATCGATGTAGGCATTTTGGGGCTGAGAGGAAGGGGTTGCACCCCCAAAACACATCCCTTGATCCCCCGTGCTGGCAGCTAGCACATGTTGACATTTGGCAATTTGTGTGCATCTTCAAAATTTGGCTTTTTCAGGGGTGACTTTACCCCATCTGAACACAATATCAAACATAGTTTATAAATACTTATGTCTGATATTGCCTTCAATTTCTACAAAAGTTGAACTTTGTAAGTTCCAGATTTGTGTATTTCTTGTTTGTTTGAAACCTGCCTGTTTTACCTTAAATGGACATTTCTACTTTTATTAATGTGACCAAAAAATTGTTATACAACAAACATGTTGGTTTGTTTTAAAAACCTTTTATAAATGCACATGGGATTGTGCTGGTATTAAAAAGATTAATACTCAAGAATGTGTGGATTATTGTTTCAATGCTCCAAAATTTTTTTGTGGTAAAATTGGTGTTTTCAGTGACAATGGGGGTTATTTCCTAAGGGCAAATCCACTTTGCACTACAAGTGCAGTTTCTGTGCAGACTCAAGTGCACTTATAGTGCAAAGTGTCTTTGCCTTTAGTAAATAACACCCAACAGTGCTTTATAATTTTACACAATCACGCCATTTTCAGGACTCCCCTCATTTCTGTCAGGGTCAACTAAAAGAAACACAAGCAGTAAATGTCTCCAAAGATTTTAGTAGTTAAAATGATTTTTTTATTTTAAAAATGTATCAGACATTGTCTGGCGTATTAATGGCCCCCCTACCCGCAAAGTATTCAAGGTATCTAAGACGGACCTCACGGGCACTCAGGGGGGGGCAAGCCAGGACGGGCAGCCTCAAGCGCCGCCAGGGTTGGTTCATTTACATGAATTCTGGCCTCAGGCCCCACTGAGGCAGCATAGTTGGCAGAATTTCTCTGTAAAAAGTTGTGGAGAACACAGCACGCCAGAATGATATGATTCAGTTTATACTCTGCCATGTGTATGGGTGTAAGAAATAGGCAGAACCGGCTGGCCATGATTCCAAACGTGTTCTCCACCACTCTTCTGGCTCTGGTCAGCCAGTAATTAAAAACCCTCTGGTCCGGGGTGAGGGTCCTCATAGGGAATGGCCGCATAAAATGGTCCCCCAGCGCAAACGCTTCATCCACAATAAAGACGAATGGGAGTCCTTCCACATTGTCTTCTGGAGGTGGCTAGTCCAAGCTGCGATTCTGGAGACACCTGTAGAACTCCGTCTGGGTTATGACTCCACCATCGGACATCCGGCCATTCTTCCCCACGCCCACATACAGGAACTCATAAGTAGCAGACACCACCGCCAACATCACAATATTATTGAACCCCTTGTAGTTGCAATAATATGACCCAGAGTTGGGTGGTGGGATGATGTGGACGTGTTTCCCATCAATTGCCCCTCCGCAGTTAGGAAAGACCCACCGCTGCGCAAAGTGGGAGGCCACAGTCTGCCATTCCAGTGGGTTGGAAGGAAACTGTGGAGTCAAACAAGAAAAAGAAATGAATCATTTTGCACATAAACATGGAAAGCAGATTAGACACAAACATTCTTGGCCAACATCAGTATAACATTTATTTTAGGGAGTATTTAAAGACCAAGGTATAAGGTCCACCTATCAGATTCCTCCTCCCCCTCTCATGGGCCATTTGTAAAATTTTATGGGGGGGAGATGTTTTGGACAGGTCACCCTCTACACTTCATTGAGAGATGAATGCCTAAATAATGTGTATTACTTTGGGCAGCCCCTCCTTACTTTACACTATTGGCAGCCCACTGGACAGGTAAGAAGTGTCATAAAACAAAGAGATAAATACACACTGTATACATTTTAGCACATTTTTACATTCTGCTATTACCTATCAAGATAATAATAGGATACAAAAACTTTAACCACTTAAGGACCGCCTCACGCCGATGTACGTCGGCAAGGTGGCGCGGGCAGGCAGAATCACGTACATGTACGTGATCTGCCTCCCGCAGGCGGGGGTCCTTTCGGACCTCCCGGTGCCCAAGGCGGTCCGCTTTTGTCCAGCGGCGATCGGAGGTGAGGGGGAGACCATTCATTTGTGGCCCCTCTCGCGATTGTCGTCGGCCAATCAGATCATTCCTCTGCTGCTGTATGCTAAACAGCAGCAAAGGAAATTATGTCATCTCTCCTCGGCTCGGTATTTTCCTTTCCGGCGCCGAGGAGAGAAGACTGCACTGTGAGTGAAAACACTACACACACACAGTAGAACATGCCAGGCACACAAAACACCCCCCTTTATCCCCCCGACCCCCCCATCACCCCCCAATCACCCCTTCCCCTCCCCTGTCACACTGACACCAAGCAGTTTTTTTTCTGATTACTGCATGGTGTCAGTTTGTGACAGTTAGTGTGGTAGGACAGTTACTGTTAGCCCCCTTTAGGTCTAGGGTACCCCCCTAACCCCCCCTAATAAAGTTTTAACCCCTTGATCACCCCCCGTCGCCAGTGTCGCTAAGCGATCATTTTTCTGATCGCTGTATTAGTGTCACTGGTGACGCTAGTTAGGGAGGTAAATATTTAGGTTCGCCGTCAGCGTTTTATAGCGACAGGGACCCCCATATACTACCTAATAAATGTTTTAACCCCTTGATTGCCCCTAGTTAAACCTTTCACCACTGATCACCGTATAACTGTTACGGGTGATGCTGGTTAGTTAGTTTATTTTTTATAGTGTCAGGGCACCCGCCGTTTATTACCGAATAAAGGTTTAGCCCCCTGATCGCCCGGCGGTGATATGCTTCGCCCCAGGCAGCGTCAGATTAGCGCCAGTACCGTTAACACCCACGCACGCAGCATCCGCCTCCCTTAGTGGTATAGTATCTGTACGGATCAATATCTGATCCGATCAGATCTATACTAACGTCCCCAGCAGTTTAGGGTTCCCAAAAACGCAGTGTTAGCGGGATCAGCCCAGATACCTGCTAGCACCTGCGTTTTGCCCCTCGGCCCGGCCCAGCCCAGCCCAGCCCACCCAAGTGCAGTATCGATCGATCACTGTCACTTACAAAACACTAAACACATAACTGCAGCGTTCGCAGAGTCAGGCCTGATCCCTGCGATCGATAACAGTTTTTTTGGTAGCATTTTGGTGAACTGGCAAGCACCAGCCCCAGGCAGCGTCAGGTTAGCGGCAGTACCGCTAACACCCACGCACGCACCGTACACCTCCCTTAGTGGTATAGTATCTGAATGGATCAATATCTGATCCGATCAGATCTATACTAGCGTCCCCAGCAGTTTAGGGTTCCCAAAAACGCAGTGTTAGCGGGTTCAGCCCAGATACCTGCTAGCACCTGCGTTTTGCCCCTCCGCCCGGCCCAGCCCAGCCCACCCAAGTGCAGTATCGATCGATCACTGTCACTTACAAAACACTAAACACATATATGCAGCGTTCGCAGAGTCAGGCCTGATCCTTGCGATCGCTAACAGTTTTTTTGGTAGCGTTTTGGTGAACTGGCAAGCACCAGCCCCAGGCAGCATCAGGTTAGCGCCAGTACCGCTAACACCCACGCACACAGCATATGCCTCCCTTAGTGGTATAGTATCTGAACAGATCAATATCTGATCCGATCAGATCTATACTAGCGTCCCCAGCAGTTTAGGGTTCCCAAAAATGCAGTGTTAGCGGGATCAGCCCAGATACCTGCTAGCACCTGCGTTTTGCCCCTCCGCCCGGCCCAGCCCACCCAAGTGCAGTATCAATCGATCACTGTCACTTACAAAACACTAAACGCATAACTGCAGTGTTCGCAGAGTCAGGCCTGATCCCTGCAATCGCTAACAGTTTTTTTGGTAGCGTTTTGGTGAACTGGCAAGCACCAGCGGCCTAGTACACCCCGGTCATAGTCAAACCAGCACTGCAGTAACACTTGGTGATGTGGCGAGTCCCATAAGTGCAGTTCAAGCTGGTGAGGTGGCAAGCACAAGTAGTGTCCCGCTGCTACGAAGAAGATAAACAGGCCTGTCGTGCCCATAATGCCCTTCCTGCTGTCTTCGCCAATCCTAATAATTGGGAACCCACCACTTCTGCAGCGCCCGTACTTCCCCCATTCACATCTCCAACCAAATGCAGTCGGCTGCATGAGAGGCATTTTCTTTATGTCCTCTTGAGTTCCCCTACCCAGCGAACCCCCCCCAAAAAAGATATTGTGTCTGCAGCAAGCGCGGATATAGGCGTGACACCCGCTATTATTGTCCCTCCTGTCCTGACAATCTTGGTCTTTGCATTGGTGAATGTTTTGAACGCTACCATTCACTAGTTGAGTATTAGCGCAGGGTACAGCATTGCACAGACTAGGCACACTTTCACAGGGTCTCCTAGATGCCATCGCATTTTGAGAGACCCGAACCTGGAACCAGTTACAGTTATAAAAGTTAGTTACAAAAAAAAGTGTAAAAAAAAAAAATATATAAAATAAAATAAAAATAGTTATCGTTTTATTGTTCTCTCTCTCTCTATTCTCTCTCTATTGTTCTGCTCTTTTTTACTGTATTCTATGCTGCAAAGTTTTATTGTTATTATGTTTTATCATGTTTGCTTTTTCAGGTATGTAATTTTTTATACTTTATGCTTTGCTCTTTTTTACTGTATTCTATGCTGCAAAGTTTTATTGTTATTATGTTTTATCACGTTTGCTTTTCAGGTATGCAATTTTTTATACTTTACCGTTTACTGTGTTTTATTGTTAACCATTTTTTTGTCTTCAGGTACGCCATTCACGACTTTGAGTGGTTATACCAGAATGATGCCTGCAGGTTTAGGTATCATCTTGGTATCATTCTTTTCAGCCAGCGGTCGGCTTTCATGTAAAAGCAATCCTAGTGGCTAATTAGCTCTAGACTGCTTTTACAAGCAGTGGGAGGGAATGCCCCCCCCCACCGTCTTCCGTGTTTTTCTCTGGCTCTCCAGTCTCAACAGGGAACCTGAGAATGCAGCCGGTGATTCAGCCAGCTGACCATAGAGCTGATCAGAGACCAGAGTGACTCCAAACATCTCTATGGCCTAAGAAACCGGAAGCTACGAGCATTTCATGACTTAGATTTCGCCGGATGTAAACAGCGCCATTGGGAAATTGGGAAAGCATTTTATCACACCGATCTTGGTGTGGTCAGATGCTTTGAGGGCAGAGGAGAGATCTAGGGTCTAATAGACCCCAATTTTTTCAAAAAAGAGTACCTGTCACTACCTATTGCTATCATAGAGGATATTTACATTCCCTGAGATAACAATAAAAATGATTAAAAAAAAAATGAAAGGAACAGTTTAAAAATAAGATAAAAAAGCAAAAAAATAATAAAGGAAAAAAAAAAAAAAGCACCCCTGTCCCCCCCTGCTTTCATGCTAAGGCGAACGCAAGCGTCGGTCTGGCGTCAAATGTAAACAGCAATTGCACCATGCATGTGAGATGTCACCGCGAACGCCAGATCGAGGGAAGTAATTTTAACAGTAGACCTCCTCTGTAAATCTAAAGTGGTAACCTGTAAAGGCTTTTAAAGGCTTTTAAAAATGTATTTAGTTTGTCGCCACTGCACGTTTGTGCGCAATTTTAAAGCATGGCATGTTTGGTATCCATGTACTCGGCCTAAGATCATCTTTTTTATTTCATCAAACATTTAGGCAATATAGTGTGTTTTAGTGCATTAAAATTGAAAAAAGTGTGTTTTTTTCCCAAAAAATGCGTTTGAAAAATCGCTGCGCAAATACTGTGTGAAAAAGAAAATGAAACACCCACCATTTTAATCTGTAGGGCATTTGCTTTAAAAAAATATATAATGTTTGGGGGTTCAAAGTAATTTTCTTGCAAAAAAAAATAATTTTTTCATGTAAACAAAAAGTGTCAGAAAGGGCTTTGTCTTCAAGTGGTTAGAAGAGTGGGTGATGTGTGACATAAGCTTCTAAATGTTGTGCATAAAATGCCAGGACAGTTCAAAACCCACCAAAACAAAACAAATGAGAGCTGCAAAATACTCACCATGCCTCTCAGCAAATAGCTTGGGGTGTCTACTGTCCAAAATGGGGTCATTTTGGGGGGTTTTGTGCCACCTGGGCATTCCATGGCCTCCGAAACTGTGATAGGCAGTGAAGAGTGAAATCAAAAATTTACACCCTTAGAAATCCTGAAGGCGGTGATTGGTTTTCGGGGCCCCGTACGCAGCTAGGCTCCCAAAAAGTCCCACACATGTGGTATCCCCATACTCAGGAGAAGCAGCTAAATTTATTTTGGGGAGCAATTCCACATATGGCCATGGCCTGTGTGAGCAATATATCATTTAGTGACAACTTTGTACAAAAAAAAAATTGTCACTTTCCCGCAACTTGTGTCAAAATATAAAATATTCCATGGACTCAACATGCCTCTCAGCAAATGGCTTGGGGTGTCTACTTTCCAAAATGGGGTCATTTGGGGGGGAGGTTTATGCCATCTGGGCATTTTATGGCCTTCAAAACTGTGATAGGTAGTGAGGAGTGAAATAAAAAATGTACGCCCTTAGAAATCCTGAAGGCGGTGATTGGTTTTCGGGGCCCCGTACGCGGCTAGGCTCCCAAAAGGTCCCACACATGTGGTATCCCTGTACTCAGGAGAAGCAGCTGAATGTATTTTGGGGTGCAATTCCACATATGCCCATGGCCTGTGTGAGCAATATATTATTTTGTGACAACTTTAATTAATATTCAATGGGCTCAACGTGCCTCTCAGCAATTTCCTTGGGGTGTCTACTTTCCAAAATGGGGTCATTTGGGGGGTTTTGTACTGCCCTGCCATTTTAGCACCTCAAGAAATGACATAGGCAGTCATAAACTAAAAGCTGTGTAAATTCCAGAAAATGTACCCTAGCTTGTAGACGCTATAACTTTTGCGCAAACCAATAAATATACGCTTATTGACATTTTTTTTACCAAAGACATGTAGCCGAATACATTTTGGCCTAAATGTATGACTAAAATTGAGTTTATTGGATTTTTTTTATAACAAAAAGTAAAAAATATAATTTTTTTTCAAAATTTTCAAATTTTTCCATTTATAGCGCAAAAAATAAAAACCGCAGAGGTGATCAAATACCATCAAAAGAAAGCTCTATTTGTGGGAAGAAAAGGACGTAAATTTAATTTGGGTACAGCATTGCATGACCGCGCAGTTATAGAGACGCAGTGCCAAATTGGAAAAAGTCCTCTGGTCTTTAGGCAGCCAAATGGTCCGGGGCTGAAGTGGTTAAACAGTACCATTTGAAAGTGTTCAGGCAGGCCCTTGCACTACATGCTTTGGGGAATTCATCCATAAATCTGACCACAAAAGAGATTGTCATAGTATATATGGATTTGGCAAAGTCAGCAGATAGAGGATTGGTATAAGCTGAGTTAGCAGTTGGGGGGAGGAAGGGTTCCAAATGATTTTGGGACACCAAAAAAAGCCTCTGGCACTCTGCCTGAATTTAAAGCACAAATCACAATTTTACACATTTTAGGGGGTGTTTGGGGTAAAGCACTATATGGAGCTGACAAAATACATTGTTAAGTGGCTACATGAGGTAAATATAGGGCCAGGAGAGCACGCTGGGGAGGTGAGTGAAGGCAAATATGTATGAAGGTCAAAAAAAAATTAGATAAAAATCCAGCATGCATGAGGACAAAGGGGACATACACAGCATATTACAACCATGGTAATTAGGGAATACTGAAAGAAATACAATATGTTATCAAACATTAAATACAATAAAATCTGATGTTAAAGGATAAAAATCTTACCTTAATATAGTCCTTCTGCAGGACCTGGATGATGGCAGAACAGGTCTCTGGGATAATGATCCCCAGAGCCTGGGGGGAGATGCCTGTCGAGAACTTGAGGTCCTGCAGGCTTCGCCCCGTCGCCAAGTACCGCAGGGTGGCGACTAGCCTCTGCTCTGGAGTGATGGCTTGCCTCATGCAGGTATCCTGCCTGCTGATATAGGGGGTCAGCAAAGCCAACAAACGGTGAAATACGGGGACCGTCATCCGGAGAAAGTTCCTGAAATCATCAGGATTATTCTCACAGATCTCACGGAGCAAAGGCATGTGACAGAACTGGTCACGCTGGAGCAACCAATTCTTGGTCTATGAACTCCTCCCCACCCTGTTCATGGACTGGACTTGTGTCAAGGTAATGACCCCAATACCAAGCTCCCGCACAGCACGAACTCTACGAGGAGTACGTATACGCAACATAGCTAGAAAACGGTTGGCTGCTCAGAACGAGGTAACAGAACGCACTGAAGAACAGCAAGGCCTGTGAAGAGCGACCTGAAAAACAGCAACGAGCGGACAAGAATGCACTGAATAATCAAATACGAACTCACTGCATGCACTGAAGAGCAGATACAAACCCACAAGCACAAACTGAACAGCATAAAATGATCTGAAAACCACGAGTCTGAAAAAACGCAAATCGTCTCTCACCAAACTTTTACTAACATGAGATTAGCAAAAGGAGCCCAAAGGGTGCAGTGCTTGGTTCTGAACTGCCCTTTTATAGTCTCATCGTACGTGGTGTACGTGACCGCGTTCTTGAAATTCCAACAACTTTGTGCGACCGTGTGTATGCAAAACAAGTTTGAGCCAACATCCGTCTGAAAAAATCCATGGATTTTGCTGTCGGAATGTCCGATTAATGTCCGATCATGTTTACAGGGCATTACAGTCTCCGCTCTAATTCATCCCCAAGGTGTTCTGTTGTGTTGAGGTGCAGGCCAGTCAAGTTCCTACGTGCCAAACTCACTCATCCATGTCTTTATAGACCTTGCTTTGTGCACTGGTCCTAATCATTTGGTGAAGGGGGGTTATAATGTGGGGTTGTTTTTCAGGGGTTGGGCTTGGCCTCTTAGTTCCAGTGAAGGGAACTCTTAAGGCATCAGCATACCAAGACATTTTGAACAATTTCATGCTCTCAACTTTGTGGGAACAGTTTGGGCATGGCCCCTTCCTGTTCCAACATGACTGCACACCAGTGCACAAAGCAAGGTCCATAAAGACATAGGTGAGTGAGTTTGGGGTGGAGAAACTTGACAGGCCTGCACAGAGTCCTGACCTGAACCCGATAGAACACCTTTTGGCTGAATTAGAGCAGAGACTGGGAGCCAGCCATTCAACATCTGTGCCTGGCCTCACAAATGCACTTCTGGAAGAATGGTCAAACAATCCCATAGACACATTAAACCTTGTGGGCAGCCTTCCCAGAAGCTGTTCTAGCTGCAAAGGGTGGACCCAATCAATTTTTTAACCCTACAGACTAAGACTGGGCTGCCATTAAAGTTCATGTGTGTGTGAAGGCAGGCTAGATAGTGTAGCTGGCAAGATTTACAATGGTGGTAGAACCCTCCTACACATACCATTTAGACATTGTTTTAGGACCTGGGAGATGAGACAACTTCTCTACATGAAGTGGCATGTTTGGGATATGAACCCAGGCACGCTAAGCAGAAGTTCTAACCTCAATATACCACATATAAAAGTACCACTTAGGCAATTATATCATGCTCTAAACATTATTTCCATGTGCACTACTTCAGTTTTTAGCAGAGTAAAGGTTTGGGCGCTATTTGTTTTCAGGAAACTATAGTAAATTCGATTTTGGGAGTATTTTTTTACCAGCCCTATAGTGAATACCATTATAGCGCTAATTAGCGTGATTAGCCCTGCAGCGCTATAGTAATACAAATCCTGTATAATAATAAACCTTGTGGGCAGCCTTCCTAGCCTTCCCAGAAGCTGTTTTAGCTGCAAAGGGTGGGCCAAATCAATGTTTAACCCTATGTACTAAGACTGGGCTGCCATTTAAGTTCATGTGTGTGTGAAGGCAGGTGACTCAATACTTTTGGCTAGATAGTTTATCTGGCAAGATTTACAATGGTGGTGGAACCCTCCTACACATACATACTACATTTAGACATAGCTTTAGGACCTGGGAGATGGGACAATTTCTCTACATGAAGTGGCACTTTTGGGATTTGAACCCAGGCACTCAGGGATGCTAAGCTGCTAAGTTCTAACCTCTAAGCCACAGAGCTGCCACACGTGAGAACCTCGTACACATAAATACAGATAAATACTGCATTTCTTTGGACATACAGGTGGTGGAATTAAATTACTCAAGAGTAATTCTTCTTGATTTATTCTGTGATATTTGGAGGTTCTTTGTGAGTGTAGAAGAGTGAAATTACCTTCAAATTTTGGGGAATTACATTTTGGTTTGTGATGTTGGTACACATATCACATTTTTTGGGCTCAAATTATGAATATTTGGAAATAATAAAAAGCACAAAAAATTGTGACTCATTTTAAATTTGCATCAGCAATGGTATTGTTTGTGGATTGTAAAGACACCTGTGTCAGTTTGGGTAAAGATTGTTGTGAGATGGAGAGTACAAGTGAAAGTGACAGAGAAAAAAATATTTTACCAAAACATTTCACATTCTAGCATTCTTAAAAACAAAATAGTTAAAGTAGAAGCAACAATGTTGCAGAGGAAAATGTATTTCAGACAAAGATACATTCCATCTCAACATTAACAGGATTTATTTGGGGAAGTTACAATTGTACCATTAAAATCAATGGCTAAAACTTGCATTGGACTATAATAGCACAGATTTTCATTCCCAAAAAATGCTCTTTAACACAGTGCTCATACTGGTATTTACTATAGCGTCCTGTAAAAAAGACATTGGAGCTAAAATGAGAGCTATTACCAGGTCTGAGCATGCTCAGTTGTGTTTGCACCTAGTTGTACAGAGACGGGGAATTAATCTCTTCTCAGACTTTTAAAGATATTTCAGTGTAGAAATCACTTTTTCACACAGTTTAAAAGCAGATTATCTTTAAACAATATACCACATATTTCAGTACCATTTAGGCAATTATATCATGCTCCAAACATTTTTTCCATGTGCACTACTACAGGTTTTAGCAGAGTAAAGGTTTGGGCGCTATTTGTTTTCAAGAAACTATAGTAAATTCAATTTTGGGAGTATTTTTTTTTTTACCAGCGCTATAGTGAATACCGTTATAGCGCTAATTAGAGTGATTAGCGCTAATTCAAGGTAATTGACATCGCTATAGTAAATGACCCTCAGTAGGTCAGCAAGGCCTGCACCAATTTAGTACAGGTGATTAAACCTGCTACTATATACAAAGTCTGGCTCCTGCAAAAGTGGCTAAAAGTCTGGCATCCTGAAAAATGCCACAACGTAAAATAATTCGGTCCATACTCATTCCTAGTAGCAGCATATACCTTGTATGAGCACTGGCTGTGACCAGAGCAGACATATCTGTATACATGCACACTGTTATATCCTCAGTGCAGTGTGCACTGTGGCTTTTTTACATCTACTGTTATTTCATTATTTCATCGTCCCCTTTAATTACATCAGTATGCAGTTTGCACGGTTTAATTTCTGTACATGTTACGTGCATGTACAATCACTAGAATGACCCCAAAACATTAGAGACAATCAAGTTTTTTTTATTTTTGGAATGCCACTACTCAAATTAGGAATTCTGTGGCGTATACTCCATAGCAGACTATATATTTTTGTAATTGCACCATATGTATGCTGTGTGTGCATGTGGACGCATAATACATACTGCACACTTCAATTTGATGTGCCAACATATGTTGTTAAGTTTTAATAAATCCAGTATATTGCTATTATTAGAGTTTTGGCAGCAACAGAAGAATGGATCTCTAAGCATGTAATTAATAAATCTTCACATAAATAGAGATAACAATGGTAATTATAGCAGTATTGAATGCAAATATATCTAATGTTTTTCTATATCACATTTCACTGGCTCTATTTATTTCCCTTAGAGATTATATTATGATTGTTTCTGTAAAAGCATTTCCAAGTGAACTCTCTAACTGAAGGTATCAGGCTGTTGCCCAGTGTGAAAATACATCAGAGCCTGTGCCACCTGCTCGCAGACCTTCCACTGCAACAAGGTTAAACGGTATTGACATTTAGTTAAAGCTGTCAGAACATGGAAAATAAAACTCCTCTACTGCATGGCAACTCGTTTTATTTCCCCCTAAAATATAAGAAGCTTAGATACTGACATGCCAGCTCAGTAAACACAAACATACAGAAGTGCTTATGGGCAGTAATCCATAGCAACAAATTTCTAATTAATGCAGCTTTAATTAGTCTTTTGAAGGGATCTTTAACTTGCATTTTTGGGTTACTGCACCTTTGCAGCAATGTATCTCTATTTTAAATAATGGATTACAGTGTTAATAAAACCCTATCATAACAATAAGGGAAATGTTTACACCTTCATATTTTTTTATACCTATTTTTTAGTTTATTTAGTTTATTCCAAGCTATTTTTTTAGATTTGTTTTAATACAAAAAAATAATAATTGTTACTGATTTACCATATGGATCCAATGCTAGCTATAAAGGTCAAGATTTTCCAATTACAGTTGTGTGAAAAATATTTGTCCCCTTTCTGATTTTTAATTTTTTTGTATATTTGTCACACTTAAATGATGAATTTTAATATTACATTAGGTTAATCCGAGCAAATACAAAATGCAGTTTTTAAATGATGGTTTCATTTATTAAGGCAAAAAAGCTGTCCAAACCTGCCTGGCTTTATGTGAAAAAGTAATTGCCCCTAAACATAATAACTGGTTGTGCCACCCTTGGCGGCAACAACTGCAATCAAGCATTTGCGATAACTGGCAATGAGTCTTTCACATTGCTGTGGAGCAATTTTGGCCCACTCTTCTTTGCAGAATTGTTTTAATTCAGCCACATTGGAGGATTTTCCAGCATGAATGGCCTGGGTAAGGTCATGATACAGCATCTCAATTGGATTTAAGTCCAGGCTTTGACTAGGCCACTCAAAAACTTACATTTTCCTTTGTTTGAACCATTTGAAACATTCTCCTTTAGGGTTTTCTGGTAGAGCTCAAAATTTATGGTTCCATCAATTATGGTAAGTCGTCCAGGTCCTGAAGCTGCAAAGCAGCCCCAGACCATCACACTACCACCACCATGTCTGACTGTTGGTATGATGTTCTTGTTAGGAAATGCTGTATTAGTTTTATGTCAGGGATGCACACCTACCAAAAAGGTAAATTTTTGTCTCATCTGTCCATAGAATATTTGCCTAGAAGTCTTGGGGATAATCAAGATGTTTTTTGGTAAATGTGAGATGAGCCTTTGTATTCTTTTTGGTCAGCCACGGCTTCGGCCATGGAACTCTCCCATGGATACCATTTTTGCCCAGTCTCTTTCTTATTGTTGAATCATGAACACTGATCTTACCTGAAGCAAGTGAGGCCTGCAGTTCTTTAGATGTTTTTCTGGGTTCTTTTATGACCTCCTGGATGAGTTGTCGTCATGCTCTTGGAGGCCGGTCACTTCTGGGAAGGTTCACCACTGTTCCAAGTTATCTCCATTTGTGGATAATGGCTCTCCCCGTGGTTCACTGGAGTTCCAAAGCATTAGAAACAGTGTTGAAACCCTTCCTAGACTGATACATGTACAATACTTTGTTTCTAATCTGTTCTTAAATTTTTTTTTAAATTGTGGCATGATGTGTGGCTTCTTGTGATCTGTTAGCGTGCTTCACTTTGTCAGACAGCTTCTATTTATGTGATTTGTTGATTCAACGGGTCTGGCAGTAATGAGGCTTGAGTGTGGCAAGTGAAATTTAACTCAGCTTTCCAAAAAATTGTGGTTAATCACAGTTCATTCATGATTCAGAATGAGAGGGGGCAATTACTTTTTCACATAGGACCAGACAGGTTTGAACAGCTTTTTTCCCTTAATAAAATGAAATAATAATTTAATTTATTTTGGTTATCTTCGTTTAATATTAAAATTTGTTTGATGATCTGAATAATTTAAGTGTGAGAAATATGCAAAAAAAGAAAACAAATCAAGAAAGGGCAAATACTTTTTAACACAACTGTAAATCCGCAATCTAAGGAAAGCACATTTTAGACAATATTTAGTGCAAAGTTGAGGTACAGAAACAAAATGCTCATATATTAAGCTTTGTTTCCTTTTCTGATTAACAAGTAACTTAATGCAATCTTTTCACTAACCATTTATTAACTGGGGGGAAATGTCTGATGGGTCGGGCAAAGATCCTGATGTCTGTGTCTAGTTTTAATAAGATTATATAAATAAAATTAATGTTTGAATGATCTACCTGTAGTCCAATCCAGCACCTATAGAAGGGTGGATACCTTTAAATAGACTGTGAATTAGTATCGGGAAATAGGCACAAGACCGTTTAGTTGTAAACATACTCATTGTATTGGTATGTGTTAGAATAAATGGTGGATGAATATAAATGAGCATACAGAAGGTAGGTTCAGCCATAGTCTGTTAGAAAGTAGAATCACTGTGCCAAAATAACTTAGAATAGAGTTCTGTACCACTAGAGTGGAATCAACTCACTCATAAGTCAGCAATAAACTGTGCATATAAACTTTAACTGTAATGTGAATAATAATAATAATATAACTAGTTTAGAGTGCACTCTAGGAGAATGTCCAGGATATGGTGCAATGTCCCCTGAGAGGTACCTCTTCCCACAAGCAAAAAAGTAAATGTCTCCTTAATCTTAACTCTTCGGCTGGCTAGCATTGGAGCCCAGCAGCAACAGCAGCAGTAGGAGCAGCAGCAGCAGCAGCAGCTCCCAAGTCCCAGAAATATTGCAGCTTTTCATCCAGTTACACACAGCAGTTAGTCCACTCTCTGTTCTGCATCCAGATGACTCTGTCTGTTGGCACCCCCTGAACTCAGCACTCTGGATCCCTCACAGGCTACCGATATTCAGCAGTGATGGTGCACAATGGACAGCGATATGCACTCTTTCGTCTCCCTCATGGCAAGAGCAAGTTAGGTTCTGCACAGCCTTGGAAAATTGGGGAATGTAGTTTAAAAGCTTTTAAACACCACGGCACAGTCTCTCCTCCAGAATATAATTCCCACATTGTATTGCTGCATGATTCAATTCAATGAACTCTTCCTGCTCAGTATCTCCCTCCTCCTGCAGAAACAAATGTTAACCTGTTTAGCACCGCAGGGCAGCAGCTACAGAGAGCAGCTACAGCTAGTGTTTCTTTCACTATCTTTCTTAGCTCAGCACCTGTCTACACAAGTTTGCTGCTTCCAGCACCCTGGGTCTGACTTGGATACCTGTGGCCCACCATTGAAGTGAGTAGGATGGCCCACCGACAAATCCAATGAGTAACATCATTAATCCAATGAGTAACATTCACAGAGACTCAGTCAGTGTCATACTGATACAACCAGAAATATGTTCACAGAGACACATTCAGTACTGTACTGACAAACAAAATACACATTTGCAGAGACAAAAAACAGTAATGCACTGAGACTGTCAGAAACACACTGACACAATCAGGAACATATGTTCTGCTGAACAAAATACAAAAAATTCTTGCTCATCATTAAGACAACAGTGCTATGGGTTTAAAAGGAGAGGTCCCATTATTGTTGGAGAGTTGCCTCCAAAAATGTACCCCGTTTTTTTTTCCAGCGCACTGCAGGGTATCACGTATGTTTTCTACTGCATATGAATTTCATTTGAGTGTGCAATTAGAAATGATTTGGCACCTTGCATAATTGTGCACCTTGGACTTATAAAGGGCTTTACCATGCATTGTGGTAAAATGTGTTGTGGTGTAAAAAAAGTTGACAATCCAGTTCCCAAACTAGGTGGCCTACTTCAGGAACCTTTCTGCTAGGGACATAGGAGAACTCTGTCACAAGCTCTGGTTCCTATCGCCTGTAGTTGCCAACCTGGTCCCTCAACGTACACACCAACTAGCCCAACTCCAACGAAAACCAGTTTCTGGGTTATCGGTACATAGTATAGACAGGGAAACCTATCTCTACCAACTTCACAGGGTGCCATCTCCTCCCATCAAGCTATGTTCCACACAAGGTTGTCCTAGGTATAGGCCATAGTTAGCATAAATCAAACTCCATTTTCTTCTGCTTTTTCTTGCTTTACTGAATTAGAACTAACACAGCTTAGTTGAACACACAGGAATTTGTTCATGTTTGCATAGAGTTACATCCTCTGTCCACTCCCCAACAGTCTCTAGTCATCCAGTTGTCAGGGTCTGGCGTATTCAAGGAAAGTTGTAATTCCGGCATTCCCCAAAGGTAAAAGCCATTGTATGATTTGCTACATGGTCTTTCTTGGTGGGGTCCTTGGATTCCCAAATGCAGCACAAGGTTTATTAATTTCAATACATTCTTATCTGCACCATAATGCACATGTATAGCTTGCTACAACATACCACAAAGCACAGATGTCAATGTTCTGTGCGCTGTGATGCATTGCAAATAATGCATTGACAGCCCTTTCAAAATGAATCAGGAGCACACTCTCCACTCTCTCTGCTTAACCAGTAGCACATTGTCCTCTCTCTCTGTTCTCCACTACCTACTCCTTAACACCTACAAGCTCACCCATTTATATGCTGCTTTGCTGGGCAAGAAAACCTTGCCAAAATTATAGATTACTGCTCAACCCAGAAAGGGGAGCTACAGCAGGGTCCCACAAGCCCTAAATGCATACAGTTTGCTTCAACACACCACAATGCACAAATTACAATTTTATGTACACTGTGGTGCATTGCCAGCAGGATTTATTTTTTGCGGTATTGTGGTGCATTGCCAGCTCTTTCAAAATAAATGGGCTGTCCAATGCATCACGCCTAACACATTATAATATATATGTTACAGCATACATCTTGTGAATGAGCACTGTAAATAGACATCAGTTTGGTTAAACCTTTAAAAAAATACTTGAACTCTTACACCCAGGGCATCTTCCCCTGCTTTCCCCTCTCTTTCCTCGCCATGACCCAGTATACATGCCTCCCCCTAATGTCTTATCAGTTGTAGAAAGATATGACATATATGAGTGTAATTTAAGTTTATCACGACATTTAAACTGTCTAGTTTCATAGGGAGAAACTTCACTTTATAGCTACTGTAAAATTACAATAGAATTACAATAGCTTGCTACAGGTACCTGTATTGTATATAGACTGCATTAAAGGCCCTTGCATGTCAAAGAACCCTACCAGATTATTCTTAATGTCCAGTACAGTCCCATTCTGTACATAAATATAAGCTCCAACACACAGCCTCCATTTTCTTTAGTGGCAATCACAAGCGGTAAAGCTCAATTGGTTCTAGGGTACACATCCAATTTAGACAACCCCTTTATTGAGTAAATAGGACCAAACTATTCTTATAATAAATTGCATAGGATGCCATTATAAGAAAAAGTTACAAAACAAGAGATTCTTCTATAAAACTTGTGAGGGGCATTTCTTTTAACAACTACATCCATAATGTTGCCACACAATTGACATTTAAAACCATGAGAAGAATGTAACAAAATAAATGAAAAATGTATTATGAAAAATAAATGACAGAGGGTCACTTTAATGCAATATTTGTTTTGATGATGAAGATTACTGCCATATATTTTTTAGATTTCCATTTTGCATAGCATAAGTAATATTTTGCTATTGAATTCAATCATTGTAGGCCCCTTATGTATGCAGTTGTATATTGTGCTAGCCAAATGACACAGCATGACATATGAGGGCAAGTATTTGTTCTGAATTTTATGTTACATTAAATAAATGTCTACAGTGAACCTTGTGGTTGTAAATAGTGGCCTGCAGAGGTAGTTTAATTAGGGAATGTCATTAGGAGAACCATTCTTGAATTAAAGCATAACGTGAACTGTACATTTATTAGTTATCCTGGCAGCAATGAGCCGACCTGTTTTAATATGCAGCTTGAATCCACAAAGTTGGTGTGTAATTTACCAATCTGACTTCCTTAGGGGGGTGATTAGAAAATTGCTATGTAGTGCCATATCTGAGCTGTAAAATGGAGAAGACCTACTTAATCCGTATTTCCACATACATATATCAATGCCTTAGTAAATCATAGAGAAAAAAATAAATAAAATAAACCCCCACTAATCAGGAACGTGACATTGTTTGTTAAAATGAAAGAAATTGAGTAGATTTTGCTGTGACACTATGATATCACAAACAAACAGGAGATTAAAGGAGATTTATTCAAGTTGTAGAATATCTTTTTTGCCTCTGTAAAAACACAGTCAGATTTCTGAACTGAAAATATATGAGGATAGCTTAGAGATCTGGATTCTGATCTGTGGGGAGTATTTCTCCATTGCTTCATTCAACCTTGTCCTATCTTGTGTCTGTCCTCTCTGTAGCACTTTATCTGGTGTATTCTATCTCTATTAAACAAATACCCCAGCCTGTTTTCCATTTGTAGCTTTGTTTGCTCTAAGCCATCCATTTTCTTTTTATCTCCTAACTTCTCTGCCTTGCAACATTCTGTTTCCATGTGTCTTGTGCTTCATTACAATCACCTCAGAATACG
This sequence comes from Lithobates clamitans, assembly GCA_037952925.1. Taxonomy (NCBI): domain Eukaryota; kingdom Metazoa; phylum Chordata; class Amphibia; order Anura; family Ranidae; genus Lithobates; species Lithobates clamitans. Next base: position 2,169,263 of record JBBGZY010000821.1, read on the forward strand.
TAATCTTACATACACCCTGCTTTATTTTCTCACCTTCATCATTCAGTTCCGGTGTTTGTGTGTTCCCTTGTTCTTGTAATTGAAATTGTTTTTTTGTCTGCAATCTTAATGAGTTTGAAAGCTATGTAATAAATTCATCTTTGCTAATGCTTGTAACAAGGCATTAGCAATGTAATATATGTAAGTTATAATAATTTGCTTTAGTATTTGGAGATTGATTTTCTTAAAGGTTCGCCATGTTAGCAAAATGTAAAATCAGTTACTTACTGAAGGGGTAAAAATCTTAACTTGACAGATTTTTTAAAGGAAATCTAGATTCTTTGGTCAGAGAAATATTTTCACATATAATCCAGGCAAACAAGTAAAATGCTAATGCATTCAGGAACACAGAAGCTATGCTATAATCAAAGTAATCCACTGCAGGCACAGCACACTCAGACCATTTTGCAGGTTCAGTAGGAGGGTGGTTGGGGAGTACTGCAGTGGTGGCAGTGAAAATCATCTTATTGCTGCCATTTTTTTTATTTTAGACTTTCTTTAAAATAACAAGGAGTGCATTCCAGCATGTTCTAAGACAGCCAGGTCACTGTCAAAAAGGACTGGGATGAACTGATGCACTACAACACATTAGACATCCATGTCTGGTTGAATAACAAAAGTGTTGAGCTGGATATGCTTCTATCTATCTATCTATCTATCTATCTATCTATCTATCTATCTATCTATCTATCTATCTATCTATCTATCTATCTATCTATCTATCTATCTATCTATCTATCTATCTATCTATCTATCTATCTATCTATCTATCTATCTATCTATCTATCTATCTCCCTTAATTGTTGCAGTGTGCTTCTCACCATAAGGTTGTGGTTCCCAGTGACTATGAGATCTGTCCATTTCTGTGACAATTGCTGATCACAAAAATTTGTTGCTTCTTTCCTTAGAACATTATTGTCATTTTATGTAATGCACTATAGCAATCACTCTATATTCTAAATTTTGTCAAATCCTTTCTTAGTAGAGAATAGGGTTGAGCTTCGTGTTCAAATCGAGTGCACGTTTGACTCGAACATTGCCTGTTCGGTCGTTCGCCGAATGACGAAAGATATGGGCCGTTCGCGCCAAATACGAGTGGCGCGTCACAGCCTATAATTCACTGCGGCATCGCAGTGCATTGCTGGCTAATGATTGGCCAAGCATGCACAATGACCCGCATGCTTGACCAATCACAGCGACATCTGTACAGAGAGCCGTAATTGGCCAAAGCAAGGGTGGCTTTGGCCAATTATGGATCAGGGGGTTTAGTACACGCCCCACACTATATAAGGCCGCCTGCACAGCGGCCCTGTGTAGTGTGTTCCGGCGTTGACAGAGAGATAGATAGACAGACAGACAGTGTCATTTGATTTAAGTTAGATAAAGTAGGCAGGCAAGTCAGTTAGCTGCACTTACAGTGTATTGTGTATATATATATATACATCCTAGGTGTTGTGTATATATATATATATATATATATATATATATATATATATATATATATATATATATATAGGATATATATATATATATATATCTATATACACTGTATTCAGTTTAGCTAGATCCGTTCCTGTTATTCTCTTCCTACTACTGACAGGCAGGCAGGTGTTTTTACAGTATTTACAGCTACCTGAAGAAAATTGCTGGTGTTCTTCTGATCCTATTAGTCCTATTAGCTGCAGTGTTTACAGTTAGTGTAGTGCGTCCTCTGGACAGTGTGCACCTAAAGCTACCTGAAGAAAATTAGTGTTCTTCTGATCCTATTAGTACAGTACCGAAGGCAGCTGCAGTATTTACAAGTTAGTGTAGTGCGTCCTCTGCACAGTGTGCACCTAAAGCTACCTGCAGAAAATTAGTGGTGTTCTTCTGATCCTATTAGTACAGTACCGCAGGCAGCTGCAGTATTTACAAGTTAGTGTAGTGCATCCTCTGCACAGTGTGCACCTAAAGCTACCTGAAGACAATTAGTGGTGTTCTTCTGATCCTATTAGTACAGTACCGCAGGCAGCTGCAGTATTTACAAGTTAGTTTAGTGTGTCCTCTGCACAGTGTGCACCTAAAGCTACCTGAAGAAAATTAGTGGTGTTCTTCTGATCCTATTAATACCACAGGCAGGCAGCTACAGCATTTACAGTTAGTGTAGTGCGTCCTCTGCACAGTGTGCACCTAAAGCTACCTGGAGACAATTGCTGTTGTTCTGCTCCTATTAATACCACAGGCAGGCAGCTACAGTATTTACAGTTAGTGTACTGTGTCCTCTGCACTGTGTGCACCTAAAGCTACCTGAAGAAAATTAGTGGTGTTCTTCTGATCCTATTAATACCACAGGCAGGCAGCTACAGTATTTAGAGTTAGTGTAGTGCGTCCTCTGCACAGTGTGCACCTAAAGCTACCTGGAGACAATTGCTGTTGTTCTGCTCCTATTAATACCACAGGCAGGCAGCTACAGTATTTACAGTTAGTGTACTGTGTCCTCTGCACAGTGTGCACCTAAAGCTACCTGAAGAAAATTAGTGGTGTTCTTCTGATCCTATTAATACCACAGGCAGGCAGCTACAGCATTTACAGTTAGTGTAGTGCACCCTCTGCACAGTGTGCACCTAAAGCTACCTGGAGACAATTGCTGTTGTTCTGCTCCTATTACAGTTTTTCTCCATTGTTTTGGCTCATTTCTTGAAACAGAAATGACATTCTCAAAACTCTAAGTTCATTTGGAAAAACAGTCTAATGCCCCGTACACACGGTCGGACTTTGTTCGGACATTCCGACAACAAAATCCTCGGATTTTTTCCGACGGATGTTGGCTCAAACTTGTTTTGCATACACACGGTCGCACAAAGTTGTCGGAATTTCCGATCGCCAAGAACGCGGTGACGTACACCACGTACGACGAGACTAGAAAAGGCCGGTTCAGAACCAAGCGCGGCATCCTTTGGGATCCTTTTGCTAATCTCGTGTTAGTAAAAGTTTGGTGAGAGACGATTCATGCTTTTTCAGACTCGTGGCTTTCAGATCGTTTTCTGACGTTCAGTTTGTGCTTGTGGGTTTGTATCTGCTCTTCAGTGCGTGCAGTCAGTTTGTATTGGAGTTTTCTGTGCGATCTTGTCCGCTCGTTGCTGTTTTTCAGGTCGCTCTTCACAGGCCTTGCTGTTCTTCAGTGCGTTCTGTTACTTCGTTCTGAGCAGCCGACCGTTTTCTAGCCATGTTGCGTATGCGTACTCCTCGTAGAGTTCGTGCTGTGCGGGGGCTTGGTGTTGGGGTCCTGACATTGACACAAGTCCAGTCCATGAACAGGGTGGGGAGGAGTTCATGGACCAAGAATTGGTTGCTTCAGCGTGACCAGTTCTGTCATATGCCTTTGCTCCGTGAGATCCGTGAGAATAATCCTGATGATTTCAGGAACTTTGTCAGGATGACGGACCCCGTGTTTCACCGTTTGTTGGCTTCGCTGACCCCCTATATCAGCAGGCAGGATACCTGCATGAGGCAAGCCATCACTGCGGAGCAGAGGTTGGTCGCTACCTTGCGGTATTTGGCCACAGGGAGAAGCCTGCAGGACCTCAAGTTCTCGACAGGCATCTCCCCCCAGGCTCTGGGGATCATTATCCCAGAGACCTGTTCTGCCATCATACAGGTCCTGCAGAAGGAATATATGAAGGTAAGATTTTTATCCTTTTATATCACATTTTATGGTATTGAATGTTTGCTAATATATTGTATTTCTTCCCTCATTCCCTAATTACCATGATTGTAATATGCTGTGAATGTCCCCTTTGTCCTCATGCATGCTGGATTTTTATGTAATTATTATTTTAGGTCCTTCATACATATTTGCCCTTCAATAACCTCCCCAGCATGGTGTCTCCTGCCCTATATTCACCTCATGTAGTCACTTAACGATGTATTTTATCAGCTCTATAGTAGTGCTATACCCCAAACACGACCTAAAATGTTTGGAAATGTTATTTTTGATTTAAATTCAGGCAGAGGGCCAGAGGCTTTTTTTTGTGGTGTCCCCAAATTTTTTGTAACCCTCCCTCCCCCAACTGCTAAGTCAGCTGATCCCAATCCCAATCCCAATCCCATACACACTATACCCACCTCTTTAGTGCTCAGATTTATGGATGAATTCCCCAAAGCATGTAGTGCAAGGGCCTGCCTGTATACTTTCCAATGGTACTGTTTAAAGTTTTTGTATCCTATTATGATCTTGATAGGTAATAGCAGAATGTCCAAATGTGCTCAAATGTGTACAGTGTGTATTTATATCTTTGTATTATGACACTTCTTACCTGTCCAGTGGGCTGCCAATAGTTTAAATAAGGAGGGTCTGTTCCAAGTAATACCCTGTATTTAGGCATTCATCTCTCAATGAAGTGAAGAGGGTTACCTGTCCAAGAGTCCCCCCCCCCCCTATAATGTTAGAAATGGGGGGGGAGGGGGAATATGATAGGTGTACCTTATACTTTGTTGTTGTAAAATTCCCCTTAATAAATGCTATCTGGAGGTTGACCCATAATGTTTGTGTCTAATCTGCTTGCCATGTTTCTGTGAAAAAATAGTAATGTTTATTGTTTTTTCCTCAACAGTTTCCTTCCACGCCACAGGAATGGCAGACTGTGGCCTCCCACTTTGCCCAGTGGTGGGACTTTCCTAACTGCGGAGGGGCAATTGATGGAAAACACGTCCACATCGTCCCACCACCCAACTCGGGGTCGTACTATTATAATTACAAGGGGTTTAATAGTATAGTGATGTTGGCGGTGGTGTCGGCTAATTACGAGTTCTTGTATGTGGACGTGGGGAAGAATGGCCGGATGTCCGATGGTGGAGTGATTGCCCAGACGGAGTTCTACAGGCATCTCCAGAATGGCAGCTTGGACTTGCCACCTCCAGAGGACAATGTTAAAGGTCTCCCATTTGTGTTCGTTGCTGATGAAGCGTTTGCGCTGGGGGACCACCTGATGCGGCCATTCCCGATGAGGACCCTCACCCCGGAACAGAGGGTTTTTAATTACCGGCTGGCCAGAGCCCGAAGAGTGGTGGAGAACACATTTGGAATCCGGTTCTGACTATTTCTGACACCCATCCATATGGCGGAGTATAAACTGAACCATATTATACTGGCGTGCTGTGTTCTCCATAATTTTTTAAGAAAACATTCAGCCAACTATGCTGGCTCAGTTGGGCCTGAGGCCGGAATCCCAAATACATCAACAATGACGGCGCTTGAAAGCGGCCGTCCTGGCTTGCCCTCCCTGAGTGCCCGTGATGTCCGGTTACGATACCTGGAGTTCTTTGCGGGTAGGGGGCTATCAATATGCCAGACAATCTGTGACACCTTTTTCAAATAAAAAACAACCAAAAGCAATTCTTGGTGGACATTTACTGCTTGTGTTTGTTTGAGCTGACCCTGACAGAAATGTGTTGAGTGCAGAAAATGTCGTGATTGGGTAACCTTATAAAGAATAGTGTTGGCTGGTACTTCCTAAATGCAAAAACACATTTCACTACAAGTGCACTTGCAACTGCACTGAACCTGCACTTGTAGTGCAAAGTGTATTTGCCCTTAGGAAATAACCCCCATTTTTGCATAAAACAGCTATTACATCACCCCAAAAGTGTTGTAGTGTTGAGACAATAATCCACACATTCTTGAGTAAGGCACTTTTTTATACCTGCACAATTGCATTTATCAAAGGTTTTTAAAACAAACCAACATGTTTGTTGTATAACAATTTTTGCAGTAGCATTATCAAAAATCGAAATATCCATTTCAGATAAAACAGGCCTGTGTAAAACCATCAAGAAAGCCAAAAAACTTGAACTTACAAAGTTCACATTAGGTAAAACCTGAAGGCTATATCAGACATCAGTATTTAGGAACTGGGTTTGATATAGCGTTCAGATGGGGGGAAATCACCCCTGGAAAAGCCAAATTTGGAAGATGCACACCAATTTACGAATGTCAACATATGCTATCTGCCATCAGGGGGGATCAAGGGACGTGTTTTGGGGGAGCAAGCCCTTCCTCAATGCGACTTTATAATTGAGGAAGGGGTTGCACCCCCAAAACGCGTCCATTGATCTCCCGTGATGGCAGATAGCACATGTTGGCACACTGTGTGCATCCTCCAAATTTGGCTTTTCTAAACATTGTAAAAATTTTAGTAAGATAAAACAGGTGATTTTGTGGGGTTTAAATTCGCCCCAAAACATCAATGATGTTATTATTTTTTTTAATAACATCACTGATTTGTTGCTGTATGTTTTGCAATTGGAGATTACACCCCATGATCTCCCCGATCAGTATCTGGGCACTTTCAGATGTGAAACGTTCTCTCTCCCTCACATCACGATCACCTAAAAAGAGATAAAGAACAAAAAAAAAGGTCTCAAAAATCTGCCAACATCCATCTCTTTTACCTGAGCCTGTGGTCGCAGACACTCACCTGTTGTGGTGCCAATCTCCACCACGTCTTCTTCTTCCTCCTGCTCAGCTTCTTGGGTTGGTATTTCCCCTTCTTCCAGAGGGGGGGTCTCTGGTCTCCTGGGATGAGGGGTGTCCTCCGAGTCTTTTCTCCCCTATGTAAAACAAAAATGGTATACTTAGCACACAGATATTTGATGACAGAACTAGAAATAGGAAACATTGCTTGGAAGTGAGGTACAATTGTCTATTTTATCCGAGTTCCAAGATGTATTTTTTTTATTGCCCTTTGTCAAGCTGCAATACTTTACCTGTTTGGTACAAGCTTCACAGATGTAGCCCCCCCTATAGTATACACTGGAGCACCTGTGTGCCCCCCCTAATAAAAATGGTGTTCTTGTGTCCCACACTAGTGCTCCAGTGTCCAGATGTGAAAACAGCTGCTCAGTGTCCTCTCCTTACACACAATCTAGTTGGCATTTCATTCTAGTAACAAACCCATCTACACAAACAAATATTTGGCATCCAAGTAGGCCCCAAAAAAATATGGGAAAATGCATATGGCCTAAACAATGGTGTTCTAGAGGCCGAAAGAAAAATGTTTGATACGAACGAATAATGGGCCCATGAACATTAAAGTTGACCTTTTTAAACGTTACAATTACTAAAAGCATATGGAGCAGAACGAACGGAATAAAGACAGAAAGAATAGGAACACAGCACAACTACTTACTTTTTTGCAGCACTCTCCGGATCTTTCGGTACTGCTCTGGCTCTCTCAACTTCAGGTCCGACCACCGCTTCCTGAGCTGATCTTTAGATCTTCGTACCCCGAAATTCCTCTCCAGACTCCGGACCACTTTACCAATGATTTTGGCCTTTCTGATGTTGGGGTGGGGGTAAGGCCCATATTTTCCATCATAGCCCGACTGCTTCATGATGTCTACCATCTCCAACATCTCCCCAAACGACATATTTGTGGCCTTAAAACGTCTCCTTCTGGATCGGGACGTGCCTGGATCCGGGCTTTCCTCCTCCTCCTCCTCGTTGTTAGAATTATCACGCACCTGTTGTAACTCCGCCATCATGCTCTTCCCCCACTGCGCCGAACGAAAAGGGGCGGGGAATAGACTAGAAAGAACGTCAGGGGCGGGCGGAGTTACACGCATGCGCAGTGTGTATAAAGCGTAACACGCGTGCGTATTACGTACGGTCTGTGAGCGGAGGAAGGAGCATTGGACGCGCCGATCGTAAGAACGAAGGTAAGAGACAAACTTGGGCCTATACTGCTTCTAGATTGAGGCCTATATTGTAACAAGATTAGGAGAGTTTGGGCTGACATTAGGCTTTGTCTTGTGTTGTGTCTTGCAGTGAACATGGATATCTTAATGAGAGATACTGACTTCATGTCACTATTCATTGATATGCTAAGTGAGCTGCCCTGTCTGTGGGAAATTACTCACCCCCATTTCAAGAACCAAGCAAAGAGGAAGGCAGCACTGGAGCAATTGTGTGAAATTGTGAAGCAGGTGATCCCCACGGCAGACATCACTTATTTAAAGATATTAATTGGTTGCCTGAGGAGCACATATCTGAGGGAGCACAAGAAAGTCCTGGATTCACAGAGATCCGGAGCAGCAGATGACATCTATGTCCCCAGGATGTTGTACTACGACAGGCTGCACTTTCTGGCAGGCCAGACTGAACCCAGGCCATCCCTCTCAAGTCTTCCTTCCATGCTTCCTTCCCCCCCGGCTGAGGCTTCTGACGCCCAACCTGGGCCTTCCAGGCCATATGTGGAGGAGCCCAGATTGAGCCAGGTATAGCATTCCTCTAAATATTTCTGCTTGTCCAATCAATGATGTTACCTAGATGTTAGTTGGGAGTAATAATTTAGGATTGTGATTGATGATGCAAAACATTACAACTATGTCCCTTTTTCATACACAGGGAAGTCTCAGCCAGGAGGTGGCCGGGCCGAGCCGGCTGGCTGATATCAAGGTCCCTCCACCACACCTGAAAACAGAAAGTGGCAGTAGGACGAGTGCCCTAGAGGAGGCGGCTATCAGATTCTTTTGGAGGGCTACAGAGGTCCTGGGAGCACCCCACACCAGGCAGGAGAACATTGCTGCATTCATTGCCTATAAAATGCAGAGGATGGAGGAGGGCCAAAAAGCCATGTGCCAGGCCCTCATATCAGAGGCTCTGGAGAAAGGTGTGAGGGGCCAAATTACACCTCACACACAGCTTTGGGATGGTCCTCCTCCTCCTCCTGCAGGTCCTTCTCCTCCTCCTCCCTCTCCTCCAGGTCCTCCCAGTCCTCCTCCAGGTCCTCCCAGTCCTCCTCTTCCTCCAGGTCCTACTCCTCCTCCTGCCACATCTCCAACTGCACAGCCACAGCCCGGAAGGAAGCGTGAAAGGAAGACCAGAGAGTGATTGCCCTGGATCCAGTCTGGTCGGCCAAAAGATGCAGCCTCTTGTGGTACCACAGCCTGGGACTTCTGGACCAGACTGCCCTCCCTTATATATGGACTCCTCAGGCCACCAATTTTGATGTTTAAGAATTGATGTCTGCCGTGGGGGTCCCAGGCTTCGCTAATTTCTCCTGTTGATCCAGTGTTGCCTTCCTCTTTGTTTGGTTCTGATCCCTTAATAAAGGATTTTTGTTTTGAATTATACTCTCCTATGTGTTTTACTTCAAAAATGACAGTTTGTTTGTGAGGGTTCAGGTACATTTCTAATATACAATGTGAAATGAACAAGGGACACCAACAACAAACAATCTCCTGGAGATTAAATAATAAAAGATATCAATGGTGTTGGGGTAACTTGACACACAAAACACACACAAAAATATTCTGGAGTAAAAATAAAAATAACATTGAACAAAGATCAGCCTTGGAAAAAATCCAAACATTAAAGAAAAAAAAAGGCTTAAAATCAAAAAAAAAAAATATATAAAACTGTCAGATGTGACAACTAATAACAATATATTGAGGGAATCCCACTAAAAAAACAAAAATAAAACTTTGTGAGAAGTGTGTGTGAATATGAACAGCAAAACTACTTAATTCTTGTCACATTATAAAGAAGAAGAGAGTGCGCTGTATTAAACCATTTTTTACATTGCAGGGTGACGAAAGTCATCCATTGCGAACGCTAAGTTTACCAGAACGAGCTGTCCCGTGTCGGAATTTCTTCTGAGCATGCGTGGCACTTTGTGCGTCGGAACAGGCCACACACAATCGGAATTGACGCGATCGGATTTTGTTGTCGGAAAATGTTATCTCCTGCTGTCCAACTTTGTGTGTCGGAAAATCCGATGGAAAATGTCCGATGGTGCCCACACACGGTCGGAATTTCCGACAACACGCTCCGATCGGACATTGTCCATCGGAAAATCCGACCATGTGTACGGGGCATTACAGTTCAGCACAACTCTATAACTCACGTGCAAAAGCTCATATCTCTCCCAAAACTGTTCACTCATGCTTCAAAACCATATTCCTTTCCCATATAAAGAGTCACTGCCCCCAAAATGGCAAAGATTCTTCTCAATTGCTTTGGCTCATTTCTTGAAACAGACTAGATGTTCTCAACTCTCTTGGTGCTTTTGCCAAAATAACCTGGATGGTTCAGCACAACACCATGGTTCACCTTCAAAAGCTCATATCTTTCCCAAAACAGTTCACTCATGTGTCAAAAATAAATTTCTTTCTCATTCAAATAGTCAGTGCCCCCAAAATGCTTTGTCCCTTTGGCATTGTGTAAGCACTGCAAGTCAAAATGTTTAGATGTTTTGTCTCTAAGGCAGAGGACCATTGAAATATCCCTCATGTCCACCTTTCAGTCTTAGCCCAGTCCTTCATTGACAATGGTTATTGTACAGTTTTTGTCTAGCTAACTGAATACAATTGTGTATAAAACTGAAAAAAAAGAAAAGATTTTAGGGTAAGAGTAGCCTCCAAGGTTTGACTTCACACATTGCACTCATACTGCCAAGGAAAAATTACTTTACAGTATTGTAACCATTATCATTCACACACAAAGTAACTTCCATACATCAGAGTAAAAAGAAAACCTATACAGCATAATATACGGAAATATAAACACACAAACAAAAAATAAGGAAAATTACATTTAGCCTACAATGCTGTAAATAAAGCTGGAGTTTCACAACTACTGTAACATCTCTTCACTGTCCACCGTCCTCACCCTCCTGCCCATCCACACGCTGCTGTCTGTCTGGCCACAGATTCTCATCAACATTGCAGCATATATCCTCCCTTGCGATGCAACGAGGGAAGAAATGGTGTGCATGTCGCAACCATCCCCTACACTGATCTCCTGTAATATCCTCACAGGCAGCATCCATTGCATGGATCAGGGACCTCTGATCTTGAGCCCGATGCTTATACAATCTCCACCTCCAAGCGGAAAAAAACTCCTCAATAGGGTTGAGGAAAGGAGAGTAAGGTGGTAGGAACACCATATCCATCCTTGGATGAGCAGTGAACCAGGCCCTGATAAGCAGGCCACGATGGAAATTCACATTGTCCCATACAATTATATATTGTGGTAGGTGAGGCCCTATGAGACCTCTCTTATTTTCAGGGATCAAATCCAAATGAAGGTGGTCCAAGAAGATGAGGAGCTTCTGTGTATTGTATGGGCCAAGACTGGGGATGTGAGTGGCCACACCATTCTCAGAAATGGCAGCACACATAGTTATATTGCCCCCTCGCTGGCCTGGGACATCCACCGTGGCCCGGTGGCCAATAAAATTTCAGCCACGTCTTCGGCCCTTGGCCAGGTTGAAGCCAGCCTCATCCACATACACGAGTATGTGAGAGGACTTGTTTCCTTCCAATGCCATTATTCTCTACAATAGAGTAAAAAAAGAAAACATCAAATCAGTCATACAGAAGAGTCATACACTACAGTTACAGACAGTTACATAGGAATGTTCTACACAAGTTCAATATATTACTGGCCAGTATTCCAGTGGTTCCAAACCTGGGGTACATGTACCCTATGCAGAGGTACTACAGGGGGTATTTGACAGAAAGGGGAGGGGAAAAATTATCAATGAATAGACTTACTGAAATGTTACAGTAAAACCCACAGTATTAGATAGATTTACATGGGAGGCACTACTGTAATTGCAGCTCTTTGACCCTTTTTCTTACTGTATTGTATGTTATATTCTTCAAAATAAGGATTATAATGATAATTGCATCATACAGTAAGCTGCAGTTTTTAGACAAAATGTTTATAAATCAGATACGTAAATCAAATACTTTCATACCTGGATTACCTAGATTCAGAAATCAGGTAAAGTGGGTACTGAAACCAATACATTTCGGGAACCACTGCTTATGGTAATTGTAAAAAGGTTATCTTGATGGACAACCAGTGACTGACTTACATGTACATACTGGTACCACAGCTCTTTCACTCTGTCAGACTTCCTCTCAAATGGTACCCTGTAAATTTGCTTCATTGTCATCTGATGCTTCTTCAATATGTGGGCCATTGTGGAGATGCTTATAGAGTGACATTTTGGAATATGGCTTTGTCTTGTAGGATTGCAGTGCGGATCTGTCTCAATGTGATGGCATTATTTGCAAACACCATGTTACAGATCTCTTGTTCTTGTTGTTCATTGAGAAGTTTTCCTCGGCCACCCGTGCCAGGTTGTCGTCCAATCCTAGACATAGAATTCAAAGGACAACACTCCATTCGTAATTTATACCTTATGTATTCCGTACAGAATGAGTTACCAATGTAATCATATTGTTGTTTTACTTACAGTAACTTTACCACAATTCCAATGCATCACTGCACAGTGACTGGAATACTACTGTAAACTGTATCATCAATATTGTAGAAAATAAACAATTCCATACTATTCCATAGTTTATCTTCTACAATATTTTTCTTGTCATTGTTAGTATCATACGTAACATCCCACTGAGGTAAGATACTGTAATACTGTAGGCCTATCACACACACACACACACACACACACACAAACACACACACACACACACATACACACACACTAAATGAATACTAAAATGAGTAAATAAACATATTTGTTGCTCTATACACAGTGTCCTGTCCTATACATTATATAATTCCATCATTGACTGACTACATAACTGTTTTCCCTGCGAAAGGTTTGGATGATAGAGAAGACTGTAGAGCGAGGCACATTAGGCTGCACTCGGCGACCTGCCTCCGCCATTGTGAGGCCATGGTTGATGACATGATCTATAATTGTGGCCCGAATTTCATCAGGGACAGCATAGTGTCTTCGTGCTCCTCTGCCTCCTCCCCCTATTTCACCACCACTCACCCTTACTCCTCTTCCTCTTCTTCTTCCTCTTCCTCGAGCAGGCAGTTTCCCTTGTTCATTTACTTGGCCAGGTGCCTCCATGTTCAGAAATTGTACTGGTCCTGCATGGTCAAGCTCTATATATGCATGTTTGGCAGCATTTACAATCATGGACAGCACCTGTCAGGTAACTAAACATACTGTTTGATTGGTCACCTGAGACCAACCCCGACTCCTCCTTTGTTAGTCAAGTTCTAGTTGCACCTGACTGTCAATTGCTGTAATCATTTTATCAAATGTTCCAAGAGATTCATATATGGTATTCATGGTATTATGTTCCTGAATAATTTTGACAATTGAACAGACTATTGTGCATGTGATGACTTAAACAATGAAATGACGCTGACACGTTTTGGAGAGAACAACCATTAGACTGAGAATTGACAATCAGTTTCGATCAACAAGATCTATTCACTTGGAAATTGTGCTAAATGTAGGCTACTTGTACTTAATCATTTGAAAGATGTACTGAGACATTGAGACATGTACTGAGACATTTGCAATTTTCATGAAATGAATGAGAAATTCAATTCAGTTGTGAACAATTGCCAAGTGGTTTGGAGATTTGTCCATGTTGTTTTGAGAATGTCATTTCTGTTTCAAGAAATGAGCCAAAACGATGGAGAAAAACTGTAATACCACAGGCAGGCAGCTACAGTATTTACAGTTAGTGCACTGTGTCCTCTGCACAGTGTGCACCTAAAGCTACCTGACGAAAATTAGTGGTGTTCTTCTGATCCTAATAATACCACAGGCAGGCAGCTACAGCATTTACAGTTAGTGTAGTGCGTCCTCTGCACAGTGTGCACCTAAAGCTACCTGGAGACAATTGCTGTTGTTCTGCTCCTATTAATACCACAGGCAGGCAGCTACAGTATTTACAGTTAGTGTACTGTGTCCTCTGCACTGTGTGCACCTAAAGCTACCTGAAGAAAATTAGTGGTGTTCTTCTGATCCTATTAATACCACAGGCAGGCAGCTACAGTATTTAGAGTTAGTGTAGTGCGTCCTCTGCACAGTGTGCACCTAAAGCTACCTGGAGACAATTGCTGTTGTTCTGCTCCTATTAATACCACAGGCAGGCAGCTACAGTATTTACAGTTAGTGCACTGTGTCCTCTGCACAGTGTGCACCTAAAGCTACCTGAAGAAAATTAGTGGTGTTCTTCTGATCCTAATAATACCGCAGGCAGCTACAGTATTTACAGATAGTGTACTGTGTCCTCTGCACAGTGTGCACCTAAAGCTACCTGGAGACAATTGCTGGTGTTCTCATACTAATAATACTACAGGCAGGCAGTTGATTCTGCTAGCTGCAGTATCAGTATATATATATACATCCCAGCTTTGTGCAGCTACATCTCACTGCAGGCCATTAGTATGTCTGGAAGGCCAACAAGGAGAGGCAGACAGTCACAAGCCAATAAAAGAGGGCAAGCAGGCTCTGTGTCTAGAGGCAACAGTGCTGGTCGTGGACACGGTGCATCCTCATCAGCACGTGGCCGTGGGACACGCTTGTCCTTTTTTTCGGCAGCTGGCCATGTTGAGCCGCAACATGCAGAAGACTTGGTAGAGTGGATGACCAAGCCGTTCTCATCCTCCTCATCCTCTCTCACCCAGGCTCAGGGTACTTTGTCTGGCAAAGCAGCTGCCAACGCAGCCTTTTCCCTTGGCTCAATGGCATCAGTCACTCCTTCCCTAGCCCCACCATGTCCTCCTGAGGAGTCCCCCGAACTGTTTGACCACAGTGTTGGGTACATGCTCCAGGAGGATGCCCAGCGTTTTGAAGGCTCCGATGATGGTACCCAGCTAGAGGAAGGTAGTAACGTGAGCCTAGAGAGAGGGGGTGCCCAAGAAGGACAGCAATCTGGCAGTCATGTTCCCCCAGCTGCAGCATACTGCCATCTTTGCTCCAGTGATTAGGAGGGAGAGCATGATGAGGTCACTGACTCCACGTGGGTGCCTGATAGGAGAGAGGAGGAGGCACATCACCAACAAGGCAGGATGCCCTCCAGGGGCCAGCTTAAGGGCAGCACACCGACTGCATCACACCGCAGAGCTCCGCATTTGCAGGGCACTGCTGTCTCTATGCGTTATTCTAAAAGTTCTTTGGCGTGGGCCTTTTTTGAGATGAGTGCATCAGATCCCACCACTGCTATTTGCAACATATGTCTCAAGCGTATCTCTCGTGGCCAAAACATCTCCTGCTTGGGCACCACGTGCTTGACCAGACATATGTTGACCTGCCATGCAGTTCATTGGCAAGCGTACCTAAAAGACCCACACCAAAGAACAAAGAGGACCTCTCCATGCTCCTCATCAGCTGAGATATCCAACCCCACTATACCTTTAGTCATCTCTGAGACCTGCACTGAGAGGAATGAAGGTGTAGAATTAGGTGTGTCACAGCCAAGTACTTGTGGGCAATCTGCTATTGGTACACCGACGTCAGATTATACTAGGCAAATTTCCCTGCCCCAGCTGCTGCACCGCCGAAAGAAGTTCGCTCCCAGCCATCCACATGCCCAGCGGTTGAATGCTAGCTTGGCTAAATTGCTAGCACTTCAACTGCTGCCTTCTCAGTTGGTAGACACTGCCTCCTTCCGTGAATTTGTGGAATGTGTGGTTCCTCAGTGGCAGGTTCTCAAATGCCACTTTTTCTCACGGAAGGCGATTCCGTCTCTCTACCGGCATGTGGAAGGCAATGTCTTGCCCTCGCTGGACAGAGCAGTCAGCGGTAAGGTGCATATTATCGCTGACTCATGGTCCAGCAGGCATGGACAGGGACGTTACCTATCTTTCACTGTGCACTGGGTGACTCTTCTGGCAGCTGGGAAGGATGCAGGACAGGGTGCAGTAGTGTTGGAGGTTGTTCTGCCACCACTCTCCAAAATACTACTAGTGGTGTTTCTGCCACACCTCTCTCCTCCACCCTCTTCTCTTCTTCTTCCTCCATGGCCTCTTCCTGTGCTGATTTGATTTCAGAACCAGCGGTGCTCTGTAAGCGTTCAAGGGGCTACGCAAGCACGCAGGCCAAAAGATGCCATGCGGTGCTTGAGCTGGTGTGCTTGGGGGACGGTAGCCACACTGGGGCAGAGGTTCTGTCAACTCTGCAGGGGCAGGTTCAGAGGTGGTTGACGCCACGCCAGCTTAAGGCAGGTATGGTGGTTTGTGACAATGGCCCGAACCTCCTCTCCGCCTTCCGACAGGGACAACTGACCCATGTGCCCTGTTTGGCTCAGATACCCGGGCTTACAGGATTTCCTGAGGCAGGCCAGGAAAGTCTGTGTGCATTTCCGCAGGTCATATAATGCCAGTGCTCGGCTGGCTGACCTCCAAAAGGAATTTAACCTGCCCAAGAACCGCCTAATCTGTGACATGACCACCAGGTGGAACTCAATGTTGGCTATGCTGCAGCGGCTGCACACGCAGAAGAGGGCCATTAATGAGTACCTGTGCGACTAAGGCACCAGGACAGGGTCAGGGGAGCTTGTTTTTTTCCCCACGCCAGTGGGCCATGATCAAGGATGCATGCACTGTCCTGTCACCATTTGAGGAGGCCACGAGGATGGTGAGCAGTGACAGTGCATACATCAGTGACACTGTCCCCCTTGTCTACCTGTTGGAGCACACGCTGCGTGGAATAATGGACAGGGCACTTGAGGCAGAACAGAGGCAGGAAGAGGAGGACTTCCTTAGCTCTCAAGGCTCCCTTAATCCAGACAGTGTTCCTGCGTGCCCGCCGATCACACAGGAAGAGGACGAGGAGGAGGAGGAGGAAGAGGAGGATTGTATCAGCATGGAGGTGGAGCCTGGCACTCAGCATCATCAGCAGTCCTTAAGGGATCATTTACAGTCCCAAGAAACCCATGGACTTGTACGTGGCTGGGAGGAGGTGGCTGCGGATCATGACGTCCTTAGTGATCCAGAGGACTCCAGACCGAATGCCTCAGCAAACCTACGCTGCATGGCCT
Source organism: Lithobates clamitans (assembly GCA_037952925.1). Classification (NCBI taxonomy): domain Eukaryota; kingdom Metazoa; phylum Chordata; class Amphibia; order Anura; family Ranidae; genus Lithobates; species Lithobates clamitans. Next base: position 2,186,108 of record JBBGZY010000821.1, read on the forward strand.
CCCTGATCCTGCAAAGCCTGTGGAAGGATCCTCGTATTCGTGGTATCAAGGAGAGGGATCAATACTGGCTGGCAACCCTCCTTGATCCATATTACAAGGGTAAGGTTGTGGACCTTATTTTGCCATCGCAGAGGGAGCAGAGGATGAAACATCTTCGGGAGACCTTGCAGAAAGGTCTGTGCAACGTGTTCCCAGGGACTGGGAGGTTACAAACTCCTGTTCCTGGACGTGTTGCTGAGGCTTTGGTCAGTCAAAGAAGGAGCGGTGGAGAAGGTGGCCATCTGACCGATGCGTTCAGACAATTTTTTAGCCCCAAGGTATGATCGGTTCCAGCAACCATCGCCAGCGTCTCTTTTACATGGTGCAGGAATACCTAGGGGCAAGATCTGACTTGGACACCTTTGCCACCAAAAATCCCCTGGGTTACTGGGTCTTGAGGATTGATCACTGGCCAGAGCTTGCACAGTATGCAATTGAGCTACTGGCCTGTCCTGCATCCAGCGTTCTTTCAGAACGCACATTCATGCGGTTTTGTAACCGATCACAGGGTGCGCCTGTCCACCGACTCGGTCGATCGACTGACCTTCATAAAAATGAATCAGTCTTGGATTACCACCAGCTACCAAAATTTTTTTTTTGAAATGCCAGATCCCTTCAAGACTGCCTATGCTGATGCTGAGTGACTATCCTGTTATGCTGAGTGACTATCCTCTTCCTCCTCAATGATCATGCTGATAGCTTGTAAAAATAATTTTGGTTCTTGGCACCGCCACCAGTGGCTAAGGCCCAATTTTTCAGCCCCTGTTTAACGGGGGAGTGTAATTACAATTTTTGATGCAATATTTTGCAGGAGGGCTCATTCCTGTGCTCCAACTAGAGTATCTGTGAGGGGTTGCAGTGTTGGCCCAATTTTTCTGCCCCTGTTTAACAGGGGCATGTAATTACAATTTTTGATGCAATATTTTGCAGGAGAGCTCATTCCTGCGCTCTTACTAGAGTATCTGTGAGGGGTTGCAGTGTTGGCCCAATTTTTCTGCCCCTGTTTAACAGGGGCGTGTAATTACAATTTTTGATGCAATATTTTGCAGGAGGGCTCATTCCTGCGCTCCAACTAGTGTATCTGTGAAGGGTTGCAGTGTTGGCCCAATTTTTCAGCCCCTGTTTAACAGGGCGTGTAATTGCAATTTTTGATGCAATATTTTGCAGGAGGGCTCATTCCTGCACTCCAACTAGAGTATCTGTGAGGGGTTGCAGTGTTGGCCCAATTTTTCTGCCCCTGTTTAACAGGGGCGAGTAATTACAATTTTTGATGCAATATTTTGCAGGAGGGCTCATTCCTGTGCTCCAACTAGAGTATCTGTGAGGGGTTGCAGTGTTGGCCCAATTCTTCTGCCCCTGTTCAACAGGGACATGTAATTAAAATTCTTAAACTAAAATTTCACAGCAGGGCCCGCTTCTGTGCCCACCAAGAGTAACTGTGAGGATTTACTACAATGTTGTGGAACCAGCACCACCACCACCAAAGTCCCAATTTTTCTGACCCTGTTCAACAGGGGCATGTAATTACAATTCTTGATCTTATATTTCACAGTAGAGCCTGTTCCTGCACCCACCAAGAGTAACTGTGAAGGCTTACAGTGTTGTGGCAACACCAACACCTAAGGCCCCAATTTCTGCAGATTATATAGGGCAGGCCCCTACTTTCAAACATCCAACTTACAAACGACTCCTACTTGCAAATGGAAGGAGAGAACAGGAAGTGAAATGAAATCTACCCCTAGGAAGGGAAATTCTCTCCTGTAAGAGTTAATATGGGAAAAACGTGTCTCCTTTCCACTGATGCTTTATCACCAATCCTTGTTTCACTAAAAGCCCCAAATTGTCAAAAAACATTTGTCACTGGGACAGAAAGTGAGGTAAAATCTTCTGAAGAGGTGCACAGACAGCAAAACAAATGTCACAGGGGTGATAACTCTTCCCTATGTTTTCCAAAAAGCTTAAAAATAGATTTTTTGGCTGGATCTACACTTTAAAAATGTACCAGTTCAAAATTACAAACAGATTCCACCTAACAACAATCCTACAGTCCCTGTCTTGTTTGCACCGCCTGTATACTGCTGTCCAGAGGGCCTGGGGCCTTACGCCTTTCCTTTTTTTAATTTGGGTGCGGGGTTCCCCTTAATATCCATACAAGACCCAAAGGGCCTGGTAATGGACTGGGGTGGGGTACCCATGCCGTTTGTCTCACTGATTTTCATCCATATTACCGGGACCAGACATTACATTAAAGCCGTAAGCAGTTTTAAATGACTTTTATTACTTTAAAAATGTCATTTTGTGCAGTGACTGTTCTAAGCACGGGAAACGCATGCCACTTTACAGGCATACTATAGACACCCCCCAGGTACGATATTTAAAGGAATATTTCACTTTTTTTTTTTTCACTTTAACCGGTTCAATACAGGGCAATTTCACCCCCTTCCTTCCCAGGCCAAATTTTAGTTTTCAGCGCTGTCGCACTTTGAACGTCAATTGCGCGGTCGTGCGACGTTGTACCCAAAAAAAATTGACGTCCTTTTTTCACCACAAATAGAGCTTTCTTTTGGTGGTATTTGATCGCCTCTGCGGTTTTTATTTTTTGTGCTATAAACAAAAGAAGAGCGACAATTTTGAAAAAAACACAATATTTTTTACTTTTTGCTATAATAAATATCCCAATGTTTTTTTTAAAAAACAAATTTTTTCCTCAGTTTTGGCCGATACGTATTCTTCTACATATTTTTGGTAAAAAAAAATCGCAATAAGCGTATATTGATTGGTTTGCGCAAAAGTTATAGCGTCTACAAAATAGGGGATAGATTTATGGCATTTTTAAAAAAAAAAAAATTATTTATTTTTTTAGCGGCGATCGCGATTTTTTTTCGTGACTGCGACATTATGGCGGACACATCGGACACTTTTGACACATTTTTGGGACCGTTCACATTTATACAGCGATCAATGCTATACAATTGCATTGATTACTGTGTAAATGTGACAGGCAGTGAAGGGGTTAACCACTATGGGGCGGGGAGGGGTTAATATGTTTCCTAGGGAGTGATTACTAACTGAAGGGGGAGGGGACACTCAAGGGGAGGAGACCGATCAGTGTTCCTCCGTTCTGGGAACACAGATCGCTCTCCTCAGAGCTGACAGGCTGTGGATCTGTGTGTTTACACACACAGATCCACATGCCGGCCCGGTTAACGGGCAATCGCGGGTGCCCGGCGGACATCGCGGCCGCCGGGCACACGCACCGGGTCCCGAGGAACGCGGCGGGCGCGCGCGCGCTCCCGGCGGCGTGCGCGCGCCCCCTAGGCGGCCGGGAATCCCAGGACGTCATATGACGCCCACCCAGGATGGGAGATCCCATCCCAGGACGTCATATGACTATGGGCGGGTAGGGAAGTGGTTACATCATTAAAATCACTGCTCCCGAAAAAACTGCCTTTTTTTAGAACTTTTTTTTGCATTGATACATGTCCCCTGGGGCAGGACCCGGGTCCCCAAACCCTTTTAAGGACAATACCATGCAAATTAGCCTTTAAAATTAGCACTTTTGATTTCAAACGTTCGAGTCCCATAGACTTCAATGGGGTTCTAACGTTTGTGCAAATTTTCAGTCCGTTCGCAGGTTCTGGTGCGAACCGAACTGGAGGGTGTTCGGCTCATCCCTATTAGAGAACACATAAAAACAGCTAGATGCTTTTTTGCACTAATACTGGCTATACAGATGAAGATTCTTTCAAATGTAACCTTCAATTAGGGATGAGCAATTCTGCCAAACTTGGATTCACAGGGGGTTCATAAAATTCTGCTTGAAATGTGTGTAACTGATGGGGACAAGGGCCTCATCCCCACAACCATGGCCGGTGGTTGTGGGGGTCTGCAGGCAGGGGTCTTTAACAGGGGGGCCCCCAGATCCCAGGCCCTCCCCCTATGTGAATGAGTTTTTTGACAATTCCTTCATTAAAAAAAAGTGTCCCCCAATGTAAATCCATTGTCAATCACGCCGCCCGCCGCATCCGAAAAACAAAAAAATAAAAACGCTCCCGCCGCCATGAAGGCTGGCCGCCAATTTCAGGCTGGCCACCAATTGCAGGCTAAGCTGTTTGATACAGTTCCTATAAAAGAAAGGGGTGGGGCCACCTGGCTACATTACCTGGTGGCATCTCCCCCTTTTGACGTCATGGACCGGTGCATGCTGGGAACTTTTCGCAGCAGAACTCCCGAACAGGGGTGTTCGGCCCATCTCTATGGCTTCATTACTATGCAACCCTGCCTGAGGGAGTGATCTGTACATGTCTGTATGCTGTGGGCTCCAGTGTGGAACACAGCTTTGAGTGCGAGAGGGAGTCCTCTGTTTTCCCCAGCCTGTCAACTTACAAAGAGAGGATCCAGCTTTAGACTGACTGTCAGCGTCTATCCTCCTATGGTGATAAGGCTGTGTACAAAGCTCTTTCTTGGATGGATACATGTAAGTGCAATATGTTTTGACCTCATTTAATTTATTTAAGTGTTAAGCCGTGCAAAATTTTGTGCTTCCCTGTCTTCCTTGTGTTCTCTGTTTCTAAGCTTTGTGCATTTCTTTGTGCATGATTAATGGGGAAGTGCTTCCCACAGTAGCTGGGTCTTCCAGAAAAGCTGCTTGCTACTAACTTGTAGGTTCCGGGCAGGCTACCTGCATGCTGTTTCTGACAGTGGAGGCCCTCTCTTCAGGCTTCAGATCACTTGACCAACTACCTCTGCCTCATTGGGTTTGGCCTTTCTAAGCTGCAGAGGGAAAGAAACTGTGAAACTTATCTTCCCTGGCCATGTCCAGGAACTCAGGGAGTTGTGGGAAATGTAGTTATAGAAGCTTTCACCTGTATTTGAGTATAGTAAGTAAATGGACATTTCACTACAATACCAGTACAGCAAAACTGTTGTCTATATGGAGTGGTCTCTGTAGAGTCTTAAACGTTTTTAAAGCTGCAGTACAAGTTCTTGTAATTGATTTTCTTAACATCCCTTCTCCACTCGAAGGGTGATAAAAGCTCAACCAGTGAGGGAATGGAAAATATAAGTGTCAGGTTCAATGTGAATTGGCACACATCTTTACAAGCTGTAAATCTTGCAGGGGTTAGATTCACCACCTACCCAATTAACGATTGCAGTGCTGAAATCTATAATTTCACTGGTAAAAAAATGATTAGGGTGTGTGCAATATTAACCGCTTGCCGACCAGCCACCTCAGTTATACTGCGGCAGGTTGGCTCGGGTGCGTGTATTGCCTTAGCTGTACGTCGGCTCATACACGGCGATCTGTGGGCACGCCAGCGGGGGGAGCCAATCAGCGATCGCCCATGATCATTCCCCGCAGTGACAGAACAGGGATCTGCCATAGTAAACAAGGCAGATCTCCTTTCTGAGAGGGGATCACACAGAGATCCTGTCTCTCTGCTATGCAGGAAGACGTATCTGTGTGTTCCAGGCAGCCCCCCCACCCCACACACACACAGTTATAAATACACTGAGGGAATACAGTTAACCCCTTGATCACCCCTGATGTTAACCCCTTTCCTGCCAGTGTCATTAGTACAATGTCAGTGCATATTTTTAGCACTGATCACTGTAATAATGTCACTGGTTCCCAAAAAACCAATCAATAAAGGAAAATTTATTATCAAATACTTACCGTAATTTTCCTTTCCTGATGGACTCCATGGCAGCCTACGTTTGGGTTAACCCCGCCTCCTCTCCAATACTATAGGACCCCCTACCCTATAAGATTGAGCTCACCTGTATAGACTGTGTTCCGTAACTAGCCTACTCTTTGACTGATGGGTGGGAACTCCGTCTGCCATGGAGTCCATCAGGAAAGGAAAATTACGGTAAGTATTTGATAATAAATTTTCCTTTTTCCTGACAGACTCCATGGCAGCCTACGTGTGGAAAATAACTAGCCATTCCACACGGGTGGGTATGCTGAACAGCAATAAATATAATTTGACCCGTCAACCGACAGGATTTATAAACCAAAGCTCACAGCAAAAGCGAAGCAGGCTCAGTAAAGTAATCTGACATTAAGGTTTTAATAGGGGCCCTTGAGGCCGCTTGCAGATAACGCCTGGACACACGTACCGGGCTGCTGCCCATGAGGCCGCTATACCCTTGGTGGACCGTGTCGTCACCGCCTCCGGAGGAGTCAGGATCCTATCTCTATAAGGCTGATGAACGAACTGTACAGTTCTGGACGAGGCTTGATTCAGTTTGTTACTGCCGAAGTGCAGGATGGACAGGTAGACAGAATGACCAAAAGGAAGGAAGTAGCTTGCAGGTATACCTTCAGAATCTCGTCTATGACCAGAGGATAGGTTGATTTCCTGGATCCTATGGAACCTTGAGGTAATTCTTGGATTTGAGCTGGGCATGGGAATAAGGACCATCTGGTCCGGGAAGAAGGACAGAAAAAGGTTCTTCGTAACCTAGGGACGTGACCTCCGAGACCCTCTTGCCAAGTTAATGGCTACTATGACATTGATTTTAGTTAAAAAGGCCTCTAATGGAAAGCAGGGAGGACCCCGCATTACTGAGTTCAGACAGTGAGCCAATGACAAGGGGAAGGTCTCAATTGGGAAATCTTGGTCTCCTTTCTGGGGGGTAATGCTTTAGCTGCCCATGGAACGATTGGTGGACTAAAGGGTAAACAGCCCACGAAGTTCTGGAGAAGGCCGACAAGGCTGAGACTTGGACCCTAAGAGAGCTGATGGATAGAGATAAATCTAGGCCGAAAAAGCTGAAGAACTCCTGAGCTTTTGGATTTCTACATGACCTGCTCAAAGAATGAGAACTCAACCGACTTGTCCTGAATTCTCCTGTTGACCTAATTCATGCTCGTCCCAGTAGAGTTCATGAGAGTGGCAATCACCCTTGAAGCGCATCTGAGCCGGACAAGGGTGCAGAACTGTCCCTTGAGAAAGAAGGTCCAGCCTGAGAGGGAGAGGCACCAGATCCCGGAAGCTGAGCTGGCTCAGGAGGGGGAGTCAAGGCCGATTGGCCAGTAAGGGGCTACTGCCACCACTTTGACTGCTTCCTCATGAGATCTTCGTAAGAACCTGAGGATTATTGGGAGTGATAGAAAAGGCGTATGCCCTCTTGAAGCTCAAACGATCTGTCAGGGCACCCACTCCAGAGGCCTAGCTGTAATGGCCCCGGGATGTAACACCTCACCAGCTTGAGGTTGCCTGTGAAGAAAAAAGAAAAAGATCCACGTCGGGATTGACTCCTAGGAACAGAATCCCCTTGAATGTCTGCACACGAGAAGATCATTCTTTAGTGTCTGCGCGCAGGAATCCGATCAGACGATCTGGATTTGGGGAATATAGGCCATTGAAAAGCCGGTCAGGCTCTTCTGGGCCCAAGGTATGATGGGCTCGATCTCCCGGCATAGTGTGGAACTTCGAGTGCCCCTATGACTCCCTTCCGGAGATGGGAGAAGAACTGAAGGGCACACTAGGCTGTCCGAAGATCCAGGACATTCTAGCCCGGGTTGAGAAGACGCGTACCCAATTTGCCTTAAGCCAGATCCTAACTGCAGAGGGCTCCCCAACCGGTACCGCTGGCATCAGTCGTGACCTTGACCATGAGATGGGGCAACGAAGTGGCAATTGAGTAGATTTTGCGCTGAAGATACCAGTACCAGAAGAGGTTGCTCCACGTCGTTGATATGTAAAATAGATTGACTGTTGTCCCATAGGGGTCGTGTAGACCGTCGAGGCGGTAGTTTTTTTTTTTTGTTTTTTTTTTAAATTTAGGAGCCACCTGAAGCTGGTCAGGGTGGAGATACCCAGTTCCCTGAGAACCAGCAACTGGTCTTTGTGTTGGGATAGCAAGACGAGGTAATCGAAATAGTGATAAAGACGTACCCCTCTCATTTAAATGAGGGCCACTATGGCCGGAAAAAATTTTCTCTTTTTTTTTTTTTTTTTGAGAAGACACGTGTGAGGTCATCAGCCCGATAAGGAAGAAGAAGAACTGTAGATGGTCTTGCCCAATTTGGAACTAGAGGTAAACATCTTTTAAGTCGATTGGAATTAGCCAATGTCCTGGCCGTATAGAAGGTCGACGGAGCCTTCCAACTTATCTACAAATTTTTATATACTTGTATAGGTAAGATAGATCTATTACTGGACACCAAAACTGTTACTTTTGTGTTCAGAAGAGGGGGAAGTATACCCCCTGGAATTCTTCATACCTCGGGGCGTGTACAGTAACGCCTGCTCCTGCTCTTCCAACTGAGATAGCAGAGTAGAATAAATCTGGGGAAAGGGGTATTAGTGAAGGACCATGTATGGCTCGATAAAACCATCTTGACAGCCCAGTAACCAGTGATGAAGGCCACCCAGACGTGCCGGAAGAGGAGCAGACGAGCCTCCCCGCCCGAACTGCCTGGGCGGGCATAACCCAAAAGATTCGGCTTGTTCCCGACCATCAGACGCCTTACTCTTAGTGGGTTTTACGGAAGGATGCTTGCACTCTACTCCAGTTCTTTGTGAAGACCCAGCCAGGTCTTAAAACACGAGCATCTCACGAGCGTTCAATACCTCCCGTACTGGGGACTCTCCTGACCGAGCAGACGCCTAATCTGGGGAAGGCGTAACTATAAGGCCCGTTGAACCATGACCGAGGATCATTTAGTCCAGGCCAACAGGTGAAGCAGATTGACACCAGCTTCAGCTCCTTAACTGCTGAACTCTGGAGAACTCTTCCGAAGCTCCCATGAGTACGAAGACTGCAATCTCTGTCCAGGCTTCCCTAACCTTTGGACATAGCTGCTAGGGCAGGGTTACAAGCCATACCGGCAAACCTGTAAGCTTCCTTGAGATCTTGATCTGACTTCTCTCGAGCCTGTCCTGCAGGACACGGCATCTTCTAAGGTAGAGCAACCTGTAATGTCAGACGCAACAACGCTGCATTTATAAGGGGAGTGTTTCCCAGACACTTAACTTCTTCTGTCTTGAAGGGATACACTCTGGAGGTATTGTTTGATATGGAAGTTTTCTTGTCCACTTAGTTGCACTCCTCATCCTTTAATCCGTGAGGAGCAGAAAGAGAGAGAGAGCGCCCTTTCCCCAGGTGCTTAAAGAACTACTATGCTCAGGGGGGGAGGAAGGGTCTACTCACTTAAGGGTTTCCTTAATCACTTTGACTGGTGGAGGAACCAGAGAGACATCAGAGCTTCCGACATATTCATCCCCTTCCAACTTGATGTCAGAAGAATCCGGAGAAGCAGCGTAGGGCTGGGAAGGACCCGAAATCCTTGGGTTATGCCAGCCAAGGAGCCGGGTGGGATGGACAACTCCTAGGGATTGCTACCTCACCCATTTCACAAGAGACTCCATAATCTTGTTTTCCGTCTCTTATCCCCAACCTCCCAGGCATAACAGTGGTCACATACAGACTTGCCTTCCGAGACTCGTGTCCCACATCTCCAGCCGGCTCTGCCATCCGAGTGGCTGATAGGGCGGTGGGTACGGTGACTGGAGGAGGAATGGCAACATCTCCTCTAGTTGGAGGAGGAATGGCAACATCTCCTCTGGATGGAGGAGGAATGGCAACATCTCCTCTGGATGGAGGAGGAATGGCAACATCTCCTCTGGATGAAGGAGGAATGGCAACATCTCCTCTGGATGAAGGAGGAATGGCAACATCTCCTCTGGATGGAGGAGGAATGGCAACATCTCCTCTGGATGGAGGAGGAATGGAAACATCTCCTATGGATGGAAATGGCAACATCTCCTCTGGATGGAGGAGGAATGGCAACATCTCCTCTGGATGGAGGAGGAATGGCAACATCTCCTCTAGATGGAGGAGGAATGGCAACATCTCCTCTGGATGGAGGAGGAATGGCAACATCTCCTCTAGTTGTAGGAGGAATGGCAACATCTCCTCTAGTTGTAGGAGGAACGGCAACACCTCCTCTAGTTGTAGGAGGAATGGCAACATCTCCTCTAGTTGGAGGAGGAATGGTGACATCTCCTCTTGTAAATGTTGTGGCCTGGCAACATCTCTGTCATCTGATCTGAAAAGGGCTGAAAAAGAATGGGGGGGGGACAAAATGCAGTCTCAAACCCTTGAGACTTCAACCTCGGCCCCTCCCCTCGCCTGCACGTACCTTGTGCATGAGGGCTGGCTGTATGAAGGCAGTGACCTGTCCATAATCACTGGACAGAACGTCACCATGACACTGATGGTCTACAGATGACCCGGAAATGCTACACATACCGAGCCAATCGGAAATATTATATATTTATTTATATACACATATATTTTATTTATTATTATTATTATTATATATATATATTTTTTAATTTTTTTTTAACTCACAATCCAAACAGGAGTGTAGATACATGCTGTTTAAGGTAAGAACGAGTATGTATATGTATAAAGTCCTCTTTTATTTATTTATTTATTTTCTTCAATATATGTATATATATTTATATATAATAGACAAAATCTATTATATATAATAGACAAAGAAACGACTGCCATGGAAGAAGTGAGAAATTTGCAGACCTTGCCAGCCGATGATGCATCCACCTTCAGGCATAACAAGGCATCCACCCTCCACAAGTGGGGTATCTTAGTGCCATGAAAGCTACTCGCCCGCTCATAGCTGGGCCCTGAGCCACACCGTACGATAGTATGACAGATTCTGGACCAATCCGACCAGACGCCAACAGGAACAATCGTGATGTAGGTCCTTGGAGGAGGGCAAAAAAGGAACACAGTCTATACAGGTGAGCTCAATCTTATAGGGTATTGGGTCCTATAGCATTGGAGAACCCACACGTAGGCTGCCATGGAGTCTGTCAGGAAAAACGCTTTTTTGGGATTTTTTTAACCAAAAATATGTGGCAGAATACAAATTGGCCTAAATTGATAAAGAAATTCAATTTTTAAATTTTTTTTTATTGGATGTGTTTTATAGCAGAAAATAAAAAATATTGTTTTTTTTTCCAAATTGACAGTTTTTTTTTGTTAATAGCGGAAAAAATAAAAAATATGCAGAGGTTATCAAATACCACCAAAAGAAAGCTCTATTTGAGGGTAAAAAAAAGGACAGTAATTTTATTTGGCTACAGCGTTGCACGACTGCACAATTGTCAGTTAAAATAATGCAGTGCCGTTTCGCAAAATATGGCCTGATCATTCAGGGAGTAAATCCTTCTGTGGCTGAAGTGCTTAAAGGGTATCTAAACACCAAAACAAAAAAGTAGCATACTTCAGCTTACTAGTCCTTAGATGTCATGGCAGCATTCATTTTCTTTTTTCAGGGCAAGTACAGAAAAATAACTGTTTATTTTGCCAGAATTATTATGTCAGTTGTACCTTCTTGTGCACTTATATATCAAACAATGTTATCAGTTATTCCAGCTATATTTTGTGAACTACAAAGGAATACTTTACTATTTAACCACTTGCCTCCCAAGCCTATTTTGATACTTCTCCCCTACATGTAAAAATCATATTTTTTTGCTAGAAAACTACTTAGAACCTCCAAACATTTTTAGCAGAGACCCTAGAGGATAAAATGGTGGATGTTGCATATTTTTATGTCACTCGATGTTTGAGCCGCAGTTTTTCAAACATACTTTTTTTTAATGTGTTTTAATGCACAAAAACACAATATAATACTCAATTGTTTGGTAACAAATAAAAGATGATGTTATGCTGAGTAAAAACATACCTTTACTCAGCCGATCACTAAATGTAAACACAGAGCGGTAACTAGCTGTTACCAGCTCTTTTCTCCTCACACACCAATTCCAGTGTGAGGAGAGAAGAGCCAGGAGCAGTGAGTTACCGATCTGTGTCTGTATTGTACTGCACCAAGCACAACACTTGTCCCATCACCCCCCATTGTCATCTGTCACCCAACAGTCACCACAGTCACCCCATAAAGTGCACCTGTCACATAAGAGACTGCCATCAGTGACTGTCAGAGGTGAACCTGTCACCTGTCACCCATCAGCCGTCACCCATCAGCCGTCACCCATCGGTGACCATCAGCCATCACCTGTCACCAATCAGTGACGTCACCCATCAGTGATCTCAGCCATTACACGTCAGGCATCACCCGTCACCCATCAGTGATGTCAGCCATCACCTGTCACCCATCAGTGACCGTCAGCCATCACCGGTCAGCCACCACCCGTCACCCATCAGTGACGTCAGTTATTACCCGTCACCCATCAGCGACCGTCAGCCACCAGCCGTCACCCATCAGTGACGTCAACCATCACCCGTTACCCATCAGTGACCATCAGCCATCACCTGTCACCCATCAGTGACCATCAGCAGTGCACCTGTCACCATCAGTGACCGTAGCCTGTCACTCGTCTGTGACCATCACCCGTCACCATCTGTGGCCTGTCACCCATCAGTGACCATCGCCTGTCACATTGTCATCTCCTATCAATGACCGTAACCTGCCACCTGTCACACAGTCATCAGTGTCATGTCCAAAAGAGTTTACAACAGTGAGGAGGTGTTCCAGATCCTCTCCATGACTGATGAGAGCAACGGGGAGTTCTCATCAGATTCCAATTCTGATTCTGAATCCAATTCGGAATTTGAAGGAATTGAGTATAGTGGATCAGCAAATGATTCGGAGAAAGAATGGGTCCCTCCTAAAAGGGCACGGCACTCTGGAAACCAGGATTATATTCTCAGGCCCAGTACCAGCTCTGCCGCCAGCGATAGGCCCCGGGAACAAATGCCCAGTACCAGCGCTGCCACCGGCGATAGGCCCCAGGAACAAATGCCAAGTACCAGCGCTGCCTCTGGCAATAGGCCCCAAGAACAAATGCCCAGACCCAGTACCAGTGCTGCCACATCACGCCTGAGTACCAGCACAAACAATTCAAATCCCTCAACTACTGGAGTGTTATGTCCTCCAAGGGCCAGTGCCTCTACATACATGCCAGGTGGTCTTGCCAACCTAACATGGCTGCCATCCGACTCGGGATCACCAATTATTCCCCCTTTCACAGCACAGTCAGGTGTGCAGGCCAATACCCAAAATTTCTCAGAGATTGATTGCTTTTATCTGTTTTTGCCCGACACTTTGCTGCAATTCATTGTGGACCAGACAAATTTATATGCCCAGCAGTATATTGCCAACAACCCCCAATCATCATATGCCCATCCGTTTGAGTGGAGAGATCTGAATTTGGAGGAGTTCAAATTGTTTATGGGCCTCACCCTAAACATGGGGCTTACAAAAAAAATTAAGGACATGTCTATTGGTCCACCAACCCCATCCACAACATGCTCATTTATTCTGCCGTAATGGCCAGGTCCCAATGTGAAATGATAATGTGCTTTCTTCATTTTAGTGACAACACCCAGTGCCCTCCCCTCCATCATCCAAATTATGACAAATTATATAAACTTCGCCCACTGATAAATTTCTTTTCCCAACAATTTGCAGAACTCTATGTCCCCGATCAGAATATATGTGTCAATGAGTCCCTGGTACCCTTTTCAGGCCGGCTAGGAATATATTCCTAGCAAAAGGGCCAGATACAAAGTAAAATTATACAAGCTCTGTAAGAGAGTCACGGGATATCTGTATGCGTTCTGCATATCTGAAGAAAAAGATTCCCAGCTCCAGCCCCCTGAGTGCCCGGCCTACATGGGCACAACTGGAAAGATTGAATGGACCTGGCATACCCACTTCTGAACAAAGGATATCACATATACCTTGACAACTTCTACACCAGCCTGCCTCTTTTCAAACACTTATACATTGCAAAAACCCTGGCCTGCGAAACCTCCAGAAAAAATTGAAAGGGCTTCCCATAATCTCTAGCAAACAAAAAAGCTGCGAAGGAGGGAAAGAGCATTGAGATGCAACAAAGTGCTGGCCTTGAGGTGGACGGATAAAAGGGACGTGCACATGATGTCCACCATCCATGACGACACTACAATTGAGGTTCAAAGAAGACGAGGTCCCATTGAAAAGCCAGTATGTGTCCAAGATTATAATCTCTACATGGGGGGGTGGATTTCAATGATCAAATGATTCAGCCCTATTTGTCCATAAGGAGGTCCCGATTCTGGTACAAGAAGGTAGCAATTTATCTCATCCATTTGGCCGTTTATAATTCCTAGGTAGTCTACATCAAATCCACAGAAAGCCCTGCCCCTTTCCTACAATTCATGGAAGAAGTTGTCACGTCCCTCATCTATCACCAAAGAACCCCCCAGAAGACCTTCACTCTGAGGCTGTTTGCCGACTTCATGAGCTCCACTTCCCCTTCAACATTCCACCATCTGAAGCAGGCCGAAGACGGCAAAAAAAAGTCACGTGTGCACTAAAAGAGGATTTCGAAAAGATACCAGCTACCATTGTCCCCAGAGTCTTTCCCAACCTGGCCTTTGCATTGGTGAATGCTTCCAATTTTATCATACATCCCTAAAATATTTGCCCATATATTTATCCATTTCCCCATTTTCATCATCTGTGCTGACCATTTTCCATGCTTCCCCAAACAACCATGCCACTGCCTTCCACGTGAACTGACCCTGGCCTATTTTTTGATTATGCCTCTGCCTACTGTTTGGACTGCTTCCACGTGAACTGACCCTGGCCTGTTTTGTGACTATGCCTCTGCCTACCATTTGGACTGCCTCCACGTGAACTGACCCTGGCCTGTTTTATCAACTATGCTACTGCCTACCGCTTGGACTGCTTGCATGTGAACTGACCCTGGCCTGTTTTATGGACTATGCTTTTGCCTACCGCTTGGACTTATCTGTTGCTCTGCTACTGTAGTACACAGGGGTCTCACAATTTTTTTTGTTTTCTCCGGGTTTTGGAATTTCTAGATAGGGTCTGGAGTCCGAAGGCTTCATAGAGATTCGGGTAGGTCGAAAGCCTCTACCCCTGTGCCCCTGTGCACAGGTCTTACCTGATTGCGGCCCTCAGCCTGCTGCTGACTTACTGCCATCATGCCTCTGCCTGCCGCATGAACGCACCACAACGCTACCTGGACTATGCAAATAATTAGCTGTAGTAAGAGGTAGTATGTTTATGAAGGGCTGGAGAGTGGTATAATGAGTGTCAGTGTACCAGTAACAGTGTACCAGGACCAATATAATGGCTGTGCTAGCTGTCTCTGCCTGGACAATTTTTATGGACTGTGCTATGCTGACAATATCTGTGTGCTGACTATAGACAATATTCCTGCCTGCTGCCTGGATAATTACTATTGCTGTCGCTAAGCACACCCCTGCCTGCTGCCTGGACCAGTGCTCTCCTCTGTGGATACTACTAAAAGCACAGGTAATGCTTTTTTTTCTACCCTTTCCGCAATAGAATTTATTTTGGATTGTAATTTTTGCTATGTACATGCTATGTGTTAGAAATATGAAGAGCCTTTAAAATGATAGGTTGCCAGGAAATTATATGTCATTTATGCTCCTAGAATGCCTGAAGATGCTACTTCAATGTTGGGCCTTTGTATGTGGCCAGGCTGTGTAAAAGTCTCACACATGTGGTATTGCCATACTCAGGAGGAGTAGCAGAATGTATTTTTGGGTGTCATCTTTGATATGTACATGCTGTTTGTTGGAAATATCTGATAAATGGACAACTTTGTGTAAAAAAAATGCGTTTTTTTTTCCACATATTTCAAAAACTTCTGGAAAAAAATGAACCATTCAAAAGACTGATTATGCCTCACAGATTATACGTTGGGGTGTTTGCTTTCCAAAATGGGGTATTTTGGGGGCAATTCCATTGTCCTGGTGCTCCAGGGCCTTCAAAAGTGTAATAGGTAGTTGAGAAATGAGATGTGTCATTTATGCTCGTAGAACGCCTGAAGATGCTACTTCAATGTTTGGCCTTTGTATGTGGCCAGGCTGTGTAAAAGTCTCACACATGTGGTATCGCCATACTTGGGAAGAGTAGCAGAATGTATTTTGGGGTGTAATTTGTTGTATACATATGCTCTGTAAGAGAAATAACCTGTTAATATGACAATTTTGTAAAAAAAAAAAAAAAATCTTAATTTTGCAAAGAATTGTGGGAAAAAATTACAACTTAAACAAATGCACCATGCTACTTACTTAATACCTTGGAATGTCTACTTTCTAAAAAGGGGTCATTTGGGGGTATTTGTTCTTCCCTGACCTGTGCCAAGAAATGAGATAGGCCTTTAGTACATCAGGTGTGATCAGATGTGATCAATTTTCAGTGATTGGCACCATAGTTTGTAGACTCTATAATTTTCATAAAGACCAAATAATTTACACTTATTTGGGTTATTTTTACCAAAAATATGTAGCAGTATAAATTTTGGCCAAACTTTTTGAAGAAAAATTACCAAAACAATGCTCTATTTGTGTAAAAAAAGGACACATATTTCATATGGGTACAGTGTTTCATGACTGTTTCATGAGTAATTGTCATTAAAAGTATGAGAGCACTGAAAGTTAAAAATTGGTCTGGGCAGGAAGGGGGTGTAAGTGCACTGTATTGAGGTGGTTAAAATTGCGGAAGCTCTTGAAACGGCACCAAACTTTGGCACCTAAAAATCTCCATAGGTGATGCTTTAAAAGCCTTTACAGGTTATCAGTTTAGAGTTGCATAGGAGACCTTGTGCTAGAATTATTTCTCTCGCTATACCGTTCTCGGCGATACCTAACATGTGTGGTGCAAACACCATTAACATATGTGTGCACAACCTATGTATATGGTCGCCTTGGCGCGCAAGCATGGGACACTTTACATTTTTATTTTAATATTTATTTCATTTAAAATGTCTTTTTTACAAAAAATAGCATCACTGGCTGAAAATAAAGATACTGGGATGATGACTGTAGCTGCAGGTATCATCCAGGTATAACCACTGCAACTCAAGGACGTACAGGAATGTCCTTGGGTGGCAGGTGGTTAATAGAGTTGAGGAGTGGAGGTGGTGTCAATAGTCCAAATCAGGAGCGCAACATGGAGTGACAACTATGGCTTCATAGATACAGTGTAGTGAGTGGACCCTAGGACAGTGTATTATTACCAGGTGAAAATAAAGGTAAAAAAGCCTAAACAAAGCTAATGCAGTCAATATAACTAATGAATGATAAGCAGCTGCAATATTTTGGGTTCAGATACCCTTTAAAGCGGTTGTAAACCGCGATTGTTGTAAAAAGGAAAAAAACTGCATTGCATACCAGCACATTATTAAATTCTCATCTTGGAACTAAGCCCTCCAGCACTGTACTGACAACACTAAGACGTCAAACATGTTCCCACGGTATTTCTTTCAGGTTTGCGCGCTCCGGCTATGTGTGTTATTGGAGCTGCGATGATGTCACTCCCGCGCATTTGTGCGGAAGCTCTCGGTTCCAGCACAAAGCTCTGAAGTTCCGGCAAGGTATGTCAGACCTTCAGAGTGCATGTGCCAGTGATGTCACTGGCTGCATGCAGGGTGACTATCTCCTAAACCATGCACGTTTAGGAGATATTCATTTTACCTACAGTTAAGCATTATTATAGGCTTACCTGTAGGTAAAAATGACCAAGCTGGCTTTACTACCGCTTTAAGTGTCTCAAACTAATTTTGCAAAGATAGATATCACCTCTCAAATGTTTTCTGTTCTTATTATTTAAAGTGACATTAAAGGTTCATTACTAACATGTTATATTTACCTGCTCTGTGCAATTGTTTTGCACAGAACAGCCCCGATCCTCCTCTTTTTTTTCAGGTCCCCCATCAGTGCTCCTTACCTTCATCCAGTACCCCCAATAGCAAACCGCTTGCTCTGGGGGCACTGGTGTGTCCAGAGAGACACAGAGCAGTGGCCCAATCCCACCCCCACTATCTCCTCATTGGCTCACGGCTGTGATGGCTCCCGCTACTGTCTCAGCCTATTAGGTATGAGAGACCTGGGAGAAGCTCAGCTCTTGTGCACATCATTGGATCAAGAGGGATCTCAGGTGAGTGTTGGGTGGGACTGCACACAGAAGTTTTTTTACCTTCATGTATGAAGGTAAAAAAACCTTGAGCCACTTTAATATTAATGGCTGTAGCTTTGGAGAAAATCATTACAAATAACTACTGGTATGATAAATAAAGTAACATATGAGGAATGGACACAGGTTTAACCTTGAAACATGGTGTAGTAGATAATCTAGTAGATATCTCTCTCTAAATGTAAGCTTGAATCTCTTTCTGTAATTGACAACTAACATGCTACTGGGTACAAACATGTTACAGTAAATTCTAGACATACTGAAATAAAAATAATCTGATCTGTCTTCCTAACTTCCAGCCAGACTGGCTCATTAGACACCTAACAATAGCAGTGTGACAAACAGACCCGATACTTAGCAACAGAGACAAAAATGACATGTCAAAGTCTGCAATAACCAATTAACAATACGCTATTGGTTGACGACATTTTGTAATTTGAAGCAGCTGTGAGTACAGTTGAAATCTCTGACAATTTACCAGCTCTTAATTCTGGACAGAGTATAAAGCTAACTCAAGTAGAAAAGCTTCAGGGATCTAGTGAGACACATCCATGAAGATAATCTCTACATCCTTCTTTTAAAATGTAATGCAGCAGATAATCTGTTTTGACGTACAAATGCTGTGTGAAGAAGGAGCCTCTATAAATCTACCTTTCAGCTATTATGAATCTTTGAGCTATCCTACTCAACGTAGAAAGATATATGAGGTTCTAATGCTGTCTATCAGGAGTTATTCACGACCATAGACATTTGTATCTAGTCTAAGACACGTTTGTACCTTAAAAGAATGGTTCTGTCATCTTGGAACATTAACCATTGCTACTGGGCATTTCACCTTGTCATCCTTTGTATGTGTGCACAAGATTCATTTCAAACCAGCTTAACATTTTTAACGCCTAGAGGCCAAATTACCTAGTGGAATAATGTTGTGTTCCATATCACATTAAAGAAAAATCCAAATGACATGTCTGCATAATTTCCATACAGTTTTCATCTTGATTGTATAGAAAGTTACGCATGCTTGTTTGGTAAAGTTGGTAAAACTTTTCTTTAAATTACCATCATTTATTTATAAATTGGATTGTGTTGCAGCCTTGGAATGGAGCTTGATGGACAGACCACCTGAAAGTGGCAGTGAAGGGTTCTATCTCTCACATCCATTCTGTCTTCTGGAACACAGAGAGAATATTATAAAATTATGCCCTTGTATTTTATGTATACTTATTAGATGAGATAGAGAGGAGAACATGGTCCATTCATTGTCAGTAGAAATTAGCAAATCCATTAGTAAATTTGATGAGTATAAGCTTATATGAATCACACATTTTCTATTTGCCTGAATACTCACACCTACAGATTATCCCATTCAAAGAAATGTCAGTGCAGTTGGTTGGATTAATGAACTATGTGGTTCTTCACACAATTTACAAATCTACACACACATACTTAGTTGCATAAAAACATAATTCACTGATTATCATTCACCACTGACCACATGAATATTCATCAAATTCACCAGATTTGCTCTGTTCACCCATCTGTGTGTGGCAGACTCTATCATATTAAAGGGTTCATAAGTGTACAGAGAACTATAAATCTCCAGGATTATCTTGGTCAAGATATGTCAAAGTAAAATATCTTCTTTCAAAATGTATGTCTTCCCATAGCATGGAGTTGAACGACCTTTAAAAGCTAAAATTGAAGAACAATACACACTTTGGTAGATTTTCATGCAGGATGCCATCTATAGTTATGCTGTAGGTTTAGGTTACATCATCATAATACTGTGTGGGATGTTCAGTGCCCATAACTATGAAGAATAGTTGAAAAGTATATGGAGGCAAAATAACTGCACCAGATACACTTAGTACACCAGAATAAAATGGATTCTGGGTGTAGAAAACAATCCAGAGCCCTGATAATAATTTTTGTGATTTTAAACCCATGCTCTAAATGTTGTTTCAGGGATACAATGCAGAGGACTGACCAGCACCAGCCTGAAAGACATGCACGGAACAGAGGAGGAACGGAATCAGTGTAGTGCATATATGACAGGGTGAGAAGGGGAACTGGTCATAAGGGGTTAACATATTTAAAGTAATATGTTAGTACTGGCCACTACCTTATTGGCTCAGAGGAGGGTGTGACGGGGTGGGGCCAGTATTCATTTGTACGCAAGGGAAGGTCCCGGGACACTTGCTGGGTGTATATCGTCAGATGAGCATCTGCTGTCCTGGTTTCTGCGATAAAGACAGAAAAAACAAAATGAGTGATTTGGAGCATCTGAGCATCTGATGGCTCAACTTATATATTTATGGCTCAGCTGATATTTATGGCTCAGTCTGGGTCCAGAGCCAGGTTGCAGCCACTCTTCAGGGAGTCCACCAGAGCCCCCCGCAAGCGGGGCATTCCGCGCCACCTGCTCGGAGGTCTCGGCCTCCAGAGCGCTTTAGCCCAGATTGGACCCCCACGGCTCAGAGCTGGCTAGGGAGCCCACAAGTGGACCCTTCAGGCCCCCCTGCTAAGCGCACGCCAGCTTCTGCAGGGGGCAGTCCTGGGAGGAATCCCCATCTCAGGTGGAGCTCACAGGGGGGTGACACTCACCGCCGCAGGGCCATTGTCAGCTGCTCCATCGTCCGGATCCGGGAGCATGGGGCTGCATCCACTGGCGATGTGCCTGTCTCCAGGTGCGGCTGGCGGCCCTCCTCGTGGAGGAGACGTGCGACGGGGGAGGTTGGGCATGTCTGCCCGTGGTGCCAGGAAGTCAGCGGTGATTACCCCTGGGTCCCGGCCGGGTCCTGGGAGGGAGGATAGAGCGGTGAGCGGTAATGATGTCAGCAGGAGGCGGAGTTCCAGCATGGCTCGGGGGACGCCTCAGAGCCATGGCCAGCATTCACAGCAGGAATCGCCTGCTGCTGTGGAGGAAAGGAGCTTAACGAATGACAGGAGAAGAAGAGATTGCAGCCCTGAAGCTCGGCATCTGGAGGGGGAAGTGAGCAGTGAGGAGGACAGAGAGCTGGAGGAGGAGAGCTGTGCTGCATCCAGGGATCCCGGTTCTGCGGCTGGGGGGCCCCTCGGTCCTGTGCAGCCTGGTGAGTCACCTTCTAATGTTATGTCTGTTCTTTGTCCTTCTGTCTTGTCGGGGTCTGGGGTCAGACTTTGGGGGTGAGTGGGAGTGAGGTGTTAGCATATTTGCGGGAAATGCTGGGCAGGTTAGAGGGCTCGGTGAGGGATGGGGCTCCGGTGATGGTGTGGGATCCGCCAGGGGACAGGGGGTGACAGCACAGGGGCCATCCCTCACGCCAGTGGTGCAGGTTGGGTCAGCGGCTGGCACGCAGACAAAGGGTGCTGAGCTTGGACCAGCTGCGGTGGCTGAGAAGGAGAAGGTGGCGAACAAGACGGTGGATCAGCTGAGATTGGTGGATTTGGCGAAGTGTGAGGTATACGTTTGCTTCGAGGGACCGCTCGGCGCTCATCCTAAACAGGAGGTGCGTGACAAAATCTGGAAAGGGGAATATGTGGAAATATTTTCCCTTCTCCCCTTAGAAAAATTCAATTTGGATAGGGTTAAACTGGACGAAAGCAAAAAGGAGGAGGAGGAGCAGCAGAGATATCGGCTTATCCCGTGTATGTTTGCCAATTGGTTGTAGGCGTTTGCCATTTTGGCTTGCGTAATTGGGGAAAGGCGCCTGACAATTGTTCAGCGCTTTTTTTTTATTTGGATGCAATTGGTGATGCTCATAGAGTGTATGGCGGTATGGCATGGCTCTGTTATGACAAGCAATTTTAACAGCGGAAGGCCATCTGGTCATCTATTCGTTGGGATCACAAGGATATCGGCCTCTGGATGAAGTTGATGACTTCTGCCAGGGCGGGTATTTTGTTTTTTCCAGGAGGGGATGGCGGGACCTCCACCTCTGGTACGCCGGCCACTAAGAAAAAGGGGTTGTTCTGGCAGTTTAACTACAGTTCCTGCCGTTTTGGCAGCTCCTGTCATTTTAAGCATGAATGCTCAGGATGTGGGGGCAGCCATTCGCTCTCATGTTGTGAGAAGGGAAAGGACAGGTTCCCTTTCTAAATAGGTACCCTGATCGGGAGGTGGCTCGACTCCTGGAGTTGGGTATCAGGGTGGGTTTTCACATTCCATGCAGGTTAAATGCTGTTCCACCATTGGCGAAGAACTTATGTTTGGCAATGCATCACCCGGAAGTGGTATCGGAGAAACTTTTTAAGGAGGTGGCTGTGGGGCAGATGAGCGACCCCTTTTCATCTCTGCTGTTTCCAGATTTGGTTGTCTTGCCTTTGGGGTTGGTCCCAAAGAAAGACCCCAGGAAATTCAGAATGATCCATCATCTTTCTTATGCTAGGGGAGCCTCTGTCAACGATGGTATTAATCTGCTTGCGTGTGCGCTTACCTATACATCGTTCGATGTGTCTATCTCTTGGGTGCGTCAATATGGCCTTAATTCACTTTTGGCCAAGACGGATGTGGAAGCTGCTTTACGGCTGCTTCCGGTTCATTCTGACAGTATCCATTTGTTGGGCTGTCACTGGCAGGGCTCGTATTTTGTCGATCGTTGTTTACCAATGGGTTGTTCAATTTCATGTGCCCCGTTTGAGACTTTCAGCTCTTTTGTTGAATGGGTGGTGCGGGATGTGTCAGGTGTGAACTCTGTCATCCATTATCTGGATGACTTCCTTTGCATCGGGCCTTCAGATTCTCGGATTTGTGCGATTCTTTTGGGGACCTTACAGCATATATCGGAATGCTTCGGTATTCCATTAGCCCCAGACAAGACAGAGGGTCCCACAACGGAACAGTTTTTTCTTGGTATTACAATTGATTCGTTGGCCATGGAATGCTGGCTGCCATTTGATAAATTGGTGGCGCTAAGGAGGGAGGTCAGGGAGGCCTTTGGTCAACGGAAATTGCAGTTGCAGGAATTGCAGTCATTGGCTGGCTGACGGCAGCGACTTCAGGTGTTAGTGCACCACGGCACTGTATACGGTTGACCGGAGAGCTCCGGGCTGACCTTCGAATCCTATAATGGACACTCCCTCCAGATGGCCGGTCCAGTGAGCAATGAGACTTGGTTTTGTTTACTGATGCGGCAGATTCAGCTGGCTATGGAGCGTTTTTCCAGGGGAAATGGAGTGCGGAAGGGTGGCCTGATCAGTGGCATTTGGCTGGCTTTCTCAAAAATCTGGTACTGTTGGAGCAGCATGGGATGCCTTGTCCCCGGGGGCTTTGGAGGATCGCTTTGGAGTCGCCGCTGGATTGATTCGGGATTCGTTGAGTATTGCAACCTGGGAGGCTTACTCAAGGGTCTGGAAGGAATGGATTTCCTTGTTGGAGGAGGTAGGCACTGGGGGGGTGGACGTTTCTTAGTTGGTCCTTTATTTTGTGAGTCGCAAATTTAGGAGGAGTATATTGGCTTCTGCGGTGGAACGAAAATTGGCCGGCCTGGCCTTTTGTTTCAAATTGCCGGGGGTACAGGATTGTACTAAAGCATTTGTGGTACGACAGGCCATGAGAGGGTATCATAAGGGTCGCCGAGCAATCCATTTACGGCTCCCTGAGTCTTTTTCTGTTCTAGGTGCTATCTTGGGTCAGTTACGTAAGGTCTGTTCGTCCTCTTATGGACATACATTGTTTAAGGCGGCCTTTCTGGTGGCTTTTTTGGGGCTCTTCACATTAGCGAGCTGGTCAGTCCTTCAAAACGGGTAGCTGTGGGTTTGATGGTGGAGGACGTTGCTTGTTCCACTTCCTCAGTCAGGATTTTGATTCAGTTATCCAAGACTGACCAGAGTGGCAAAGGCTTGCTGGTACAGCTTTTTGGGGGTAATGGCCTCCTTTTTTGGTACTTGCCTTGGAACAGTTCTTGCTGGTTCGACTGCGGAACGGTGGTGCCCTGTTCATTTGAATGGCTGGTGTCTATCTAAATTTCAGTTTGTAGCGGTCTTCTGTACATGTGGTGGCAGCTGGGTTTAATCCACTTGAGTATGCTTCTCACTCCTTTCATATTGGGGCGGCCACTGAGGCGTCCCAGTGGGGATTGGATGAGAATATTGTTAGGTGCATTGGTAGGTGGGAGTCCAACCAATTCCGCTGCATTTGCTATAGACAAATTTTTGTGGGTGGGTTTTTCCTTCTACTGTATTGCTGTTTTGTGTTGTTGTTACTAGTTCCTGTTGGGGTGCACTGTGTTTTTGTTTTCTTTTGAGGTGCCCCGGGATGCCTCGATTGGATACTGGGACATTCTTTTGTGTTTTGGGGGGCCAGGAGAGCAGAGATTAGATTCAATGGCTGGCAGTTCGGTCTACCTCGTGCTTCGGATAACGTATGTTGGATCGGGTTCCCGGGCATGCTATGGGGAGGTCACTCACTTTGCCAGGTTGGATAGGACCCCGATATTCATGTGGGGGGGCAACGATTTGAGCCTCCGCTCTGGCAGAGAGCTTATCAGGGACGTAATGTTTGATTTTTAGTACGTAATGTTTGATTCTTATGCCCCGTACACACGGTCGGACATTGATCGGACATTCCGACAACAAAATCCTCGGATTTTTTCCTACGGATGTTGACTCAAACTTGTTTTGCCTACACACGGTCGCACAAAGTTGTCGGAATTTCCGATCGCCAACAACGCGGTGACGTCAAGCACGTACGACGAGACTAGAAAAGGCCGGTTCAGAACCAAGCGCAGCACCCTTTGGGCTCCTTTTGCTAATCTCGTGTTAGTAAAAGTTTGGTGAGAGACGATTCGCGCTTTTTCAGACTCGTGGCTTTCAGATCGTTTTCTGACGTTCAGTTTGTGCTTGTGGGTTTGTATCTGCTCTTCAGTGCGTGCAAGCAAGTTCCGCGTGACTTTAGTCACTGTATTCTTGTTCGTTCGTTACTGGTTTTCAGGTCGCTCTTCACAGGCCTTGCTGTTCTTCAGTGCATTCTGTTACTTCGTTCTGAGCAGCCGACCGTTTTCTAGCCATGTTTCGTATGCGTACTCCTCGTAGAGTTCGTGCTGTGCGGGGGCTTGGTGTTGGGGTCCTGACCTTGACACAAGTCCAGTCCATGAACAGGGTGGGGAGGAGTTCATGGACCAAGAATTGGTTGCTTCAGTTGACCAGTTCTCTCATATGCCTTTGCTCCGTGAGATCCGTGAGAATAATCCTGATGATTTCAGGAACTTTCTCAGGATGACGGACCCCGTGTTTCACCGTCTGTTGGCTTCGCTGACCCCCTATATCAGCAGGCAGGATACCTGCATGAGGCAAGCCATCACTGCGGAGCAGAGGCTGGTCGCTACCTTGCGGTATTTGGCGACAGGGAGAAGCCTGCAGGACCTCAAGTTCTCGACAGGCATCTCCCCCCAGGCTCTGGGGATCATTATCCCAGAGACCTGTTCTGCCATCATTCAGGTCCTACAGAAGGAGTATATGAAGGTAAGATTTTTATCCTTTTATATCACATTTTATTGTATTGAATGTTTGCTAATATATTGTATTTCTTTCCTCATTCCCTAATTACCATGATTGTAGTATGCTGTGAATGTCCCCTTTGTCCTCATGCATGCTGGATTTTTAGGTAATTATTATTTTATGTCCTTCATACATATTTGCCCTTCAATAACCTCCCCAGCATGGTGTCTCCTGCCCTATATTCACCTCATGTAGTGACTTAACAATGTATTTTATCAGCTCCATAGTAGTGCTTTACCCCAAACACCCCCTAAAATGTTTGGAAATGTTATTTTGGATTTAAATTCAGGCAGAGGGCCAGAGGCTTTTTTTTGTGGTGTCCCCAAATTTTTTGAAACCCTCCCTCCCCCAACTGCTAAGTCAGCTGATCCCAATTCTCTATCGTCAATCATCTATCTGCTGTCTTTGCCAAACCCATACACACTATACCCACCTCTATAGTGCTCAGATTTATGGATGAATTCCCCAAAGCATGTAGTGCAAGGGCCTGCCTGTATACTTTCCAATGGTACTGTTTAAAGTTCTTGTATCCTATTATGATCTTGATAGGTAATAGCAGAATGTCCAAATGTGCTCAAATGTGTACAGTGTGTATTTATATCTTTGTATTATGACACTTCTTACCTGTCCAGTGGGCTGCCAATAGTGTAAATAAGGAGGGGCTGTTCCAAGTAATACCCTGTATTTAGGCATTCATCTCTCAATGAAGTGAAGAGGGTTACCTGTCCAAGAGTCCCCCCCCCTATAATGTTAGAAATGGCCCATGAGAGGGGGGGAGGGGGAATATGATAGGTGTACCTTATACTTTGTTGTTGTTAAATTCCCCTTAATAAATGCTATCTGGAGGTTGACCCATAATGTTTGTGTCTAATCTGCTTGCCAGGTTTCTGTGAAAAAATAGTAATGTTTATTGTTTTTTCCTCAACAGTTTACTTCAACGCCACAGGAATGGCAGACTGTGGCCTCCCACTTTGCCCAGCGGTGGGACTTTCCTAACTGCGGAGGGGCAATTGATGGGAAACACGTCCACATCGTTCCACCACCCAACTCGGGGTCGTACTATTATAATTACAAGGGGTTTAATAGTATAGTGATGTTGGCGGTGGTGTCGGCTAATTACGACTTCTTGTATGTGGACGTGGGGAAGAATGGCCGGATGTCCGATGGTGGAGTGATCGCCCAGACGGAGTTCTACAGGCGTCTCCAGAATGGCAGCTTGGACTTGCCACCTCCAGAGGACAATGTTGAAGGTCTCCCATTTGTGTTAGTTGCTGATGAAGCGTTTGCGCTGGGGGACCACCTGATGCGGCCATTCCCAATGAGGACCCTCACCCCGGAACAGAGGGTTTTTAATTACCGGCTGGCCAGAGCCCGAAGAGTGGTGGAGAACACATTTGGAATCCTGGCCAGCCGGTTCCGACTATTTCTGACCCCCATCCATATGGCGGAGTATAAACTGAACCATATTATACTGGCGTGCTGTGTTCTCCATAATTTTTTAAGAAAACATTCAGCCAACTATACTGGCTCAGTTGGGCCTGAGGCCGGAATACCAAATACATCAACAATGACGGCACTTGAAAGCGGCCGTCCTGGCTTGCCCTACCTGAATGCCCGTGATGTCCGGTTTACGATACCTGGAGTTCTTTGCGGGTAGGGGGGCTATCAATATGCCAGACAATCTGTGACACCTTTTTCAAATAAAAAACAACCAAAAGCAATTCTTGGTGGACATTTACTGCTTGTGTTTGTTTGAGCTGACCCTGACAGAAATGTGTTGAGTGCAGAAAATGTCGTGATTGGGTAACATTATAAAGAATAGTGTTGGCTGGTACTTCCTAAATGCAAAAACACATTTCACTACAAGTGCACTTGCAACTGTACTGAACCTGCACTTGTAGTGCAAAGTGTATTTGCCCTTAGGAAATAACCCCCATTTTTGCATAAAACAGCAATTACATCACCCCAAAAGTGTTGTAGTGTTGAGACAATAATCCACACATTCTTGAGTAAGGCACTTTTTTATACCTGCACAATCACATGTGCATTTACCAAAGGTTTTTAAAACAAACCAACATGTTTGTTGTATAAAATGTTTGCAGTAGCATTATGAAAAATCAAAATATCCATTTCAGATAAAACAGGCCTGTGTAAAACCAACAAGAAAGCCAAAAAACTAGAACTTACAAAGTTCACATTAGGTAAAACTTGAAGGCTATATCAGACATCAGTATTTAGGAACTGGGTTTGATATAGCGTTCAGATGGGGGGAACTCACCCCTGGAAAAGCCAAATTTGAAAGATGCACACCAATTTACGAATGTCAACATGTGCTATCTGCCATCAGGGGGGATCAAGGGACGTGTTTTGGGGGAGCAAGCCCTTCCTCAATGCTACTTTATAATTGAGGAAGGGGTTGCACCCCCAAAACGCGTCCATTGATCTCCCGTGATGGCAGATAGCACATGTTGGCACACTGTGTGCATCCTCCAAATTTGGCTTTTCGAAACATTGTAAAAATTTAATTAACATAAAACAGGTGATTTTGTGGGGTTTAAATTCACCCCAAAACATCAATGATGTTATTATTTTTTTTAATAACATCAGTGATTTGTTGCTGGATGTTTTGCAATTGGAGATTACATCCCATGATCTCCCCTATCAGTATCTGGGCACTTTCTGATGTAAAGCGTTCTGGATCCCGATCACCTAAAAAGAGATAAAGAACAAAAAAAACAGGTCTCAAAAATCTGCCACCAGCCATCTCTTTTACCTGAGTCTGTGGTCGCAGACACTCACCTGTTGTGGTGCCAATCTCCACCACGTCTTCTTCTTCCTCCTGCTCTTCTTCTTGTGTTTGGGGTATTTCCCCTTCTTCCAGAGGGGGGGGGGCTCTGGTCTCCTGGGATGAGGAGTGACCTCCGAGTCTTTTCTCCCCTATGTAAAACAAAAATGGTATACTTAGCACACAGATATTTGATGGCAGAACTAGAAATAGGAAACATTGCTTGGAAGTGGGGTACAATTGTCTATTTTAGCCGAGTTCAAAGATGTTTTTTTTTTATTGCCCTTTGTCAAGCTGCAATACTTTACCTGTTTGGTACAAGCTTCACACATGTAACCCCCCCCTATAGTATACACTGGAGCACCTGTGTGCCCCCCCTAATAAAAATGGTGTTCTGGGGTCCCACACTAGTGCTCCAGTGTCCAGATGTGAAAACAGCTCCTCAGTGTCCTCTCCTTACACACAATCTAGTTGGCATTTCATTCTAGTAACAAACCCATCTACACAAACAAATATTTGGCATCCAAGTAGGCCCAAAAAAAATGTGTGAAAATGCATATGGCCTAAACAATGGTGTTCTAGAGGCCGAAAGAAAAAATGTTTGATACGAACGAATAATGGGCCCATGAACATTAAAGTTGCCCTTTTAAACGTTACAATTACTAAAAGCATATGGAGCAGAACGAACGGAATAAAGACAGAAAGAATATGAACACAGCACAACTACTTACTTTTTTGCAGCACTCTCCGGATCTTTCGGTACTGCTCCGGCTCTCTCAACTTCAGGTCCGACCACCGCTTCCTGAGCTGATCTTTAGATCTTCGTACCCCGAAATTCCTCTCCAGACTCCTGACCACTTTACCAATGATCTTGGCCTTTCTGATGTTGGGGTGGGGGTAAGGCCCATATTTTCCATCATAGTCGGACTTCTTCATGATGTCGACCATCTCCAACATCTCCCCAAACGACATATTTGTGGCCTTAAAACGTCTCCTTCTGGATCGGGACGTGCCTGGATCCGGGCTTTCCTCCTCCTCCTCGTTGTTCGAATTATCACGCACCTGGTGTAACTCCGCCATCATGCTCTTCCCCCACTGCACCGAACGAAAAGGGGCGGGGAATAGAATAGA
This sequence comes from Lithobates clamitans, assembly GCA_037952925.1. NCBI lineage: Eukaryota > Metazoa > Chordata > Amphibia > Anura > Ranidae > Lithobates > Lithobates clamitans. The sequence goes on from JBBGZY010000821.1 coordinate 2,215,561, forward strand.
AAGAACGTCAGGGGCGGGCGGAGTTACACACATGCGCAGTGTGTATAAAGCGTAACACGCGTGCGTATTACGTACGATCTGTGAGCGGAGGAAGGAGCATTGGACGCGCCGATCGTAAGAACGAAGGTAAGGGACAAACTTGGGACTATACTGCTTCTAGATTGAGGCCTATATTGTAACAAGATTAGGAGAGTTTGGTCTGACATTAGGCTTTGTCTTGTGTTGTGTCTTGCAGTGAACATGGATATCTTAATGAGAGATACTGACTTCATGTCACTATTCATTGATATGCTAAGGGAGCTGCCCTGTCTGTGGGAGATTACCCACCCCCATTTCAAAAACCAAGCAAAGAGGAAGGCAGCACTGGAGCAATTGTGTGAAATTGTGAAGCAGGTGATCCCCACGGCAGACATCACTTATTTAAAGATATTAATTGGTTGCCTGAGGAGCACATATCTGAGGGAGCGCAATAAAGTCCTGGATTCACAGAGATCCGGAGCAGCAGGTGACATCTATGTCCCCAGGATGTTGTACTACGAAAGGCTGCACTTTCTGGCAGGCCAGACTGAACCCAGGCCATCCCTCTCCAGTCTTCCTTCCACGCTTCCTTCCCCCCCGGCTGAGGCTTCTGATGCCCAACCTGGGCCTTCCAGGCCATATGTGGAGGAGCCCAGATTGAGCCAGGTATAGCATTCCTCTAAATATTTCTGCTTGTCCAATCAATGATGTTAACTAGATGTTAGTTGGGAGTACTAATTTATGATTGTGATTGATGATGCAAAAACTAAAACCATGTCCCTTTTTCATACACAGGGAAGTCTCAGCCAGGAGGTGGCTGATCTGCAGGTCCCTCCACCCACCCTGAAAACAGAAAGTGGCAGCAGGAGGAGTAGCCTAGAGGAGGCTGCTATCAGATTTTTTTGGAGGGCTACAGAGGTTCTGGGAGCACCCCACACCAGGCAGGAGAACCTTGCGGCATTCATTGCCTATAAAATGCAGAGGATGGAGGAGGGCCAACAAGCCATGTGTCAGGCCCTCATATCAGAGGCTCTGGAGAAAGGTGTGAGGGGCCAACTTACACCTCACACACTTTTGAGATGGTCCTCCTCCTCCTCCTGCAGGTCCTACTCCTCCTCCAGGTCCTACTCCTCCTCCTGCCACATCTCCAACTGCACAGCCACAGCCCGGAAGGAAGTGTGAAAGGAAGACCAGACAGTGAGGACCCTGGATCCAGTCTGGTCGGCCAAAAGATGCAGCCTCTTGTGGTACCACAGCCTGGGGACACTGATGTCATCTGCTGCTATCCAAGTCTCTGTGAATCCTGGACCAGACTGCCCTCCCTTACATATGGACTCCTCAGGCCAACAATTTTGAGGTTTAAGAATTGATGTCTGCCGTGGGGGTCCCAGGCTTCACTAATTTCTCCTGTTGATCCAGTGTTGCCTTCCTCTTTGCTTGGTTCTGAGCCCTTAATAAAGGATTTTTGTTTTGAATTATACTCTCCTATGTGTTTTACTTCAAAAATGACAGTTTGTTTGTGAGGATTCAGGTACATTTCTAATATACAATGTGAAATGAACAAGGGACACCAACAACAAAAAATCTCCTGGAGATTAAATAATAAAAGATATCAATGGTGTTGGGGTAACTTGCCACACAAAACACACACAAAAATATTCTTGAGTAAAAATAAAAATAACATTGAACAAATATCAGCCTTGGAAAAAATCCAAACATTAAAGAAAAAAAAAGGCTCAAAAAGAAAAAAAAAAACCATAAAAAATATAAAACTGGCAGATGTGACAACTAATAACAATATATTGAGGGAATCCCACTAAAAAAACACAAATAAAACTTTGTGAGAAGTGTGTGTGAATATGAGCAGCAAAACGACTTAATTCTTGTCACATTATAAAGAAGAAGAGAGTGCGCTGTATTAAACCATTTTTAACATTGCAGCGTGACGAAAGTGCTGTATCCATTGCGAATGCTAAGTTTACCAGAACGAGCTGTCCCGTCTCGGAATTTCTTCTGAGCATGCGTGGCACTTTGTGCGTCGGAACAGGCCACACACGGTCGGAATTGACGCGATCGGATTTTGTTGTCGGAAAATTTTATCTCCTGCTGTCCAACTTTGTGTGTCGGAAAATCCGATGGAAAATGTCCGATGGAGCCCCCACACGGTCGGAATTTCCGACAACACGCTCCGATCGGATATTTTCCATCGGAAAATCCGACCGTGTGTACGGGGCATTAGACTTCGAACTTCGTCCCCTGGTATGCTTATTCTCTGGTCAGATGTCGTGGCTCATACATCTTGGCGGATGGCCAGATCGGTCGAAAAAATGAATAAGGCAAGGGACAAGGTGAACAAAAAAGTAGGAAGGTTTTTGTCCGGAATGAGGGTTTAGTCATTCGCCACTTGGATTGGAGACTGACACCTGGCAGTTTCTTAGGGGTGATGGTGTCCACCTTAATGCAGTGGGTACTGATCTGTGGCTGTTGGTTGTGGTTTGGAAGATGGGCTACAACGAGCTGTTCGGGTGTGGAGGGGCGCCCAACTGTAAGGCTTTACACTTGGGGCACTGTGGCTGTTGGGGTCCTTGACGGAGGTCTATTCATAGTTATTGGGAAAACGGTGGGGATCCATCTGAGGTATGGAGTCCTCGAGTGGGTACGGTACAACGCATATCAGTGTTAAGAGCGGTGGGTGTCTGAGGTCAGCTGGTTTAGGCTCCGAGGCGGTTTTTGTGGCTGGGGTTTCAGTCCAGCTATCTGGTGCCTCAGACACAAAATAAATTTGGCAAGGTGGCACCATCAAGGACCTCTAATCTTGATAGCTGGATAAGTCAGTTATGGTTATATTATGTTTATAAGAAAGTGTGTGTTTAATAAATAGGCCATGTTTGGCCATTTTAACTCCACTTATGTCTTGCGTGGTCATTAATGATAATTAGAGGGGGAAAGGGGGGTAAGTGGGGATTACAGAGGTAGTACAGTAGCAGGTGAGCTCTTACCTACCCTAGTCATGTTGATTTCAGTGTTTGACCCAAAAAACATGGAGCCTTTTGGTGTAGTGCATTCTATTAGCCTTTTGCTTTGGGGCATCTGCCTGGAGGAGTTGGAAACACTCACTCAGAAGCACCTACTTTGAACTTTTATCGCAAAATACCTAATGTACTTCTACACATGAGGTTATTACCTTTGATCCGATTGGCCGCCAGCAGGAGGAGGGAGGAGAGGCAGCAGAACTGAGACCCGCCCGCAGCCTAGAGAGAAGCCGCCGGACGCTGCCTGCGAGATGGTGTAAGTGCTGTCCCTGACTTACTGACTGACCGACGGGGGGTGCCGCACATGATCCCCGTAACCTTCCCGGCCAAACTGGTGGGGGCTTCAGGGATGTTCGTGATTTGACTGGGGGGGTTTCAACGGGTGGATTGTTTGCCACCCCCCAAAAAACCCACCAGCCACCACATGTAGATGCAATATGCTGGGTATATAGGGAGAGGTATCAAGATTACCTGATGTCTAACTCTTGGCTAATGCGCATAAACATTTTTTGTTTCAAACTTGTTTTGACAGTTAGGAAATTTTCCGAATATTAACCCTTTTTCATTCTTCTAAACTGGAAAAATATGTTTTGTGCAGTGGTGCACAGAGCATGTTTTAATTAAACCAGAATTAAACCCAAAACCAAAATTGAATATATTGTAGCCTACCAATCATTAGATGTGATGGCTACATTATTTTTTTCTTTTTTTAGGCTTTTTCCCCCCTGTTTTCACCTGGTGATCTGGCCAGTAACACACCTTCTGCATTAGAGTGCCCCCACTCTGGATGAAAGAGCACAAGGGGCATCTTTGGGCAGAAGCTTTGTCAGTCTGGGGGAGGGGAGCATTAGATTTACTAGCAGATTTAGATACAGTAGCAAATTGAAGCCACACTCCAGCTTACACTTTATAAGCAGGTACAACAACAGTTATTTCTTTTGGTATAAAAGTTTTACATGAATAAGGAAAAGCTGATCATTGTAAGCACACCCGTCAGGGGTAAATGGTTTGTGTCTGTAACTTCTACAACCTCAGGAGAGCTTGTTCTTTTGAAAAACAACAGACTTACTGGCTAGCTCACCAGATAAGACTAGTAAAAAAATAAAACCTAAAAAAAAAACAAATGCAGCCACCAAATCTAAGAATTGGTGAGCTGAAATAAGAGAAATGTTTGCTTTTGTATTTAATTCCACTTAAACCCACAGGTAAGTGTATTTGTGTGGTGGAGGACAAAGTTATTTGGTGGCAAGATCATTTTCTTTTGGGTAAATGCTTTCTAATGTGTGGAGTCTGGAGAAATATGCTTGGCTATGGCCTAACTTCGCACTTTGTACCAAGGATCCCATATAAATGGTTTTAGGCTATAAATTAGATTTGGCATCAGATTGGAAGGCCTCATTTGCCTTAGAAAAGCATTTAAAGCAGACACCTTTATTAAATGTTTTCCTTACACTGCTGACCTCAGTATATACCATTAAGCACCCCCTGTCCTTAACAGTCTCCAGTGTTTGCTGTGTAATGTCTACACTCAGCATCCAATATCCTTCAGTCAAGCAAGCTAGAATTAAATGTATGGCAGGCAATTGCATAAATAGGGCAGTGATGGAAACAAGTAAATCTAAAGCATTTAGACAAAGGCTTCTGTAAAAATACATTCAATAGAAGTTCCGTAACACATATATACTGAAAGTGCTGCAAAGTTCACCACTTACATATCAATATTGACAAAGACAATGAGCCACTTACTGCAGCAAGTTTCACTTAAATCATTAAGCTCTGATTTACTGCAGACAAGGAAATCTTTTCTGCAAAATCTGTAGTGTCCTCACATTCTCGTTTAATAGCAAGTGTTTGCAATGCAATATTTCACTGTAATAGACAAATTGCTGCAAAAAGTAGCAAGTGCACATGGAAAATGTATTAAAAAGAGAAGTGCATGCCAACTCAATTTAAAATATATGCAATGCCTATATTTTTTGAGCTCATCTCTAAGTAACTAATAAAGAGTTTGGATCACAACTAGAAAGGACTGCTTTTTATGGATAGTTTAACTCAGGACATCACCATTAAGGAATGCATTACATTACTCAATCAGTCATTTGCAATGTAAACTTTGCTTTGAGCTGTCAGTTATTTAAAAAGTAAAAACATAAATAAATACATTGATGAGTATTTAACATACAAAGCATGCATGTCTTGGAGTGTTTTATGTTAAATAGTATTTTTTAGCATTTACAGTTTGATTTACTAGCATGGGATTTTCACATGGTTTCTAAAACTGTTTTATTGTTTCATGTACTTTGTCCTTTGTGTCAGAGTAATCTTTGTGCTGTTCATTTGGCGTGTCTTTTACAAATTAATGGTATAAAACCAGCAGGCGTATTTAGTTTCCAAAAATCATTTAGGGCTCATTCACATTACGTGTGGGGACCTGCGGTTTACACACGCATTAAATAAAGGTCACCACTCGGGCATGGAAAAAACAATTACTTTTCATGTTTCCTGTTTATGCCATAATGCTGGTGTGATGTGCAGTGTGGTGCAGTGAAGCAAAATGCAGCATGTCTGCAGCACGCTGGATGGCGCCACATGTCACCACATTGCAGTGCAACACACCACATTGTTGTGTGTACACATGCACGAATTGTCACTGTGTGACACTTCAAAAAAAGGAAAAAGTAAACAGTGGGAATTGCTGAAACGTGCATCGTACCACTCCCTGTCAAAACTCACAATACAGCTGCCCACGCATAAAATTGTGCATTTTATCTTGTTTGAACCAGGCCTTAATTGAAGATACAGATATGGGTACTCTCCAGAAAATAGAGCGTGTGGGCTATGATCCTAAATTGGTTGGTACATGAGTAGGGATGAGCCGAACACCCCCCGGTTCAGTTCGCAGCAGAACATGCGAATTGGCAAAAAATTTGTTTGAACGCGCGAACACCGTTAAAGTCTATGGGACGCGAACGTGAATAATTAAAAGTGCTAATTTTAAAGGCTTATATGCAGGGTATTGTCATAAAAAGTGTTTGGGGACCTGGGTCCGGCCCCAGGGGACATGTGCAAAAAAAGTTTTAAAAACGGACGTTTTTTCAGGAGCAGTGATTTTAATAATGCTTAAAGTGAAACTATAAAAGTGAAATATTCCTTTAAATTTCATGCCTGGGGGGTGTCTATAGTATGCCTGTAAATTGCCACATGTTCCCCATGTTTAGAACAGTCCAAGAGCAAAATGACATTTCTAAAGAAAAAAAAGTAATTTAAAAGTACTCGCTGCTATAATGAATTGTCGGTCCCAGCAATACACATAAAAGTAATTGAAAAAAACGGCATGGAATTCCCCCACAGTCCATTACTAGGCTCTTTGGGTCTCTATGAATATTAAGGGGAACCCTGCGCCAAAATGAAAAAAAAATGGCGTGGGGGTCCCCCCAAAAATCCATACCAGACCCTTATCCAAGCACGCAACCTGGCAGGCTGCAGGAAAAGAGGAGGGATGAGAGAGTGCCCCCCTTTCTTAACCATACCAGGCCACATGCCCTCATCATGGGGAGGGTGCTTTGGGGTAGCGGCCCCCCAAAGCACCTTGTCCCCATGTTGATGGGGACAAGGGCCTCATCCCCACAACCCTTGCCTGGTGGTTGTTGGGGTCTGCTGGTGGGGGGCTTATCGGAATCTGGAAGCCCCCTTTAACAAGGGGACCCCAAGATCCCGGCCTCCTCCCTGTGTGAAATGGTAACGGGGTACAAATGTATGTGAAAATGGTAGCATCAGAGGGGAGCAGGGCCACCCGGTGATGTAACAGAGTGACCCCGCCCCCTCTGAAGCTACTGGGAAACCATAGGGATGTCCACGTGCATCAGAGGGGACGGGGTCATCCGGCGATGTCACTGTGTGGCCCCGCCCTCAGTTATAAAAGAACTGTCACCTGAAAGGCCGATCATTATGGCGGGTGCCTCCCATGGAGGCAGATCTGTGGTGGCATGCGGCTTTTTTATTTATTTTTTTTGGTCCGTCGAAGTGAGAGAAGAAGATGAATGGACTTCGTGGGACACTTTTATTTTTTAATTTTTTAATAAAGGACTTGTCCCAAGACGTGTATTGTCATTTTTTACCATTTTCACACTTTTTTGTGAAATGGTAGGGGTATATTTGTACTCCGTTACCATTTCACACAGGGGGGAGGCTGGGATCTGGGGGTCCCCTTGTTAAAGGGGGCTTCCAGATTCCAATAAGCCCCCCGACCGCAGACCCCCACAACCCTTGCCCGGTGGTTGTGGGGGTCTGCAGACGGGGCCATCAACATGGGGACCAGGTGCTTTGGGGGGCCACTACCCCAAAGCACCCTCCCCATTTTGAGGACATGTGGCCTGGTACAGTTCACAAGGGGGGGCGCTCTCCCGTCCCCCCTCTTTTCCTGTGGCCTGCCAGGTTGCATGCTCGGATAAGGGTCTGATATGGATTTTTGTGGGGACCCCCACACCATTTTTTTTTTATTTTGGCACGGGGTTTCCCCTTAAAATCCATACCAGACCTGAAGGGCCTGGTATGGAATTTGGAAGGGCCCCCACGCAATTTAAAAAAAAAAATTTGGTTCGGGGTTCCCCTTAATATTCATACCAGACCCAAAAGGGACTGGTAATGGACTGTGGGGGAATCCCATGCTGTTTTTTTCAATGACTTTTATGTGTATTGCCGGGACCAACAATTCATTATAGCCGCAAGTACTTTTAAATTAGTTTTTTTCCTTTAGAAATGTCATTTTGCTCTCGGACTGTTCTAAACACGGGAAACATGCGCCACATTACAGGTATACTATAGACACCCCCCAGGTAGGACATTTAAAGGAATATTTCATTTTTATTGTTTCACTTTAAGCATTATTAAAATCACTGCTCCCAAAAAAAACGTCCGTTTTTAAAACTTTTTTTTGCATTGATACATGTCCCCTGGGGCAGGACCCAGGTCCCCAAACACTTTTTATGACAATACCATGCATATAAGCCACATTTTGAATGACAATTGCACAGACATGCAACAATGTACCCATACGACATTTGTATCATTTTTTTCACACAAATAGAGGTTTTTCTTGGTGGTATTTAATCACCACTGTGTTTTATATTTTTTGCTAAATAAATGAAACTAGTCCAAAAAATTTGAAAAACCCCAAAAACTTTTTTCATAGTTTGTTACACAATTTTATAAACAGATAATTTTTCTCCTTCACTGATGTGCGCTGATGAGGCTGCACTGATGGGCACTGATAGGCTGCATTAATGGGCACTGATGAGGTGGCACTGATAAGGCTGCACTGATAGGCTGCACTGATGGGCACTGATGAGGCAGCACTTGTGGGCACTGATAGGCGGCACTGATGGGCACTGATATCCTAATTGCATATTATTTTCTTATTTTACAACTTATAATGTGGTCTTTTATTATTATCTGTGCTTCATTGCATAGAGAAGAAGCATGGATGACATATAGAAATTGGAGAATTTCATAGTTTAGGAGTACCTAGTTAACGTGGCTGGATATGAATTCTGTCCCATATGAATTCTGGCCCATCAGAACTGATGAAACAGTCCATGAAAAATATGTACTGTCCCTGGTGGTATCTGTTGCTCCATATGTTGGTAGTAGTATGGATTTGGTTAAACAGGGAGAAGTCTAGAGAATATGCAGCATTACCATTGATGTGAGCATAAAGATCAGCGACAGCCTTATTGGAGAAATTTGTGGATGTGATGGTGGCAGTCTTAAACCTTATCACTGCCACAAGGATGTGACTATTGCTTTATTAGTCTCAACCAGCAGAGATTTTTACAGATTGTGGGACAACATTCTAAATACCAAAAGACTGAGAGTGATTGTTACTGGGGCAGTAACCCTTTACACGACCACATGGTTTAGCTAAAACACTGTTCACAGTTCTTGCTGTAGCAGTTCTGACATTTAAGAAATGGTACTCTCGCTGTCTCTCTAGACAAGAATATAACAGAGTTTATATTACTGTAGCTTTCTTCAAACAGTCAAGGATTCTTTCATTTCTGATTTAGAGATTTAGCTTAAAGTGGTTGAAAACTTCATACATGTAATATGAAAAAGCGTTGGGCGGTGTGCTGAGGGTGTGTTTCAGGAGACACTCCCTCAATACCAGTTTTTCTGACTATATCAACATCCATATCAATTAGAAATTACCATGTTTTAAAGTTCCATAACAAACATATTATTGCACAGAACAAATGTATGATTTGATAGACATCAGACATGATGATATTAGGTTTGAACTTATGCTTGATAGAAGATGTAATGTGCTTCATCCTCCTTCATGAAGTTATAGCACAGAGATGTTTTGTACCTACTTGATATTGATATGATGTTATTTTCTTATACTTTTGAGTATCTGCTTGTTATGAAGGTAAGACAGGGATTTTGGATTATGTGTAGGGTTTGAGAGCTGGAGAGCTGGAGTACCCCCTGCCAGTGCCACCTGTTATTGCCACATCACAGTGCCCACAGTGCCCACCAGTGCCACGTATCAATGCCCATAAGTGCCACCTATCAATGCCTGCAATTGCCACCTATCAATGCCCACCATTGCCACCTAACAATGCCCACCAGTGGTGCCAATCAGTGCCACCTAGCAGTGTACAAGATCAGTGCCCATTATTGCCACCAATCAGTGCCCATCACTGCCACCCATCAGTACCCATCACTGCTACCTATCAGTGCCCATTGGTGCCACCTCATCAGCATACATCAATGAAGGAGAAAAATTACCCTTTTAAAAATTTTTATAACAAAATATAAAAAAAAATATATATATATTTTTTTTAAATTCGCTCTTTTTAAATTTTTTTAACAAAAAATAAAAAACGCAAAGGTGATCAAATACCACCAAAAGAAAGCTCTATTTGTGGGGAAAAAATTATAAAAATTTCATTTGGGTACAGTGTTGCATGACCGCGCAATTGTCATTCAAAGTGCATCAGTGCTGAAAGCTGAAAATTGGTCTGGATAGGAGGGGGGTTTAAGTGCCCTGTAAGCAATGGAGAAAAACACATATACGAGAGTACCCAAGGCTTCACAACCCAAAAGTATAATACAAAAAAGACAAATTCCCCAGGGGGTTTTTTAGGCAGCATTGTATTGAATATTATTATGACAGTAAAATAAATCAAGTTCATAAGGAATTCAAATATACAACAATTTATTATAAAATACAGACTCTGGTTCACGTGTAACAGACATCAGCATAAAACATCAACCATGGCTAAAAAGGGCCCCCAGATAAGTGACGTATCATCAAATAGTTATCCACATGAATACCCCGATGCATTTCGACCCATTGGTCTTCTTCAGGGGGATTTAGATTCTAGGGAAATATATCACAATTAGAGTTTGAACTTGAAACTTTAATCAATATGTAAGACATTTACACAGCATTTTACGTTAATAAATAACTGTATTACATCGTATCTATGGAGGTATATTTACCATTGAGTGGATGATATGGTAGAGATGCACCACACGAACCAGATTGTTTAGAAACATGAAGGCCCAGAGATCCCAGAGACCACACGTATCCCTCCGTGCCCCACATGTACATCTGCAGTCCATCGGACTTACAAGGGGCCACACACTTGGACGGGGGAGAGGGCGGGGGGCGAGGTTCCTGCCATTATGTATAAAAAGATTTTGTTATAAATCTTAGTAATAGTATTGGTATTCTAAGAATATCTAAAAGTATTTAGTGCCGTAGGGCAATGGCTGATTAGCCCTCACTAAGGTAGTTGCTTGTATATATGTGTGTATCTTGTTAGTGGGACCTATTACTTTAAAGTATGTAATTTATTGATAATATAATAATTATTATTAAAGGGTGCGAATAAGATAGAAGGGGTATGATGGGTGATATGAATAAATTGGGGTATTATGTCCAATTGGAACATGGGTGAAAAAAGTGAATGTGCTGGTAGTGCCGTGATGACAGTAATGGATGTGGAGTGCCACCTAGCAGTGTACAAGATCAGTGCCCATTATTGCCACCAATCAGTGCCCATCACTGCCACCCATCAGTGCCCATCACTGCTACCTATCAGTGCCCATTGGTGCCACCTCATCAGCATACATCAATGAAGGAGAAAAATTACCCTTTTAAAAATTTTTATAACAAAATATAAAAAAAAATATATATATTTTTTTTTAAATTCGCTCTTTTTAAATTTTTTTAACAAAAAATAAAAAACGCAGAGGTGATCAAATACCACCAAAAGAAAGCTCTATTTGTGGGGAAAAAATGATAAAAATTTCATTTGGGTACAGTGTTGCATGACCGCGCAATTGTCATTCAAAGTGCGTCAGTGCTGAAAGCTGAAAATTGGTCTGGATAGGAGGGGGGTTTAAGTGCCCTGTAAGCAAGTGGTTAATCAAACACTCCATACTGGGTGCCTGGTAATTGTAGATAAGAGAAGGAGTGAAGAGGAATTACCAAATCTGTTTGTGGATGAACATGTTTAGCAATAAGCTACATATGTTTCATATGAATATGGATTTGTCATTCACCAGTATGGAGAAACAGTTCCTGATTGGCAGTCTAATTGAAATGGTAGCATGAGTTTCCACACTCATACAACTTGAACTTGTCCTAAGATTATTAAGTGCAACGTTTTGGAGCCACGCGGGACCACTTCGTCAGGCATGTAGGTGCTGCCTGGCTCTGAAACATTGCACTTGATATTCCTTTTTGTGATGTGATCTCTCTGCAATAAAGGTTTTGGACTGTAGTTGAAGATCCATGGTGTGCTGATGAACATGTTTATTGATCTGTGATATGTCCAGTGTCCAGCTGGTAATCACTACAAGCACTGGCTACAGATGATCCAGGAATCTATGAGATGGGAATATAGACAAGACTTGTCCTAAGCTTGACATCCCAGAGTGCAAGACTAAAGCAGCATGACAAATGTCAGAGGTGCCTACTTAAAAAGCAGCCATGCCTTCAGATGCCTTTGTGGTAATAAATTGTTATGGCTTAACTTCAACGCTACCCTCCTTCTCTGATGGCTTTACTAAAATAGTTCACATATCGTGGGAGAAAGAGGTTTGAGTGGTACCATAGTTCCAAGTCTGTTGCGACTGCAAACATAAACAAGCCCTCCAGTCAACAATGTCAGCTGTTTGGCAGGGAGGAATCAATCTGCTGCCACTTTACAACAAGTTTGGAAACTGCAGTGTTTTTTTTACTACATTGGTGATACATTTTATGACTTCTGTCTCTAACATTTTTATTGTGAATGCCATTTTTTAGTGCAACTTAACCACCACACTTCCTAGATCATGTAGACATAATTGTAAGTGCTTGGCTGCTCCAAAAGCAGCAGTAATGACATTCATTTTTTATTTTATTTGACATTACGAGAGGGAGAGGAAATGTTTGATTGACAGATCCCAACCAAGCTCATTGCCAAGTGACTAACACTGACAGATAAATAATTTTGCAGTTTGGCTAAAAAAAAAAAGCACAATCAAAATACATCTGCACAAAATGTTATGTTTTCTATGTTGGTTTTGAAAACAAAACACTCTTGATTGCTGTTTGTCAGTTGAGAACCTCCAAAAGGTCATGGAAGTTTAGACTGACTGGGAATTACGATCTGTCTATGGTATTTACCATATTATCTATGCCATTTGTCTATTTTGTCTATGAGTTTAAGTGTTTTTTTTTTTGGAGAATTGCTTATTCTACAATCATGGCATGTATTTCTAAAATATGACTTTGTTTAAATAAACCTCTGAGCTGGTGTATTTTAGTCTGCTAGTATCAAATAAGATATCTTTCCTGGAGACAAATTTGTTTTTTTAAGGATACCATTTGCTTAAAACATATCTATGGTCAAAATTTAAAATCATTGTAATAATTTCCACACTGCATTTCAACTATTTTTAGCTCACTCCTATTATTCGGAATGACCTTGAAGTTTGTAAACTTACTATGTGAAGAATCTCACACATTTACTTCCTTGAATTCCATGAAGCACGTTCTTCATGCTCTGTGAGTAGGCACTGTTGTGTCACATGTTTCACAGAGCCTGCCTTCTAAACTACAGAGGGGCTAAGAGGAGGAGTTTCAGGAGGTGGAGTGAGTAGAGGATTTACTGCTTGTAGGCAGCAAGGTACCATGGGATATGTAGTCTTTAGAAATTGAAAGCAAATAGCAGAGTAAAAGTTGCAAAGCATGCAGCAAACCTGGGAAGTTGTGGAAAGAGATGGCAAGGAAACAAACAGCACTCACAACATGAAAGATAATTTTTTAAGTAAGCTTATATTGAATTGGCAAAAAATAACTATTGTTTATAATGCTATTACAATGCTGATGTTATAAAATGAAAGTGTATCCTGTGACCATAGATCTCCTTTAAATGTATAGCCAGGGGCTAGTATAAAGTATCCTTTTTGTAAGGAGGTTGGGGGACAATAAGTCCCCGTGTGACTATCAACACAGCCTCTATAGGCACATTATATTGCCCCCCCCCCCCCGGTTATCATTGATTAGCAAGAAGGAGATGCTGCTAAACAAAGGAGGATGCAAAATATAGTTTTGGTACATGGAATCACATGACACCGTTGTGAGAGGGAAGCTACAATTTCCAAAAAGCTTTGTAGCTGAGGGGGAGGAGCAAAGTAATGAGGAGAAATGCCTCCAAAAGGTTCTAATTCTTAGTGGTCAAACCGGAGAAGAGGAAGGAAGCAGGAATTTTAACATCAAGCCTGGTAGATTTGCAGCACAACCTACACATCTGCCAAGGAGTGGCCAGGACCAGCAATCTGATACTCATTAGTATTAGAGCATTGGCGGCCTTGGTCAAGATACAGGATCCGAGTGAAGAAGCTGTCAGTTTTACCCTCAGTCACCATTACCTTTAGAAGGATTGATGGACCTAACCAAGATTCACCACTTTTGCACCATCAAAAAGGGCCCCAACTAAGCTAGCAAAACCAAAAAAAGAAATTACATTTTGGGGAAAATATCCTTTTATCTTAATTATTAGAACTTGTCTCGCCATTTATTTTATTAAAGAATGTTTTTAATATATAGCAAAGCCCTCCAGCCAACTTTGGTTTAGCAGGGCCATCTCCGAGTCACAAAGGTAGCCTAGCTCCCTGAATTTCTTTTTTTTTCAGATTTTTTTTAGCTACTCTGTTTGGACTCTTGTGGTCCTGTTACAGGTCAGGTTATAAACATGGTGGAATCTGGGTCCAGTCACCATTATTTAAAAAAGTCCATAAATCTCCAGTCTGTTTTGCGACTGCATTGCATAGTAGTAAATCATTACAAGGTTAAGATTATAGTTGTATAACCTTGTCTTTGTTGAATCCCTTACCTTCAATATACTCAAGGTCATTATAAACTGATGTGGTTTCTTTGTTTAAAGGGTGTGTAAGAGTGGTTGAGGTATTACACCACTTAGTTCAGTAAAAGAAGAATAACTCCAGAGGGATTACCAAACTAGCGGCTTCTGCGGGGGTGCGCTACAAGTGCATACTTATGTAAGCTTATATGAGAAGTTTCCATCATGTAACATGAGTAATTCAATAAACAATGGAGGCATTTCCTATGATTTGAAATCTGTATTAATGCAAGTCATGCCTATTGTGTCTTTAGGGTGACAATGTAATGACAATGTAAGGGCTTTAATGATTATCTGTAGCACACTCAGTCACATAATTTGAATAAAATGCTGATTTAGTTTGATCAGTTTTGGCTTGTCCAACATTGACCTTTATTTATCAGTCTAATCTCTCCTTAACAAAATCAATAGGTCTGTCAAGATCTTCATTTAATCTCAGCTTCAGCAAACTGGTTATTTTATTATTAAACCTAGATGGTTTTCATTGTAAACCATCCTAGCATTGCCACTAGCTGTGTTAATATTAAAATATCCTGCCCATTTATCTGAATGAAGTTGTCTGTTGGACTGTGACTCAGGTCTTGCCTTCCTAAAACTGTGATCTAATTGTGCTCACAGTGTCACTTGCTGATTTTCTAACAGCCCCTCTGGGAATGCATCATGTACTCAAATTTCAATTAAAATTTAAGTACTCATCCTTCTTTACAGTAATTAGTACACTTGCTTGATCTAATAAAGGATTTTCAATCTAATTGCCTTCAGATTTATCATACAAATGTCAAAGCAAAACTTTACTATAATAACCTATTATACCCATTGTTGTAGCTCACGCACCCACAAGAATACTCTGATAATAATTTGCACAGAGAGTTAGTCTGGAGGCTTCTGAATGCCCACCCTGCCATTTAATTACAGCAACCTCTTATTTGTTTTATTATTTTATGTAGCAGATATAAAGCTCAACTCATTATATCAGATACAAAATACCACTACATCATCTGCCTTCTCTATATCTAGAGCCTAATGTTTGTATTTAATTATCTTAAACACACAGAAACTGTTCCTGCCAAGAATGTGTTTATGTAATAGGACAATGCTAACATAGATATTTACACCTAAACAACTCACTGGGGTGTGTACCGCAAGTTAGTTTTAGATAAACAAATGAAAGTACTTTTTTAGTATTTACCCTTTATTTGTGTCTGATGTTAAATGTGTGTCTACTAACCTACTCTGACTAACATGTATATTTAGTAAACTGCCCATGAAGGGACATATTAGACTGCTCAATACCTCTTGGTTGCAGGTGGTTCAGCCTGCAAGAGACCTGGCCATCCATGATTATGACCACATCTGTTAGATATTATCTTTGAGAATTCAGATTATGTCAATTAAAGTAGTAGCATGTTCTCAACCAGCAGAAAATTCACTTTTAACCCTTATTCACCTCTGTAGGTATAAACATTGTGGAGAAATGCACCTTCAAAGTTCACAAAAGAGGAACTAAAATCACAGGTTCTTACCCCCTTTTTCTGTGGAGAGCAGAATCTTGGCAGGCTGCCAGCCCTCTAATGTAAAACACACTGCAGTTCTTACCCTGGGATCACACCTATGCATTTTCTAGTGCATTTTCCAGTTTGCAGAACCGCACTACAGTTAATTTAATATGGTTTCCTATGGTACATGTTTGCATCTATGCGTTTTGCGGCTGTGCATTTTTGAAAAGGGTCGGGGACTTTTTTAAGCGTTTTGTGTGTAAAAGACTTCAATGGAATCGCACCAGAAAAGCAAGTGTTGTGCTTGTGATGTGATTTTTGATGTGTTTTGCTTTTTGCAGTTTTTATTTTTCTGTTTAAACACTGTATATAGCTGGTTGCTAAGGATCGAGCCAGGAAGCCGGATGCTGCGTCCCTAACAACTGATGAGTTATCCGCTCACAGCTGAATGTAAATAAAAAAAATTACAGGCAAAAAAAATCATGAAAAAAACGTTATGGGGTTCCCCCCAGGTTCATACCAGGCCCTTTGGATCTAGTATGGATTTGTAGGGGAGCTCCCCTACACAAATTACATTTTTAAAAATAGTGTGTAGTCCCCCCCAAAATCTATACAGGTCAGGAAATGGAGGGAGCGAGCGAGTGCCCCCCTCCTGAACCATACCAGGCCGTATGCCCTCAACATGGGGGGATGGGTGCTTTGGGGCAGGGACAAAGCACCTTGCCCCCATGTTGATGGGGACAAGGGCCTCTTCCCCACAACCCTGGCCGGTGGTTATGGGGGTCTGCGGACAGGGGGCTTATCAGAATCTGGAAGCCTCCTTTAAGAAAGGGGGCCCCAGTTCCCGGCCCCCCCATGTGAATGAGTATGTGAATGAGTATGGGGCACATTGTACCCCTACCCATTCACCCCAAAAGCAGTGAAATGTTAAAAAAAACAAGAACTGGTTTTTGACAAGTCCTTTCTTTAAAAAGAAAAATTTCCCCTGTCGTATCTCCAACATGTCTTTTTTTTCTCTGGTACTGGTGTCTTCTCCCTCTGGTACAGTCTTCTCCCCAAAATCATCCATCCCCATGTTGAGGGCATGCAGCCTGGTATGGTTCGGGGGGGAGAGGGGCGCTTGCTTGTCCCCTGCGTTTCCTGACCTGCTGGGCTGCATGCTCGGAAAAGGGCCTGGAGGAAACCCATGCCGTTTTTTTCACAATTTTTTTTCTTGCTGGCTGACAGCTGATGACTTATCGGTTGTTAAGGACATGGCGGCTGGCTTCCCGACTGCCTCCTTAGTAGTCAGCAATGTACAATGTATTTACAGTGTGTTTAAAGAGAAAAAAAAAGCATAAAACGCAAATGCATGAAAACTGCATGCAAAAACGCATAAAAAAGTGTGTTTAACTGGTTCCCGACCGGCTCACACAGATATACTGTGGCAGAATGGCTCTCCTTGGCGAAACCCCGTACGGGTATGTCCTTCCCATTTTCAGCCACCAGAGGGCACTCGTGGCACGTTCGCCAAACACATATTATTATGTAATCCCTTCACATTCACAGTGCATAGACCCAGCGGTCCTTACTACAAAAACAGCAGCTGCTCTTTAGCTGCTGGGCTTCTGCTTGCAATTTTAATTTTGACGTCTTCTGATGCTATTTTTATGGCTTCTGCTTGCAATTCTAATTTGATGTCTTGAGTATAAATCTGCCTGGTTTCACTGACCCTACTAAAGCTCCTTACATGGTGTGCATCGAAGACTTGCATTCAGTGGCGTCTCTAGCTTTCATATGTAGGTGGGGCACATGGGGGGACAAGGACAAAAGTAGGGGGGCCAACCATAAAACACAAATATACTGACTTGTGGGTTATGCTGGGAGCTGGCTGTGGACCTGTGGGTCCTGCTGGCCACTGACCTGTGGGTCCTGCTGGGAGCTGACCATGGCATGTGGGTCAGAGGTCCTGCTGACCTGTAGGCCATGGGAAGCTCCCAGCAGGAATAAAAGGCCATGGGCAGCTCCCAGCAGGAATCACAGGCTATTGTCAGCTCCCACTCCGAGCAGGAATCACAGGCTATGATGGGCAAAGTAGATGAGGTGTATGGGGGGGGGGTCGATCCTGTGGGGGTGTCAGGGTGTCTCACCTTTCTCGGCAGACTCAGAGCTCAGCACTGTCAGCAGGACAGGATGGGTCCTCTCTCTTCCACCCTCTCCTTCCTTGCACTGCTGCTTCCTCCAGTCGTGGGGGTCGGTCAGTGATGTTGCTCCTGGGGTCCCCACTTCACAGTACTCTGTACTGTCTGCAGCCACCAGGTGCGCCCAGGCCAGCCACGTGACGTGGTGTCCAGGCAGGCCAGGCAATATCCGACCGTGGCGATGGGAGCTCCATGTTGTAGCATGCAGGCTCAGGCTGGCTGCGCTGCTCTCCTCTCCTTAGAGTGACTCCACCCCCAGGAGCAGGGAGCTTGAGCACACAGCCACCGCCGTGGACTACAACTCCCATAAACAATAGCGGCGGCTGGTGGCTGTCGTGCAACGTCACCTGGGCTAGCCCTGCTTACTGGCTCAGAGACTGACAGTCATAGTGAGTCATTCAAGCAGGCGGACTGCACTCGGATAGCCACGGCGCCAGCCAGCGGCCATTATTCGATTATTACAGTGACATTCAGTACTTAACTTAGGGGCGCACATGGGGGGCACACAGGAAAATTGTAGGGGTCTTGTCCCCCTCAGGCCCCACCCTGGTGATGCCATTGCTTGCTTTTTTTGCCTTTTTGTGTGAAATAATACACCTTATTTTTAATTTCTTTATTAAAACCTGTCTGTTCTCACCATCCTAAAAAATGTAATTTTAATTAAAAAAAAAATCCTGCCTTGTCGTTTCCAACCGAATTGTGGACTAATAAATCTGCTTAAATTACCTTGTGCATTAAAGAACACTGGGTTCAACTATTAGAGATATGAATGCACTCACAATTGCCCAGTCCGAAGTATCCTTCAGTAAGACTGATGATAAAAAATAACACTCACTGGCAAGGACTTTAGAGCTCATTGGACTCCATTTAGGATGATAGCAGGTATCAGGGGGTATCTACAGTAGCTAAACTATACAGCCTGAAACTCCAAGAGAATGCAGATCTTCACCAAAACCAAGAATGCTAAATAGTAATAAGACAGGTAAAAGACAGGTAAAACATAAATATGAGAATTGTGAAAACAGAGCTCTGTAGTATGGCAGGTAGTGGTATGTATCATAGTTATACAAACAAATGGCCACTGCCCCCATTTATATCTGGCGTTTGCAGCAAGGAGCACTGGAACACATTTGCAAATACATGTGTAAGCTACAGGCCCCATCAAGGAACCCTGTTACCTGTAGTCCCCAACTCTGACTTTTAAGAGTCTCCACAATGGAAGCACATGCATTCTGATGGATAGATAGAGAGCAGGTGATGGATTAATCTGAACATAATAAGAAAAAAAGTACACAACCTAAGACTTTAATATTTTGCAAACTAAATGGGGCAATCACAGAACTATCACACAAAAATAATGTAAGTAATATAACAAAGCAAGTAAGGAACAATATAAAATAAACCAATGAATAAAAGAGAAATTTGTATATGAATAAATCTAAAATTTAATCTAAAATTTATGCTACTATACATTTTTATTTATTGCAAGAAATGTATGGAAAATAAAATAAATGACTACATGTTGCTGGTGCCAGTCTCTATTCCACCAGGCTCAAGAAAGAGGATGGTTTGCAATTGTAAGCTTCTAATGCAACACATTGTGCCCCCTTTCGTTTCTATCTCTGTTTAGCATTCTTGAGTTTGATAAAGATATGCCTCTCCTAGGGGTTACATGCTGCATAGTTCAGCTGAACTACCCCTGATACCTCTTACCTCCCTAAATAGGAGTCAGCAATATTTTATCATCAGACTTATTAGAAGCTTCAGCAAATCTAACTGGGTAATTATGAGTGTATTTCATATTTTCATGAGTGTGCCCAGTGTGTCTTCAATGCATAAGGTCATTTTCATCCTTTTTTGTTTGTTTTTGTTTTTTTTCTATTGCTGTAACAGTTTCCTCTGCTTACTTTGTAGCTGCCAGACCTCTTCCACCTTTTTATCAGGTTATTAACCTTTTTGTTTAATAAATCTGCTTACATATTGTGCATGCATTGCACAATATTTATGGCTATTGTTGGTGCAATAATTCACTCTAATTTGTAGATCTTTATAAAACCTGTCCTGTCTTCCCTTGGAAATTACAGCGTGATCAAGCTGCTTACACACTGGACCTGTGCAATACAAGTTATTTTCTGTGAAATATTTCTTTCAATTCAATACTGGATAAACACTTTTTATTTGATAGCTTAAATAATAAAAACAACTCTTCATTCATCTGTTTTAGGACTGTGTTTTATGTGCTAAATATTTAGACACCCTACTCATGTGAAATATCAGTCTCCACCATTTCCATTATGCTATCAGTATACCCCTCCACATCCTCAGAAGTGCCCAGAGATGCATTTGAGGCTAAATCAAAAAGCTGTTTCATGTCTGAGAACAATCATTACCTCTGCAAGGAGAATGTCTGAGCTAGTGGCCTTATCTTGCAAGGAACCCGATGTTCAAAATTTTGCATAGGGACAAGGTACTGTATAAAAAATTGACCCACTACATTTGCATGCAGAACCCCAGACTCTCCTTTTAGGCCTGTTTTTTTTACAGTTTACTAAATGTCACATAAGCTATTACAAGGGGGGGAGGATATGAGGTGTTTTGGTGTCCACCATTGTTGTGCATGAGTTTATGGTGAAATGCTGCCCCAATAAAGACGGCTTTGCCTGTGTCCAGAACATGCATGATACCAAAGCCATTTTGTGTGAAGGTGGATAGCCTTTGCCTTTTCGTTTTCAACCTGCAGCTGCTGTATGCCACCAGTGTGGAGCCAAACACCCGACTTAATAAATGTAATGGCTGCAATGACAAATGGGGGACAAAATAGGGGGTGCTTTGGAGCAATAGGGCAGGATTAGCAGAGGAGAACGAGGGTGCAGGGGCAACACTAGAAAGGCAAATGGCTGCTCTGAGCACTTGTGGAGGAGAAGGAAAAGTGCACATTATAGGCCCAAAATAAATGGTTGTTATACACCCTTAAGGAAGAAGAGAAGGGTGCATTAACAGGCCCAAAATACATGGTTGCTATGTGTCCTTGAGGAGGCAATAAAGGATAAGAAGCCATTCACTAGAGAAATTGGCCAAATAATTCTGTAAACATGCAAATAACATGTAAAATAAAAAAAGTTACAGTTATAAACACAACTTTAAGTCTATGGCAGCTGACAGTCCAGCAGGGAGCCCCTCAAAAATTTTCTCGTTGAAGGAATATTTGGGGAAGGGTGAGAAGCCTATAGACATAGGATGATATGCCCTATTTTTAGAGCTGTCTGCCCTTTCCCCTGGCTACCTTCCTTTTTTTTCTTGCTACACTCCTTCTCAGTGCCAGAATCATAGCTCTACTTCTTAACCGCTTCAGCCCCGGAAGATTTTACTCCCTTCCTGACCAGAGCAGTTTTTGTGATTCAGCTCTGTGTTGCTTTAACTGACAATTGCGCAATTCTGCGACATGGCACCCAAACAAAATTGACGTCCTTTTTTCCCCACAAATAGAGCTTTCTTTTGGTGGTATTTGATCACCTCTGCGACAATTTTGAAAAAAACACATTATTTTTTACTTTTTGCTATAATAATTATCCCCCAAAAATATATAAAAAAATTTTTTTTTCCTCAGTTTAGGCCGACATGTATTCTTCTACATATTTTTGGTAAAAAAACCCCGCCATAAGCGTATATTGATTGGTTTGTGCAAAAGTTATAGCGTCTACAAAATAGGGGATAGTTTTATGGCATTTTGATTTTTGATTTTTTTTTAACTAGTAATGGCGGCAATCTGCGATTGCGATCAAGGGGTTTATGTGTTCCCTAGTGTGTATTCTAACTGAAAGGGGGAGGGGACTATGCAGAGGAGATGACAGATCGCTGTTCTCACTCTGTATGAACAGACAATCTGTCTGTTCTCCCCTCAGAGAACCGGAAACTGTGTGTTTACACACACAGATCCCGGTTCTCCATGTGTCAGCTGCAATCGCAGGAGCCGGGCGGTGATCGTGACCACCGGGCACTAGCATCGGCTCGGGGGGCGAGCGGACGCACGCCCCCTAGTTGCCACAGGGCGAAGCAACGTTACATAACGTTGTTTCGCCCAGCCGTGCCATTCCGCCAACAGTTTAACTGCAGCGGCTGGTTGGCAAGTGGTTAAGGTATAGCTAAAGGCAAAACTTTTTTTACTTTTGGATAGAGTGGAGGGATTAGAATCCATGTCCATTCCTATTAGGCTGTCTGTGTCCCCATTAGGGAGATTCACCCTCTCTGATTGTCCTATTTACTATTATCATTAAAAATGAAAGTAAACGAAAATCTCACATTTTGGCTTGTCCCCAGAAAAGTAATGGAGGGGAAATCTTCCAATAGGGACACTAGTTCTGGTGACCTGGAAAGCCCCAAGGGATTTCCTTAAATTGCAGGGATTTCTTCTCACTTCCTGTTTGGCTCTGGGATAGGAAGTGAAGGTAAATCTCTAAAATGGGATGGAGAAAGAAAAATCTGACAGGGGTTATAACCCTCACTTGCTTTATCCTAAATGAAAAAAGAAAGTTTTGCCCATACTACTACTTTAACTCCAGCACCCTAGCATCACACTGTTCCTTAACACCACATACAACTTCAAAGCATCTCCCAAGCATATAATAGAAATCAGTGGTGTTTTTCCTATGTCACCCATGAAGTTTCATGAAAAAGAGGACCTTCTCCCTCTGTATGGTATATTTAGATTTCATTGCCCATTGGTACGTGTCCCCTATGGCAGTTCCTAGCTCCCTATTCTTTCTTCAGTAGTAATGGATCCTAAATGTTGCAGAGAGTGACACTGTTTCATTACACTGTGCTGTTCTCTTCTGCATTCTCTTGGCACTCAACCCACTCAACCCTTGTTACTCAACCCAGAAGACAATCGGCGCTGGATTTGTATGTGGGTGAGACTGTAGGGTAAAGAGTACAGCAGTTGGAGTATTGAGTCTTTTATTGTTTATCCAAATCCAAACTGGACTATAAACCTCCAGCAAACCCTTATACCGCGTACACACGACCGATTTTGCCGTCGGAATAAACTCCGAAGGTTTCGCCGACGGAATTCCGTTCAAGCGATCTTGCATACACAAGGTCACACCAAAGTCCGGCTGTCCAGAACGCAGGGACGTACAACACGTACGACGGGACTAGAAAAAGGAAGTTCAATAGCCAGTAGCCAATAGCTTCCGTCTCGTACTTGCTTCAGAGCATGTGTCGTTTTTGGTCGGAACAGCATACAGAAGAGCGGTTTTCCCAATAGGAATCGGTTCCGTTGGAAATATTTAGAACATGTTCCATTTCTAGGTCCGTCAGAAGTTTTGAGAAAAAAAGTCCGATCAGGCATACACACGATCGGAATAGACGATGGAAAGCTTCCGTCTGACTTTTTCTGTCGGACATTCCGCTAGTGTGTACGGGGCTTTAAGATTTTTTCCCCCTTTGACTCTAAGCCTAAATGTACTTTAGCCCCTAAATACCAATTTAACCTAAAAAACCCCCCAAAGTTTCACATGTACTGTGAAATTGATATTTACTTAACTAGGTCAATTTTTCAGTGTCAATTCATACAAGTTTTAGCTAGAAATTGTGCTTTTATGTTCCCCCAAGAATCTAGATGGGGATGATGGGTGTTTTCCAATGGTGTTCTATCCAATAAAAACAAAATGGCCACAGTATACAATATAGGAAGGTAGCCCTAGAGCTTATAACAGATAATCCTGTCTTGGCACCCCATCAGGTATGAACACTGATAAGTTGTGCACAGGTGCTTTACCTCCAAATATACAATTTTTATCCCATAAACCTGTAAATCTTAAGAAGTAAAAATAAATAAACAACATTGCACATCAATGAAAACATACTATATTTGTCAAACTAAGGGCACAAACATGCTATATGTTTTCCTCTCTTTTTTGAGACAGGTGTTATGTATTCTGGCTAGTCATTTTATTGGTAACCCTTTAAGCAGGATACTGATTAGCAAAAGCTCTTAAATATTTTATAGTAATTTATAAATCATCCTGAATGATGATTGGTTTATGCCTTTTAAAAGATAAAAACGCAAATATAGGAGCCAAGTGATTTACGAAATGTAAATTACTTGGCACACTGTCTAACAGTTATTTGTACACAGCGATCATTCTACAATCTAATATTCCTTATCTGGTGAAGGTGCTATTTCCTGTGCCTGAAAAGCACTGCTGTATTATACAGATAATGGTTTATGTGCAAGCTGGTAACTGTACCTGCATTTCATATGAGGACTGTGTAACAGAAGTAATTTTCCCAGTCTGTTACCTAGATGGAAGTCTATTGTCTCAACACTGAGTTATATGAATCTAGGACTTTACTTTGTAAAAGGAAACCTTTAATGAAAGAGATTGCTTCCGAACTTTGTCATTACATGTTTCCTTTAAGAAAATGACTGGCCTGGGGGGCTCCATTTGGCCCAGGATGAAATTCCATAGCCATAGCGACCACAATCTGGAACACTTCCAACAGAGTGGGGGTAAAACATGTTCCCTCTTCCCATTAGGGGTGCTAAAATTAATCGTTGCATCGATGCATCGTGATTCGGGTGTCCCTGATGCGGCATCGATGCATAAGGACCAGAAAATCGATGTCCTGTGATGTCATTACTACTAGCCCCGCCCCTCCCGGGAAAGCGCTCCGAGCGTGTTTTTAAAATGACTTCATTTTAATAAATGTTGTATTACAATGGATGCTGTGCCCCCGCTGTATGTGCTTTTTAAAAAACGATGACACTTCATACCTAATTTCGCCGTAGTATGATCATGTGACTCCCGTCCCGTCCC
The DNA here is from genome assembly GCA_037952925.1 of Lithobates clamitans. Lineage (NCBI taxonomy): Eukaryota > Metazoa > Chordata > Amphibia > Anura > Ranidae > Lithobates > Lithobates clamitans. Next base: position 2,240,525 of record JBBGZY010000821.1, read on the forward strand.
TCTCCGCTCTCCTCTTCCGTCTCCTGAGTCCTGACGTCAGCGGGGAATTCTCAGTCCTGCCCGCCTCTCTTCTGATACGATAACTATAGTCAGCGGGTGGGACTGAGAATTCCTCGCTGACGTCAGGACTCAGGAGACACATGAGAGGAGAGCGGAGAGGAGAGCGGAGAGGGGCGGGACAAGCCGGGAGTCACATGATCGTACTACGGCAAAATTCGGTATGAAGTGACATCGATTTTTAAAAAGCACATACAGCGGGGGCACAGCATCCATTGTAATACATTTATTAAAAGAATGTAATTGTGGGGGGGGGGTTAGTGATGGCTGCATTTAATGGGCACAGGTGGCTGCGTTTGGGCACAGGTGGCTGTGTTTGGGCACAGGTGGCTGCTTTTGATGGGCACAGGTGGCTGCGTTTAGGCAAAGGTGGCTGCATTTGGACACAGGTGGCTGCGTTTGATGGGCACAAGTGGCTGCGTTTGGGCACAGGTGGCTGCGTTTGGGCACAAGTGGCTGCGTTTGGGCACAGGTGGCTGCGTTTTACAGGCACAGGTGGCTGCGTTTGGGCACAGGTGGCTGCGTTTGATGGGCACAAGTGGCTGCATTTGACGGGCACAGGTGACTGCGTTTGATGGGCACAAGTGGCTGCATTTGGGCACAGGTGGCTGCGCTTGATGGGCACAAGTGGCTGCGTTTGGGCACAGGTGGCTGCGTTTGACGGGCACAGGTGGCTGCGTTTGGGCACAGGTGGCTGTGTTTGGGCACAGGTGGCTGCGTTTGATGGGCACAAGTGGCTGCGTTTGGGCACAAGTGGCTGCGTTTGATGGGCACAGGTGGCTGCATTTGACGGGCACAGGTGGCTGCATTTGACGGGCACAGGTGGCTGCATTTGACGGGCACAAGTGGCTGCGTTTGATGGGCACAGGTGGCTGCGCTTGACGGGCACAGTGGCTGCGTTTGACGGGCACAAGTGGCTGCGTTTGATGGGCACAGTGGCTGCGTTTAACGGGCACAGTGGCTGCCTTTGATGGGCACAGTGGCTGCATTTGATGGGCACAAGTGGCTGCGTTTGATGGGCACAGTGGCTGCATTTGATGGGCACAAGTGGCTGCGTTTGATGGGCACAGTGGCTGCATTTGATGGGCACAAGTGGCTGCGTTTGATGGGCACAGTGGCTGCATTTGATGGGCACAGTGGCTGCATTTGATGGGCACAAGTGGCTGCGTTTGACGGGCATAAGTGGCTGCATTTGACGGGCACAGTGGCTGCATTTGACGGGCACAGTGGCTGTGTTTGATGGGCACAGTGGCTGCATTTGATGGGCACAGTGGCTGCATTTAATGGGCACAGTGGCTGCATTTGATGGGCACAGTGAGGCTGCATTTGATGGGGGAGGTTCAGTATTTTTCAGTTTGTTTGCGCCTCCCCAAAAAATTTTGAGCACCAGCTGCCACTGGTCAGCACAGAGACAGTACAGGGAACTTCACAGGGCTGTTTGTCATCTGTGGATTCTATCCCTTCTGACCTCCAAGCAGCCGTGTGTGTGTGAATCTCTGTACCCTGTAGTGCACCGGATTAGTGCACTTTTTAAGGGAATGAGGTTATTTTTAATTCAAAGCAGAGTTCCAGTCAATTTTTTGTTTATTAGAAGTCAGCAGCTACAAAAAAGTGCATCTTCTGACTCTTAATAAATAGACACTCACCTGTCCCACAATCCAGCGACGTGGCCACCCAAACCCTCCCTTCTCTCCCCTGCCTGTCCACAGCGCTGGCAATACTACTGCGGGCATCCGGCTGTGACAGCTTGCAACTTCACAGCCGGGTGCGCATGTCCCACTGCACTTTCCTGCATAGCCGGGCAATCTTTTGGGAACTGTGATGTCTCCCAGAAGATTGCAGGGTGGAAGGGCCGCCTAATCGGCCCAAGCGGAAGTGGGAGCTCGTCGGTAATCGTGATGCATCGTGATGCATCGCGGAATCGAATCGAATCGTTGACCAGATAATCGTAATCGAATCGTGAGACCAGTGAAGATGCGCAACCCTACTTCCCATGCCAGAGGGAATAGAGTGCCAAGATCGTTCTCAGCTGCCACCAGTAGAACAAGCCCAGCCAGAGCATTCCAGGATGGAGACTGCAACTACATCTCAGCCATGAGGAACTGTTTTATGTAGGAGGATGAGGGTTACTATTTGAACCCGCATAACACACGTGAGTAACCCTGTTTATAATAGAGACTCCCCTGCCTCTACTGAGAAGCTTATAGAAGAGGCCATGGACAATCTTATAGTGTCCCAACCAGGGGATTCTCCCCATACTCCAACTCTGCCTGACCTAGCTGCAGGACTCTCTGGTCCTGACTATATGGACTTAGACTCTCACTCTTTATTTACTAAATTCTCTGATATTTTGGATAGGATCCTATGTAAAACAGGATCTCAGGATACTGCAGATATTAAATCTGTTATGTCAGGGAATGCCTGAACGATTAATTTAGTCAGCTAAATTGATCGAATCACAGTGCCTCCAACATAAGAATCATTTAACTGACTTAATAAACTAATTTGAGTTAATTTTACCCAAGCAGAATTTTTTAAGTAAACACAAAAGATCAATGTAAGTACAGGCTGAGCTATCAAAAATAAATAAATATTTATTACAAGTCAAGTCACACACAAACACCATAAATAATAGCCGTTTGTGACATACATAGACACTAAAATAATTGTGTAAAAGTTCAAAAATTGTCTGTAAAAATAGAGTATATATATATATATATATATATATATATATATATATACCGGTATATATATATATATATATATATATATATATATATACATACTGTATACATACACTATATTGTCAAAACTAATGGGATGCCTGCCTTTACACTCACATGAACTTTAATGGCATCCCAATCTTATGCCCTGTACACACGATAGGATTTTCCGATGGAAAATGTGTGATAGGACCTTGTTGTCGGAAATTCCGACCGTGTGTAGGCTCCATCACACATTTTCCATAGGAATTTTGGACACACAAAGTTTGAGAGCTTGCTATAAAATTTTCCGACAACAAAATCCGTTGTCGGAAATTCCGATCGTGTGTACACAAATCCGACGCACAAAGTGCCACGCATGCTCAGAATAAATTAAGAAACGAAAGCTATTGGCTACTGCCCCGTTTATAGTCCCGACGTATGTGTTTTACGTCACCACATTCAGAACGATCGAATTTTCCGACAACTTTGTGTGACCGTGTGTATGCAAGACAAGTTTGAGCCAACTTCCGTCGGAAAAAATCCATGGATTTTGTTGTCAGAATATCCGATCAATGTCCGACCATGTGTACAGGGCATAAGTCCGTAGGGTTCAATATTGTTCAATATTGTTAATTTATTGTGTCCACAAATCTACCTGGCCACACATGCGAGATGTCTTCACACTCCACATTTATGGGACCTGGAAATGCTTGTAAACATTGGTCAGTTTGTCTTTGGTTCCTGGTGTTGTGGGTATACAAGAAACACATTGTCCGGATACTACAAGGGCCTTTAATTAACTGTCTACACTTTGTAGACTAAATTGTTCCAGTTGAGAACGATAGAATGTCTTATGGTGGGAAAATCAACCTAAATGAAGATATTGGTCTTGCTTATTTGGAACTTGTTTTAGACAGTCCAAATTTTAAAAATGATAAAATGTATATAATGTATATATATTTTTCTCATAAAAAGTTGTGACAAAGGGGACCCAAAAGACCCTGGGCTTCCGCATTGTGGCTATTGGACACAAGCTTGACTTAACGGTCGCTAGAACCAACCAAGATACAAACCAGGTTTTTGAATCAGGGGGCTCCCGGAATCTGTCAAAGATATCCCTTCTGTGGTGCACACTTTTCTCAAGGATCTTATGCCTGATCTTCCTGAACCCTGTTTTAAGCTTGACAGGGCCCATAGAGCTTTACAAACACTGTGTCAGGATGGACTGCTTAGAAACATAATTGTGAAACCTCATTTCTTTGTGGTGAAAAAAGCTGTTATGAAACCCTCTAGAGATTCCCCTAAATTATCAATACAAGATCACACTATCCAGATATTTGCGGACTTGTCTCCATATACCATTCAAAAATGCAGGGCCCTCAAGCCTTTACTTTTGGCGCTTTTCTGGAAGGATATCAAGTAGTCTTTTCTAAAATTCCTATTTCTTCTCCTTCTTTGTGGAGGGAGAACAATTGCTACTACAGCTAAGCATCATTTCACAAGATCCAAATGTCACATTGCCACAAAGCAGGTATGGTGCCTCTAAACTGCCCTCTCCACCTTGCTCACTTTCTCTGGCTTGGCAGAAAGCAAAATTACAACAGACCATGGACTCTCCTCTTCCTTGATCCTGGAACAACATTTTCTGCTAACTTTATCAGGTGGTGATTCCTGTGGGACTCCTGTTGCCTTATCTGAGTGGTGGTGGGGTATTTACCCCTTCTCTTTTATTGTTCTACCTTTTGAGTGCCCTGGGCATGTGTGGCTCTCCACTACAATGTGGAAGCTATTTTCCTTTCCCTATTGCCTTGCTGATTGTAGCTATGACTGCTGGCTAGCAGAGTCACAGTTTGTTATTTATACTTTTGTTTGTTAATCATTATGGTGACGAAAAGGCTGGTTGCAGGTTGTATGCTTTCCTACTTGACCCAAAGTGCTTGTTTTTTTTGGCACCTTGGTTCAAGTTGGTGTCTACTAAATGTTGGACATGGTATATTGTGGTATTGGGGTCGGAGGTGCACAGAACCTCCTCCGGCTTTATTTGTTTTTTTTTTCCTTTATGTTTAGCTTTTTTCCTGATTTCTTTTTTTCTGTTCTTTTCTCCCCCTTTTTCTTTGGACTTGAGACACCCACCCCTGCTGTCTAGAATAGATATGGTCTCCTTGAATCCCGAGAAGGACACACAGGATATCCTGGGCTTTGGGTGGTAAGTGGCAGTCTATCAATGTAGTGTATTCCCTCTATGACCTGGTTTTATGCTAATCAATCCTAATCCCAGTCCTGCTAATCAATCTCTATTACAGATCTTTTCTTACAATACTCAGCGGTTGAACTCCCCTGTGAAAAGGTGTAAAATATTTCAGTACTACCACTCCCAAAAAGCAGACCTGCATCAAAAAACACATCTCCCTCGCTCTTATAACCCCTCCTTTATTCATAATAACTATCCTGTCTTTTGTTCCAGCAAACACTGAGGATAAAACAAAAATTATACTCCTAACCAGGGCAAGTGTGAGTTTAGATAAATCTCAGATAGCCTCTTCTCACTTTAAAGGCACTCCTAAAACTAGCCTGACTATTGCTAAGTTGCTCCATAGGATTGGCCTAATTTATATTTGGAGAGAAACAGACCCAACATCTAAGGATTATACACACTCCTTGGCTCTCCATGCGACCTATGCTATGATAGACCATATATTTATATCCAGCACTTGTGTCCCCTTTCTATACAAGACACATATTAGGGAAACGGCGTGGTCTGATTGCCCCTTGGTCTGCCTTGTGTTATCCCAGCCTATGGGGCCCACTGGGTCCTTTTGATGACATCTTAATGAGTTTACACTTAGTAATCCTGTACATTGTCGAGAAAATAGAACAATTTCTCTGGAAAGATTCGGAGGAGGTGACCCTCTCTACTCTGTGGACAGCTTAAAAAGCGACCATACAGGGAAAGATTATCCAAATTTCTGCTCAGATTGAAAGAGAACATAAGGTGGATCTTAACAGGTTGGACAAAGAATTGCAAACTTTGTAAAGCCCATACGCGTAAACCCACTAAAGAGATGCTGTCCAGAATTTGGTTGACTGATAAATTTAAATTTATCACCAAAGAAATAAGATTGGCACCATGCTAGCTATTAAGGTGACTCCTAAACTTCGATTTTTTGCACTAACAAAAATTCAAACAACTGCGGGAAGCTATACTCAGAATCCTCAACGGAGGAAGGAATTTCACTCCTTCTACTCTCAGCTCTATGGGCCAGGTTCTTTGGCTGATCAGGCAATGGTTGACTAATTTCTGGACGGCTTACCCATTCCTAATCATTACATCAGAGCTGTTTAGAGGCACCAAATCTATTGAGGAAGTACTTGGGAGGATCAAGCAGGGAAAAGGCGATTGGCTCCTGGGCCAATAATTTGCAGCAACACTTACTCCATATTGGGTGTGATTTTTTAATTCCTTATGGTAAGGGGGTTCCTTAGATTCATCTCTGATTACAGCTTGAATGAATACAGCAATTGTCTCTACAGTATATATTCTTTATTGGCTAGGCAGGATTAGGACTGTTAAAATGACCTTACTATCATGTCTTCTTTATTTTTCTCTTTCCTTACCGATACCCCTTCCTTAGGCTAACTTGATGAAACTCCAATCTAAAATAATTAATTATGTTTGGGGATGTAAGGGACACCACCTTTCAAAAAAATATATTGTTTACTCTTAAAACCCAAGGGGGTTTTGGGTTGCCTAATCTCCTACTGTACTGCCAGTCGGCTAAACTAGAGTTTATAAACCTGATTGGGTACAGATGAAAAGACGTGACCCCACGCTATACTCTGGATTATTTGATTTGGTGCTCCCCTAAAGATGCTCGCCCATCCTGGCACCCACCCTCTCATACTCCTTTGCTTTGTGGGACAAGCTGTGTCATAATTAAAACGTAGTATCCACATTTTGCCCCTTGACCTGCCCCTAGACCTGGCAGGAATTTTCATTAATTCCTGCCAGGTCTAGATATTAAAGCCTTTTAATGGTGGCTGAACAAGGGGCTATATAGAATCACATGTTTTTTCACCCATAGGGACCACTTTACAATCAACTTTTGTGAGGAAACCTTGGAAATGCCTCCCACGGAATAACTCAGATTCCTAATGGAAAATGGTGCACGTAGAATTCGGGTCAGTGGGAGGGTTGGGTATCTCCCTAATTTATAGGCTGATACTTGGTACCTCAACAAATTTTTCTGACAGGGACAGGGACTTTGATTTATGGCATCATTGTTTTCTATGCTCATTTACAGGCATACTGATGGTCATCCTGAAGGAGGCTAACCTCAACATGTTTTCGGGTTTGTAGGTTCTATGTCTTATATTTGGTGGGGATATCCCAGGATCTGAGATTTTTTGGAATGGTATTCTCTGCTTATTGTGTAGGGTCACAGGAGTGTCAGTTCCACAAATGTCTTATATTGCTGTTTTCCTAATGTTCATGTGGACAAAATTTCTAAAAGTTCTCAACACTTGACTTTTTTTTTAGTGATTATAGCTAAAGTGTGGAATCAGACTTCACACAAGCGAAGAAAAAAATTGTCAGTGTTTTGAAGGAGATTGGTATAAAGGGTGGAACAGATTTGGGATCCTTGAGCCTAATATATGCATGTGTCCTTTGAAACCTAGAGAACATCCTGAGGTTTTGGGGTAGAGTGTCTCTACCTGTATTAGTCCAGTTTCCTCATCTATTTCTTTCTCATCCTCTTTTTTCTTTTTTGAGACTTAAATTAGCCCATGCTGTTTTTTATCAACCAGCAGGGTGCAGTGCTTTTGGTTACATGCACAGTATGGAAGATATACATTTTAAAGTACAGTACCTACTGGGGGGATGTTATTTTTCCCTGTCTTTCAAAAGAATAAAGATTTAAAGTAAAAAGAAAATGAATAGTCTTGAATATTTTCCCTCTCATAGACACAGTCTTTTCAATTCCTAAGCATACCAGTTTTCCCCTTTGTGTAAAGTGTACCATTTATGGAATAGAGATCAGACATTCCTATAAACATGGTTGCATAAAAATAATCAATAACATAAACAGAAATTAGAAGTAGACAATAAAAGTATCATTCAGGGCCACTATGCTGTACAATAGACAGTGTCTTATATTTACACTACAGGGATTATAAACTACAGCTATCTGGCAATATTGATGCCATTGCATAGCTCTCTACGTAAATAGGAACAACAGACACATGATAGATAGATAGATAGATAGATAGATAGATAGATAGATAGATAGATAGATAGATAGATAGATAGATAGATAGATAGATAGATAGATAGGAATCCAAAATTGAAAATTAAGGTCCCGAGACCCTACCTGTTCATTCATTTTTTGTTTCTTTTGCGCCAGTCCAGTTTTCGCACTTACAATAGTTAGTAATTTAGTAGTCTTGGAACATATGTGATTGTGATGCTGAAACACCCACTTTGCTACCTGTCACACAAGCAGGAAGCCTGATGTCAATAGAATGTTTCACAACCACCATTCATTTTCAAACCTGCCTTAAACATTTGACTGTTACTGGTGATGCAGTAAACAAAGAGAGAGAGGGAATGAGAGGGCACACAATTGAGAGAGAGATTATAATTACACAGCACAGTGTTTCACAAAGTGCAGACCTATTCCTATACTGAACTTAATTTCTCTGTATTAACAGAAATTTAGTTTTTGCCTAAATTCAGTCAATGTTAGCTTCAGATTTTGCCATGTCAACAGGTTACAGCCAATCATTTTGTATAGTATACTGTGCCCAAAACGCAGTTTATTTTTTATCAAAGACATGTAGCAGAATACTTAATTAAAAAAATATAATTGGGCCTAAATTTATGAAGACATTTTATTGGATATGTTTTATAACATGTTCTGTATTTTTTCATTTATATAATAAAAAATAAAAACCCAGTGATGATCAAATACGACCAAAAAAAAGCTTTATTTGTGTGAAAAAATTTGGTAAACTTAACTTGGGTACAGTGTTGTATGACCAAGTAATTGTCAGTTAACAATGCTGAATAAAAGAAAAAATGCCCTGGTCATGAAGGGGGTAAAACCTTACAGAGGTCAAGTGGTTAAAGAAACCTTTTCTGCCCCCGTGTGGCATGGCTTTGTTTTCAAACATAGCTATGTCACACCCCATTGCTGTATGTCATTGCTTTGTTTCCAGATAATTTACATGTTTCCAGCTAATGAGGTAAGGTGAGTGCAGAATAACTGAAGTAAGCTTTTCTAACTCTGAGCTTTTTTAACCATTTCAGCCCTGGAAGAATTTACCCCCTTCCTGACCAGGCCATTTTTTGTGATAGGGCACTGCGTCATTTTAACTGACAAATGCGCAGTCGTGTGACAACGTACCCAAACAAAATGTATGTCTTTTGTTCCCCACAAATAGAGCTTTCTTTTGGTGGTATTTGATCACCTCTGCGTTTTTTATTTTTTGCGCTATAAACAAAAAAAAGAGCGACAATTTTGGAAAAATACAATATTTTGTACTTTTTGCTATAATAAATGTCCCCCCCCAAAAAAAACAAAAAACAAATTTCTTCATCAGTTTAGGCCGATATGTATTCTTCTACATGTTTTTGGTAAAAAAAAATTGCAATAAGCGTATATTGATTGGTTTGCGCAAAAGTTATAGCGTGTACAAAATAGGGGATAGATTTATGGCATTTTTTTTTTTTTTTACTAGTAATGGCGGTGATCTGCGATTTTTATCGGGATTGCAACATTGCAACAGACACATCGGACACTTTTGACACTTTTTTGGGACCAGTGACATTTATACAGCGATCAGAGCTAAAAATAGCCACTGATTACTGTATAAATGACACTGGCAGGGAAGGCATTGACACTAGGAGGCAATCAAGGAGTTTAATGTGTTCCCTAGATGTGTTCTAACTGTGGGGGGGAATGTTGCTGACTAGAGGAGGAGAGAGATCGTGTGTTCCTACTAAGTACTAGATCTCTCTCCTCTTTCCTGACAGAACCGGGATTTGTGTATTTACACACACATATCCTGGTTCTCGCTCTGTCACGAGCTATCGTGGGTGCCCAGTAGTCATCGCGCCCGCCAGGCACGTGCAGCTACATCTTCTTAAGGAGCCGACGTACAGCTACAAACATTGGAAACTGTCATAATTTTGCCTTCCTGTCTGTAGTTTCACAAAATTTTTTCCTAATGTTGCTGAAATATTGGTGAAGGCTTTTTCCCACCCAAAGTCTCTCTGACTCATCAATCCTGAGAGAACTGCCATTCACTCCTATCCTTTTTAACCAGACTACCCCAGAACCCCTCACCCTGCATGGACAAGAACCTATGAGTACTCAAAATGTCTCTTATCATCCCACTTAATGGGACCACAACCCAAAAAATATGGACACATACCTCAAATCCAGGACAAACCCTCAGCATTCTGTACAATATTAAAATAGCATTATGAAAAGTGCAATATACTGTATACAGCTGTGAAGATATTGTTACATCTTTTATACCATTATATGCAGCGGTGGCACCAAAGGGTGATTAAAAATGTCTCAAGAGTCCGTATTAGAGGGAACAGATGATCAAGAAAGATATTGAAAGACTTTACAATGGCATGAAGTTTACAGGAAGTGACCAAACAGGAACAGATAAAATGCAAACTGGGTAGGGTGAATTAAGAGATAAGAGGTAGCTGCAAAGCATTTGAAAAGTTAGTTAAAAGTGGATGAAAAGCTTATCTAAAGCATACAGAAAGATTATAAAATGTTCAACAAAGTGTAGGGTGAGGTCATTTTTAATGGCTTCAAAAATATTCCATTATTATTATTATTATTATTATTATATTATCCCTCACTCCCAATTACAGTGGTTGGTTGAGGCACATATACATTTAAAACTGTTTTCTGTTTGAAAAGTTTTATTTACTAATATTGCTAATTACATAAAGACATGGTTGAAGTAGAATGTCTTTGCGAGTCCTGCTTGCTTTACACAGCATTATATGCAGCATGAGAATGTCTTTGTGAGTCTTGTCTTGCTTTGCACAACATTATATGCACCATGAGAACAGTAGTCAGATAAAATCATTGCATCAACAATAAAAAATCTATTTTTACAGATAACAAACTGAATCCAAAAATGTATTTTAAAATTAATGACACTTTTAAATAGACTGTCATTAGTAAAACTCAAAACTCATATATAAATAATATACAAACTTAATATTTACTTTGTGTATCCATATACATTATAAGTAATACTGCATTTTCTTACTTGTTTAACCAGTGAATATTACTCAGTGGAAACTTAAATTTGCTTTTTTATTAGGAGAACAAATGTGGTTAAATTTCAGTCTGGATAATAGGAAACATGTAATTTTACATGCTGTGAACAGTTAAGCTGAGAATAGGTAAGCTGTCATTATATGTGCTCTAAACACATGCAAAAATTACTTACATTATGTGGTTACAAAACACCTTTTTTCTAAAGAGTAGGTGTTTAATTTCACTAAATGTAGCTTCTAAAGTAAAAAGCAAAGTAACAAAAGTACATTATTATGGAAAAATTCCAAATATGTTTTTATAAGTAGTGCATAAAGTTTACTATGGAAAAAAAAAAAGATTTCTCCTAAATACACGTATTACACCATACTTCTTTAACAGAGGTTTGGATTTAGGGTGACTCCATTTATTGGTGAATTAAATAGGCTGTAGTGTAAACTTTTGAAGTACGTTTGTCCCCTTGTTCAAGCATATGATTCACCAGTACGGATGAGCCGGACACCCCCTGGTTCGATTTGCACCAGAACATACCGAACAGGCAAAAAATTCGGAAGAACACACAAACAACGTTAAAATCTATGGGACACGAACATGAAAAATCAAAAGTGCTCATTTTAAAGGCTTATATGCAAGTTATTGTCATAAAAAGTGTTTGGGGATCTGGGTCCTGCCCCAGGGGACATGTATCAATGCCCATTTAAAAAAAAAAAAACGGACGTTTTTTCGAGAGCAGTGATTTTAATAATGCTTAAAGTGAAACAATAAAAATTAAATATTTCTTTAAATATCGTGCCTGGGGGGTGTCTATAGTATGCCTGCAAAGTGGTGCATTTTTCCCATGTTTAGAACAGTACCACAGCAAAATGACATTTCTAAAGGAAAAATTGTCATTTAAAACTTATCACGGCTGTAATGAATTGTCGGGTCTTGGCAATATAGATAAAACTCACTGAAAAAAGGAGCATGGGTTCCCTATTATAACTATCCAGGCATCTCCTCCACTTAACATACCATGTCTACCATCACATTCTTTCCTCTTTTGACTCTTATACTACAGAGGAGGCTGCTAAAAAAATTGTAACCATCTTTCCCCTGGACCCTGTCCCTTCATAGCTACGCCAGCTACACATACTCTATTCTGCTCTATCTAACCCACATCCTCAATCTCTCCCTCTCTGCTACCACTTCCCCTGCTCGTCACCCTTATTCTTAAAAAGCCCTTGCTGGACATCATCAGTCTGAAAAACCTAAGACCCATCTCCTTGCTCCCATTTACCTCCAAGTAAATGAGAACAGTCTTCTTCAACCAGGGAGCCCAGGCACCCTGGGGTGCCTTCAGGGCTCTTCAGAGGGGTTCTGGCAAAATGTCTTTGAGTTACACAGGTTTTCATTGTCCATGATTATAACCTTCCAGCTGCCAGTGACCTAACAACCAGCATTGACATACTCAGTTGATAAGGAGACTGTCGGATGCCTGCACAGTATTCTTGTTTGCCCCTCCCCTGCCCCTCTCTGTCTGCACTGGGGTCACATTACCTGAATGTGGGAAAGAAACTGAGTGAGAAGAGAAACACTGGAATACTAGTCGGTATCAGTGTGTAGGTGTATTTGCTTTGGAAGAATAAATCACCTCTAATGTTGGGTGTTCTACATGTGTGGCTTTTGCTGCATTATGTAGAACTGACAGTTCAGTTTTGTACATGTAGCGGTGCCCCCGTAGCAGCTGAGAGCAGAGTGTAGTGGTCCACCTGTCACCTTGCCCAGCCCAGTATTCAATTCTCAGTCACTCTAAGTCACTGAACAGTCCATGCGCTTGTTTTTATTTGTTTGTTTTATTGAGGGAATCTAACTTGGATGGGTTTTTTTTGGTGGATTGTATATCAATCAATTGGCGGATTGTATATTAATCAATTGGGACAACTATGTACACTTCTCTTTACAAGTTAATACTTCAGTCTCCTCCAGCACTTTCCTTGCTTGCAGACTATTCCTCTTCCTTCCTCCTACACAACTCTTCTCTTTATTCTCAGGTCCAGCTAGCACATGTAAGGTTAGGCCTGACACCGGCTCAGCCAGGCCTCAACAATTGTCCTTTGCAGGCAGGAACCGCAGGCCCCTATAGCATAGCACAGATAGAAAGTCTTTGTGCTAGCTGTCCTACTGATGGACTACTGCTCTCATTCAGCCCTCTTCAGGATCTGCCAGCCCTCCTGGCTGCAGCTGCCCGACTCCACTGCCCATGACATTGCAGTCCTCATTACTGGCTATGCAACAATCTCTGACTGTTTCCTCTTAGTCCTCTCAGGCATGCCACCCCAGTCCTCCTGACTGCACATATCACTCACCAGCGCTCCTGGCTGCAACTAGTGGATCCCTCCTGAAGACTTGCCCGGCAGTACTAGCTCCTACTATACTCTCTTGCTCCTCCTGTGCCTTCTGTCCAGAACCTTCATGCTTTCCTGAAGGGCTCTGTCCTGCACCTGAGCCCCAGGTCTAAGGTCACCCCCCCAACTGAAGAGCTCCCTCAAAGGCCCTGACATCCTAATGCTCAATCTCCAGTTCTTCCACCAACAACTCTCCCCCAGATGGGCTGACTCTAGGTATTTAAGGAGGCATGCCCCCTGCCAATCCAGGTTGGGGATTGGTCAGGGCTCCTTAGAACACCCCAGGCAGCTCCACCTCTCTTCCTCTCCTTCTAGAACCCTCTAGAAGAATGAGGGAGGTCTCAGTGATGCTGCCTGTGATTAGGGATGGTCCGAACCCCCCCTCAGTTCAGTTCGCACCAGAACAAGCGAACAGGCAAAAAGTTCTAGGGAACATGCAAACCCTATTAAAGTCTATGGGACACGAACATAAAAAAAATGCTAATTTTAAAGTCTTATATGTAAGTTATTGCCTTAAAAAGTGTATGGGGACCCGGGTACTGCCCTAGGGGACATGTATCAATTCCAATATTTTTTTTTAAAAACTACAGCTTTTTTCAGGAGCAGTTATTTTAATAATGCTAAAAGTGAAACAATAAAAATGTAATATTCCTTTAAATATGTGATGTATAGAACAGTGCTGCAGCAAAATTACATTTCTAAAGGAAAAAATGTGATATAAACGTGCTCACGGCTGTAATGTATTGCGGGGTCCCGACAATATAGATGAAAAATCAAGGAAAAAAACAGCGTAGGGTCCATCCCGCCAGTCCATATCAGGCCCTTTGGGTCTGGTATGGATTTTAAGGGGAGCTCTAAAATATAAATAAAAATTGGCATGGGGTCCCCCCAAAATCTATACCAGACCCTTATCCGAGCATGTAGCCTGAAGGTTTAGAATGGGGGGGACGAGCGAGCGCCCCCCTCCTGAACCATACCAGGCCACATGCCCTCAACATGGGGAGGGTGCTTTGGGGTC